>CM069132.1:103905022-104505022 GCA_035221665.1 Okamejei kenojei | reverse complement strand
GCAGGAGGAGGCCATTCGGCCCTTCGAGCCAGCACCGCCATTCATTGTGATCATGGCTGATCGTCCCCAATCACTAACCCATGCGTGCTTTCTCCCCATATCCCTTGATTCCACTAGCCCCTAGAGCTCTATCTAACTCTCCGCCCTGGTAAGAATGGATACATTCATTTGCTTGGATGTGGGGGGATGAAGGCCTTGCTGTCGAGGAAATTGACAAAGGATAAACGGAGACGGAATTTTGCTTCAAGAGGCTTTATTGCGTGATGTGATATGGAGAGATGGCGGCAGTTAACTGCTCATCAGTTCTCTGTCTTTGCATCAGAATTGGCCGACAGCTATACAGTGCAGTAAACAACTTTTTATTTTCAGTTAGATACAATTATACGAAAATATACTTCATGCTTGGCTATATGTTTTCCTGTTATTACTATCTACTACATGGTTATTAATTATTTTATTAGTCATCATATACTTTTTGGTTATGTTAATCTTATTCAACAACAGATGATTAATACAAGTTGTAAGGAGTCCAGACTCACACAGGTTGAAGCACAAGCATCTTTATTGTTCAGGTCACTAACTACTAAGCAGGTCATCACACATTCACACTGCTACTCTGACTGGTAGACAATGGATTGGATCTTACACTATGAATGTTATAAATAGGCGGGGTTATAATTACTAGGTATTCTAATTGGCTAACATGCTATAGCCAATCTACATTTCTTCTTCTATAAATGAAAAATAGATAAAGTGTTATCACTAAGATGAGTAAATAAATTGTTAAATGCACAATGCAACATCTAATAATAATGGGGTTACACATAATCGCCGTACCTAACAGGTGGCTTACTAACCTGCCCGGTCCTCGTATGGTAAGGAGCTGCCTCATCAACCTTTTCCTCTGAAAAGTTAAGGGCATGCTTGGGTGAGCCTAGGGGGCTCTGGGGAGACACCACAGGGGAAGACTGTCGCGGGGATACCAGTGAACCGGTTACAAAGGGGGACCAGGGAGCAGACTGATGTGGGAAGTGGCAGGGGGTAGCAGCTGCAGACACTGGAGCAGCTGAAATCGCGATCGCTTTAAAGTTCAGTGGAGGTGCGTCACGACCCTGGAGCGCCGGACGTCTTTATTTCACTGGAAGGAGGTGTTGATGGTTGCGTCTGTAGATGGTACCACCGACATCGACAGGGTAGGAACGTGGTTCCTTTGCGGGACCATGAATAAAACCCAGTTTGGTATGTCCTTTGTCTGTCTGCAAACGAACCACTTGGCCTTGGATTAGTGGCTTAAGTGGTTTGATGGTTTTGTCGTAGGCACGTTTCTGCGCATCTCGATTTGATTGCACGCGCTTTTGAACTACAGCAGGGCAGAAAACATTTGGCTTTAAATGATCCTGTGTCACTGGCAGTGGCGGTCTCGATCGGCGGGATATCAGGCACTGGGCTGGAGAGCCTAAAGCATTGTCTCTGGCAAAATTCCTCAAGTTCAACAAGTCCAGGTAGTCGTCAGATTTTGCCAGGTAGGAGCATTCCATAAGTTGTTTAGCGCTGCGAACAGCGCGTTCAGCAAGTCCGTTGGACTGTGAGTATTCTGGGCTGCTGGTGAAAGTTCCAGCATGTGGCAAAGTCTCTGAACCTTTGGCTGGTGAATAGTCTCCCGTTGTCAGTCTGAAGGCGGGCTGGAATGCCATGTACGGAGAAGTGCTGTTGGAGTTTCTGGATGACTATTTCAGAGGAGATGGTTGGTAGAAAGTCAATTTCGAACCAACTCGAGTACAAGTCCACTAGCACGAGATAGTGCTTCCCGTGCCAGTTGAAGATGTCGGCAGCCACGGACGACCAGGGTAGAGTGGGGGCAGGTTGGAACAGCAGCGGTTGTTTTTGCTGGTGTGGTGCCTGATCACGCATGATTCTGTCTTTTCCTGAATGTACTTGGTCATTCCAGGCCAACAGATGATTTCTTTAGCGCGCTGTAGGGTGGCTTCAATGCCTGGGTGGCCATCGTGGATCTCCTCATACTCATTTCGCAGAGGGGGGGGGGGGGGGGGGGGATGACTGTCTTATGACCCTTTACTATCACTCCGTCCTGTAGCACAAGTTCGTCACGTACCAAGAAGTAGGGTCGTAGTTCAGAGGGGGTGTTAGATTGTTTGTTTGGCCAGCCACCTTTGATGATTCAGGTTAGCAGCTGGGATGTCTTGTCCGCAGCAGTGTGTTCGGCGAGGAAGAGCAGGCAGTCAGTTGGAACGAACAAAACTTTCAGAACAGAGAATTCTTCTTGTTCGAATGGATGTTGTTCGTTAGTGGCATGTGGTGCTCGAGATAGAATGTCTGCGATGTGCATGTCTTTACCTTTTTTGTAGACAATGCAAAAGTCGAACCGTTGTAGCTGCTGGGACTGCATGAATCGGCTTGCTCAGGATGGTGACCAATGGTTGGTGATCAGTTTCCACCGTAAACGTTTTGCAGAAAATTAAGTCTTGGAATTTGGAGCAGGCAAAAACCACGGCAAGCAGTTCTTTCTCTATCTGTGCATAGCGCTGTTCGGTATCTGTCAGTGTTCTCGAAGCGTAGGATATCGGCATGACATCGCCATTAAAAGAGGTCTGCAGACACGCTGCGCCCAGTCCATACTCGGATGCATCGCAGGTAATCGTGACCGGCAGGTTGAGATTGAAGTAGGACAGGGTGGGTGCACTGGAGAGCTGTAGTTTTAAAGTCTCGAAAGCTCGCTGGTGGTTTGGGTACCAGGACCAGGTGTTGTCCTTGTGGGTTAGTTGACGCAGAGGGGCTGACAATTTGCTGAGATTAGGGATACATTTTCCCAGGTAGTTGACCATGCCTAGAAATCGTTGTAGGCTGGTGACGTCAGTTGGTACCGGCCGCTCGTTGATTGCTGCAGTCTTCAGCGGATCAGGTGTTAACCCATTGTTGGTGAATACGTGACCTACGTAGGTGACTTTGGGAACCCTGAACTTGCACTTCAGAGGGTTCAGTTTTAAATTGATGTCTCTGGCACGGTCCAGTACTTTACGTAGGTTGGCATCGTGTTCGGTCGCATCGCGGCCATAAACTAGAATGCCGTCAACCATGATGTCACAGGGGAATTATACAAACAGCTGTTCCATTGCACGCTGAAAAACTTCGCTGGCAGAGTTGATGCTAAAGGGCATTCTTAGGAATCGGTAACGTCCGAATGGGGTGGCGAAGGTTGTTAACGCCGATGAGGCACGGTCTAACGGGATTTGCCAGAACGAGTTTTTGGCATCCAAAACTGAGAAAACCGTTGTTACCAATGTGTACCACTACGTCTTCGGTGGTTCCCATGGGTAGTGTTGGCATTTGATTGTGTTCAAATCTTTAGGATTGATGCAGATGCGCAACTCCTTTTTGTCTTTCTTTATGGTGACAACCGTGGTGGAAACCCAATCAGAAGGTTCGCTGACTTCGGCAAGAACTCCGATGGAGACCATACGTTTCAGTTCATCGTGTATTTGCTTACGCATAGCATGTGGAACGCGGTGAGGGGAACGTATGATAGGGGTGATTGTATGGTCAACAATGATCTTATATGTTGTAGGTAGTTTGCCGAGTTTGTTGTCAAACAAATCTTTGTAGTAAGATAGCATCTGTCTAGTTGGTTCCTCTGTCAAGCAGAGTTTGTGGACAGCACGCCCGAAATAGACCAATACCAGGTCAGGGCATACATCGATGCCTAGCAGGGTTTCTGAACTTGGCTGAACGATGTAAAATAGCAAGTCCTTGGTCTGTTCATTGGTGGTACATTTGAAATCGGCTCTGCCCAGTGGGTGAAGAATTTCTCCTCCGTAAGCATGTAGAGTGGAGGCGTCTTTTTTTTTATGAGCTCAGTGGTTCTTATCTTATTGAAAACTTTGAGAGACATGACGTTCACGTGGGTGCCGGTATCGACTTTGGCGATCAGTGGTTTCTTATTGATTATCATGGTCACAGCAGGATCAGTCACTTTGCCTGGGGTGTGCAAGTTTAGGGAATGTACGGTAGGCTCAGTGTCTGTGCTATCAGTGTCGTTCCCATGGGAAGATTCGTCTTGTTCATGCGAATCAGAATCAGACGGGTCTTGTTGAATCAGGTGCAGCTTCGTCCTTGGAGCTGTACTCCCACTGAATCGACAACAATTAACAAAGTGGTTGGGCTTTTTGCAATCGTGACATACTTTCCCCATGGGCTCGACAAAATTGGCGCCCTCTGGGGTGGAAATCGTTACAGTTTGTGCACCTCGTGTTAGGCATGTTCTGAGCTTTGCTGAACGCATTGAGAAATCTTTGCGGAGAGTAACGAGCCAAATTCACATTCAACTGTTGATTAGCATTCGTGCTATCAAAATCAGCCAGTGGTGCCACAGTCTCAGCCATCCTACAAGCATGAATTGCTTGCTCTAAAGTCAGTTCTGCATTGCGCAGCAGTTCGGGTCTCAGTTTGCGGTCGCTCATTCCTCCCACAATTTTATCACGCACTAGCTCGTTTGTCAACTCACCAAATCTGCATTGTGAGCTGATGTGTCTCAGGTCACTGATAAATCGTTCCACAGGCTTGTCGGCCTGTTGCATCCGAGCAAAATATCAGAATCAAACACGAGCGTTCGACAAGAGTTAGCCATATCCTCAACTCACAAAAAAACACGCAAATAAAAACTGGTAAACTAAATAAATCGCAGTAAACAGACGCGGGGTAGACCCAATTTTCTGACACCATGTAAGGAGTCCAGACTCATACAGGTTGAAGCACAAGCATCTTTATTGTTCAGGTCATTAACAACTAAGCAGGTCATCACACATTGACACTGCTACTCTGACTGGTAGACAGTGGGTTGCATCTTACACTATGAATGTTATAATTAGGTGGGGTTATAATTACTAAGCATTCTAATTGGCTAACATGCTATAGCCAATCTACACAAGTCAAACATAATACATTCTGACATTATTCTATCTCAATTTTCAAGAGTATTAACTAACTCAAAGAAGACTTCGACCGGACGTGAAACTTGTTTTCAAGGGGCTATGGAATGTAGGGCTACTAATTTAACTGATAACTCCATTTCGCATTTTAGCTGAAATTGTCTGTTTAACCCTTACGCTACACTCCACCCTCTTATCAGTGCAGACCGCGCCACTGCCCCCTCCCCGAGCCAATCATAAGCCCCCCTTGTCTGCAATGTTTCTGCGCTACTAGCAGCAGGGGGTGCGGGTGGTCTACCCAACAATTGCTGTTGTGTTTTGATCACCAACACTACGCATTCCCATAGACTGGCCTGAGAAAGGCCATGCTCCCAGACAATGAACAGCGATGCAAGGTCAATTCTAGGAGATAACGTGTCTGAAACTTGTTTTGCAATATTTGCATGATCTTCTCTGCAGTTGGTCAACAAGAGATGCCAATTGCCACATCCGCACACCCTTTTGTTACCTTATTTAATTCCAACCATAATTAAGTATGTGGAGATTTTATTTTTTCTTCTACACGGGCTCAATGACTCCATTTGCCAATTTTGCAAAAAAGCAAACCTGATTCTGGTTTTCTTTAAGAACTGTTCACTCGGGAACACATTTTGCTGATGAAAATGTGACATCTGGAAATAGATTAACACTGTAAAATGGAATAATGATTTTTCAACATAACCTGCAGATATGGGCAATTTTTTTAAGGCATGTAATAAACCACGTGAAAGTATGATCTGCCTTCAGTGTTCTCGAAGCGTAGGATACCGGGGGAACATTAATGCAGGAATGAAAAGTTATTTTTAGATCTGGGTGTATCATCTCTGAAAATTATTTTTTTCAAATATTTTGATATTTTTTATTTGTACATTTTAATCCAAATTATCTTAATTAAGATGCTATTAAAATAAAGACAGGTAGAAACAGATGTGGCCTTCTCCTTACCTTCAAAATGCTCCCAAATAGAGTGTAAATTTAAATATCAAGTGTATTTTGAGTGTTATATTTTCATGGCTGCTTTGTATATAAAAAAAACTATCAGTATGTGCGACACTGACAGCTGGTGCAACATACTAAATTCTTTAACAAATGAAACATGCTTAAAAAGGAATGAAATGCTCAATAGTATTTCATGTATCCTTGCATTGTGCATCTTTATGCACAGTGTATCTTCATCATCAGTACATTTATGAAACATTTCACAAAAACTGGTCAAAATATGGAGAAAGCCAAAGTGACCACTTTGCCAGTTAATTGGTGTAGAGTTGATACATGGCAGATCATATCATGCTGCTGCTGACCATGCAAAATGTGATGTGTGACCATACACTAAATAAGTTGCACTGTGATGGCTAATGGACTAGCTCCTGGAATTGTATAAGACTAAATTATGCACTAATCCAAATAAAAATACATATGGTTGTTATTTGGCTACATTAGCCAAAGAACTAGCCCATATAAAATAACTTCAGGGAGATTTTTTTTTAAAAAAATTGTTTTCTGCCATTCTGTGCACCTTCCGGAACCACATACTGCTTTGTCAACCTCTCCTCCATTTGCAGCTCTTGAATTATATTTTAATCGCTTTTTCCCTTTAAGTATGAATACTTTTAACGGTACAAGAAATCTAAATTTGAGAATGTCACTTAATATGTCCTTTGGAAAGTTTGACATTTAAATATTTAATTTCCATCCAAAACAAAATTCTAATGTTCGTTCTAGTCTTAGTAAAACCACAGTAATCTCTTAATTCCTAACTTTTCAATGTAGATTTCCACACACTTTCTGTTCAGTCAGATGTGCAATTGTTTAAAGCAGTGAATGGTAGCAAAGTATTCAAAAGTTAATTTCCTATTTGTATTTACCAGCAGGCACATTAAATCGTTGATTTTCCACACTAAATTAGCTATTTGATGTTCATGTTGTGGACATAACCTATTTTTGAAATATTATGTGGCAGATGTAAACTTAGATTATTGGACATGTGTGATTGTTCATCTATTTTACCTGTTCCATTTTTCAATATATTCAGCTTTTATACATTAAAATACAGCCATTTTATTGTAAATTAATTCATAGGATGTACATGAAGTGAGATTTGTAGAACTAATAGGCACTATATGCTGTGATGGTTTCAGTAAGCACACGGGGCATACCTTTCAAAATGCATTAAAACAAATGTTTGATTTTGTTCATGGTCTGCTTTTCTTAACGCTGCTAGGTTCCCTAGTACACAAGAACGTGACTGTGTATGTTGAAATATGATAAGTAGTGAAAACTGTATTTTGTAGTTGAATAGGTTTCCACGAACACAATGCATGTTCCTTGTGACAAGCTACGTGGTTGGCTTGCGCTTAATTTTGCTTCTAGCTGTGTACACTTTTAATCTTTTATTCTGCGTTTGCTCAAATAAATTACCAGATAAGATGCTTCAACATTGCATTCCTCTCCAAGTTAACGGATGACACAAAGCTGGGTGGCTGAGTGAGCTGCGATACGGATGCTATGAGGCTGCAGGGTGACTTCGATAGGTTGGGTGAGTGGGTAGATGCATGGCAGATGCAGTATAATGTGGACAAATGTGAGGTTATCCACTTTGGTAGCAAGAACAGGAAGGCAGATTATTATCTGACTAGTGTCAGATTAGGAAAACGGGAGGTGCAACGAGACCTGGGTGATCTTGTATCAGTCACAAAGTAAATTTGCAGGTACAGCAGGCAGTGAAGAAAGCTAATGGTATGTTAGCATTCATTGAAAGAGGATTTGAGTTTAGGAGCAAGGAGGTCCTACTGCAGTTGGACAGGGCCCTGGTGAGACCACACCTGGAGTATTGTGTGCAATTTTGATCCCCTAATTTGAGGAAGAACATTATTGCTATTGAGGGAGTGCAGCGTAGGTCCACCAGGTTAATTTCCAGGATATTGGGACTGACATATGATGAAAGAATGGGTTCACTGGAGTTTAGAAGGATGTGAGGGGATCTTATAGAAACATATCAAAATTTTCAAAGGATTGGAAAAATGTTCCCGATGTTGGGCGAGTTCAGAACCAGGGATCACAATTTAAGATTAAGAGGTAGGCCATTTAGGACTGAGATGAGGAAATACTTCTCACCCAGAGAGTTGCAAATCTGTGGAATTCCCTGTACAGAAGGCAGTGGAGGCGAATTCACTGAATGTTTTCAAGAGGGTAAGATTTAGGTCTTAGGTCTAAAGGAATCAAGGGATACGAGGAAAAAGCATACTGATTTTAAACGATCAGCCATGGTCATATTGAATGGCGGTACTGGCTCACAGGGCCGAATGGCCTACTCCTACATCTATTTTCCTATGCCTCTCAAAGAAAAATGGAAATGTTGGAAGAATTCAGCCAGTCAAATGGCATCTGTGGAATGTTGCAAAAAAAAGGAGAACAGTTGGAGGAACACAGTGGGTCAGGCAGCATCTGTGGAGGGAAATTGACTTTTGACATTTTGGGCTGGGAACTTCAGTTAGCTTGTAAGAGTAGAGAGAAGTAGCCAGTATAAAAAGGTGGGGTGAGACCAAAGCTAGCGAGCAATAGATGGATGCATGTGAAGAGGTGTGGATTGGCAGATAATAGTCAGGTGGGGGAGGGAAAGGTGGAGATAGCGACAGGTTGGGAATGGAGAGCAAAATGATGAGATTAAAACAGGGTACACGACAGCACAGAAACATGCCCTTCCACTCACTGTCTATGCTGAGCATAATGTCAAATTACATTACTCCGTTGTGATCCATATTGCTCCATCCCTTATATTCATGTGTACTCAAAAGTCTCTTAAATGCCTCAATGGTAGACAAAAATGCTGGAGACACTCAGCAGGTGAGGCAGCATCTATGGAACGAAGGAATAGGTGACGTTTCGGGTTGAGACCCTTCTTCAGACTAGAAGGGTCTCGACCTGAAACGTCGCCTATTCCTTCGATTTTTCCAGCATCTGCAGTTCTTTCTTAAATGCCTCTATTATATCTGCTTCTACCACCATTCCCTGAAGTGTGTGTCGGATACCTATAACTCTTGTCTCGGAACCATACAGCATGGAAACGCCCTTTGGCCCATCCTTTCTATGCTGACCAATATGCCCCATTTGCACTAGTCACACCTGCCTGTGTTTGGTCCATATCTTTTAAACTGCTGATATCCATGTGCCCATACAAATGTCTTTTAAATACTAATGCCAAGTGTGTGAGGTTTTCACCAATGCAGACAGTTGGAGATTTTTGCTAGGCAAATGATGGTTTAACCCCTGGTGTTGATCTCATTTACTGATTCACTTCAATTATACTCAACAATACCCATGAGGACCTCCCAGACCATCTTGGGGGAACTAATGTTTGTAAAATCATCTCAAATATGAGCAGATAGGCATTGCAAGTGCACTTAGAGACATGAAAGATATAACAAATGGCCAAAAGGAGATTCTTCATAGTTAGGAATGATTAATACTAGTAAGGACATCCTTATATAACTATAAAACTCTGATCTAGTATATGGATGTGTGCGTGTGTGTGTGTATTTTTGTTTGTGTGTTTTCTCGAAAAAACGACGTGCTAACAGTAACATTTTCACATATTCCAATGGAGATTTATCCCCTGGAGTCTGAAATCGCCTTTCCTGAAAATGTTGTCGTTTATTTCTCGAGTTATTTATGAAAATGATCACAAATGGTCCTTGGCTTGGCCCCCTCCTCCTCCCTCTCCCCCCTCCCCCCCTCCTCCCCCCCCTCCCCCTCCCCCCTCCCCCCTCCCCCTCCTCCCCTCCCCCCCCCCTCCTCCCCTCCCCCTCCTCCCCTCCCCCTCCTCCCCTCCCCCCTCCTCCCCTCCCCCCCCCCTCCTCCCCTCCCCTCCCCCCCTCCTCCCCTCCCCCCCTCCCCCCCCCTCCCTCCCCTCCCCCCCTCCCCCCCCTCCTCCCCTACCCCCCTCCTCCCCTCCTCCCTCCCCCCCCCTCCCCCTCCCCCCTTCCGCTCCCCCTTCCCGCTCCCCCCTTCCCGCTCCCCCCTTCCCGCTCCCCCCCTTCCCGCTCCCCCCTTCCCGCTCCCCCCTTCCCCGCTCCCCCCTTCCCGCTCCCCCCTTCCCGCTCCCCCCTTCCCGCTCCCCCCTTCCCGCTCCCCCCTTCCCGCTCCCCCCTTCCCGCTCCCCCCTTCCCCGCTCCCCCCTTCCCGCTCCCCCCCCCCCTCCTCACCTCCCCCCTCCTCACCTCCCCCCTCCTCACCTCCCCCTCCTCCCCTCCCCCTCCTCCTCTCCTCCCCTCCCCCCAGAGATGGAGGGGGCTGAGAGGGGGAGGGGCAGAGAGGAGGAGGGGCAGAGAGGAAGGTGGGGAGGGGGAGAGGAGGGAGGAGGGGGGGGCAGGGTAGAGAGGGAGGGGGAGGGGGGAGGTTAGTGTGTGTGTGTGTGTGTGTGTGTGTGTCCCCGCTCCCCCTTCGCCGCCCTCTCCCACACTTTTTTTGATTTACCAAGGAATTTGATGCTTCTTTGTTCAGCTACTTCCTCTGTTAATATGATTCACATTATTCTAATCAATAAGAAGGCAACATTTTTTATTCAACAAACCAAAGTCAGAACCTAACAACTGAGCTGTGTCTTACCAATTATATTGGCAGCCTGAAATGTCAACGTCATTCTTTTCTCTACAGATAATATCTGCCTTGCTGAATATTTCCTGCATTTTGCTTTTATTGTTTGGGTTTATTATTGTCACCTACTGAAGTACAGTGGAATGATTTGTTTTACATGCTATCCAAACAGATCATTATACATATACAGATATTATACATAAATACAATCGTCAAACCAATAAAATAGATAGCGTGCAGGATATATAGTTTACAGCATTGAAGCGCAGCAGTTCCATCGGCAAAGTCCAATGTCCGCAATGGGTGGAGGTGAATCTGACAGTACCCTAGCGTATGGAAGGACTATTCAGAAGCCTGATAACAGAGGGGAAAGTAGCTGTTCCTGAGTCTAGTGGTGCTGCTTTCAATCTACTATACTTTATGCTGGTTGGGAGCAGGGAGAAGGAATGAACGTGTAGATGAAGTCAATGGTGAGAAATCTGATCTGGGTGATGGATTGGACTACCCGTACAACTTTGCAATTTCTTGCAGTTCTTGGGCAGAGTTATTCCCAAACCAAACTGTGACGCAACCCAGCAATATGCTTTCTGTGGTGCAGCTGTAGAAGTTTGTAAGAGTCATTGGAAGCATCAGTCTCATCAGGAAGTAGATTCTGCGTTGATGTCTTCTTTGCTGACGCATAAATGTGGTTGGTTCAGAACGATCATTGGTAAAAATGTCAAGGAAACTGAACCTCTCATCCATTTCCACAATGCAAGCATTGATGGTGATTGGGGCATGTATTCCACCATGCTTCCTGAAGATGATAACCAGCTCCTTCGTCTTGTTGACATTAAGGTAGAGATTGTTGTCCTGACAGCATGTTAATAAATTCTCTGTCCCCTCCTGATCTCCGTCTAATCATTGTGTGTAATCCGGCCCACCACAGTGGTGTCATCTGCAAACTTGCAGATGGAGTTAGAACCAAATTTGGCCACGCAGTTGTGAATATTGTTGGGATTATAGTAGGGAACTGGGAATCCATTCTTGCGGGGCGCAAGTGATGAGCACTATTGTGGAAGTGGTGGTTACAAAATGTATTTTGCCTCCAGGATATTCTCTTCAGGAACCAAAGTCCATTTCAGAAAAAAAGCCAGCCAGTTAAATTATGAAAGAAAAATTAAAATTATGTCATCTGCAATTTCTCCTCAATAATTTAACGTAAAAATTAGAATTTAAGCTCCAAAAATTAAAAACTGATTTCACAATAATGTGTAGTTTAACACTTCATTTGTAATTGAACTAGTACTTATATTAGTCCTCAAAAAGCATAATGAGAGAATAGTTCCTAAGTTTTTGTGCATTGTCTGTTATCTTTTCCATTTATCCTTTATCTAAACTGTTATTAAAACTTGGCACTGGGTAACTACTTAATCCCATTATATTTCTCAGTTTCATGCCCAAACCTTTCGACTAAGATTGAATTAACTGTTGTATAATTACCCAAAAAAGGACAAGAAGTACTGTAGTAACTCAATGGTTTAGGCTGCATCTCTGGAGAACATGGATAGGTGACGTTTTTTAGCCTGGGAAAGGATCCCAATGTGAATATTGCTCCTACGACATGAATTGTGGACTAAAGAAGATCTAGGGGTGGTACGCACACCCCCATCCATATTAACGGGATGGAGGTGGAACGTGTTTCCAGCTTCAGGTTTCTGGGGGTCAACATCGCTGATGACCTCTCTTGAACCCACAATAGCTCAACACTGATCAAGAAGGCTCTTCTTCCCGAGGAGACTAAAGAAGGTCCATATGTCTCCTCAGATTCTGGTGAACTTCTACTGCTGCGCCATCGAGAGCATCCTTACTAACTGTACGGCAGTATGGTATGGCAACTGCTCTGTCTCCGACCGGAAAGCACTGCCCAACGCATCACCAGTTCCTCACTCCCCTCCATTGAGTCTATCCAGAGCACGCGATGTCTGCGAAGGGCGCGCAGCATTGTCAAGAACTGCTCTCACCCCAACCACAGACTGTTTACCCTCCTCCCATCTGGGAGGCGCTACAGGTCTCTCCGTTCCCGGACCAGCAGGTTCAGGAACAGCTTCTTCCCTACGGCTGTTACCCTACTTAACTCTGCACCTTGGTGATTGCCAGTCATCTCCCCCCCCCCCTCCCCTCCCCCTCGGACACTCCTTCCCCCGGTGACCTGATCTCTCCTCCCCTTCCCCCCCCCCCCCCCCCCCGGGAAATTGCACTGCTGCTACTGTATATACATATAACAGTATATAGAAACATAGAACATAGAAATTAGGTGCAGGAGTAGGCCATTCAGCCCTTCGAGCCTGCACCGCCATTCAATATGATCATGGCTGATCATCCAACTCAGTATCCCGTACCTGCCTTCTCTCCATACCCTCTGATCCCCTTAGCCACAAGGGCCACATCCAACTCACTCTTAAATATAGCCAATGAACTGGCCTCAACTACCCTCTGTGGCAGAGAGTTCCAGAGACTCACCACTCTCTGTGTGAAAAAAGTCTTTCTCATCTCGGTCATATACATTTTACTGTTCCATTATTTTGTGTTCGCACTTCTGGGTGAGATGATAACTGCATTTCGTTGTCTCTGTACTTGTACACTGCACAATGACAATAAACTTTCAATCTGAATCTGAATTTTAGCTATTGTCAGGCTGAAGAAAAAGCAGTAATAAACAGCAGCATTTTAAATTGGTTATGCCCAAAAGGCTAGAATTAGGGTAGCAGAGATTGCCCTAAAGGGTTTTCAAGGTTGACAAGGATATCAAATCAAGACATTGCGAAATCAAAAACCAATAGTTTTCCTCAAAATATGTCCACTTTGAACAACTTCCCCTCTAGTATGAAAAGGGTTCTGACTTGTACGCCATCTGTACATTTTCGTTTATGGATGTTGTCTGATCTGTTGAGTTTCTCCATGTTTGTTTTTTGCTCTAGTTTCCAACATCTACACTATCTTGTGTCTCCAGAGTTTTGGGTGACCTTGTTGGCCAAAGAGACTCAAGAAATGTTAGAGATAATAAATAATAATGGTAAAGCTAAGGTAGCATGATTTTATATGAGGAAGCAGATTTGTCAAAATTGCCAGTGTTTTTTGGGGATGTGATAGATATAGCGGTTGTTGGGTTATAAGTAAATTCATGTAATAGGAGCAGAATTAGACCTTTCAGCCCATCAAGTCTACTTTGCCATTTAATCATGACTGACCTATCTCTTTCTCCTAATCCCATTCTCCTCATAACCCCTGTAGACACCCGTACTAATCAAGAATCTATGCCTGCCTAAAACATATCCATTGACGGCCTCCACAGCCTTCTGTGGCAATGAATTCCACAAATTCACCACCCTCTGACTAAAGAACTTCCTCCTCCTTCCTAAAGGAATGTCCTTTATTTCTGAGGCTATGACCTCTGGTCCTCGACTCTTCCACTAGTGGAAACATCCTCTCCACATCCACTCTATCCAGGCCTTTCACTATTCAGTAAGTTTCTATGAGGCCCAGTGCCGTCAAATGCATATTTAGATTTCCAACATAGTGTCAATAAAATAAGAGCATACTGGGTAATTTTGAAGCATGAAAGGGGTAGGTGACAGAACTTTTCAAAATATTCAAGGTGACTGACTGGGTAGACAAACTACTTCCACTGGTCAGACACAAAAGTAATTGTTTAAAAGTTATAGTTGGGCTTTTAAGGGATTAGGCGACATAAAGGAAATGACTGAACACGGCATGTCCGAAATCAATTGCTGAACACGGCCTGTCTTTAGTTTTATCATTCTGTAGTGTTCTGCAAAAGAATGAAGCTGTGCACTTCTAATTTGGACTTCCAGCTTCTATTCCAATTGGACCTAAAATGAATGGGAGCCTTATTCCCAGTTCTTGCCATGAAATGCCCAGAAGAGCAATAGAATGTGTTTTCAAACAATTGGCACATTTTGCTTTTATTATACAAACACATTCTGTGGGAAAATGATGGGGTAGGCTACGTTAAGCTAGAAAACAATTATATTGCATTCAAAGAATTTAAGGTCTATTTTATATGCTTTAAATATTTCAAATTAGAGTGCTGAAATAAGAATATTTTTTTATAAATTGATGGTTACAGGTCCAGCCACAATTATCATTAAAACCAACATTTAGAATAACCTTTGACAAGTAAAATAAATGTTCTGAATAATTTACAAAAAGCAAACATTTGCTGTTAATGCTTCCTAATTATAACAAAAGGTTGAACAGGGAAATGGTAATTTATGCTCTTGGGTATAAGTTGTCATATCTACTGCAGGAAACTTCAATTTATGCATGCAGCTAGAAAGCTGAACATAAATGCACTAAAGTAAACCACAAGGTTTGAGGAGTCCTCTCGTTTCTACACAGCAACATGTTCAATTTCATCAAAATGAACCGCCACCAAAAGCCAATCATTTAGCAGGTTGGAAAATGTTGTATTTTAGCATTATAGCTTCACCATTCAATATATTATCGTTATGGTGAATATCTAATCTTATTTGAGAGTTTAAGAGTAGATTTGAACTTTGATTATTCACTGGAAGTACATTCATCATTTGCCAAATAACGATCATTTGTTTCTACATCAATATCCAGTCCTAACAAGAGAAGCTGGACAACGTGTATTCCTTGGAATTTCAAGGAATTTCAAACATTTGAGATTGTAAGGTAGCTCAACAGTGTAAATGTCGAGATGTTTTCATGAATGGATACATCACAAACAAAGCCACATAGCTATTAACAAAGGGTTGAAGATTTAAAATTGAGGTCATTAAAAATTCTTTTGAGGTTAGAAAATCTCTGAAATTCTCTGCTCGAGGTGGTAGAGGCCAGATCGTTAGATATATTTAAAGTGGAGATAAGATAGATGAATAACTAGGTAGTCAGATAGCACAGGTAGAGACACAAAAACAGAACCTCTGAGTGCCAAGTTGGATGCACCATCCTTGAAGCGAACACTTCCATTAACGGCAAAAGGTAGAGGTCAGAAATAGGATAGAGATTTAAAATGAAAAACATTTGGAAGGTCACTATTTTCAAAAAGAAGATGTTTTGCAAAGTGGTTGCCCTGTCCATCTTGAAGAGACAAATGCGGTAAATTAAGAATAGTAATTTTTATAGTATTCTCCACCAGGGAAGGGAACGGGAAGCGAAGATGTAAAAGCGCAAACTTTGCACAGTTGTGTAGAAAGACGGTATGAAAGGGGAGTGGGAGTTGAATGGATGTAGGAGTAAACCAGGGAGTTGTGGAGAATAGTATCATTGAAATGCTGAAAGGGAAAAGGTTCATCTGCTGGTGGGGCTGTTATTCCAGAAACAGGCGTTATGATGCGGCCGATGAGTGTTTCATATTAAAGAGCCACAAATTGTTCTGTGTATCAGCTTTCTGCTATTTGTTTCAGTTTAAATAATATTTTGTGTTTTATTCTTCTCTTCAAAATGAACTTCTTCAGTTTTTCACATCATGCTCTATTTGCCAATCTTTTTCCCAGTCAACTAACGTATCAATAGCTCCCTTTAACTTGTGCCTATCTTCCTCACAGCTTGCATACGCATCTCCCTGTACCATCAGTCAATCTAACTAGCATATATTTAGTATATTTCTCTAAAACATTAAAGCATTAATATATATTGTCTTTGGCTGGCTTTTTTTGTGTAAAGTATGTTATTTGTCACAACACTCCATGCCTAATTGTTGCCTTAGCCTTGAAATGGTTTATTTGTTGTGAACAGAATGGAAAACTGTCTAATATCAGGGATTGCCTTTGGCTATGATCATTTGCTGGAAGACAAGTCCAGCAGCTGAAAATGATTGGGGCTGAGGATATTGCCCTGAAGAATCCTTACAGAGATGGTTTGGGCGTGGAATCTCTGACACCCACAACTATCTTCCTTTGTGCATGTTATGAGTCTAATCATTGAATTGTTTTCCCTTAATGCCCATTACATTCATTTCTACTCGGGGTCCTTGACACCACACTTGGCGAAAGGTGGCCTTGACATAAAGGGCAGTCGTTCGTGGTGAATCAGTTTGTTGCTGTTTGCTTGGGCCATGATTGTGATGTCTCAAGCTATATTCCTAAGTTCTAAAAGCAGCATTCGGCCCATAACGTCTACTCTGCCATTCAATTATGGCTGATCTATCTTTCCTTCTCAACCCTATTCTCCTGCCTTTGTCCCATAACCCCTGATACCCTTACTAATCAAGAATAATGTCCCAGTGAAATTCACACTGGGCATCGGTGATCGGGATATTGAGAAATAATTCTGGCCTGATAATGCTATCCATTATCCCTCTGATTCACGTTGCAAATTGTTTAATAAGCATATATTTCTGATACCCCCCGCAACACACCTCATCAGAAGCTCATCCTTTGAACAAGAGATTTGTAATGTCATAAAACAATGTCACTGACTCAATTCACCACATCCCCCCCCCCCCTCCCCTTCCCACCTCTCCCTCAGCCCTCGGGCCCTGGCATTCCCTCTATCTCTATCTCCCTCCCCCACCCTAGGCGCACTAGCTTCTCATTTTCACACCACAAACAGCTTACAATGGCTTGTTCCCTTTATCATCGATACTTTTTTGCATATCTTTCATTCATTGTTCTTTATCTCTCCACATCACCGTCTATATCTCTCGTTTCCCTGATCCCTGACCAGTCTCGACCCGAAACGTCGCCTATCTCCTTCGCTCCTTAGATGCTGCTGCACCCGCTGAGTTTCTCCAGCTTTTTGTGTAACCCCCCATAGGTCCAGCATGTTGTTCACTTTCAGCTATCCACCCATTTTGTTTTGGAGTCGTTAATTAATTCTGTTTCAATTCACTCCAGGAGAAATAAATTCTGAATTTCAACCAATCTGAATAGAAATCAATTTTGTTACATCTCCCTGGTATATCTGGCTCAAAATGTAAAATGTATCTCTCCTGGCTAATGGAAACAGCTTTCCTCTAATTTTTCTAAACCTGTCGAGATCTTGCAAACTGTCATAATTACCTCTCAAAACACAAAGTGCTGGAGGATCTGAACAATTCAGGCTTCCAGGACTTTGATCAAGAATCCAATCTGCAGTTTCTTGTGTATCCAAAATGCTCTCTCCTCTTTGTTTGTAGCTGAGAGATCACGTGCACCTTCTCTGGTATACTATGGTAGAATCTTTCATTGCTGGAACTAGTTTATTATATGTTCTTGTACTCCCTCTGAGATCTTCGCCTTTTTGATGAAGGGTGAACAGATTTTTATGCCATACTCCAGTTGCAACCTATTGTTGCCCTAAAGAGGTCCAACATAACCTCCCAGGTGCTGTACTCTTCATTTTGAATCTGAAGATCCCAAACACTGTTTCAACCATGTTCAATATGCCCTACCACTTCCAAAAACATTTTAGACACTTGTTCCCAGCCTTTCTGTTCCTGCGTACCATTTAGAGCAGTGCCATTTTGTCTGGGCTAGATAGCCTAGATGCTAGGTCTGTAAAGGCTAGTTGATGCTCAAGTTCTGCTTTGGAGGGCCCAACTGTATAAATAAATGCTTGGTGCAATGGTGGCCTTGGCACATGAGGAACCCATCTCCTCCTTGTTCTTGGATTTATACAGCGCTTGCAGCCTGTCCTTTCCAAATGGTGTCAAGCTCTGCTTCGAGGCATTGACACAACTTCCTACAGCCTCTGTTTCTGTTTCCATTGCCGGCAAGCAGAAGTCACGTGACGTCTCAGCGCTGCTATAGATGCTCAAATGCTTACAACACAAGAGCAGGCTAATGCCATTGAGTTCTGAATATCTGTACTAAAAGGAGCTTTGAGGGTGTTGAGCACAGTAGCAGTTGGTTGTCTAACAGCTCATTGCTGAGCAGCTGCCCTGGTAAAGTGACTTTGTGTCAAATAAATCAGCCGTCCAGACTCGGAATAATAACATATGTGATTACACTGGTGTCATTTCACCATTGCCCTTCCTGTTTCCTGTCAGCTAGCCAGCACATAGTGCAGCCACACTTGGCAAGATGGTGTAGTTTGAAGCTAGGCCATCTGGGCATATAACTGATTTTGGGGTCGACATTCTGTGACCATCTGCAGTATTTCACCAGGCTGGCTACTGGGGAAGCACTGTTCAGGAACATTAGGTGTGGCAAGGACATGGAGAAGGCACCTACTAATTGTGTGTACAATGATGGTTACTTGACATTGAATCATTCTGCCATAATTGTTTGAAATGTTAATTGATTTGGTTTATATAATTTGTAATAAAATGTCATGTGGACATCAAAGTGAACAGCAAAAAGGGAACTGACAGTAATGGAGAATTTTCTTCAGAAACACAAGAGACTGCAGGTGCCAGAATCTGGAGTGGAAAATAAATTGCCGGAAGAACTCAGCAGGTCAAGGCAAAGGGATGGTTGGCAATTCGGGTTGAGAACCTGCATCAGACTTCATTCTCTTCACTTTTGTTCACTCATAGACATGGGCAGGTGTGGTCAAAGCCAGTGATAAATAGTCCTCCCATATGGAGATGATGTTGCGAATCTCCATCTTGAACTCTTCACTGAGCCCTAACATGTCAGGGTTATATGAATCTGAGGCAACTGGCTGTTTTCTAAGTGGTAGAGGTTGATAGTGAGGAGGTGTCAACAGGGTCCTGGTGAATTTTATAGATGGTACAAACTGAATGGATTTTGTAAAAGGTACGAACAAAAGCCGCAAGGAAAGTAAAGGTGCAGCGTATTATTCGGGTGGGTTGCTTGGTCCTGGGTGATAATCTGTTTCAGTAATGGACGTATATAGCTAGATAAACATTAAGATCAAATCATACTCATGGTAATGTTAGAAGCCTTTGTGAAACCTGCAGTATTCTTGGCTTTGGTTCTTGTAGCCATACTAAGCTGCTGGCTTCAGATTTTTGATCACTGATAGGGCAATACTACAGTCAGTCATTGACTACACAGTTGAAAAGGGGCTCCAGTTGTTCACTTCTTTCTCTTTCATCCCATTTCTTTTCATCCCTTTCCCTCTCTTCCTCATGCTTTTGCTTCCTCCTGAGAACTGTGAGGAGTTAGCAAATGTTATGCCCCTGACAACATCCCTGGCAGTCAACCAATGGTTTGAAGCATTGGCTGAAAAACAGTGGGCACAGTGGCACACCATATCATTAACCATCATTACCTTTTATGACTGTGGTCATAGAATATTTTACATGTTGAGGGCGTTCATGAACAACTGAAGGTTTTGACAGGGAGATCACAACGTGACAAGGTTCAGACAATAACCCCTTGCATTACAGGGAAAAGAGCTAGAGGCTTAGAAATGTAGTACTACTAAGGCCTGCTAGAGCTTTTGGTTGCTAATCATTTTAATTGCCCTCCTCATTCCTATAATGACTTTCCTGTCCATATATATCGCTTATTCTGTGTGTTTCTCTTGCAAATATGCCACTGGTCTAATTAATCTGCTAAATGGCACAAGTCACACAAAATGTTTTGAACAATTGGAATCAGATCACAATTATAAATGCCCAACAGGTGCTGTGGAAACTATATTTCAGTCTTGGATTCTTAGTTAGGGACCTCAATCAAAACTATACAGTTCTGAGTCTTGCACCTTATGGTGATGATTGGACTGTCAGCTAACTGATATTCATTCAGTAGTACCAACATTTTGCTTTTTTCTGCTTATAGGTAATTTATTTGGGTACTTAAGGTGACTATCAAGATGTTGTCCTACTCGAGCAGAATTTCAGCCTTTGAAACTAGACATCCTTTGGAAACAGATGCTCAAGAAACTGGAATAGATCCATTACAAAATGAACTGGTAAAAAATGATGATGATGGTGAGTTACAATAAATTGTGGCAGGTGTTCGGAGTTGCAATACTATAATAGCATTGCATAAGCCAAAGTTGCATGTACGTGTTCAATAACATCATGATTGCTCCTCCACTGAGTTAATACAGGTGTCCTTTTGCATGTCTAAGAGTTAAGGTTCCTTTCCATCAGTACTTTGCTTCTCATAATGTTCTCTGTAAAACAGGAATAATGTAACTGTCAAAAAGCCTTACATGGGATTACCTTTCAAAATAAGCTTTAACAATTTATTTTTTCAAATGTTGAGATGAATGTATTTATTATTCAATGTATTAACTGATCTCCAACAGTATCTTTGCTTTTGCTTAAGAAGAAGCAGCAGATGCTGGTTTACACCGAAGATAGACACAAAATGCTGGCGTAACTCAAATTGCTGGATAGAAGGAATGGGTGATGTTTCGGGTCAAGATCCTTCTTCAGACTGAAGTCACACATGCCTTCTATCCAGAGATGCTGCGTGTCACACTGAGTTACTCCAGCAATTTGTGTCTATTTGCCTTTGCTGATGAAGATGCAGAATTGTCAAATGCCCTCAGTTAAGACTGGTAACCTTCAGCAATTTGAGCTTAATATAGCTTCAAGATAGTTACATCAGTCGGGTACTGATGAAATTAACATGCCATTGGGACTGTGCTTTTCTATAGGTATGATCAGTTAATGAAATGAACACAAATACAGTCCTAATAGTTGCTTGAAGCAAGCCCATGTTCAATTGTTACCTCCCAATTAACATCCATTTAACTGTATACTACTAATTGCAAAGAATAGCGTAACAAATTTTATTTGGAATATAATCAATGTTAATTTATAAGTGCAGTTCTACAAATTATGAAGGCCATTTGGAGTCGTTCAGTTTGAGTAATTGCAATTGAGCAATTGAAATTCAATTTTCATTTTGGTAACCTAAAGCAGAAAAAATATTTTTCCCAGGTATAATGTATATCTTCAAATAATGAGAATTTATGCTCATGTTGTGGCTCAATCATTTTTTTTGCCTCTAGGTATACTGGAACATGTGTAATGTTTTGTTCAGTCACTTAATGCAGAAATCAGAGTGGTGATTATTGATAACAAATCTGGTTTGCGCATTTAGTTTACAGTTTTGAACTAAAGTTGTATGTACTTATACTTTCCTCCTGTGAAACTGCCTCTTCTTCCATGTGACACTTTCTCGTTCTTCACTTGTGTATCCCTCTCTTCATATCTGTGTGCACTTCCATCTTTCATTCTCTTTTTGTTTTGCCCCACTCCCGTCTTTCCTCTAAGCTCCCACTTCCCTTGCAATCTGTCCTATTTGCTTTTGTCTTATAGACACAGGCACCCTCTCTCAGTATGTGGCCGTGTATTTCTCCGTGCAGTCTCCTCTCTACATCTGCTCTGCTCCACTCATCTTTTCCACATATGTTCTTCCTTTACGCTATGTTTTTCTGCACACAACTCGCATATCCTAACCCCCCGCCTCCCTCCATGGTCAACTCAGACCAGTTTTCATCGCAACAAATCTTGTACAACTCGATCTGCTTTCCATTTCGCTTTCCCCGTTTCCATTTTTTTTTTTTTCACTTTTACCCGTCTCCCTTCCCCGAGTTAGATATTCACTGGGCTATTCACGGTCCACTCCCTTGACATCAAAACATCACCTATTCCTTTTCTCCAGAGATGCTGCAGTTATTCCAGCATTTTGTGCTTATCTTTGATTTAAGTCAGCACCTGTGGTTCCATCCTAAACCTTCATAGAATCATAGAAAATAGATGCAGGAGTAGGCCATTCGGCCCTTCGAGCCTGCACCGCCATTCAATATGATCATGGCTGATCATCCAACTCGGTATCCTGTACCTGCCTTCTCTCCATACCCCCTGATCCCTTTAGCCACAAGGGCCACATCTAACTCCCTCTTAAATATAGCCAACGAACTGGCCTCAACTACCTTCTGTGGCAGAGAATTCCACAGACTCATCACTTCACTGGGCTAGATTGCTCTTGACCTGCCTGTATCTCGTATTCACTTCCCTTTGCCTCCGTGTGTGCATACAATGCTTTTGTAGTCCTGTGCGTGGCCTTGCCGCAGTGCAGTGGAGCAGTCCATTATCAATGATGGCATCAACAAGTGAATACAATCATTAGCGGAATAGATAAGGTGATTGCAGTCTTTTATCCATAGTAGGGGAATAAAGAACAAGTGAACCTGTTTAAGGTGTGAGGGACAGGAGGAGACAGATACTGTGACAGCATTTGAAATACATTTTGTACAAGAAGGTAGTCACACAATGCTGGAGTAACTCAGCGGGACAGGCAGCATCTCTGGAGAGAAGGAATGGGTGACGTTTTGGGTCAAGACTCTTCAAATACATGGATATTAAAGGTTTAGGGGGATATGGACCAAATGCAGGCAACTGGAGCTAGCTTAGATGGGGCATTGTGGTTGGCATGGACAGATTGAACTGAAGGGTCTACTTCAGTGTCAACCGACTGTGATTGGAGCTCATACACTGGATTCTACAGTTCCTCCCTCAGAATACTCTGACAGTCTTTTGACAGATCATGACTCTTCAGCTTTTTCGCAATGTCTCTGATAGTTAAAGATGATTAAAGATAATATAAGTAGAGAACAATAACTTAAAATAAATAAGTACATTTATTTGAAACATTTAACTGATGAATTAAAAATATCAGTATCAATTAAAGTTAGACATTGAGTTCAGCAACAGAGCAGGAGGTCAGATGTAGTGAACTACTGAATAATATACTACTGGTAAATACCAACAACTGGCAAATACATGATCAGAATGATGGTTTACACGAAGACTGAACTGCAATTTACCACGTTTTTGAAGAGATCAACATTTGCATTTAAGATGAGAGGGACAAGAGGAGGTTTAAAATACATGTAAATCTGCATTGCAGATACAAGTCCAGGTTTGGTAAAATAAGGGAAGCTAATCAATATTTCATCTTACCTCTGTATTCTTGCTAATGTGTAAGTGATGGTAAGGACAGGTGAATTTGTGGCTGAGGAGTTGGTGTTGGGGGCAGTTCAGGTTTGTGGTACATGCGACTGGGACATTTTAACAGTAACTGACTAAGGGACGTATGGGAATGGCAGCTTAATTTTCCAGGATACAGGTGCTGCAGACAAGACGAGTTGCTTTATTGATTAAGGAGAATGCCCCGGCAGTAGCCCGAGAATACATTACTGATGGTTCATCCACGGGCTTAGATGTGGTGGCTTTTGTCAAATGTGTTCAGGAGAATTTCATTCGGCATTATGTAAAGGACCCTACAAGGGAGAGGGCAAACCTTGACCTACTCTTAAGAAGTTGGGATGGGTAAGTGACTGAATTGTTGGTGGCTGAGCCACTCAAGAATGAATGTTCTGAATTGGGACAAGCTAACTTTAACTTGTGGCCCATCTCGTCCTTATCCATAACTATTTTAAAGATAACAGAAGTATGGTCACTGGTCCCAAAAGGCTCCGCCACCGACAATTCAGCCACTTACCCATCCAAACATCTTAAGAGTAGGTCAAGCTTTGCTCCCTCCCTTGTAGGGTCCTTTACATAATGCCTAATGAAACTCACCTAAACACATTTGACAAAAGCCACCACATCTAAGCCCTTGGATAACCCATCAGTAATGTATTCTCGGGCTACTGCCGGGACATCCTCCTTAATCAATTAAGCAACTCCTCCACCCATCTTGTCTGTAGCACATATCCTGGAAAATTAAGCTGCCGGTCCCATACCTCACTTAGTCAGTTTTCAGTTATGGCTAAAATCTCCCAGTCGCAAGTACCTATCCACACCTATCACCTTACCCATCAGTTCTGAATTGAGACAAGCTAACTTTGATGGTATTAGGCAGGAACTTGCTGAAGTTATAATATGGAACTGCAGATACTGGTCTATATCAAAGATAGACAACATATGCGGAAGTAACTCCGCGGGTCTGGCAGGCAAAGTTTCAGGTTTTTGAATCTGAAGAAGCGAGAAATGAATCATGGCTGACAAGAGAAATTGAGGCTCTAGTCATGAGGCTCCAGTCATGGGAAACAAAAGAAGGCATGGGACAGGTATAAGCAGCTGGGTTCAATTGTTTCCCTGGAGGCGTGTAGGGAACTGAGGAACGTACTTAAGAAGGAAATCAGCAGGGCCAATAGGTGGCAGGAGACAACTCTGGCAGATATAATTACGGAGAAGCCAAAGAGATTTTATGTACATTAAAGGAAAGTGGCTGAGCGAATAGAACCCTTCAGAAACCATATATGTGTTGAGCCGCAGGAGATGGGCAAGGACCTCAATGAGTATTTCTCCTTTATTTCAACCATGGAGAAAAACATAAATGCGAGGGAACTTGGGAGAGTTAATGGAGATGTCTTTTGAAATAGTCTTTATTATAGTCGAGGAGGTACTGGACATCCTAGCGCATACGAAGATAGATAAATCTCTTGGGCCTAATCAAATATATCAGAGGAAGATGTAGGAAGCTAGAGAAAACATTACGGGAGCCCTGGCTGTGGCATAAGAATCATCATTAGACATGGGTGACGTACCAGATGACTAGAGGGTGGATAGAAACATAGAAACGTAGAAATTAGGTGCAGGAGTAGGCCATTCGGCCCTTCGAGCCTGCACCGCCATTCAATATGATCATGGCTGATCATCCAACTCAGTATCCCGTACCTGCCTTCTCTCCATATCCTCTGCTCCCCCTAGCCACAAGGGCCACATCTAACTCCCTCTTAAATATAGCCAATGAACTGGCCTCCACTACCCTCTGTGGCAGAGAGTTCCAGAGACACACCACTCTGTGTGAAAAAAGTCCTTCTCATCTCGGTCCTAAAGGATTTCTCCCTTATCCTTAAGCTGTGACCCTTTGTTCTGGACTTCCCCAACATCGGGAACAATCTTCCTGCATCTAGCCTGTCCAACCCCTTAAGAATTTTGTAAGTTTCTATAAGATCCCCTCTCAATCTCCTAAATTCTAGAGAGTATAAACCGAGTCTATCCAGTCTTTCTTCATAAGACAGTCCTGACATCCCAGGAATCAGTCTGGTGAACCTTCTCTGCACTCCCTCTATGGCCATAACGTCCTTCCTCATGGCCATAGAGGGGGTGCAGAGAAGGTTCACCAGACACCAGACCAGGATAATTTGCTGCCTCTTTTTAACAAGAGCTGCAGGGAAAAGCCTGAGCTGCAGCGAGTCCAACATCTGTAGTAGTTAATTTACTGGAGAGAATTCTGAGAGATAAGATATATGTGTATTTTTACAATACTGGAGAGATTTTGAGGAACAAGATTATTAATCCGTTTTTTACACCAATACACTGTTCTTAACCAAAATCTACCCATCATGTGAAACCTTATAAATAACAGATATAAATTAGATAACTTCAAGACCGAAAGTCAAAAACTTTTTTCATGACAGACAAATCTTCATTGTTTTACCACCAATTTGGACATCAAAAATGTGACATTAAAAACTCTGCCACATTCAGTCACAAATATTTAATTCATAAATAAACTTCATATGGCCCCTCATACATATACGTTTTGATAATGATCAACGGAAACATCTTCATCAATACCAGGAAAAAAATACAGTAACATAAAGATAAAGTACAGTAAAGATCCCGTAACGGTCGTTGAGCTTCGGGTCCATTGTCACAATGACCGTTATCGGGGTAACTTAAATCACGGAGGCTCCAAACCTCTAATGCTTTTCAAAAACCCAACGAGGTATCCTACGGTAGTAGCGATTTTTGGGCGAGTTACTTATATATTCTTATTTTAACATAGAAACATAGAAACATAGAAATTAGGTGCAGGAGCAGGCCATTCGGCCCTTCGAGCCTGCACCGCCATTCAATATGATCATGGCTGATCATCCAACTCAGTATCCTGTACCTGCCTTCTCTCCATACCCCCTGATCCCTTCAGCCACAAGGGCCACATCCAACTCCCTCTTAAATATGGCCAACGAACTGGCCTCAACTACCTTCTGTGGCAGAGAATTCCACAGAACTCCAATTTAATATATCAAAAGCATCATGGTGTCAAAAACGCAACGACCGTTTACGATATATTTTACGTCTTTTTTAAATCAATTAAAAAAAACAAAACAATTGGACATAAATTGGTCATCAAAACCAAGAAACTGAGCCAATCTTCAATTTGGCAACGCACTGTCTCTTGTTTACCTTTCATACGGACCAGGTCGCTAACTTTATTCCTTTGTGTCAACTTCGGGAAGCTCCGCAACGACCGTTACGGAGACAGTTTACTTACTAAAAAACATCCCAAATCAAACATTCTGACGAATCACAGGCCATCAATATAGCTCAAATCCATAAGTTAATGTACCGTTTAGATCACATCAGTGAAATGTTTGGTTTTCGCTAATAATGTAACGTCCGTTTTCTGGGACACCAAAACCATTTATAAACATGAAAAGGAATAAGAGATATGTGCACTTATTGTGCTACCAGGTCCAACCAGGACCACGCTACAACCATTACACAAAATGTATTTGCGTATTCCAATGCCATTTTTGGAAACTGGCCATCAATATGCTATCTTTTCTTGTATTTTTTGTTGATATTATGTTAGTCATGAGCCCAATAAAGTGCTTGTCAACTTTTTTTGAAGGAATTTGAAATTTGACCCTCTTTGTCACATTTTTGTGTGCAGTATTGTTAAAAGACACATATATGCATTTGGATGGACCGATTAAGGAGACTGCCTGGGAGAGTGTGTCTTAAAAAAATGTTTGAGTTTGTTGTAGAGGTAACCATATAACAAACAAACCATATAACAATTACAGCACGGAAACAGGCCCTCTCGGCCCTTCCAGTCCGTGCCGACCATTTGTTTTCCCCTAGTCCCATCTACCTGCACTCAGACCATACCCCTCCATTCCCTTCACGTCCATATACCTATCCACTTTACTCTTAAATGTTAAAAATCGATCCTGCCTCCACCACTTCTGCTGGAAGCTCATTCCACACAGCCACCACCCTCTGAGTAAAGAAGTTCCCCCTCACGTTACCCCGAAACTTCTGTCCCTTAATTCTCATGTCATGCCCTCTTGTTTGAATCTTCCCTATCCTCAATGGGAAAAACGTATCCACGTCAACTCTGTCTATCCCTTTCATCATTTTAAAGACCTCAATCAAGTCCCCCCTTAACCTTCTGCGCTCCAAAGAATAAAGACCTAACTTGTTCAACCTTTCTCTGTAACATAGTTGCTGGAACCCTGGCAACATTCTAGTAAATCTCCTCTGTACTCTCTCTATTTTGTTGACATCCTTCCTATAACTAGGCGACCAAAATTGTACACCATACTCCAGAATTGGTCTTACCAATGCCTTGTACAATTTTAACATTACTTCCCTACTCCTATATTCAATGCTCTGATTTATAAAGGCCAGCACACCAAAGGCTTTCTTTACCACCCTATCTACATGCGATAACTTTCTTTACCACCCTATCTACATGCAGTAACCAAGAAGATTGATGAGAATGTAGTCTATGTAGACTTCAGCATGGCCTTTAATAAGTTTCGACATGGTAGGCTGCTGTGAACATTTAAATCACATGGGATGCAGGGAAAGCTCGGAAAATGGATACAGAATTGGCTTCATGGAGGAAGCAGAGGGTGGTAGTAGAAGGCTGTTTTTCAGACTAGGGGCCTGGGCCGAGAGGTGTGCCTCCAGTTGTCAGTCAATGACTTCATTCCTTGCAGCGCAGTAGGAAGGAGGGAAGACCTTAATGAGGTGTCTTTAATCATAAGAAGAATAGATAGGGTGAATGCAAAGTCTTTAACCCAGGGTAGGGGGAATCAAAAGCATAGGTTTAAGGTGAGAGGGACAAGATACAATCCAACAAAAGGGATAAGAATCGGAGGGGCAAATTTTTTATTCAAAGGTATATGGAATGGCCAGTTGAGGCAGTGTATGGAGGTAATTGAGGCTGGTACCATAACAACATTTAAAAGACGGGTACATGGATCGGAAAGGTTGAGAGGGATATGGGCCAAACTATGGGACCAGATTAGATGGGGCGTCTTGGTCGGCATGGACAAATTTGGCTGAAGGGCCTGTTTATGTGCAGTATGACTCTATAGCATCTGCTTTTTAGTCTTGCTATTGTTTAATATTATTATTCTGATTAATAGATTATGCTAATAGATGAATAGATTATGCTAATCGATTAATAGAAACATAGAAATAGAAATTAGGTGCAGGAGCAGGTCATTCGGCCCTTCGAGCCTGCACCGCCATTCAATATGATCATGGCTGATCATCCAACTCAGTATCCCATACCTGCCTTCTCTCCATACCCCCTGATCCCTTCAGCCACAAGGGCCACATCCAACTCCCTCTTAAATATGGCCGACAAACTGGCCTCAACTACCTTCTGTGGCAGAGAATTCCACAGATTCACCACTCTCTGTGTGAAAAACGATTTTCTCATTTCGGTCCTAAAAGACTTCCCCCTTATCCTTAAACTGTGACCCCTTGTCCTGGATTTCCCCAACATCGGGAACAATCTTCCTGCATCTAGCCTGTCCAACACTTTAAGAATTTTGTAAGTCTCTATGAGATCACCCCTCAATCTTCTAAATTCCAGCGAGTACAAGCCAAGTCTATCCAGTCTTTCTTCATATGGAAGTTGTGCCATCCCAGAAATCAGTCTGGTGAACCTTCTCTGTACTCCCTCTATGGCAAGAATGTCTTTCCTCAGATTAGGAGACCAAAACTGTACGCAATACTCCAGGTGTGGCCTCACCAAGACCCTGTACAACTGCAGTAGAACCTCCCTGCTCTTGTACTCAAATCCTTTTGCTATGAATGCCAACATACCATTCGCTTTCTTCACAGCCTGCTGCACCTGCATGCCCACTTTCAATGACTGGTGTACCATGACACCCAGGTCTCGCTGCATCTCCCCTTTTCCTAATCGGTCACCATACAAATAATAGTCTACCTTCCTGTTTTTGCCACCAAAGTGGATAACCTCACATTTATCCACATTATACTGCATCTGCCATGCATTTGCCCACTCACCCAGTCTATCCAAGTCATCCTGCAGCCTCCTAGCATCCTCCTCACAGCTAACACTGCCTCCCAGCTTCGTGTCATCGGCAAACATCGAGATGTTGCATTTAATTCCCTCGTCCAAATCATTAATGTAAATTGTAAATAGCTGGGGTCCCAGCACTGAGCCTTGCGGCACCCCACTAGTCACTGTCTGCCATCCTGAAAAGGACCCGTTCACTCCTACTCTTTGCTTCCTGTCTGCCAGCCAGTTCTCTATCCACATCAATACTGAACCACCAATACCATGTGCTTTAAGTTTGTGCTAATGGTCAAATCTTCAGATATGTAACATTTCTGCAAGTATGAGAGCTCTTGTCATTTCTGATTGGACATTCATTAGTCAATACTTAATTGAGAAAGACTAATCAACCCTGCTCATCTGTGTCATTCAGACACTTGAAATTCAGCTTATTCTGTGCATGATTCTTTCACAGTTCCTTGCTTCCAACGTTCAGAGGCTGTTTAACATGCAGCTCATTCATTATGTTGCGAAGTCCTAAAAGCACATTGTAAGACAGTTTTATTTTTGTTGGATTCTATTTGTCTTTTTCTATATACTTATTAAAAATCTCATCTTGTGTGTGTGTGTATGTTCCCGTATGTGTTTTTCTACTTTCGTCAAAACACTATGCGCTACCACTTACATTTCTCCACATTCTGACTCACAATTTTCCTCTCCACGCAGTAGTCATTTCAGATTTCATCCTATATTACACAAGTTATTAACGATTCCCGTTTTTAAAAAAAAGGCAAAAAATCGGTTCTCAGTCAGCCTTTTTCCAGGACTTTCCACTGATGTCATAATGCCACTCACAATCACAATGGGCTCTCAAGCTGCCGAGTACCACCCCCCTGTCCCCTCCCCCCTGGGTTATTCACACCCCCTGCCCCTTCCTGGATTATTCACACACCCCTGCCCCCTCCCCATGGGTTATTCACACACCCCGCCCCCTCCTGCATTATTCATGCACCCCCCCGCCCCCTTACCCCCATACGCCCCCACCAGGGTTATTCACACCTGCGCCCCCTTCCCCCCACCCCTGGGTTATTCACACTCCCCGCCCCCTCCCCCCGGGTTTACCCCCCCCCCCCCCCCCCCCCCCGGGTTAATAACCCCGCCCCCCCCCCCCCCCCCTCCCCAACTAACGGTTGAGTGATTTCATTCCACAGGAAAGACACCATTTTGATGCCAATTCATCTGTGTCCATTAACAACTGAGATTGTGTTCAGGCTTTGCTATTATCACGTTTATTTAAAAAAACTCAGCTTTTAAAAAGCACCTCGCGGTTTTAATCCGTTTACATGGTACCCGTGGCGGGGGGAACTCCCCACGACCTGACCTGCAACATGGCAGAGAATATACAGGCTGGTTGCATCATGGCCTGTTTTGGTAACTCAAATGCCCAAGAATGTAGGACGCTGCAGAATGTGGTAGACGTTGTTGGGACCATGAAGCCATCTACAAGTGCAACAGGAAAATACCTATGGTGCAGAGTACACCATCCATGCATTTGCTGATGTATGAGGTGAGTGATGGGATATTGCATTGGGGGAGTAGTCCCAACGGGTCTGCACTTGGTCTAGTACATAACTAAAACTCAGATCTTGTGCTCTTCTGGTTTGCGTAGTTTTTCTATTTGCGCAAAAACGGTACACGATAGCACTACGATTTTTCACCACCTTACTCACCATTCTCAAGTGCAACAAGTTTTGTTCCGACCGATGGTATATCGTAAAAGTTATTAAGGTTTAAAAATCGGAAACACCGTGCATGCGCAGATGGGGAGGAGTGGAGGTGGGAAGTGGGATGGTAGAGGGAGATGGGGTAGGAAGTGGGGTGGTTGAGGGAGATCGGGGGGGTGTAGAGGCGGGTGGAAGAGGGAGATGGGGTAGGGAGTGGGGTGGTAGAGGGACATGGAGTGGGGATGGTAGAGGGAGATGGGGGGGGGCTGTGGAGGAGAGAGACGGGGTGGAGGAGAGAGACGGGGTGGAGGAGAGAGATGAGGAGGGAGATGGGAAATATTGGAATATTCCGTTAGAGAACAGGTTGCGTTGGGGGAACGGGTGAGTGGTGGAATATTGTGTTGGGGAACGGGTTGCATTGGGGGACCAGGGCTCCTGTGAGACAGGAACCGAACGGGTCCCGCATAGTCTAGTTACAACATAAAAAGACCGTGCAGATTATTTTTTTACAGTGCAAATTCTGTAATGAGGTAGGTTGGGAATTCGGGGCTACATGCTAGCTTATAGGACCATTCAGTAGATAATAGTTGGGAAGAAGCTGTTCCAGAATCTGGTGGCATGTTGTTTCAAGCTTTCATATCTTCTGCCCTATGCGAGAGGGAATCAGAGGGAATGGCACGGCAAAAATGGTCCTTGATCATGCTGGCTGCTTTGACAAGGCAGCGTGAAGTGCAAAAGTGGCAATAGACCAGCACCGCCATTCAATGTGATCATGGCTGATCATCCCCAATCAGTACACCGTTCCTGCCTTTTCCCCATATCCCCCGACTCCGCTATTTTTAAGAGCCCTATCCAGCTCTCTCTTGAAAGCATCCAGAGAATCTGCCTCCACCACCCTCTGAGGCAGATAATTCCACAATGGGAGGTTCGGGGGCTGGTTGTGTGATTTGGAGTCATAGAGTGATACAGTGTGGAAACAGGCCCTTCAGCCCAACTTGCCCACTCCGGCCAAAATGTCCCAGCTACACTAATCCCACCTGCCTGCGCTTGATCCATATCCCCCCCCCCCCCCCCCCCACCAAACCTGTCCTATCCATGCACCAGTCTAACTGTTTCTTAACCGCTGTTGTGAATGGGCTACATCCACAACTTGGGCAGAGCATCTCAGCCAGGACACCTGCAATTTCCTCTCTAGCTTCCCATGGTCTTCTTGGATATACCTGATCAGGGCCCAGAGATTTATCTACCTTAAAACATTTTAAGTCATCCAGCTCCCCCTCTTCAATAATGTGGACTTACCCTGCCGCTCCATTACATTTCTTAAAATGGTTTGATACTGATATGAATAATTTATTTTCTTGTGTTAATCATGTAAAATAATCTATAATGTTCATAAAGCATTTAATTTGAACAAAAATTCCTTTGTAGATGAGAAAACAGTTCAATAATTTGTGAAAACAATGTAGTACATTTATTGAAAGTCCAAATTAAGATGAATCCTGTAGATTTTAATAGAGAAACCATGTTAATGTTTCAGACCTATAACTGTTCATCAGACCCACTCTTGTAGTTTAATTAGAACTGTTGTTTGAGGTAAATTATTTGCTGATTTTAAATATCGTGGAGTTTGGTAATTCATGTTTTAGAGAAAGTTTAGCTTTGTGATGTACTATATTTGTAGAACCCAGGTGCAAAATGAATCATTTATGTACTCAATAAATTTGAGTGCAGGCTTTTGACTGGTGACGTTCTCCCATGAAAAAAATAAGCTCATTGCATTACATAAAGTTATTAACGCTGAATTGATACTTACAAGTGCCATTAATACATTTACCACAAATGTTCATTAGCAATGTAAATTTATGCTGATGTACTCTGAGATGAGCTAGTGAGTAATGACTTAAAAGACTAACAGCACTTAAAATAGAGAGAAACTTTAGATAGCAAATCTTTCAGGGTAAATTAATCAAGATCTTTATTCAATGGTTTCAAAAATGTCTCTCTCAGAACAGTCAAGAAAAGGCCTTTGTAAAGGCTACCTACGTGGACATCCTCCTCAATTTTGTTTCCCTATTGCTTGCAATTAGTTTCTCCCAAAGCATTTATCCAAATTCTTTTAGAAAATTGCCGTTAATTCCACAAAATATTTGGAATTTTGTTTGGTTAGAATATTAAGAGTCATACAGTGTGGAAAGAGGTCCTATCGGCCCAACTTGCCCATGCTGATCAACATGCCCATCTGCACTAGTCCCACCTGCCTGCTTTTGACCCATATCCCTCTAAACCTACCCTATCCATGTACCTGTCTAAATGTTTCTTAAACGTTGCGTTAATACCTGCCTCAACTACTTCTGGCCACTTGTTCCATATACCGTCCCCCCTTTGTGTAAAATAAGTTACCTCTGGTCATCTCGGTAAGGAGCCGAAGAAGATGAGCAAGATCCTTAATTAGTATCTCTGCTCTGTGTTTACTGTGGAAAAAGATGTGAAGACCGGTGAACTTGGGACAGGTATTGGAAGTGTCTTGAAGATAGTCAGTATTATAGTCGAGGGGGTGCTAAACATCTCGTGTGCATGAAAATGGATAAATCTCCTGGGCCAGATCACATATATCCAAGTATATTGTGAGAGGCGAGAGAAGAAATTACAGGCAACCTGGTTGAGGCATAAGAATCATCAGTAGATACGGGTGAGGTGCAGGAATACTGAAGGGTGGCTAATATTGTGCCTCTTATTAAGGAAGATTGCAAGGAAAATCCTTGGAACTGTAGGCCAGTGAGCCTAACGTCTGTGTTAGGCAAGTTACTGGAGAGTATTAGAGTCAGAATGATACAGTGTGGAAACAATGCCCTTCAACCCAACTCGCCCACACTGCCAACAATGTCCCAGCTACACTAGTCCCACTTGCCTGCACATGGTCCATATCCCTCCAAACCTGTCCTATCCATGTACCTGTCTAACTGTTTCTTAAATGATGGGATAGTCCCAGCCTCAATACCTTATCTGGCAGCTTGTTCCATACACTCACCACCCTCTGTGTGAAAAAGTTACCTCTCGGATTCCTATTAAATATTTTTCCCTTCACCTTAAACCTTAAGCCTATGTCCTTGATTCCCCTACTCTGTACATCTACCTGATCTATTCCTCTCATGATTTTGTATACCTCTGTAAGATTCCTCATCCTCCTGCGCTCCGTGGCATAGAGACACAACCTACTCGAGCTTTATCCCTATAGCTCACACCCTCTAGTCCTGGCAACATCCTTGCAAATATTTTCTGAACTCTTTCAAGCTTGACAATATCTTTCCTATAACATGGTGCCCAGAACTGAACACAATATTCTAAATGCGGTCTCATCAACTGTTAAACAACTGTAACGTGAGCTCCCAACTTCTACACTCAAAACTCTGACTGATGAAGGCCAAAGTGCCAAAAGCCTTTTTGACCACCTTATCTACCTGTGACTCAACCTTCAAGGAACAATGCCCCTGCACTCATAGATCCCTCTGCTCTACACCACCAGCCAGAGGCCTACCATTTAATGTGTAGGTCCTGCTCTTGTTAGACATCCAAAAATTCAATGCGTCACACTTTTCTGTATTAAATTACATCAACCATTTCTCCGCCCTTCTGGCCAATCGATCCAGATCCTGCTGCGATTGTTCACTATCTGCAAAACCACTATCTTTTTGTATCATCATCAAACTTGCTAATCTTGCCCTGTATGTTCTCATCTGAGGGATAATATATGTATGCATTTAAAATAGGTGGTGATTAGGGATAGTCAGCATGGTTTTGTACGTGGGAGGCAGTGTTTCACAAATCTGATTTTTTTTTTTTGTGAAAGTAACTAAAAAGGTTGATGAGGACAAAGCTGTAGATGTTATATATATGGATTTGAACTAGACATTTGACAAGGCTTCACATGATTGGCTGCTCTGGAAGTTTAGATCACGAGGGATCCAGGGAGAGCCAGCTGGCTGGACAGAGATTTGGCTTCATGCAAAGAAGCAGATGTTTATTTTTTGCCTAGAGGACTGTGACTCGTGTTGTGCCTCAGGAATCGATGCTGGGCCCTTTGCTATTTTTGTTTTACATTATTGATTTGGATGAGAAAGTACAAGTCGTGAGTAGCAAGTTTGCATATTACACGAAAGTGGGTGGCATTGTAGATAGCTAAAATGCTCAACAAAAATTGTAGCAGGATCTTCATCACATGGGCTGAGGAATGGTTAATGGAGTTTAATGCAGAAAAGTGCAAGGTTTTGCATTTTGGGAAGGTCACACTAGGGCAGGACCTACACAGTGAATGGCAGGGCTCTGTGAAGTGTTCTAGAGAAGAGGGGATCTTGGAGTGCAGATACAAAGTCCCATGAAAGTGGTGTCACATGCAGATGGAGTGGTCAAAGACAATAGGTGCAGGAGTAGAACTACTCCTGCACCTATTGTTTATTGCCATTCGGCCCTTCGAGTCAGCACCGCCATTCAATGTGATCATGGCTGATCATACCCAATTGGTACCCCATGCCTGCCTTCTCCCCATATCCCCTAACTCCGCTATCTTGAAGAGCCCTATCTAGCCCTGTCTTGAAGTATCCAGAGAACTGGCCTCCACCGCCCTCTGAGGCAGAGAATTCCATAGAATCACAACTCTGTGTGAAAAAGTGTTTCTTCTTCTCTGTTCTAAATGGCTTACCCCTTATTCTTAAACTGTGGCCCCTGGTTCTGGACTCCCCCAACATCAGGAACATGTTTCCTGCCTCTTGCTTGTCCAAACCATTAATAATCTGATATGTTTCAATAAGATCCCCTCTCATCCTTTTAAACTCCAGAGTATACAAACCCAACCGCTCCATTCTCTCAATTCAATTCAATTCAATATTTATTCCATGTCATTTGAACCTCAGTGAGGCACAAACAAAACTATTTATACAGCCATACAAAGAAAACAATTCCTACAAGACACACCAACAATTCAATTCACACAAAGATCTCAGCATATGACAGTCCCGCCATCCCGGGAATTAACCTTGTAAACCTACGCTGCACTCCCTCAATAGCAAGATTGTCCTTCCTCAAATTAGGGGACCAAAACTGCACACAAAACTCCAGGTGTGGTCTCACCAGGGCCCTATACAACTGCAGAAGGACCTCTTTGCTCCGATACTCAACTCCAACATGCCATTCGCTTTCTTCACTGTCTGCTGTACCTGCATGGTTACTTTCATTGACTGATGAACAAGGACCCCCAGATCCCGTTGTACTTCCCCTTTTCCCAACTTGACACCATTTAGATAATAATCTGCTTTCCTGTTTTTGCTACCAAAGTGGATAACCTCACATTTATCCACATTAAACTGCATTTGCCATGCATCTGCCCACCTGTCCAAGTCACCCTGCATTCTCATAGCATCCTCCTCACATGAAACACTGCCACCCAGCTTTGTGTCATCTGTAAATTTGCTAATGTTACATTGAATCCATTCATCTAAATCATTGATGTATATTGTAAATAGCTGCGGCCCCAGCACCGAGCCTTGCAGTAACCCACTCGTCACTGCCTGCCATTCTGAAAGGGACCCGTTAATCCTTACTCTTTGTTTCCTGTCTGCCAACCAATTTTCTATCATTGTCAGCACTCTACCCCCAATACCATGTGCCCTAATTTTGCCCACTAATCTCCAATGTGGGACCTTATCAAATGCTTTCTGAAAGTCCAGGTACACTATATCCACTGGCTCTCTCTCCCTTGTCCATTTTGCTAGTTACATCCTCAAAAAATTCCAGTAGATTAGTCAAGCATGATTTCCCTTTGTAAATCCATGCGGACTTGGACCGATCCTGTTACTGCTATCCATCTGTGCCGCTATTTCATCTTTTATAATTGCCTCCAGCATCTTCCCTGCCACTGATATTCGGTTAACTGGTCTATAATTCCCTGTTTTCTCTCTCTCGCCTTTCTTAAAAAGTGGAATAAGATTAGCTACGCTCCAATCCACAGGAATTGATCCTGAATCTATAGAATATTGGAACATGATCACCAATGCGTCCGCAATTTCTAGAGCCACTTCCTTAAGTACCCTGGGATGCAGACTATCAGGCCCTGGGGATTTATCAGCCTTCAGTCCCATCAGTCTACCCAACACCATTTCCTGCGTAATGTGGATTTCCTTCAGTTCCTCAGTCACCACAAATCCTCTGGCCACTAGTATATCAGGAAGATTGTTTGTGTTCTCCTTCGTGAAGACAGATCCAAAGTACCTGTTCAACTCACCTGCCATCTCATTGTTCCCCATAATCAATTCCCCCTTTTCAGGCTTCAAGGGTCCAATTTGGGTCTTAACTAATTTTTTCCTAAAGGATAGAGTTTACTATCCTCCTTTATATTCATGGCTAGCTGACCTTTGTACCTCATCTTTTTTTCCCTGTATTGCCTTTTTAGTTATCTTCTGTTGCTCTTTAAACATTACCCAATCCTCATGCTTCCCGCTCATCTTTGCTACGCTGTTCTTTCTCTTTTATTTTTATATTGTCCCTGACGTCCCTTGTCAGCGACGATCGACCTATAAGGGCCTGTCCCACTAACGCGACTTTGCAGCACTGTTTTAAATTCACACAGGCGATGAACAGGAAGGTAAAGGACGGCTGGCACAGTGTATGGTAAGTCCTTTAGAGAGCGTGGGGGTGGGGGGGGAGGGGGAGAAGGAATGGAGACACTTTTAAGAAGCCAGACAACGTTTAATAAAGTTTAGCGGGCATTTAACATTACCGGTCGGTTTACCCTGGTTCTGAAAACTCCAATGAGCCATTTAAAAAGCCCAGTCAGCAAAGAAGATTGTCTACGGCTACCTCGAATGCCTAGCGACCCCACTCCACTGCATTACGAGTTCAAAAGAACCATGCCGACCAATTTTTACTCGTGGAAAATGTTTCAGCATGGTGAAAAATGTTCCTCAACCAAACTGATGCCGCAAGTATGCGTGTATTTCCCTCGAGCATGCAGGTGAGTTAAGGGCCTGTCCCACTATACGAGTTTACCCAAGAGCTCTCCCGAGTTTGAAAAAAAATCAAACTCGTGGTAAGTATGTAGAATGTACGTAGCGGGTACGTCAATGCTCGGGACGTCTCTTAGCGGCTATTAATGCTAACAGCAGGTACTCGGGAAACGCGGTAAGCTCGTGAAGTTATTTCAGCACTGTGAAAAATGTTCACGAAAACCCCGAGTACCTACGAACAGCTATTAGCTTATTTCTCCGACTTCGAATCAGGGGAAACTCGGGAGAACTCTTGAATAACCTCGTATAGTGGGACAGGCCCTTAACAGTGACCTCCTAGGACCACGTGCCGACCATGTTGCGAGTTTGAGTCTAGCGCAAACTCTTCTAAACTCGCAAATTAGGTCTCCGCAGTGGGACAGGCCCTTTACTCCCCTTGGAATCTTTCTTACTCTTTGGAATGAATTGATCCTGCACCTTCTGTATTATTCCCAGAAATACCTGCCATTGTTGTTCCACTGTCATCCCTGCTAGGGTATCTTTCCAGTCAACTGTGGCCAGCTCCTCCCTCATGGCTCCATAGTCCCGTTTATTCAACTATAACACTGACAAATTTACCCTTCTCCCTCTCCAATTGTAGATTAAACTTGACCATATTATGGTCACTACCTCCTGATGTCTCCTTAACCCCAAGTTCCTTTATCAAATCCGGTTCATTGCATGACACTAAATCCAGAATTGCCTTCTCTCTGGTATTTTCCAATACAAGCTGCTCTAAGAATCCATCACGGAGGCACTCCACAAACTCCCTTTCTTGGGGTCCAGTACCAACTTGATTTTCCCAGTCTACCTGCATGTTGAAATCTCCCATAACAACTATAGCATTACCTTTACTACATGCCAATTTTAACTCCTGATTCAACTTGCACCCTATATCCAGGCTACTGTTTGGGGGCCTGTATATGTCCCATTAGGATCTTTTTACCCTTACAATTCCTTAGTTCTCTACATACTGACTCCGCATCTCCCGTTTCAAGGGACTGAATTTCATTCCTTACCAACAGAGCTACCCCACCCCCTCTGCCCACCTGTCTGTCTTTTCAATAGGAGGTATATCCCCTTGAATATTCAGTTCCCAGCCCTGGCCATCTTGCAGCCATGTCTCTCTAATTCCCACAACATCATACTTGCCAATTTCTAACTGAGCCTCAAGCTCGTCCACTTTATTTCTTACACTAAGCGCATTCGTATACAACACTTTGACCTCGGTATTCACCTCTCCTCTCGAACCGCTCGCAATTGGCACTGACCTTACTCTCTTATCCCTTTTCGAACTTTCCTTCCCATTATTTCGGGAATCTTTTGTAACTTTTCCTGTACTCACGTCCCCTTCAACTCCATCTTTATACTCCCAATTTGTCAATCTCTCCCTCCCCACAATTTATTTTAAACCCACACGTGTAGCCCTAGCAAACCTGCCTGCCAGAGCGTCGGTCCTCCTCCAGTTAAGGTGTAACCCGTCCCTTCTGTACAGGTCAACCCTACCCCAGAAGAGATCCTAGTGGTCTATAAATCTAAATCCTTGCTCCCTGCACCAGCCCCTCAGCCACACATTCAGATCCCCTATCTCCCTGTTCCTGTCCTCACGAGCTTGAGGTACTGGAAGCAATCCAGAGATAATCACCATAGAAGTCCTGCTTTTCAGATAACCACCCTAGAAGTCCTGCTTTTCAGAAGTCAAGAAGGCTTTCAGAACACTGGCCTTCATCAGTCGGAGTAGATGTTGGGAGGTTATTTTACAGTTATACAAGACATTGGTGAGGCCACATTTGGAGTATCGTGTTCCATTTTAGTCACCCTGTTATAGTAAAGTTTTTGTCAAGTTGGAAAGGGTGCAGAGAGGATTTATGAGGATGTTGTCAGGACGCTGGCCAGATCTATAGTGAGACGTTGACCAGGCTAGGGATTCATTCCTTGGAGCGCAAGGCCATGAGGGTTGATCTTATAGAAGTGTATAAGATCAGCAGGGAAATGGAGTTATCTGCACACAGTTTAACCCAGAGAAGGGGAATCAAGAACCAGAGGACATTGGTTCAAAGTGAGGGATGAAAGATGTAATAGGAACCTGAGGAGTGAAGGATAGAATGAGTTGCCAGAGCAGGTAGTTGAAGCAGATACCATCATAATGTTTAAAATACATTTGGACAGGTACATATATAGGATAGGAATTGGCCCAAGTCAGCATGGATTTATGAAAGAGAAATCCTGCTTGACTAATCTTCTGGAATTTTTTGAGGATGTGACAAGTAAAATGTATGAAGGAGAGCCAGTGGATGTAGTGTATCATGACTCAGAAAGCCTTTGATAAGGTCCCACACAGGAGATTAGTGGGCAAAATTGGAGCACATGGGTTTTGACATGGATAAATAATTGGTTGGCAGACAGGAAACAAAGAGTAGGAATAAACGGGTCCATTTCAGAATGTCAGGCAGAGGCGAGTGGAGTGCCGCAAGGCTTGGTGCTGGGGCCGCAAATATTTACAATATACATGATTTAGATGATGGAATTAAAAGTAACACAAGCAAATTTGCAGATGACACAAAGCTGGGTGGCAGTGTGAACTGCGAAGCGGATGCTAGGAGGTTGCAGGGTGACCTGGACAGGTTGAGTGAGTGGGCAGATGCAGTAAAATATAGATAAATGTGAGGTTATCCACTCTCGTGGCAAGAACAAGAAGGCAGATTATTATCTCATTGGTGTTGGATAAGGAAAAAGGGAAGTGCAATGAAACTTGGGTGTCCTTGTACACTGAAAGTAAACATGCAGGTACAGCAGCAAGTGAAGAATGAAGAATTGGCCCTCATAATGAGAGGATTTGAGTATAGGAGTATAGAGGTCCTTCTGCAGTTTTACGGGGCCCTGGTGAGACCACATCTGGAGTATTGTGTGCAGTTTTGGTCTGATAATTGAGGAAGGACATCCTTGCTATTAAGGCAGTGCAGCATAGGTTCACGAGGTTAATCCCTGGGATGGCAGGACTGTCATATGAAGAAAAATTGGAAAGATTATGCTTGTATTCACTGGAATTTAGAAGGATGAAAGGGCATCTTATAGAAACGTATAAAATTATAAAAGGATTGGACAAGCTAGATGCAGGAAAAATGTTCCCAATATTGGGGGTCCAGAACCAGGGGCCACAGTCTAAGAATAAAGGGGAGGCCATTCAAAACTCAGATGAGAAAAAACGTTTTCACCCGGAAAGTTGTGGATTTCTCTGCCACAGAAGGCAGTAGAGGCCAATTCACTGGATGAATTTAAAAGGGAGTTAAATAAAGCTCTATGGGCTAGTGGAATCAAGGGATATGGGGAGAAGGCAGGCATGGGTTACTGATTGTGGATGATCAGCCATGATCACATTTAATGGCGCGGCTGGCTCGAAGGGCCAAATGTCCTCCTCCTGCACCCATTTTCTATGTTTCTATGTATTAAAGGATATGGGTGAAATGTAGGCAGGTGGGATAGTGTAGATGGGGCATGTTGGTTGACATGGGCAAGTTGGGCTGAAGGGTTTGTTTCCAAGCCATATGACAATATGGAGCTTCATCAGACTACTACGTTTTGTCTTCCAGCATTTTTGCACTTCTTGTTTTCCTGCTCCAGGTACAATATCTGTCAACTCATCTGTGCATTGTAGGGCTGAAATGATTGCTCAAGCTGAAATAATCTTTGTGATGGTGTACCTTTAAGTCGCCAGAGTTGGACTATGCTGCTTCCAAGTATAGAAGTAATATCTTTCTGATCTACTACAATGAAATGCACATCATAGTTCTCTTGATTCTTTGGGATCATCATCTTCAGAACTCCCAACAGGCTTGAATATAATGTTGTTGTACATTAATATCTCATGATCCGTTGACTTCTGTATGGCACTGCACAGTCTCACGGCTGATGGCTTACTTTGCTTCTGAGTTAATTTAAAATATAATTTGTTTCCCTTGTACTAACATTTTTGTATAGATACATCCAGTTGGTATCCCTTCAGCAGAATTGATCCAGTTTGTCACCATGTATATCATGTTGCAGTGGCACTGAACTGACTCTTTTTGTTCCTGCATGACTCAGCTTATTAACTCTGTGGACTTTCACTGTCCTATTCATCATGTACAATTTGTCGATATGATTTTTCAATTTTGATCGGGTGTACTTTTTTCCCCAAACATAGGCAATTTATTTTCCAGCTACTCACGTACTACACAAATTACTTCTAACATCTCAGCTACCTCGGTCTTTTTTTTCTCCACTATTCCACTTCTTCTCTCCTGCTTCACCACGTATACATCGTTCTATTGACCATCCAATATTTCAAGCCTGGTTTGGATAGTTCTGGAGCTTATGTCAGTATGCACATTGTTCATGTTAACCCTGTCTCATCTGGTACGCTATTCCCTGAGGGCCATCTCCCGCGTTCCACAAATAATCCTATCATTGAACATGTCCTTCTGTTCTGTGTTGGCACCTTCAGCAATGTATCAGAGGGTACACCCAGACCGTAGCTGAGTATTTATTTCTTGCTCAGTTTTAGTGTGTTTGTGATGCATCAAATACACTCTCCAGGTTCAATGCTTTATCTTTTGAGACAAGTGTTGATCAGATATATCCGAGGACAAGGAAACTAGAGAGGAAATTGCGGGAGCCCTGGTTGAAATTTACGAGTCGGCCTTAAATACAGGAGAGGTGCTGGAAGACTGGAGGGCATACTGATAGTGAAGGTGCAATATGACCATGTTTTGGATGATATGATGAAGAAAATCGTTCGCAGCAGAAATCTCGAATTTGAAGGAGATAAGATCAGTATATTTCGAGATTACCCTGCGGAGGTCGCCAAGAAAAGAGCATTGTTTACAGACACAAGAAGAATACTTAAGAACATAAAAAACCTGAGATATGGACTGATGTACCCAGCAACATTGAGAATCACCTACGACAAGCAGGATTACTTCTTTACCAAACACACAGAGGTCCTTGAATTTGCCCAGAACATTGAGAACATCGAGAGCGGGGGTGAGACTGAGGATTGAATAACATTCAACACTCAACAAACACCTGACGATACTGGATATTGTTACCCCACAGGGAGGAAATTGAACTTTAAATTGCTATACTTAAGGACTGTCTAGAATTTAGAATGAGAATTGAGCTGTTATCTTGTTATTGTTATATAATATTTTATATTTTAGTACTAATTATTACCAATTACTAATCATGATTACTAATTATTATTAATTATTGTTAACTGGATCAACTTGGAATTAGCTAAAAGGATGAATTATAAGTAATGTGTGATTCAGGCAATTTATTAATAAACATTTTGGAGGTTTATTCCTTGATACTTTTGACTAATCGTTGACTAATATTTTTGCTATGCAAGACTAATATTTCACTTTGAGACTAATAATTATTCCACTAGTGGAATATAACCATTGTTTTCCCTCCCCCATATATTGCTTTTATTGAAATTGAAGCTTTTCTTTTAAGGAAAGTATGGAGCTCGTAATATTTTTTTTTACCAAAAGCTATGGAAGTCCTTAGATGTCTAGCCACATTAAGGTGGCTATCACTAATGGCACTAACTATAGATGTAGTTTTTTTCTTTATTTTACACTTTACTAATATAACACTATTTTACCCTTTTTATTTGATATTATATTATAATTTTTATTTTGAATGGAATTATAAGTTTTATTTAAGGAGATATGTCCGAGAGGAAAATCTACCTGATGTAAAATTCATCTATCTGACGTTCGGGTGTAAGGTAGGGTTTAATGTGCTGAACTATCTGCTCTATCATAGACCACCTTAATCATAAGATGCAAGACGTAAATGTGAAAACTGGGGGTGAAGGAATTACATTCTGTAGTTGGAACGTTAAGGGAATTAATGAACCCATCAAGAGAGGTAAAGTATTAGCTCATTTAAAATCGTTTAAAACAGACATAATATTCCTCCAGGAAACTCATCTTAAAAAGGAAGCGCAACACAGATTGAAAGCAAAATGGATTGCTAAAACGTATCATTCTTCATTCACACATAAATCTAGAGGTGTTGCAATATTAATCCGTAAAGGTATACCTTTTAAACATATATCAACTACAGAAGATATTGACGGCAGATATATTGTATTAGTAGGTGAGTTATACTCAAAAAAAGTGACTCTTCTTAATTTATATGGACCAAATTTTGATAGCCCATTGTTTTTCAAGAGAATATTCAATGCTATTCCGGAATGCACACAATATAATTTAATAATTGGTGGAGACTTAAATTGTACACTAGATTCTTATTTGGACAGATCATTAACTCAAAGAAAATTAAAATCTCAGTCAAGTGAATTTCTAAACTCATATATTAATACTACCAACATGAGGGATGTCTGGAGAATTGAAAATCCATCCGGACGAGAATATTCATTTTATTCACCAGTGCATAACACCTATTCAATGATAGACTATTTCTTAGTAGACTCTAAACTTATTCCATTCACCGACAACTCGCAATATCATAACATTATAATCACGGACCATGCTCCATTAACATTTATGATTAAACTAAAAGGAATGGACAAGAAACAGACACAATGGAGACTTAACCCTCAAATTTTAAATGAAAAGGTATGTTATGAATACCTTGTAAAACAGATTAATATGTTTTTCGAGGCTAATGACCACGCTGGAACTTCTGCTTCCCTTCTTTGGGAAACATTTAAAGCATTTACACGAGGAGCATTAATCTCCTCCCAGGCATTTCTTTATAAAGAGAATAGGGCTAAACAACAGACATTGGAAATGGAAATAAGGCAATTAGACTTAGAAAATGCAGTAGCGCCTTCTATGGCAAAACACAATAAAATTGCAGCACTGAAATATAAGTTAAATAAAATATACTCAGACCAAGTTATAAAACTTTATCAACATACAAAACAATTAAATTTTGAATTTGGTGATAAACCACAAAAACTATTAGCACGTCAGCTTCGTAAACTGGAAGGGAAAAAACAATTTATAAAATTAGATCAGACAGGGGAGAAATATTAACACTACCTAAAGATATTAATGACAGATTTTCACAATGCTATCAACAACTCTACTCAACTAAAGTGACAGAACAATCAACAGGAATGGAAGCATTTTTACAGAAATGTAATGTCATGGGTTTAGATTTGCAAGAGCGAGAACTACTAGGTGCTGAAATAACGTTAAAAGATATTGGAAGAGTCAATTAGATCCTTAAAAACGGATAGGCCGCAGGCCCTGATGGCCTAAGTTCTGAATTTTATTTAAAAAATTATGATCTGATTTCCCCACGTTTACAGACACTGTATAAATACGTTTATATTCATCAGAAACTCCCAGAAACTTTAAACGAATCTACAATAATACTTATACCAAAAACTGATAAGGATCTGGAAGATCCAGGTTCATATGGAGCAATAGCTCTCTTAAATACTGAACAGAAAATATTAACTAAAATCCTATTTCATAGATTGAGTTTAATGATTAACAAATTAATACACCCCGACCAAACAGGTTTTATTCCAAAACGTTATTCATTTTACAATTTGAGACGACTATTTAATATTATATACTCAAATAGAATTGCTAATGCAGACCTAGCAATTATTTCACTAGATGCTGAAAAAGCATTTGATTAGGTAGAATAGTCATATTTATTTTCGATGATAGAAACATTTCAATTGGGAGAGAAGTAGTGTACATGGGTTAAACTTTTATATTCTAACCCAACAGCTAGAATACTAACAAACCAAATGTTATCAACTAAATTTAATCTTTCCAGAGGTTGTAGACAAAGATGCCCGCTATCCCCATTCTTATTCGCTCTTGCAATTGAACCATTAGCAGAATGTGTCAGAGCTCATCCTGAAATACACGGGTATAATACTAAAGACACAATGAATAAAATCTCCTTATATGCAGAAGATGTATTAATATATATTACAAAGCCAGAAACTAGTATTCCAAATCTATTAAATCTAATAACTCAAATCGGGCAGTTTTCAGGATATAGAATTAATTGGAATAAAAGCGAAATCATGCCAATAACGGAACTCAATTTACATACACTACAACAATCCCCTTTTAAAATAGTTGAGGAAAAATTTAAATATTTAGGAATCTATGTAATTAAGATACTTCTTTATTTAAATCAAACTTCCCACCTTAACTGAATAAACTAAATAAGAATATTCAGTATTGGAAAACACTCCCCATTTCAATGTTTAGTAGAATTAATGCTATAAAAATGATCTTTTTGCTGCAATTACTGTACTTATTTCAGCAAATCCTGATATATATCCCAAATTTTTTTTTTTAAGTCGACTCCACTGTTACAAGTTTCATTTGGGATTATAAGAATCATAGAATAAGCAAAAAACATTTATGTAAATCAAAGACTAATGGAGGTTTAGCTTTACCAAATTTTCTGTTTTATTTTTGGGCAGTCCATATTAAAAACATGAATTTCTGGCTGGAAGAAATGGATCAGCAACCAGACTGGTTAAGGATGGAAAAGGAAGATTGTTTACCTTTTGAAATCGGTTTGATTATGTTTGCACCCACAAAATTGCACAATAAAACCTATAGGGAAAACCCTATAATACGTAGTGGTATACGAATCTGGAAACAATTTTTAAAAAAAGGCTTTAAAATTGGATAATATATCGCTCTGTCTCCCCATTGTAAACAATCCCTTATTCAAACCTTCCATACTGGATAAAGGTTTCACACAATTGGAAAAATTACGGAATTTAAAAGATGGGACATCTTTATAAGAAAGGCACTTTTCTTTTATTTCAGGAGTTACAACAGATTTATGGACTACACTCAAATATTTTTTTTAGATATCTACGACTTAGAGATTATGTTAAATCCAATACACAAGATTATAGGAGTAGGGAACCAGAAATCCATGTTGAATGTTTGAATAAACATCCTAATACAGAAAAATTAACAACTTATATTTATAATACCCTTTTAGATAGCGAGGTCCCATCGACGGAATCATATAGACATACATATAACCATATAACCATATAACAATTACAGCACGGAAACAGGCCCTCTCGGCCCTTCCAGTCCGTGCCGACCATTTGTTTTCCCCTAGTCCCATCTACCTGCACTCAGACCATACCCCTCCATTCCCTTCACGTCCATATACCTATCCACTTTACTCTTAAATGTTAAAATCGGTCCTGCCTCCACCACTTCTGCTGGAAGCTGATTCCACACAGCCACCCTCTGAGTAAAGAAGTTCCCCTCACGTTACCCCGAAACCTCTGTCCCTTAATTCTCATGTCATGCCCTCTTGTTTGAATCTTCCCTACCCTCAATGGGAAAAGCTTATCCACGTCAACTCTGTCTATCCCTTTCATCATTTAAAAAACCTCAATCAAGTCCCCCCTTAACCTTCTGCGCTCCAAAGAATAAAGACCTAACTTGTTCAACCTTTCTCTGTAACATAGTTGCTGGAAACCCTGGCAACATTCTAGTAAATCTCCTCTGTACTCTCTCTATTTTGTTGACATCCTTACTATAACTAGGCGACCAAAATTGTACACCATACTCCAGAATTGGTCTTACCAATGCCTTGTACAATTTTAACATTACTTCCCTACTCCTATATTCAATGCTCTGATTTATAAAGGCCAGCACACCAAAGGCTTTCTTTACCACCCTATCTACATGCGATTCCACCTTCAGGGAACTATGCACAGTTATTCCTAGATCCCTCTGTTCCACAGCATTCCTCAATTCCCTACCATTTACCATGTACGTCCTATTTTGATTTGTCCTGCCAAGATGTAGCACTTCACACTTATCAGCATTAAACTCCACATGGGAAAATGAATTAGGCCAACCTATAATGAAAGATATTTGGGACAAAAGTCTACAATATACACATCAATGCTCGTTAAATGCCAGACATGCTTTAATACAATTTAAACTATTATACAGATTATATTACTCTAAAGTAAAATTAAATAGAATTTTCCCACATATCTCTCCTGTCTGTGAAAAATGTCAGCATCTAGAGGCTAACGTAACACATACTTTTGCAAATTGAATAAAAATCAAAATAAATAAATATTATTTAATAAATAAAATTTCTGGATTGATATTTTTAGAATAATTTCTGAAGTTGTTAATACTAAACTGGATCCCAACTCAAAACTAATAATACTTGGAATATCAGAACAAAGTCTAACACTCACAACAAGTCAAATAAACTTTCTAGACTACAGTATAATAACTGGGAAGAAATTAATATTAAAATTTTGGAAAGGTCCTATAACCCCCACAATTAAAATGTGGATTATGGAAATGTCGGAGACCCTACACCTGGAAAGAATCAGATTTGTCTTAATGGACAAATAAGAACTTTTTGTTAGAATATGGTCTTCATTCAGCGATTATTTGAAAGGGCAGATTGGTTCGGCACGGGAACCTAACTGAAACTTGAACTCAGGATCAGATGAAAAGTTATACTTTATAATCTTCGAACCTATCTCCAATGATGTATTATTAGTAAATCATTCCATTCTTTTTTTTTAAATCTTGACATTTATGGGGTTTTTTTTCTTTCTTTCTTACTTTCTATCAATTTTAAAAAAAAATTAGAAGCAGAATGAATCCTCAATTGATAATATTAATAATGTATGATTGATACACATGAAATGTTTTCACCATAATATGTGTTTGCTTCTAATAAAAATATATTAAATTAAAAAAAAAAGAATATTGTGTTCAGTTCCGGGCACTATTTTTATAGAAAAGATATGTGGAGGCAGGATCGATTTTAACATTTAAAAGTGAAGTTGATAGGTATATGGACGTGAAGGGAATGGAGTCGTATGGTCTGAGTGCAGGTAGATGGGACTAGGGGAAAACAAATGGTCGGCACGGACTGGAAGGGCCGAGAGGGCCTGTTTTCATGCTGTAATTGTTATATGGTTATATGGTTGTATTGTCAATCGTGAAAGGGTTCAGAGACGATTTACGAGAATGTTGCCAGGACTAGAGAGTCTGAACTTTTGGGAGTGGATGAGTGGGCTGGGTCTCTATTCTTTGGAGCGCAGGGGGGAATCTTACAGAGGTATATAAGATCATGAGAGGAATAGATCGGGTGGATGCACAGAATCTCTTGCCCAGAGAAAGGGAATCGAGGACCAGAGGACATAGGTTCAAGATGAAGGGGAAAAGATTTAATAGGATGGAACAAGCTGCCAGAGGAGGTAGTTGAGGCTGAGACTAACCCAACGTTTAAGAAACAGTTAGACAGGTACATTGATAGGACAGGTTTGAAGGGATATGGACCAAGCGTAGGCAGGTTGGACTAGTGTAGCTGAGACATGTTGGCCGGTGTGGGTAAGTTGGACCGAAGGGCCTGTTTCCACACTGTATCACTCTGTTTACCATGTAATCCATGAGACATAGTGATACCATTATACAATACTATCTGCCACAACTAGCTGAAGAGTGAATGTAAAGTCTCCTCTCCATAGTCACTGTTCTGCCTGGAAATCCAAAACATGGACATATTCCTTTGTTCCACTGTGTAGAATCTCAATGAATTAGAAAGCTTGCTGCCTAGGCACACATTCACATTGTGGCATCAGTTGATAGTCAGACCACTTGCGGTCAAACCCTCGTCAGTGGTTACGAGGGCTGTCACTTGACGTCATTGGGTCAGTGGAGCGTCCCGGTACATAAGAATATCTCACCTTGAGATCAGCCCAGTCGACAGGTAGCTGAGCTCGAGACAACACCCTCGCTCAGCTGCAGCAGCAATGGCAACGTGATAGAGGACCAAACGTGTATGTATTTCAAACCTATTATGTCTGAATATGTCGTGGTCGAAATACTCTTAAACAGACAGAAACGCAAATAAAATCAGTATAAGCAGTAATCTTTATTTCGCCAGGCAGGTGTGGTAAAAATCTCTCCGCAGTATGCTGATAACAGACTATACAGAGAAGTCCCACGCAATGGGACAGTGATTTCAGTACATGTATATATACCCCTTTATTCGACGATTCAGCAATACGTTATCTATAAAGTTAGTACAGCCTCTTGCTTCTTAAGGGCCTGTCCCACTTACGCGACCTTGGCTCGCAAATTACGTAACCTTGTGGTCGCTTGAGGCGTACGGTCACCATATGGCCACGCGGGGCCGGTCCCACTTAGAAGCGCAGAGTTATGCGGGGCTGGTCCCGACATCGCGCGCAGCTCCGAAATTCTTTCGGTCATACACAGTGTCTTGACATCGTACGCAGCGCCTTAACGACGTACGCAGCGTCTTGACGGCGTACGCCTAGTGCGTGGCGTTGCGTGATGATGTCACTGCCCGGCGTGGCGTTGCATGATGGCGTCACCCCCCCGACGCCATGCGACGGCCCTCCCGCCCAGCTGATTAGTAAGCATGACGTAAATGGCGTCACGCGCGAACTTAGCGTGAACTCCGCTTCCGGTTGGTCACGCCAAACGCAAGCAATCGCATGCAAGTGGGACAGGCCCTTTAAGATCGACAGATCCTTAAGTTTGACAGCATCAGAAGATTGACAGGGTCTTCTGACAGAGGAAGGGTTAGCCATATATGGTTATATGAGAAGGTTATATTTCTGCAGAACAAGCATTTTGTTTTTTTTCTACTTATGACGCACATCATAATCTTGTGGAACAAGAGTCAGTCTGAAGTTTCTCCTATGTTTAGGTTATAAAGGAGACATTCGTGAAACTTGTGCTTGTTATCCTGCTATGTTATTGAAAAGTGGAACTGACAGTCTGTTGACCTTGTACTGGAGGCAATGGTTAACGCTTGTTTTGCTATCTTAGCAATTTAATAGAAGATGGTGGAAGCCTGTCTTTTTACAGCAGAATCCATTTTGTATTTTTAATCATTATTATCTTCCACAAATAAAGTAACTGTTTATTCACCACATTTGGTGCCGCTACAACATGTTATTTCAATTAGGAAGAAACATGCTTTAAGTTCTGCATTTGGATGGAGTAAAAAAAAATATTTTTATCAATCAGCACTTCAAACACCATGTCTCACTATCTTGCACTACTCATTCAGACATTGGAATATAGCTGGTTTGTTATTAGCAAGGCACATTTCAGCCGTGCAACTTATAGATGAGTTAGAAGGTGATGTACATGGCACAGGGAAATCAGAAGTGCAAAATGCACCAAGGAGACAGATAGTCATAGCCCGAAGAACAGACACATCTACTAAGGCAGTCCTGAACTTCTGCCCCCAAAAAGAGTCGAAGACGCAGTGAGTGTGGAGCCCACATTAGGCCAACACATGACATGGCAGTGGTGAGTCAACTCTCAAAATTTAATCATGAATAACCCGGGGCAGCTTGTGATTGTGATTGGCGCATTGTGATATCAACACTGGAAGCTACTGGAAAAAGGCTCTCTGTGAGACGCTGCGGTTACCGTTGGCAACGTCCCATTGTGATGTAATTGTGGCACTCGGCAGCTTGAGAGTCCATTATGATTGGTGCACTGTGAGTGGCATTGTGACATCATCACTGGAAGCTACTGAAAAAGGCTCTCTTTGAGAAGCGGTTTTTGGCTTTTTAAAAAACTTTAATCATGAAAAATGTGAAATATAGCATCAAATCTTAAGTGAACCTGATTATGGCATGGAGGACAAAAATGTGAGTCAGAATATATAAAAATGTAAGCGCTAGTGCATAGCGTTTTGAGGAAGACACAGAACATACAACACACATACATACATACATACAAAATTAGACTTTTATAGGTATACTAGACTAAGTGGGACACGTTGGGTCCCAGCATGACACGGGAGGGCTGCTCCCCCAATGCAATATTCCACCTTTCCACCAATTCCAATATTGGTGGTCAGTGGGGGGGGGGGCGGGCTTTCTGGAGCGCTAGTATGGGTGTGTGCTGAAGAGACTGGTTTCCAGAGGGCTAGTATGCACATTGTGGACCAAATGGATTCTTGGGCTGGCGGCTCAGTCACTCAAGCCTGTTGTGCTGGCAGCTCATTCCCTCACAACTGGTGGGCTCACAGTTGACTCATGGCTATTCCTTGAAATTCCATTGCAAGCAGGGTGCAAGGCCACCAAATTCAAGTGCAGTTTCATACCACTTCAAGCAGGGTGCAAGGCCACCAAATTCAAGTGCAGTTTCATACCATTTCAAGCAGGGTGCAAGGCCACTAAAGACAGCCAGTCGTGACCTCTCCCTCCCCCATCTTGCAGAGACTGAGCCACGCCCACACGTCCGGGTTTTATAGTCCCTCCCCCTCCCACCAGAAGTGGCGTGGCCTTCATGGCGTGATTGACAGGAGAGAGAATCTCCACATTTTTTAAACACTAATAACTCTTTTATTTTTCATCGATGGGAAAAATCGTCGACACCTGATGAGCGGAGGGGGACTCTGAGTAAGATGGCCAAAAAATCACAGTCGTACGTGGTAGTGTTTTTTCTAAAATCAATATAAAGCGCAAACGGGAAGTGGTCAAGATTAGACTTTTGATTATATATAGGCAAGGCGGCTTTAATTAGGCAAGGCAGCTTTAACACTTTCAAACCAAAGGCAATGCAGCTTTAGCATTTTTAAACCAAAGGCAATGCAGCTTTAGCACTTTCAAACCAAAGGCAACGCAGCTTTAGCACTTTCAAATCAAAGGCAACGCAGCTTCAGCACTTTCAAACCAAAGGCAATGCAGCTTTAGCACTTTCAAACCAAAACACAATTTTACATTTTCAAACTACATTTTCAAACCACATTAAGGGCACTGACGGGTCAGTAAAACCACTCACAGTTTGGTAGACATGTGTTCAGTGTAATTCACAGCTCAGACTGAGAAATGCCACCTCTCGCTCCCCCATCTTGCAGAAAACTGAGGCACCTCCACACGTCCGGGTTTTATAGTCCCTCCGGAAGGGGCGTGGCCTTTGGGAGAGAGAATCTCAACATTTTAAAAACACTAATAACTTTTATTAAAAATTCCTCTTGCTCTGCGCAGCGGAGGGGGTCTCTGAGCAAGATGGCCAAAAATCACAGCTGTAAGTGGCAGCGTTTTCCTGCGACAGGAAGTGGTCAAGATGAGACTTTTAGTAATATAGATATACTAGATCAGGTGGGACCCATTGGGTCCCATCACCCAATGCCTGGGGGGGGGGGGGGGGGGGGCGGAGGTGCAGCAACACATGGGAGGGCTGGTCCCCGAACGCGGCGTTGGTGCTCACCTCGGAGACAGGCGCCCTTCGGATCCAATCATCCCCATCACCCGTTCCCCCAACGTAACCCGTTCCCCCATTGCAACCCGAGCCAAGGTCAGCAAGCGGGGCCGAGAAAGTGAATAAAAGCAAGGCGGCCCGAGCCAACCGAGCAGGGGCCTGAATAAAAGCAAGGTGGGCCGAGCCGATCGAGCGGTGGGGCTCGAGCTGAACGAGCAGGGCCGAGAACGTGAATAAAAGCAAGGTTAATCTTTTTTTTAAATCCGCATGGTGTCCTCGGATGTCATTGTCGCACTCGGCAGCTTGAGAGCCCATTGTAATTGGTGCACTGTGAGTGGCATTGTGACATCATGACTGGAAGCTCCAGGAAAAAGGCTCTCTGTGAGAAGCTGTGGTTACCGTTGGCAACGCCACATTGTGATGTCATTGTGGAAGCTCCTGGAAAAAGACTCTTTGTGAGGAGTCTGCGGTTACCATTGATAAGGTCCCATTGTGATGTCATTGTGGCACTTGGCAGCTTGAGAGCCCATTGTGATTGGTGGACTGTGAGTGGCTCTCTGTGAGAAGCGGTTTTGGGCTTTTTTGTAACTGTAATCATCAATAACATGAAATATATGATGAAATCTTAAGTGGTCCAATTACGGCATGGAGGGCAAAAATGATTCTTCTTCTTTCGTGTGGCATGGACAACTTGTTCTATTTGATCTTCTGTTTGTGCACGTCGAGTTGATTGCTTTAGTCGAAACAGGGAGGACCACATGAAGGTTGCAATCTTCCACCCCAGATATTTGGATGATATGATATGACACCTCTACTTCCATCCAATGCACACAAGAATGTAATTGAGCTGTAAGCTTTGCTTAATAAAGTATAAATACTTGATTGTTTTATTACTATATTTAAATTTCAATATAGATATTGTTCAACACAGTTTGATGTAGGAAATGATATTACATCATATTTTTACAGTATAAAGCATGATAAATATAGGATTGAATTATTGTAGGTAAAAAAAAATGTTGAGTTGAAAGTCTGAAAGAAATTGAGATTAATACATAGAATTGGTATAGACCTAATGGACCAAATTATTTTTGAGATGTAGCACAAAAACAGGGTCTTCGGCCCAGCGAGTCTGCATTGACATGCAATCCCTGCACATGAACACAATCTTACATACATTAGGAACAATTTTAAAATTAACTAGACCAAGTGCAGACCCGTTGGGTCTATTCCCCCAACACGTGGCGGGGGGTTGGCATACGGCATCACACACACTAACCACCCCTCTACACACACTAACTACCCCTCCTCACACACGCTAACTACCCCCCTTGATATTATATTAATATTATTAATTTGATTCTTTTACCCCATAACCGCTCTATCCACTTACGCATAGCCCCCAACTCGCTGGCGTGTCTAGAGAAGGGGGGGGGGGTAGAGAGTGAGGGCAGAGAGAGACTGGAGAGAGGCAGAGAGAGAGGGGCAGAGACAGAAGGGCAAGAGACAGAGGGAGAGGGAGGTGGAGGAGAGGGCGGGTGGGGGAGGAGGGGAGAGAGAGATGGGAGGAGAGAGATGGAGGGAGGGAGAGAGGTGGGGGGAAGAGAGAGTGGGGAGGGGAATGGGGTGGAGGGAAGGCGGTAGGGGAGGGGGAAGGGGGTTGAGGGCAGGGGGGTGGGGGAGAGGAAGGGGGGGAGAGAGAGAGAGAGAGAAAGGGGATAGAGAGAGACGGGGGGAGAGAGAGAGGAGTGGGGCGGGGCAGCAGGTCGTGGAGGCCCGAGCGATCCGAGGACCAAAGATCCTATGGCGAGCTATAGGCTCTTTGGTGAGGAATACCAAAAGCAGCAGAGGACAGACCGATTGTGGCTTCCGCCAGCGTTACAGACGGACGGGCCGCGGACATGGCCGTCTGTGACGCTGAGGAGGTCGTCCCCTGTGACAGGTAGAGAGGAGAGGGGAGGGAGGGGGGGGAGGTGGAGGGGAGCCCGGGCGAGTGAGTGGGGTGCGAAAAGCAGAGAGAGACACAACCGGCCTGACTCTGGAAAGCTACAGCTGAGTGAGCGGGAGGGGAGGGGCGTGGGTTCACAAGCTGTGCGGGCAGTGAAGAGTAACTTCTTCAGCGCATGAGCGCCGCTGATCTCGCGATCTGCAGAACAAAGATCCTATAACGGAGCAAAGTTGTAGGATCTTTGCTGCAGAACTTTTTCGTTCTTTCTGCGCCTTTTGAAGAACGGGTGGGGGGTGCGTGGAGTAACGTACCTCGTGGAAAACTGCCCATGCGCGTTGACAGCAGCTGCATTAATCCAGAGCAGCGGGGGGGCGGGGCCATGAGGAAAGGCATTGCGAGGTCAGCAGCTGGGCAGCCTTTATATTTTTTTAAAATGTCAGTTTGGTGATAAATTTTAGTAAGTATCTCGGGAAATAATTTACCAAATTTACATAGAATTGGATTTTTGAAATCCAAAGGAAAATTTCTACCAGAAGATGTAAAAAAATCACTGTTATTGTAACGTCAGCAGCTGGCAGCGGTCAGATTTTAAGAAAAGGTCAGATTGGTCAACAATTTTAATAAAAAAGTCGGGAAAATAATGTCCAAATGTACAGAGGAGTGGATTTCTAAAATCACAAGGAAAATCTCAATGTAAAAATGCCGTTTCGGTGTCTGGTTTTCGAGGAGATATGTTTCAAAGGCAAAATAACACACACACACACACACACACACACACACACACACACACACACACACACACACACACACACACACACTGTTAAAAGTATATAGATACCAACCCAATTAACTGACAAACCTATACGTCTTTCGACTGTGGGAGGAAACCAAAGTTCTCGGAGAAACCCCACGCAGGTCAGGGGGAGAACGTACAAACGCCGTACAGAAAGGCACTGTAGCCAGGATCGAACCTGGGACTCTGGCGCTGTAAGGAAGCAACTCTACCACTGCGCCACTGTGCCGCCCTTTGAAGTACTTTGAGCTGTAACCATTCTATGATTTTTATTTTTACTCCAGTATATTTTATTGAAACAAATAATTATATTATTTTGCGCAGGAAAGAGTTTCTAAAAACATAAGTTTGTGTGGTTTACCACACAATTTTAATGCCTTCTTTACAAAGTAGGTGGTTTGTTACGAAAATATTGTTTCTAATCGACATGGTGGAAAATCATTTGAAATATTATAAATGTATTTTTTTGATTTTAACATGTCATAGTCATAGGGTATGGAAAGAGACCCTTCAGCCCAACCAGCCCAAGCCGGCCAGCATGCCCCATCGACACTTATCCCACCTGCCTGCCTTTGAGCCGTAACCCTAAACCTATCCTATCGATGTACCTGTCCAAATGTCTCTTAAATGATAGTACCTGCCTCAACTACCTTCTCTGGTAGCTCGTACCATACATCTATCACCCTTTGCATTTAAAAAAAAGTTACCGCTCAGTTTCCTGTTAAATCTTTCACCCCCCCTCACCTTAAAACTATGTCCTCTTGTTCTCGATTCCACTATTTGGCCAAAATAATCTGTGCATTTACTCGATCTATTCCTCTCATGATCTGGTACATCTAAAGTTATCCCACGTTTCAAGAAAGGAGCGAGAGAGAAAACGGGGAATTATAGACCAGTTAGCCTGACATCGGTGGTGGGGAAGATGCTGTAGTCAATTATTAAAGAAGTAATAGCATCTCATTTGGATAGCAGTAAAAGGATTGGTTGAAGTCAGCATGGATGTATGAAAGGGAAATCCTGCTTGACTAATCTTCTGCAATTTCTTGAGGATGTGACAAGTAAAATGGACGAAGGAGAGCCAGTGGATGTAGTGGGCAAAATTAGAGCACCTGATATTGGGGGTAGGGTAGTGACATAGATAGAGAATTGGTTGGCAGACAGGAAACAAAGAGTAGGAATAAACGGGTCCCTGTCAGAATGGCAGGCAGTGGCGAGATGAGTGCTGCAATGCTTGATGCTGGGGCCGCAACTATTTACGATATATATTAATGATTTGGAATTAAAAGTAACACTAGCAAGTTTTCAGATGACATAAAGCTGGATTGCAGTGTAAACTGCAAAGAGGTGCTAGGAGGTTGCACGGTGACCTGGACAGGTTGAGTGAGTGAGCAGATGCAGTATAATGTAGATTAATGTGAAATTATCCACTTTGGCTGCAAGAACAAGGAGGCAGATTGTTATCTCAGTGGTGTCAGATTAGGAAAAAGGGAAGTGCACCAGTCAATGAAAGTAAGCATGCAGGTACAATAGGCGGTGATGAAAGCTAATGGCCTTCATAACGGGAGGATTTGAGTATCGGAGTAAAGAAGTCCTTCTGCAGTTGTGTAGGGCCCTGGTGAGACCACATCTGGAGTATTGTGCGCAGTTTCCGTCTGATAATTTGAAGAAGGACATCCTTGCTATTAAGGCTGTGCAGCGTAGGTTCACAAAGTTAATCCGTGGGATGGGGGGACTGTTATATGAGAAAGATTGGAAAGACTGGGCTTGTATTCACTGGAATTTAGAAAGATGAGGGGGGATCTTATAAAATTATAAAAGGACTGGACAAGCGTGATGCAGGAAAGATGTTCCCAATGTTGGTGGTGTCTAGAACCAGGGGCCATAGTCTAAGAATGAAGGGGAGGCCATTTAAAACTGAGATGAGAAAAAACCTTTTCACCCAGAGAGTTGTGTATTTGTGGAATACTGCCACGGAAGGCAGTGGGGGCCAATTCATTGGATGAATTTAAAAGAGAGTTAGATAGAGCTCTTGGGGTTAATGGAATCAAGGGGCAGTAGGCAGTCATGGGTTGCTAATTGTGGATGATCAGCCATGATTACAATGAATGGCGGTGCTTGCTCGAAGGGCCGAATGGCCGCCTCCTCCACCTATTTTCTATGTTTCTATAAGATCACCCCTCTTCCTCCTGTGCTCCAATTAATAAAGTCCTAACCTGCTTAACCTCACCCTATAGCTCAGGCCCTCGAGTCTTGGCAACATCTTTGTAAATCTTCTTTGTACCAGCTGTATTCCAGCTTGACAACATGTTTCCTGTAACATGATGTTTAAAACTGAACACAATACTTTAAATGTGGTTCACCAATGGAACATGATCTCCCAACTTCTTTACTCAATACGCATATCGGTGATGCCACTTTTAAGGAACTACTAACTACCATTGGGTTCCAGTCACACGGGAGGCCTGGTCCCCCAATGCAACCCATTCCCCAACGCAATATTCCACCACTCACCTGTTCCCCCAATGCAATATTTCCCCCACTCACCCATAGCCCGTAACTGCGCAGGGGCGGCTCATTTGCCCTCATCCCCGAGCACTCCCTCTCCCTCCTCTTCATGTGTAGGAGGGGAAGGGGGGAGGGAAGTGGGGTGTGTGGCGGGGGGGGGGGGGGTGGCGTGGATGTCATGGCAGGGGAGGAGAGGTGTGTGCGGGCGGGGTGGGGGCAACAGGGTGGTGTGGGAGAGGGTGGTGTGTGGCGGGGGGGTGGGTGGGAGTTGTGTATGTAGGCGGGTGGTGTGGGAGGAGGGATGTGAGGGGTGGGTGTGTGGGGGGGAGCGGAGGGCTTGTGGGGGGAGGGGTGTGAGCAGTGGGGGGAGGCGTGTATGGGGGCGGGAGTGGTGTGGGGGGGAGGAGGGACGTGGGAGGGGGGTGTTTGTGGGTCGGGGGGTTGGGCGGAGGAGCCTGCAAGGGGGACTAGTGGGGTAATGGCTGGAATTGGCGGTGCTATGGGAACTCACAGTGGTCGCTGGTCGTGCTCCTCCGCCGATATCAGTCTCCACCTTCCCTTTGGCGACATTGGCAATATCTCCGACTGGGCTGGGCTGGGTTTCCGACTGGGCTGGGTCGGGTCTCTGACGCTGGGCTGCTGCTTGGGGCGGGACTGCTGCTTGGGGCGGGGCTGTTTGGGACGGGGCTGCTTCGGGTCCCTCCGAAAGTCCGGTTGGAAATCTCCGCCGGCTTTCCTCAGCTCCAGTAAAGACGCAGTGACGCAGGAAGGGGCGGACCATCCCGGGGAGTGACAGGGGACGAGACTAATCCGCGCAGCGCTGACTGGCAGGAGAAGAGATCGATCTGCTCACGTGCGTTTTTTAAGATTTTTAAACCCCGTTAACCTTTACGACATTCAACCGATCGGAGCAAAACATGGTGGACTTGCAGCACAAGAGAACGGTGAGTGAACTGGCGAAAAATCGTAGCGCTATCGCAAACCATTTTTGTGCTAATAAAAAGACTGCCAAACCGGAAGATAACAAGATCAGAGTTTTAGGGAGGGAGGGATGGATGTTGGAGGGATGGATGGACGGACCTAGATCCGTCCCCTCTACAACCCTTTCCAAAGCCCTGCCATTCATTGTGTAGGTCCTGCTCTTGTTAGACTGCCCAAATGCAACACCTCACATTTCTCTGTATGAAATTCCGTTAACCATTCCTCAGCCCATCCGCCTAACTGTTCACGATTCTGCTGCAATTTTTGACAACCATCTTCACCATCTACAATACCACCCGCTTTCATAAGGTCATAAGTGATAGGAGCAGAATTAGGCCATTGGCCCCATCAAGTCTACTCCACCATTCAATCATGTCTGATCTATCTCTCCCTCCTAACCACATTCTCCTGCCTTCTCGTGACCCCTGGCACCCGTACTAATCAAGAATCTATCTATCGCTGCCTTAAAAATATCCGTTGACTTGGCCTGCACAGCCTTCTGTGGCAAATAATTCCACAGATTCACCACCCTCTGACTAAAGAAATCCCTCCTCATCTCCTTCCTAAAGGAACGTCTTTTAATTCTAAGGCTATGACTAGTCCTAGACTCCCCCACTAGTGGAAACATCCTCTCCACATCCACTATCCAAGCCTTTCACTATTTGGCATGATTCAATAACGTCCCACCTCATTCTTCTAACTCTTCTAAACTCCACCAAATACAGGCCCAGTTCTGTCAAACATTCATCATGTTAACCGACTCATTCATAGAAACATAGAAACATAGAAATTAGGTGCAGGAGTAGGCCATTCAGCCCTTCGAGCCTGCACCGCCATTCAATATGATCATGGCTGATCATCCAACTCAGTATCCCGTACCTGCCTTCTCTCCATACCCTCTGATCCCCTTAGCCACAAGGGCCACATCCAACTCACTCTTAAATATAGCCAATGAACTGGCCTCAACTACCCTCTGTGGCAGAGTGTTCCAGAGACTCACCACTCTCTGTGTGAAAAAAGTCTTTCTCATCTCGGTCTTAAAGGATTTCCCCCTTATCCTTAAGCTGTGACCCTTGTCCTGGACTTCCCCAACATCGGGAACAATCTTCCTGCATCTAGCCTGTCCAACCCCTTAAGAATTTTGTACGTTTCTATAAGATCCCCTCTCAATCTCCTAAATTCCAGAGAGTATAAACCGAGTCTATCCAGTCTTTCTTCATAAGACAGTCCTGACATCCCTGGAATCAGTCTGGTGAACCTTCTCTGCACTCCCTCTATGGCAATAATGTCCTTCCTCAGATTTGGAGACCAAAACTGTACGCAATACTCCAGGTGTGGTCTCACCAAGACCCTGTACAACTGAAGTAGAACCTCCCTGCTCCTGTACTCAAATCCTTTTGCTATGAAAGCTAACATACCATTCGCTTTTTTCACTGCCTGCTGCACCTGCATGCCTACTTTCAATGACTGGTGTACCATGACACCCAGGTCTCGCTGCATCTTCCTGGGATCATTCTTGTAAACCTCCTCTGGACCCGCTCCAGGACCAGCACATCCTTCCTCATATATGGGGCTCTTTCATGTAATTTGCAAAGTTGCAAATCATGCCCTGTAAGCTTTCATTGATATAGACAACAAACAACAATGGGCCCAGCACCGAACCCTGAGACTCACAACGAGTCACAGGCTTCCACTCCAAAAAGCAGGCTGCCAATTCTCTATCCAGTCTGCTATCTCTCCTTGGATCCCATGGAATCTAACTTTCCAAGGCAGCCTTCCATGTAGAAGTCATGTTTTTACATTTTTATGTTCATAACTGACTACATAATGACAAGTGGCAAGGTAGTCCGATGCAGATTTTTTTTTAAACGTGCTTTCTGGCTTATTTCTGGCATTTTTGCAGACCTCCCAGCCTGCAAATCTTTCAATTTTTCTCCTTTGCCACTTGTATAATGTGCTTTATTTCTTACTTGAATTCCATCTTTGGGAATCCTTTCCGAAATCCTTCACCGAATTGTGAATTTATCGTGACATCGAGTCCCTGCTGGTTCCTTGTAAATCTATTCAGTCCATTTTTACGACCAGGCAAATTATTTTCCCTCAACTGCCTTTCCGTCCTTTTCGAAAGCTCAAATTGATTGTTTCCTCTGCTGTTTCCGGCTTTGAATCCCAGATCATAACCTCTGTCTGCATTTTTTTTCATGTCCTTCCACACATTCCCTCTTATGATCTTTTGCCATTTTTAATTTTTATCCCCTGGTCCACAAAATCTCTGCTTATAATTTTCACAGTTCTTGAAAATTAACCAGTTTAACCCAAGTGATCAAACTGCCCAATGTCTGATTTGTCTTTCTGAAATGCTTTCTGACATTTTATTGTTGAACCAAGTGAGAAAGCAATCAGTCCATAGTTACATTTTAATACACTGTTCCTCTGCTCTGAAAAGGACAGATTGCAATTTTATATTGCAGTCAATAAGGACAAGCAGCTCATGTGGGGGCCTGTATTTTAAATCTGGAGATCGGACACCAATTACGTAGGAGTTTGTTTCACACTTGCCTGTCACCCTTGCCAAACTAAGCAGATTTAAAGTCAACACTTTACTTCAAGCTTTGCACCAATCTATTGTTGTGGATTCATCTACTGGAAAATGTTGAACATACGGTGGATAGTTGGGGCTTCAGTTTCTAGGGAGTTAACAGTTTCCTTTGTGAGCAATGTTGTGCAGACTGCAAAACCAGAGTAATTTGTGGTAATTCTTCACTGATGTTGATTATTTCATTTTGATAGGCTAAGTTTGTGCAAAATCATTTTTGCAGTCTTTGCATTTGATCGCTGAACTAAGTTTCATGGAGAATTAAGATCACCATGTCACAATCAAACATGTGCTATGTAACCCACGGCTTTAAAGAAGATAATGTTTGAAGTGCATTTTTACTTACACTCCTATTAGGACTTCTAAAATGATAATTGAATTTAGCTTTAAATTATGACTACTTTAACATTTGTTTTGGTGTTAACTGGGTTGCATTGTGATAATGCATTTCACCTCTAATGCCTATGGGCATTGTAGCTAGCAAATGATAGAGGTAGGCAACATATCAGCTCTGGCATAATTCATACGCAGATTCAAGAGGTGACCCAGTGTTCTAATTTGCTTTGTCACCAAATCCCACAGATGGTGATGTGAAATATTTATCACTTGTGACCACGACCATGATTGACAAATTTAGATCATTCAAATATTGTGGGCAATGTATTCTATCTACGGTGGAGTAATTTCTTATTCTGTACATTACATCTAAACAAAGTTTGAAACATAATATTCCAGGAAAAAAAAAAAAAACAAATAGCGCAGGGAAATGAGAATCTCTAGATGAGAGTTGCTGAAATGGTTGAGCAGTAACTCCTGACAAATTTTAATATTTAAATGGTAAATTGTCTTTTAAAATTTAAAACAATTAATTTTTTTTGCAATCATCGATTTTTGCTGCTACATCACACAACAGAATGATCGGTCCTTTGTGATCACTATTTAGCAGTTTATTTTCCAGTGGAAACGTTGTCTTAGTGTTTTTAAACCTCTTTCATGCATGTTCTTCCCACTTCTGTTATAAGTCATGTCAAGATGTTTGTTGCAGTGAAACTATTCATGTCTTTAGCAATCAACTTTAAATTTGTATTTTTTTTAGTTTTTGCCTTTTCTATTTATGGACAAAATGAGTCTTCATATCAAGTCCACATCACAAGATTAGAAATTGTTCAGCCAGAGCTTGCGCTTACAATGGCGTCTTGCCCTTCTTGTGCGTAGTGGTGAAAAGATTGAAGGAAAGGGCCGTGATGTGAATGTTCTTTCCTTGAACCCAACAGAATGTGTGAACGTTAATGATGATATACAATAATTTAATGACTTATTTTAATCCAAAGTGTAGTAATTTGGAAAATATAATTTGACAATGTAATCTCAGGCTTGATGCTTAAAGGAAATGGTTTAACCAGTATTTGGCATTCATAAAACTGCTAGAAATGTTGCCACTACTTTAAGTCATACAAATTGCCTCCCCCTGTTGGGTGCTTAAATCTGTCATTGCTATTAATTGACATTTTTGGAGAATTATCTAATATTCAAAAAATATAAACTGTCTGGTTCCATTTCAATTATGCCAAACCTGGTTTTCAAGATGGCAAGTATTAATCCATCGTATGCTCTCTTTGCAATGTAAGTTGTCTGGCAAAATATTATTTGTGATTTAGGCTCAATATTGAAAAGGAAAGTGCTCAGTAACCATAACTGTAAAACTGCACATACAATAATAAAATTGAATCTTCTCACAATAATTACAATTTTTTCAAATTTGAGGGTGACAATAACGAATGTCAAATTTTAATGATATTTTCAAAATATTGTTACTGTTACTCATTTCTATTACTTTCCTGCAGTTCACATTATCTTTAATTTGCTTATCCATAGCTATACTTTTCAATTGCATGCAGGCCATGGAGATGCATTTCCTGCAAACAATGGCCTTGACTCTACATTTTGAGTACACCCACACCTGATTTATTGGCAGAATTGAGGTTGGGGCTAATTGCCATTCTTGTGGGTGGCCTTGTTGTGCAAAGCACTTTTCAATGGCTGTGGAAAAATAAAATATTATTGGTCATGGGCTGGAAATACTCTTAGGGTTGTGTGGCCATTTCAAGGACAGAAGAGTCATTACCTTCATTCAGCCTTGATGCATATCAAGTGAGCTCACATTTATCTTAATATCATTTAGAAGATTTTGTGTTGAACCGTTCCTTTTATTTGCTATGCAACTTCAAAACATACACCTATATTAAAAGCCTATGAAATGAAATAAAATTGAAATATACTTTTTATTTTTTAATGATTTTGTACTTGATTTTCTTTTAGTTTCCTGTTGCAGAAGTATGGGTCATATTAGAACACGATTCTCATGTGACCATTCCTGATGTTTTATCATTAGAATCAATGTTTGCTGGCTATTTAACTGGGGGAGCCCACCGATAGGACTTTTCCGTTCCATTTCAATGTTTACAGTTGTATATTTCTAGACACCAGTAAATTCTTGGCTTATTGATCCTTTTCTAACCCAGCGACACAATCAATTGAGGCGTATAAAAACCAAGATAATATTTTTCAAAAGATCAGTGTCAGATGCTGAGTATTTCCAGCAGTTTATACTTTTCTTATAATACATTCTGTCACAGTTTGACATCAATGAAATGAGAAATATTGTGGTTTTCAATAAAGCATTTTCTTTAGTGTTTTGCCGATTAACTTTCATGTGTCAGTTCCCCACTGTTTATATTTGGTAGCTATTTTATACCATGTGTTTATGATCACATTTGATCAAATGAAACATTAATTGTTTAAATTAATTAACAATGTGTGTTCTCTGATTTTACTGCAACATCATATAATATCTAATTAACAAAGTAAAAATGTTTTTCTGACCATAACTTGAATTGGCAATAAAGTCATTACTTTAAATAAGTAATGCTCTTTTGTATCAGGAACTAACTGACTAAAGCCCCTGTCCAACTTGCGTGTCCTTGGCACGCTAATTACGCGACCTCGTGGTCGCGTTGAGGCACAACGGTCCCGCGAAGGTCGCGTGCGACTTCATGCGTCCACACAGCCGTCTGGAGCTTGTGACGTCATTTGAAGATGGACACAAAATGCTGGAGTAACTCAGCGGGACCGGCAGCATCTCCGGAGAGAAGCAATGGGCGATGTTTCGGGTCGAGACTCTTCTTCGGTCTGAAAGAAGGGTCTTGACCCAAAACGTCATCCATTCCATCTCTCCAGAGATGCTGCCGGTCCCGTTGAGTTACTCCAGCATTTTGGGTCTATCTTCAATTTTCTTGGCCCCTCTCTGGGAGTAGAAGTGGGGGCGGACCGGATCCGCAATGGCCATGAGCCCCAGGGCGAGCTCGGCGATCGTTTGCGTGCTTCTGCTGCTGTTGGAGGTGAGACATTGCGCCGCGCCAGGGTCTTGGGCCTGTCCCACTTTGGCCGTCAGTTACGCGACAGGTCAGTAGCGCGCAAAGATTTTGTTCGCTACTATATTTCGGAGTGCCGTGCGATACCGCGCACAACTCCATACCCCTCCGCGCTTCTCAGTGGACCGGCCCCGCGCGGCCACACGATGCCCGTGCGCCTCAACGCAACGACGAGGTCGCGTAATTTGCGTGCCAAGGACACGTAAGTGGGACAGGGCCTTAACTCTGAACAGAGGATATTCACAAGAATGGATTTTGTCTCTGCTTATGATGTCCACAGCCCTTGCATCTTATCATATATCAACATGTTAAATATGGGGAACTATCAACATTTTTGCGTATTAAGCCTAGGAAATAGTTTGACCAACTAAATTGCTCAAAGTTCAAATCAGTTTGTGTGCAAGATGGCAAATTAAGATTTCCCAATTCCCAAGTACCATGTTTTCCAAATGCAGGTAACCCAATTTTGCAGGAGAGAGTTTGGCACTAAAGTTATGGAGGAGCTGATAATCACTAATGCACAGTTGTATCTGAAATGTAATAGTATTGTGCACTTAATGAGTATGGCTAACAAATGACATGAATTATTTTGCTGAAGTTGCAACTAGTATTATGTGAAATGCTGTACAAACATTGAAATGGTAAAGGAGTCAGTCTTACCAAAGTGTAAATAAAATGTGAGCATGAGGAAGTGTCAAATTACCCAAGTATGTTTAAGAAAGAACTGCAGATGCTGGAAAAATTGAAGGTAGACACAAATGCTGGAGAAACTCAGCAGGTGAGGCAGCATAGGCAACGTTTCGGGTCGAGACCCTTCTTCAGATTGATCTACCCAAGTAGATGACTTGTACTTAACCTATTTTGGGCTTTATCCAAAGGCATAAAGGAGACTGGGGTGAGAAACTAATAATAGGTCTCTTTTAAAACAAAAATTGATCCAGCATGAACATCTTTACCACGTTAATAATATGTTTCTTTTAAACTGTACCTTAATTCCTTTATCATATGAGACCATGTGCAAAGTGCAGACTGAAGAACAGAGCAAAACTAATGCCACCTACAACCAATAGCCCATATTAACAAATTGATTATCAACATTGAAGATTAAAATTCTTAAAAGAAAACAGAAGGTTGAATAAATGAATGATACTTTATTGTCACATGTGACTAGTCTCAGTAATATTCTTTGTTTTGCATACCATAGGTATGCAAAGAGTTGCCACATAAAGGGCTTTGACTACATTACAAAGTATTCCATTTTGCACAAACCATTTTTGACACATTCCATTTGTGGTCCACCTTAGTTCACAGCGATTTCACCCCCCCCATGCCGGGTCTTCCTTTGTTCTCCCTCTTGGCGGTTCCCCCATGGCAGGTCCTCCTTTGTTGTCGTTGAATTTATTCAATCTCGATGTGCAAATATATAAAATTCCTCAAATGAAAGCAGAAATTTCAATTTGACCTGTTACTCTATACTCTATAACATCCACCACCTTAATTATCTTCTGCTTCATAAAGACGGTGATATGTTTAAAAGCATGGAATCTGTCTCAGCTGTTACCTACAACTGATTTGAGTGGGTTTTGCCTTTTCTACCAACAGAATAATTTTAGCATTCTAACAATTAACCTTAAACTTGTTGATTTTTTTTTTGTCTACCACAAGCAATTTCTTTGGCTGATGGAAGTGTTTATTTCTAATAAGCAGAAACTGAATCAGCTTTCAATCACACGCTGCTTGATCTCCAATTGAACAAACAGAGCACTTTCCTGAAATGGATGGCATTCATTTACCTATGATATGATGACCAATGTATTTACCCAAATATTCAGGCTTTCCTCCGTTCAATAAATAAAAACAGAAAAGCAGGTCAAGAGGAATATTGAGAGAGAGAGAAATAGAGTTCCAATTGATGGCATTTGCTCAGAACTATATTCTAACTTCTGGACGAAAATGCCTAAAATGTGGTTGATTGGGATATTTACCGATGCTTGAACTTCATTTAACATGCAAATGCCTTGGTACGTTCAAAATGAAGATTTATTCTCATCATTCCAATAATGTGATTTTTCTGGAATACGCCATATATCTCAACTTCATCTTCACATTAAAAAAAGAGGAAATAGTGAACCCAGTTGAATGGGTTTTCTTCTTTGGGTCCATGGATAAGCCACTATCTGTCATTCAGTATTTCAAATTGGTGCACAAATTCTAAATCAACTTTTGTGACTAACATATTGAAATCTGGAAATTACTATTCTCTAGAAAAAAATATTCAGTAGCATGATTGCTGTGATATTTTTTGCTGTAATATGAGCTTCTAAAAATGACAATTACTTGAATTGATTAGCAGATTTTTAAATTGAAGCAATACTTTTAACAATCTTTAAAAATGCAGTTATATCAATTTAAGATTAAGAACTTTGTGACTGATTGCTCTGATGAACTGTTTTATTCACGAGTACTCTGAGCACAAGATTAGATTTTGGTACTCGAGTTGATATCAGACAACAAGTTGAGAGCAAAATTGTTCATTAAATCACTTACTCTTGACGCTTGAACTCTTATTGCCTGTGAACTAAAGAAAGCAATCAGCTTTACAGCTGGCAAACATATATTCATTCATGTCTATATTATTTAACTGCATGACCAATCATGCATGGTACAGTTTTTTTTTTGCAATATTGATCACCCTTTTACCATGTTTATTTTATAGATACAGCGCGGAAACAGGTACTTCGGCTCACCGAGTTTGTGCCGACATGCGACCCCTGCACACCCACACCATCCTATGCACACTTGGGACATTTACAGTTGTACCAAGCCAATTAGCCTACAGACATGTACGTCTTTGGAGTGGGGAGAAACAGGAGCTCCCAGAGAAAACGCACGGGGAGTACATACAAATTCCATACAGACAAGCACCCGTAGTCAGGATTGAACCCGGATCTCTGGCGCTGTAAGGCAGCAAGTGTACCGCTGTGCCGCCTTGTGATGGTGTTCAGATTCTAACTAACAAATTCTTTGGTTTGCCTTCAATATCGCCACTCTAGAATCACATGTGGGCTTTTCCAGTCCCAGAACCGAGATTGCAGATTTCTAAAGATTTGTAGAGTTTTCAGATCACTTCAAGCCATCCAGACTGTTAAAATTCATATCTAATCCTTGTGCAATTTTTCTGTGTACTTCATAATATTCAACTAACCCTTCCATCCCTAAATTCAAAGAAGTTTGCTACCTCGTGAGAATATGTTGCCTATTTTTGTGCCTTTAGTTATCATCTTACAGCTAGTTATTCATAGTTCAAGTTTGAAAAATATTGTTGTGCATTATCAGCCTCTTGCTACACTCCCTCTACACTCACGACATATTTCACCCATGACTCTATACGTTTTTGTGGATGGTACCAAAAATGAAGTTGTACTCTTAATGTGACATTATGATGACTTTCTGAGTTCAGTTAATATTTTGTGAAGGAGGCATCATGTAATGAAGAAGCTTCAGATACACTGTTTATCCCATGAGAGGATTGAGTTGATTTTTAATTGCCGGTGATTGAGTTAGTTAGTACTCTGGTGGAATACAAAATATAGCTCGTATGTTTTTATGTCAAATAAAATAACTTGTCTCTTCTAAACTAACTTTTAACTGTTAACTTATAAATATTTTCTCTCCATGCAATTAAAAAACAATTTATATCATGAATGAAATACAAAATCTATTTAAAAACAGCCACACTCTTAAGAGTTTGATGTGGCATATGAAAAGTCCTCCTTGATTATTACCCTGCCAACACCAATAGTATTTTTTAATAAATTGAATTTAATAATTTAAGAATTGAAGGATCATAAGCTCATTCATCTCCTGAACTTGTTCTTGCCTGATTTTTAGTTCAGCTTCATATATCTATTCTTGCACTTTATACTATGATACCTTTATGTGATGTAAATTCTGACAGCATCCTTTCAATTGATGGAGTATTTTCAAGAGACAAATTCAGATTTATTTTTCCCTTTGTATGTAGTATTTCCTGATTTCACTCCTAAGCAATGTGGAAATCAATCTTAAAATCATATTCTGTTTTCCTCCACCAAGTTTCCCACCAGACTGGACGGAGAGAAACTATCAAATGTTTTTAACATAATGAAGACTTTTATTCCATCATGTCTCAATCGTCAGCAATTATGCTGGTGATAAGCTGAATCGGACAAGCCAACACGACTGCTACATGAGTCTTGCTGATCTCAGGCAAAAAGGGAGAGAAACAAAACCGCTCCAGGCCTTCCACTTCAATTTTTTGCTTAGTGACTTTGAGGAAAATACATGAGCAAATATTGGCAGTGATCTGTCTCAAACGTGTCTGTGATGCCTCTAATTCAAATATTTTGTTTGTGTTTATTGGCTAGTTTGTATATGTTACATTTTTGTGGGCCTAATATTTGCTGTGGTAACTGTTTAGAATAATTTCCATTATTGAGACATTTAGTCTGATGAAGGATTCTGACACGAAATGTGGTCTGCCCATTTCCCTCCACATATACTGCCTGGGCTGCAGAGTTCCTCCAGCCCTTTGTTTTGTACAATGATATATACTTCAAATATTATGTTATAATGGCTTGTTGATATTTGAGTGATTAATGCAATAAATCTGACATTATTATTTGTTCAGACTAACCATTTTATTAATGATGAAACTTATTCACTTTTTGTTTTTGTGTTCTGTAGGTGAGAATAATGAAAACGAGGAAACAAAAATCCTTTCAGAATTTGACAATGGGAAATACAGCTCCTATAGGTATTTTTCTTGCCTACATAAAGTGTTTCTTTGCAAAGTTCCTTGTATCATTTTTTATCTGAAACAAAATAGTAAAGAAAATAGTTTTTATTCTTTGGTAACTTGAATTAATGTTTCCTTTTGTGTAAATTGAATACTCTGAATTATGAAAGTTAAAATATAGATATCTTTCATCTATCATGCTAGCCACAATAGCAAACACGGCAATGGAGAGTTCTCATAATGTTTTATTTTCTAAAATTCCTCAGTTAGAAATTAGGCCCATCAGATTGAAACAAAGAAACAACTTGCATTTATATATCTCTTTTCACAACCTGTAATATTTAGTTATGGTTCTTAATTGGAATGTAGGCATTGTATTAATGCACGGAAGTTGATTGAACAACGTGTGCACAGTGAGGTTCAACATATAGATTTGAAAATAAATGGCGAGAATAATTGTACGCTTGTTGATTGAGGATTAAAGCACTTCAAAATAATTACCTTCATTTGTTTGCTTCCATTAAAGAGATCAATAAGTGCCACTATTTAACATCTTAGCAGTATAAGACTTCTCTGACAATGAAGTAAGTACTCCCATAGTTTTATGCTGAAAGATCAGCCATGATTTTATACTTGATAGGCTGGAGTGCGGCACTGACATGAACATAAATCTCTAAATTCGGACAGCAAATTAACTATTATTTTAATCTTAAAATGATGCTTCACATTTTCTATGTGAAGCATCATTCTTGGGTTAACTATAAGCAATTTTTATGGGAGTGATTTTCTTGGTGTGGCATAATGTTCAGTTCCTTTTTAATTAACTATTGAATCAGGCATCTGGATGTACCAATTTACCTGGAAGAGGCAATCCAGTTAGGTTCAATCAGGGGCCATGATGGAATGTGTAAGAAGTATCAGAGATGCGAGAAATGTCGGTGTTCAACTGCATGTTTATGTTAAAGGATTAGAGAATATTAATTTTGCACATCAGAATATTCATCTTAATAGTAAGATTAATTACCAGTTTGAAGTTTGATCTTTATTTTATGAGGAGTTGCGATGAGGGATTTTGTGAAGACCTCGCCAGGCACGCATGCGCGACATTCTTCAAAGCAGCGGTGTGGAATCACAGAACTACCCAGAAATTAACTAATATAGTAAGATTGAAGATACTCTAATTACCAGCTGACCTTATAGTAGAGGGTTGGGAGCGGAGGGCATGAAATCCCTCATTGCAACTCCTCATAAAATAAAGATCAAACTTCAAACTGGTAAGTTCTCGTTTAATCTTACTATTTCATTTCGGAGTCACGTGAGTGACTTCGTGAAGATTTCAAAGCTCTGTGATTACATGCCCTGGATCACGTCCATGTCCACACACTACCGTAATACTGATGGAGGAAGTATGTTAACGTATTTCAGACTTGGACAAGCTGAAAAATAATAACATTATTGTTAATACAACAATAAACCCCTGAACTCGGGGACAAACGTTTAGGGTCAGCACTTAAAACTGACTCCTCTGACAAGCTAGATCAGTTCAGAGGAATATGGTCTCCAATTATTGAATATTTAAAGGGTCAAGGTGGTCCGGTTTGAGGGCCTGACTGAAACCTGAATGAAGGAATAGATGAAGAACTATATATAATAGACCACTGATATATCTCCAATGAAGAATAGCCTGCTTAATACTCCACTCATATTATTGATTTTCTACTTTTATTTTATTTCTCTTTATTATTTCTCTTTACTATCTTCTTTCTGTTTTAAAATAATAAAAAGTGTAGAAGTATAAATAAGAATGATTGTAAACTTTAAAAATATTAAGAATGTATGTGACGAATAATATGTCTCTTTCTTTTTATTTTATGTTATTCTTTCTTAATATGTATTTACTTCTAATAAAAATATTTTACAAAAAAAAAACTGTCTCCGCAAACGTTGCGGGAACGGCCGCAGGTTAGTTATGAAACCGCTGAAATGTCGTTTCACTGACCCAGCCCGCTATTGCGAGGACATGATCCATGAACACCTCCATGTCTTCGCCGCTGATATGGATGCAGCCTTGGTAGAATGACATTTTAAAATGTTTAGTGTCTTACCTGCTGCACCGAATACCACCTTGAGCCATCTGGAGATAGTCTGCACCGTCACCCTGTGACGTGGGTTTCCATGGCTGACAACAGATCCGCCTCCATATTCCTGATGGCCATTTCCAGACCTGTAGTCGCAGGTCTTTGTAGTGTAAGCAACTCTTTCATAAAGAAGTTACTTTATTATGGGTCGATCATTCTATCCAGGTTTAATCCCTGTAGAGACTGGACCCGTTGTGCTGTGTTCTGTGCCATTGCCATCACCACTTTAAAGGTGAGTAAGTCCAGTGGTAAATCCGTCATAGGCGACCAGCTCCTGAGTAGGGTCAACATCACCCTTATCTCTCAGGTATTATAATATCGTGGTCGGGGAGGGATGGATAGAACATATCCCTCATAGTTTGGATGCCAGCTGGTGAGATCCCACTCCAATGTCGAGGTAGGATGACAGTGCACCCCTGGCACTGTATACGGCACTGTAACTGAGGGACTCATCATAATGAAGACCCGTGAGGATGCCAGCACATTGGAGATCGTAGCAGATATGTAGGTGGTCTTGGTCCGACTACAGAAACCTCCCATATCCTTATGTAGGTGAGGTACTGCTTCCTAGTGGACTTTCTCTGCACGATCTGTATGACGTGCATGGTCCTTTATGTTCCATAATCTGGGTAAGTTTTCTGCAACACCTGACTGTTGAGGCAGAATGGGGAAAGCATAGAAATCCATTTCCCCGAATGTAGCGAGAACTCGTCCATCGCCACTGCCCCAAGATCTGGTTTTCAAGAGACACATATATGTATCTAATGGCTCAACCTGGACGCAAGGAGGTCGATATCTGGTGTTTCATATTAGGCTATAATTTTAGCAAATATTTGGAAGTTCAACATCCACTTGGTGTTGTTATTAAATAAGTGTGACCTGGTGTCTGCCACTGCATTGAGCTTAACCAGAAGGTACATAGCTGATATCCAAATTTCTTTCAATGCATCAGAGCCAAATTAATTTTCCCAATTCATCACAAGATATTGACTTGATACCACCCATAAGGATTGAATATGCCACCTCAGTGGTATTATATTGAAGATGGACATGCGTATGCTGCAGATTAGTGCATTAAGCCCACAGCCCGTGACATGCTACCAGAAATATTTCAAATGTCATTAGAAACGGGAATAGTGCCGGAGGATTGGCGTACTGCGCATGTTGTTCCATTGTTTAAAAAGGGTTCAAAGAATAAACCTAGCAATTATAGACCTATTAGTTTGACGTCAGTGGTGGGCAAATTAATGGAAAGGATACTTAGAGATAATATATATAAGCATCTGGATAAACAGGGTCTGATCAGGAACAGTCAACATGGATTTGTGCCTGGAAGGTCATGTTTGACAAACCTTCTTGAATTTTTTGAAGCGGTAACTAGGGAAATTGATGAGGGTAAAGCAGTGGATGTTGTCTATATGGATTTCAGTAAGGCCTTTGACAAGGTTCCCCATGGAAGGTTGGTTCAGAAGGTTCAATCTTTGGGTGTTAATGGCGGAGTAGCAAGATGGATTCAACAGTGGCTGAATGGGAGATGTCAGAGAGTAATGGTGGATGGCTGTTTGTCAGGTTGGAAGCCGGTGACCAGTGGGGTGCCTCAGGGATCTGTGTTGGGTCCACTGTTGTTTGTCATGTACATCAATGATCTGGATGATGGGGTGGAAAATTGGATAAGTAAGTATGCAGATGATACTAAGATAGGTGGTATTGTGGATAATGAAGTAGATTCTCAAGGTCTACAGAGAGATTTGGGCCATTTGGAAAAGTGGGCTGAAAGATGGCAGATGGAGTTTAATGCTGATAAGTGTGAAGTGCTACATCTTGGCAGGACAAATCAAAATAGGACGTACATGGTAAATGGTAGGGAATTGAGGAATGCTGTGGAACCGAGGGATCTAGGAATAACTGTGCATAGTTCCCTGAAGGTGGAATCGCATGTAGATAGGGTGGTAAAGAAAGCCTTTGGTGTGCTGGCCTTTATAAATCAGAGCATTGAATATAGGAGTAGGGAAGTAATGTTTAAAATTGTACAAGGCATTGGTAAGACCAATTCTGGAGTATGGTGTACAATTTTGGTCGCCTAGTTATAGGAAGGATGTCAACAAAATAGAGAGAGTACAGAGGAGATTTACTAGAATGTTGCCAGGGTTCCAGCAACTATGTTACAGAGAAAGGTTGAACAAGTTAGGTCTTTATTCTTTGGAGCGCAGAAGGTTAAGGGGGGACTTGATTGAGGTCTTTAAAATGATGAAAGGGATAGACAGAGTTGACGTGGATAAGCTTTTCCCATTGAGGGTAAGGAAGATTCAAACAAGAGGACATGACATGAGAATTAAGGGACAGAAGTTTAGGGGTAACATGAGGGGGAACTTCTTTACTCAGAGGGTGGTGGCTGTGTGGAATGAGCTTCCAGCAGAGGTGGTGGAGGCAGGATCGATTTTAACATTTAAAAGTAAAGTGGATAGGTATATGGACGTGAAGGGAATGGAGAGGTATGGTCTAAGTGCAGGTAGATGGGACTAGGGGAAAACAAATGGTCGGCACGGACTGGAAGGGCCGAGAGGGCCTGTCTCCGTGCTGTAATTGTGATATATGATATGGTTATATCTGAACAGTCCCAGCCATTGGTGCTTGCGCCGGTTTGTAACACGGCTATTGGGTTTTATGTAATGTTGGGATTTAACAATCAAAAACATTGCTAATCCACCATTGTAGCTCAATTTATGCCTTGATTGGCGGCTGCATAGGCCCGTAACAAAATGTCCAGCATTCGCTATTAAAGCCGAGATTTTGCTCTTTGCAAGCTTTGATAGTGTAACGGCCCAATTATGTAGCTAGAATGTAGCTACACGTTACCAATTACCTTAGCAGCATGTCTAATAGTTGGTTCTTGGCGCAAGCAAGGCTGTTACATGCCTCTAATGTCTATTGCTTAGTTCCCTGGGATAGTGACAATCAGCCCATGTATTCCAGAATGTATGTAACCCTCTCTACTTGTGAGGTTATACATGCAGCACTCTCTAGAGAACCAGACCCCCTACCTCCATGGCTACCGGCGGGCCTGTCGTTCTGGTTCCTGGTGTTCCGTTGAATTGTGTTGAGGTGCTGCTGATGTGTAGGTCCTTACTGGTCTTTCAGATGGCCCGTAGGTCTTGCATATGATGTTAGCCTGCGCACTGCCGCCCTGCTGGAGGGAGGTGGGTTATCAACCGGACTGCCTCCGTCTCCTAATCCAGATCCTTGACCTGTATGGGCAGATCCGCACCGAACAGCCGTCTCGGTGGAGGCGTCGCAGATGCCTTGTACAATCCCGCAAATATGGAGTTTAGGAGTCGGTCAAATGGCGATATTCCGGGAAGCGTTAACATCATGACTAGTATCGCAAGAGCATCCTCCTCCTCTGCTGTCATTTACGTACCGTCAACCGACCTGGCAAAGGCAGTAATCCCCGACGTCAGCAATTTCAGGATCTTTGTAATTTCAGCTCCTGTGCCCTTACCTCGGGACTGTTGTTGCCGTAGATGGGCGTGTTGACTGTCGGTACATACAACGATGTGCAGTTGTTTGGGCCTTGTATTTGTTGGCAGCCTTGGTAAGGACCTGTTCCTACAGCTGGTGTGTAGTGAGGTAGTCTGCTAGCCCCTAATTTGGGCTGCAAAAGGCTGACCTGTGCTTCGGCTGGGCGAACTTGGAGACCACATTCAGCAGTTCCTCCTGGGTTCTCTTAGGTACTGCAGGTTCCTGCTCCACCCTTCTTACATGTCAGCCAGCTGCTGATTCGTGGCATTCCCCACCAATGACGGGGACATGCTGGCTGGCCCAGCCGCATGTCTCCAGGACTGGAAGACATCTGGTCCAGCTGCAGTGATTGTGCTCTAGGATACGCTCCATCATGCGCTCCATCCGAGCCATGCGACCGCCGCCGCATCTACAGACGACAAGTCGACTTCCTCAGGTTCTGGAGAATCTCTGAGCTTCTGTCATCGCCCCGCACCTCGTCGAGGTGATAGCAAGGGTACCTAGACAGGATGTCGCTGCCTACCGCTAGTCTGTCATCTTCCGGACGGAGGCGGCCTGCTAGTCTGATAAGACATGAGCGGTGATGAGTCGGTCCCGGCCGCCGAAGCGTGGTACCCCGACGTCCGCGCAGGCTTGCCGCCTGTCCTCCTTAGGGACAAAGGCGACGTTCGGTCACGTCCTGCCGCTAAAAGGGGGTGCGGTGACCGAGCTGAGACTACACCAGCCCGCAATCTGGCAGGCTCCCCCGGTGGTGAGTCTGTGTCCTCCTTTGGGACAAAGGGGACGTTCGGTCACGTCCTGCCGCTAAAGGGGGGTGCGGTGACCGAGATGAGACTCCACCCGTCCGCGATCTGGCAGGCTCCCCCGGTGGTGAGTCTGTGCCGGCCGCACATGCGGGTCTTGCAGACCCAGGATCAATCCTTCACCGGTCCGCGATCTGGTGGCCTGCTCCGGTGGAAAGTCGACCCCGGCTCCTACAGCGGGGCTCACCGACTGTTGTGTGATTCTTCCCCTGGTCCTCCCTCTGGTGACCTGCATAGGTGGGGAGAGAGAACGTGCCGCCAAGCGGATAACACGCTTACGCACCTTTGCTCCACTGTCCCTATGCTTAGGTGACAGTGGTAGGGAGTCAGGGTCTTGCCTACCCTGCTCCTGTGCGGTGCTCCTACCACTTTATGGCTCCATGGCCAGCCGTGGTGGAGAATCGGGTCCTGGCTGCGCAGGGCTCCCCGGTTTCCGCTTTCTTATCCCGGCTCGCAGAGCAGGCGCTGCCGGCGTTGCGGACAGCTCCGGGAATGGTGGGCGCTGACTCCTATCCGAAGTCCCATGCCCCTGGGAGGCATACTTCGATGCCTTCATTCTGGTCTCCCATCCATTGTTTCTGTAAGCAAAGTCTAGTACAGAAGCTAAATAACTTAAGGTTAGTATCTTACCTGAGGGTCTTTATGAGCTTCCGGTGGAGGAGCACACTCTCTCCCCCCCTCCCCCAGCTCCAATGGTGACCAGAGTCTCATGCGGGACATAGACTGCCGCTAACAGCAAGGCTCTCGCCTGTGTGTGAGTCGGGGCCCCGGCTATAGGGTAGCATAGCCGTTAGTCCGTGGTATACCTGCGGCCTGTGGTGTCGAGTCGGAGCTCCTGCTCTGCCTTCGCTACCCGCGAATGGCAGTCTCCAAGTCCGGACCCTCCTGGTCCACAGGCTTGTCCGACTTCCGGGTAGCGTTGCTGTCAGCCCGTGGTGACCCTGCGGGCTGCGATGTAGATTCGGGCTGCCGCTCTGCCGTCGCTGCCTGCGAACGGCGAGTGTGAGCCCGGACCGTATCGGGTCAACAAGCTGCCCAACCTGCCCGGTGTAAAAATGAAGTCGGGGCAACGGCGTAAGTAAAGCCGTCAGCCCACAGCAGTTGCCTGCAAGCCCCATTACCTGTCAATACAGACAGGGATACTGCAGGCTGTGGAGTAGAGTTGAGCTGGGACTAGCCCCCACTCCTTTGTTAATGCCGTCAGCCCGCAGTGTCCTGCGGGCTGCGGTGTAGAGTCGGGCTATCTCTGCTGTCCTCCGCCGGCGAGTGTGAACCCGGACCCACCTGGGTCAACGGGCTCTTCCCGACTCCATACTATTAGTGCCGCCGCTGACTGCCCGCATCCCGCGGTCCGCAGTCAGTGCCGAAGCGGCCTGGAGTACTCTGAGAACAGAGTCCCTGAAATGAAAGAAGGATGGCACGTTAGTTTTTTCTTACCTGCAGGTCCCTGCGGTAGAGGAGCAACGCTCCTCACTGCCCGTCGCTCGCATGCGGTAGACGATATGTCGCGCATGCGTGCCTGGCGGGGTCTTCACGAGGTCACTCAAGTGACTCCAAAATGAAATCTATTTCAGATGATTACTGGTTAACAAATATTCTAATTTAAATATATCCTGCCACCACCAACAAATACGTTTTCTATTTATATCAACACTCCTTCGTGGAGGCTATTAAGTAAAATAATATCTAATTAAATATGCTGTAAACTTAAAGCACTTTTATTGAAAGTTGGTTTCTTCAAGATGTAGTTTGTTTTAAATAAGATTGTGTGTATATCATGTATGTTATGATGCTAACTAAATTACATGGTGATCAATCTTATCATAGTGTGTTTTGACAGGGTGGAGCAGTGAAGGAGGGATGAAAAACTAGCTTTAAAGTAACATGATTAATTTACAGTATTGTTTCATTTTAGCGAGTTATATCTTGTATTAGAAAACCACTGTGCATGCCCCAAGGGACATAAAGCCTTGCAGATACTATATGTTAAAATTCACACAAATTGTCATAATTTCTCTTTGTACATGATTAGTTACTGGCAAAAAAGCTTGTTAAAATGTTCAGGTTTTTCCTAAATAACTGGATTTGGACATCAGAATTAAGTGTAGTTTGTTATCTAGAAGCGATAAAAGAAGGAACCAAGCAGGACTTGCTGGTGATGTTGCATAATAACAATAATATGCAGAAAAGAAATGTCAACCACAGGCTAAGGTTTATGGCAACAATGACAAATTGTTTTAGACAATAGACAATAGGTACAGGAATAGGCCATTTGGCCCTTCGAGCCAGAATTGTCATCATGGCTGATCATGGCTGATCATCCACAATCAGTACCCCGTTCCTGCCTTCTCCCCATATCCCTTGACTCCGCTATCTTTAAGAGCTCTATCTAACTCTCTCTTGAAAGCATCCAGAGAATTGGCCTCCACTGCCTCTGAGGCAGAAAATTCCACAGATTCAAAACTCTTTGGGTGAAATTTTTTTTTCTCATCTCCATTCTAAATGGCCTGCACCTTATTCTTAAACTGTGGCCACTTGTTCTGGAATCCCCCAACATATGGAACATGTTTCCTGCCTCTAGCATGCCCAATCCCTTAATAACCTTGCATGTTTCAATAAGATCCCCTCTCATCCTAAATTCCAGTGTATACAAGCCCAGTTGCTCCATTCTTTCAACACACCATAGTCCCGCCATCCTGGGAATTAACCTTGTGAACCTACGTTGCACTCCCTCAATAGCAAGAATGTCCTTACTCAAATTTGGAGACCAAAATTGCACACAACACATGTGGTCTCACTAGGGCCCTGTACAACTGCAGAAGGACCTCTTTGCACCTACACTCAACTCCTCTTGTTATGAAGGCCAACATGCCATTTGCATTTTTCACTGCCTGCTGTACCTGCATGCTTACTTTCATTGAGTGATGAACAAGGACCTCCAGATCCCGTTGTACGTCCCCTTTTCCCAACATGACACCATTTAGATAATAATCTTCCTTCCTGTTTTTTCTGCAAAGTGGATAACCTCACCATTATCCACATTAAACTGCATCTGCCAAACATTTACCCACTCACCCAACCTATCCAAGTCACCCGATATCCTCATAGCATCCTCCTCACAGTTCACACTGCCACCCAGCTTTGTGTCATCTGCAAATTTGCTAATGTTACTTATAATCCCTTCATCAAAATCATTAATGTACATTGTAAATAGCTGCTGTCCCAGCACATAGCCTTGCGGTACCCCACTAATCACTGCCTGCCATTCTGAAAGTAACCCGTTGATCGCCTACTCTTTGTTTCCTGTCTGCCAACCAATTTTCTATCTATGTCAGTACCCTACCATGTGCTCTAATTTTGCCCACTAACCTCCTATGTGGGACCTTATCAAAGGCTTTCTGAAAGTCCAGGTACACTACATCCACTGGCAGAACCTTGTCAATTTTCCTAGTTATATCCTCAAATAATTCCAGTCAAGCATGATTTCCCCTTCGCAAATCCATGCTCTTGGAACAATCCTGTTACTGCTATCCAAATGTGCCGCAATTTCATCTTTTATAATTGACTCCAGCATCTTCCCCACCACCGATTTCAGGCTAACTGGTCTATAATTCCCCTTTTTCTCTCTCCCGCCTTTCTTAAAAAGTGGAACAACATTAGCTACCCTCCAATCCACAGGAACTGATCCTGAATCTATAGAACATTGAAAAATGATGATCACCAATGTGTCCACGATTTCCAGAGCCACTTCCACAAGTACAATGGGATGCAGACCATCAGGCCCTGGGGATTTATCAGTCTTCAGTTCCATCAGTCTACCCAACATCGTTTTAAATGAATATTTTCATTGCAAGTTTCTGGGAATCTTAGAGAAAGTGTACACACTACACTTTCAGTATATCAATTTGTGACCTTGGAGTCCACATGTATTTTCAGTGTAAGAAATCTACAAAATACATACATTTATGGGCCTGTCCCACTTGGCGATTTGTTTAGGCAGCTGCCGGCGACTGTCATAGTCGTAGCAGGTCGCCGAAAAACCGGCGACAACCTACGTAATCGTGGCAACAACCTATGACAGCACCTACGTCAGCGGAAGTCAAGCTACGCTCATTGGCGTCAAACCCACTGTCGCCAAAAAATGTTCAACATGCTACGACTTTTTGCGCGACTGAGGGGACTACTCCCGGCGACCACCGGCGAAAATGTGGCGACAAAGTAGTCGCCTGTAGTTGCCTAAACAATCACCTAAGTGGGAAAGGCCCATTAGTTAATTAATGCTCGACCAGGAACTCGGTATTTGTTAAATTTTATAAGATGAAAAACTAAGCCATTTGGCAAGTGGTTATGTTCCATGTCCCATTGTTAATTTGTAAACTGAATTTGTGAATCTTTGTTCAGTCATTTATTCTGGATTTGTAAGCTTTTCAGCACTTGTAGAACACATAATTCACATGTCTTTGCAGCCACCTGTTTGTTTCCATTAGATAAATATACATCATTGCAATCAGCTATTTGCAGAGAAATAATGCTTGTGTTCTTCTGCAACGCCAACCAGGGTTATCGATTTAAAAAAAAAATCTCTGATGTGATTAATAAAACATAATCTAAAGGCATCTCATCATAAATTCTGCTAATAGTCTTTCAAAAAAAGTGCTTAATTGACTCCATCTACACTTCATGCTGCCATGGTAAGGCGACAAGCATAATAAAGGATGAGTCTCACCCTGGTCATTCCCTCTTCTCCCCTCTCCCATCAGGCAAGAGGTATAGAAGTGTGAAAATGTACAGTCCGGTTTCAGAAACCGTTTCTTCCCAGCTGTTATCAGGCAACTGAACCATCCTATCACCAACTGGAGAGCAGTCCTGACCTGCCATCTAACTCATTGGAGACCCTCGGACTATCTTTACTGAACTTTATCTTGAACTAAACATTTTTCCCGTTCGGCTGTACTGTACACTGATGGCTTGATGTATACATGTATAATTTTAGAGATACAGCATGGAAATAGGCCCTTTGACCAACGAACACCGATACACTGGTTCTATCCTACACACTAGGGACAATTTACAGAAGCCAATGAATCTGCAAACATGCAGACAACACTTGTAATCAGGATCGAACCTGGGACTCTGACGCAGTAAGGCAGCCACTGTGCCATCACCTGTGCCTCTGTGCTGCCCCTAATCTTTTCGCTGACTGAATAGCACGCAACAAAAAAGGTTTTTACTGTTTTACTGTTCTTGGTATACGTGACAATACTAAAGTAAACTAAATTAAACAAAGTCCTCTCGTAATTTGTCTGTCTCTAGAGACGACATAAGGATCTTCATCAAGGCTCCTGAATCTCCTGTATTGCCTCTCTCTATAACCTGGAATCGATCACATCAGGCCCTGAATATTTATACACCTTAATGTTTTTCAAGTGACCGAACACCATCTCTTCCTTGATTCAAGCTTGCTGATGATATGAAAACAGATGGTAGGGCACACTTGGGTGAGGATATTTGGACTCTGCCACAAGATCTACATAGATTGATGGGGTGTACAGAAACTTGGCAAATGGAGTTTAATGATGAAAAGGGTGAGCTCATGCACTTCATTAGGAGGAATCAAAAAGCAGATTGTTATCGAAATAGAGATATTCTGTAAATGGTTGGAGAATGGATCAGGGTGTTCTTGTGCATGATACACAAAAAGTCCGTTAATGCTAGCTAGCATGAGAGGCATTTCAGAGGAGATTCGCCATGCTAAATCCTAGGATGCGAGGAATAGTCACAAAAGTTAATCAATGGTGGTCCATAGTACTTTATTGTCACATGTATCTAGATACAGAGAAATAGGTTTGTATACAATCCAATAATCATACATTCTTTGGAATTGAGAAGAAAGAGGGGTGAGCTTATTGAAGTGTGATAGGATTGATGCCTAGGTATTTCCAATATGGAAGAACCTTGAACAAATGTTCAATGGTGCTTTATTGTCACTTTGTGACGAAGGTCTATAATTCTCTACACCAAAGGATTGTGGAAGCTGGAAGGTATTTTTTTAAAGGAAGTAAATAGATTTTTGAAAGATTGGGAAATTGAAAACCATGTGGAAATGTTACTGAATGAGTTGTGCTGTGGGGCAGATCACTCCTGAGGGGCAGGTAACCTTTTCCCGCCATTTTCTTGCATTGTCAGAGGCTGCAACCGTGGTCACAAATTTCTATGGGGGGGGGAACTAAGAATTTAATAAAGTCAGCCAATATTGCTTAGAATTTGGAAACATTTTTGTGCAATCACTGTGAGAAGATACTTGTGGTGTTAATTTGCATTATCTGGTTTAAATGTTTTAATTGTGATCTTCAGTGTGGAACGTCTGGGATTGCTCTTTTTATTAACATTGGGATAGCAATGCAGAATTTATGGGTTTTCAGTGCCTTGTAGCTCATCAGTTGTGAGCCATTATTTCAGTGAATTCATTGAATGTGAGTTTGCTTGATTTTGCCTTTAATGATGTAGTTGCGTTTTGCGCTGTCAAGGTCTATGATCACAATAACCACTTATGGCTTAGGCGTTGTCACATTTTAGCTTACACCTTTTGTCTTCCCACTAATGAGAAATTCAGACTTTATTTTTTGTTAAATTCAAACTGAATTCTGCAATTTCTTATTGAATTTGCTGAGGAATTTGCCTTAGTTTTTTATTCAATTCAAAATCGGCGATCTGTAATGTCTCTTGACGGTTTAAAATAATCTTAAATTTAAGAGGATAGGCAGAAATTTACTTCACATTTTTTATCAATTTGTAATTGGTAAAACATTACTGTTGAAAATGTGGCATTAATCAACAAAATATAATGTGCAGAATTCCATTGTGGATTATAAAGTAAGACATTTCAAATATTTTGTGGGTGTATCTTGCCAAAATAGCTGCACAATGTTGTGTCCAAGAGTCAACCATGGTGACTCTGGAATGTTATAAGGACATACTGTTTCTCGACAGTCTCTGTAACTGACTGAGCAGTCTGACGTGTATGATCATTTAAAATTTGATAAGCTGCTTCAAAAGTACACAAAATGCTATGTAACAGAATAATCAGATGATAGCATTATTTCGATTGGGCAGAAATCCAACAGGTTTTGAGATTTATAAAGCTTGATCCAAAGATGGTGATGATACATTGTTTCCCCATAAATTAACATAGATTTAAATTAAAAAATAATTTGCAGGGAGAGCTAGCTGCCTGGATAGAAAATTGGCTTCATATGGAAGGAAGCAGAGAGTGGTGGTGGAAGAATGTTTTTCAGACTGGAGACCTGTGAATAGCGGTGCTACTGGCGGATCGGCACTGAACCCATTGTTATATAATCGATTTGAATGAGAATTTACAATGCATTATTAGTAAGTTTACAGATAACACCAAAGCAGGTGGTATCGTAGACAGTGAACAGCTGGACCTTGATCAACTGGGCAAGAGGGTTGAAGAATGTCTAATGGAGTTTAATTCAGAACAGTGTGAGATGTTGCATATTGGGAAGTCAAACCAGGGCAGGACCTTCACAGTGAATGGTTGGCCCAAGGGAGTATTGTAGGGCCGAATGATCTAGGAGTACAGATACACCAAGGAGGGGGAGGTTTATGGAGGTACATCTGTGTGGGGTTGGGGGATGGGAAAGAAAGAGGGGATGGGCAGTATTAAATGACGGAACTTTTAACTGGAGGAAGAACACTACTCTACTCAACATCATATTCTAGTTGGGTAGCTCACAACCCAATGGTATGAATGTTGAATTCTCCTACTTCAAGTAATGCCCCCCCACCCCCTCTTTCTTTCCTCTGCCTTGCCTCTATCCTACTCCTTTCCACTCCTTGCCAGGCTTTGTCCTGCCCCCACTTTTCTTTTCCAGTTTCTCCCCACCCACTCTTATCAATCTGAAGAAGGATCCCGACTTGAAACATCACTCGTCCATCTACAGAGGCTGCCTGACCTGTTGAGTTCCTTTAGCTCTATGTATTTTGATGGGGATACAGAATAAATGGCAAAAACATGAGAGATGAAACATAATGTGGAAAAATATCAACTACTTTAATGCTCAAAAGTAAAAATAAACTTTTTAAATAATGAGTATGAAATATTTGATGTTCAAAGGGACTTTGGTGTACACTGAAAGTCAATAAGTGCAACAAATGATTTAGAAAGGCAAACGATATATTAGTCCTTATTACACCAGGCACTATCTTAAGGGCCTGTCCCACTTGGGCGACCTAATCTGCGATGCGTCCCAGTACGGACTTGGCGCTGCTTACCTGCAGACCTGTTTCTTATGCCTCTCACACACTAACTGACTGATACTAAACAACGTTACGCCCAGATTGAAAAATAATTGCTTGCAGTGGTTTTCGCCTGCACAAATTTCAAGGACTTTACATTTGGAAAGTCTGTGACTATAGAAACAGACTACCAGCCGCTGGTCACTATTTTGAATAAACTCATTCACGCTGCTCCGGCCCGCCTACAACGGATGATGATGCAGCTGCAGCGGTTTGATTTCAACATTGTCTGTAAAAAAGGCAAGGACATGCACATAGCTGACACGCTATCAAGGTCCCCACGCAAAACCAGCGAACAACAACTCTCTGAACAGGACCAGTTCTCAGTAGTGAAGGTATTGTATGTTCCTACTGATTGCTTAAGTCCTGGCATAGCACACGAGTCTTTACAATTGCTGTCCGCAGTCATCCGGCGTGGCTGGCCGGATAAACAACACAACACCCTGCTCGCAATCCGCCCATACTTCCGGGTTCATGACGAACTGGTGTAACAGGATGGGATTATAGTCAAGGGCCACAAGGCAGTTGTTCCAGCTGTCCTCCAGGACAAGTTCTTCAACGCCATCCACAGGGGCCACCGTGGACTGGACTCAAAATCGCAGCATGCTCGCGGCCTCAGCTAGGTTGCGGAAAAATTTTCAGTATATTGAAAAATTTTCTGCGAATAAAATTTGGTCTGCATGGGTCTTTTTAACTCGTAGTGCAGTGGTGGGGTCACTGTTTACTTACAGGCAGTCAAGGGCAGCCATAGGCAATCTCCTTCGCTAACCGGGCATTTTGATTGGCACATTGTAGTTTCAGGACCAGGGAAAACCGACCGGTAGGTAAAATGCCCGCTAAAAATGCCTGCTCCAAACTGGAGGATAAGACAGATGTTCGGCAGCTGTGGCGGGGCTTGAATGCAATCACCTCCTACAAGGCGAGATCAGGAGGCAGCTAGAATGTCGGCGAAACATCACTCCCTGACGAGCTCAATGCGTTTTACGCACGCTTTGATAGGGAGAACACTGATGTGCCTTCTCGAGCCCCAATTCGATCAGTTGGTATTTCAGTCACAGTCACAGAGGCCGAAGTCAGAAAATCCTTCAGAGGGGTGAACCCTCGAAAAGCATCTGGACCTGATGGCATACCCGGTCGTGTTCTAAAAACCTGTGCGGACCAACTGGCTGGAGTTTTTACGGACATTTTCAACCTCTCACTTCTGAGGTCTGAGGTTCCCACCTGCTTTAACAAGGCATCAATTATACCGGTGCCAAAGAAGAGTAAGGTGATGTGCCTCAATGACTATCGACCAGTGGCACTAACGCCTGTGGTGATGAAGTGCTTTGAGAGGTTGATCATGGCGCAAATCAGCTCCTACCTCGACAAAAACCTGGACCCACTGCAGTACGCTTACCACCACAACAGATCAACGGTGGATGCGATCTCGCTGGTTCTCCACTCTGCTCTGGACCACTTGGACAACAATAACTCATATGTCAGGCTGTTACACATTGATTACAACTCGGCATTTAATACAATCATCCCCGCCAAGCTGGTTACCAAACTCGCAGAACTGGATCTCTGCGCATCCCTCTGCAATTGGATCCTCGACTTCCTCATTCACAGACCACTGTCAGTTCGTATTGGTGGAAATGTGTCAGCCTCAATAACAATCAGCACGGGAGCACCTCAAGGCTGCATGCTTACCCCCTGCTGTACTCACTCTATACGCATGACTGCGTAGCCGGTCTTAGTGCAAACTCCATCACCAAGTTCGCTGACGATACCTCTGTTGTGGGACGTATCACTGATGGGGACGAGTCAGAGTACAGAAGTGAGATCGACCAACTGACCAAATGGTGCCAGCACGATAACCTGGCCCTCAACAGCAGCAAAACCAAGGAACTGATTGTGGACAAATTCCTGGACGTGAACATCTTTGAAGATCTTTCCTGGTCGGAAAACACTGATGCAATCATAAAGAAAGCACATCAGCGCCTCAACTTCCTGAGAACATTACGGAGAGTCGGTATGTCAAGGAGGACTCTCTCTTCTACAGGTGCACAGTGGAGAGCATGCTGACTGGTTACATTGTGGCTCAGTTCGGAAACTTGAACGCCCTGGAGCGGAAAAGACTACAAAATGTGGTAAACACTGCCCAGTCCAAAGTCGGCTCTGTCCTCCCGACCATCGAGGCGATCTATCGCAGTCGCTGCCTCAAAAAGGCTGGCAGCATCATCAAGGACCCACACCATCCGGGCCATACGCTCAAGTTGTCTGGCTTCTTAAAAGTGTCTCCACTCCTTCTCCCCCCTTCTCTACCCCTTCTCTACCCCTTCTCTCCACCTCTCTCTCCTTCTATCCCCACCCCACCCCCCTCCCGCGCTCTCTAAAGGACTTACCGTAACTGTGCCAGCCTTTTACCTTCCTGTTCATCGAGGGTGTGAATTTCAGACAACGCTCCCCAGCTTTCCCTAGCCCCTGCCTCTGCTGTGTGTGTGTGTGTGTGTGTGTGTGTGGGCGCGTGCGTGTGTGTGTTCCAGCTCGCGCTTTCATCACTCACGGTTGATCCCTTTATCCTTTCAATTGCCCCATTTATTAATATAAGATAGTGTAATGAGTCGAGTCAAACACACATCAAGATACATGTTTATTAAAGTCCACTTACAGCATCAGTCTGCAGGACATTACGGTTCCTAACAGCTACTCATACTGAATGGTGTAGACAAGCTCTTGGTAATATGAATCGCATATTAGGCGGAGCAACTACGAACAAGCACTACAATTGGTTAGTAGGAAATAACCATTCTACATCTTTCCTTGTAGAAACAAAACAAAGCATAGATACGTGGGAACATGGTGGCTAAGCAATATAGGAACCGAAATGCTAATAACACATATGGGGAAGTTTAGCTAGGTACACAAAATCACCGTATCTAATGGGTAGCCGTCTAACCCATCCGGCACGTGTGCGATACAAATCCGCTTCTCCTCCGTTCACCGGGGAAGTTACCGGGGAGGGAACCGGGGATGTGACTGGGGACCCGCTGGGGAGGGGAGGTGATGAGATAGGCGAGCTAGGCGCCGAACGCCACGGGGAGGCCGCGGGGGAAACAGTCTCTGATAGTGAAGCAGCAGGACCGGTAGTGGGAGGGAAGACAAAACGCGAAACATCTGGATGTGGAGTCGCAGGATGCGGTTCCTTCACTGGAAGGAGATGTTGACGGTTACATCTGTAAATGGCTCCGTCCGCTTCAACCGGGTAGGAGCGCGGTTCTTTGGCAGGGCTGTGGATGTGACCCAGATGGCCATAGCCCATGTTGGTCTGGTGACAACCCACCTGTCCACTGTTGAGAGGTTTAAGTGGCTTACTGGATTTGTTGAAAAAACGTTTTTGTGTATCGCGTTTGAATTGTAGTTGTTGCTGGACCGCAGATGGAGAACAGTGACTGCAAAAGCTGCTGGGAAACAGGCAGGGGAGCACGGGTTTGGCGAGACATCAGTCGCTAGGCTGGGGAACCCAGTATTGGATCCCTTGCAATGTTCCTGAAATTGAGCAGGTCAGACGTCCGACTTTGCAAGGTATGAACGCTCCATTAGTTGTTTTGCGCTTCGGACGGCGGAAACTGGTAATATGTCGAAAGTCCAAACATTTTGCAAAGTTTTTTAAAAGCTGGCTGGTGAACTGACTGCCGTTGTCGGACAGAAGGCGTGCAGGGGAGCCGTGCACGGAGAAATGGCACTGCAACTTGTGGATAACTGCTTCAGATGTGATGGTTTGGAGTAGATCGATGTCAAACCAGCCCGAATAAGAGTCGACAAGAACCAGATAGTGTTTCCCATGCCATTAGAATATGTCGGTGGCTACCGTAGAGGAGGAACCGGGAGCGGCAGTAAAGGTTGCTTCTGCTGATGTGGCGTCAGGCTTTTGCAGACGGCGCAGACTTCAGTTTTGTCACGTATGTAATTGGTCATACCAGGCCAGTAAAACATGCTTTGTGCCCGTTGTAAGGTTGCCTCCACATCAGGGTGGCCCCTGTGGATGGCGTTGAAGTACTTGTCCTGGAGGACAGCTGGAACAACTGCCTTGTGGCCCTTGACTGTAATCCCATCCCGTTACACCAGTTCGTCGTGAAGGTCACAAAACTGTCTGAACTTTGCAAGTAAGACAGCAGGGTCATCAATCGTCTGCAGGCATTTGGACCTATCCATTCGCATCTAAAACAGCAGGCTCAAATGTGAAACTGTCCGCACGTTTCATTGCCTCTGGGCCAGCCAGGTTGAGTAATACAGAAGCACGTACATCTGGAGGATCGTTGCAATGAACGATGCGAACATAGTGAATGTAGTCACGCTCGAAAAGGCGCCAGTATTCAGCAATGTCAGAGTCAAAGATCAGACGACTAGGACGGCGAGACGTGTTTGCCATGATAGAGATAACTGGCACATAAAATAAATATAAAGAAAACCAAAACCCGATAAACGTGAACAGAGTAGGTAAGACTCACTCTCTGACACCATGTAATGAGTTGAGTCAAACACACATCAAGATATAATACATGTTTATTAAAGTCCACTGAGAGCATTGGTCTGCAGAACATTACAGTTCCTAACAGATACTCATACTGAATGGTGTAGGCAAGCTCGTCGTAATATGAATCGCATATTTGGCGGAGCAACTACGAACAGGTTAGTTGGAAATAACTAATCGACAGATAGTGTCAGGTGTGATGATGTAATTTAGGCAGCAGAAATTTAAGTGACAAGTTTACAAAGGTAATTGCTGGCTCGAAGGGCCGAATGGCCCTTAGCTTCCTGCACCTATTTTCTATGTTTCTATGTAATATTTATCATATCTTTAAAAGTACCTGACTTCCAAATTCCAGCCCTAACTTTTAGCGGTGGGTTTAAATAAATAAGAAACCCTGCAAAGATTTAGTAGTAGTATGAAATTAAAACAAAATAAAACTGCTTTATTAAGTTCAACTTTTCAAAAATTTCAATGGATGACCTGAATTATGTTACTTATTTGTCGTTAATAGTTACTGATGAGAACCAAAAGATAATTTTGGAAAATATTGGAAATAGCAGCATCTCTGGAAAGAAAAATAATGTCAATGTTTCATGCCAGTGACCTTTAAGCAGAGGTCCTGCTGTGTGACCTGCTGAATATTTCTACCATTTTCTGTTTTTTGACTTTGGATTACCAGTACCTGCAGGTTTTTGCATTTCAATTGATGGGAATAATTTGTTTCTATTAATTAATTCAATCAGAAATAAAAATAAAAGGCTGCTTCAGATTCGGACGGAATGGACTGTTTGTTTTAGTCAGTGCTGAACCAGCAGATGTGTTCCATGGAGATTGTTGCCATATCTAATGTAATCTGAGTGAATCCTTATCATCAAAATGTGTGTTCAGTTCCGTGGAGAAGAGCTCTTCAGCTACTGATTTCTCTGAAAGAAGTACTTAAAAAGTGGAATGCATAAAGGGATAATTGGTTTACATTGAAACCACAGTTACCTTCTTAAAAGGGCCAACTCTATTAAAATCCATTCACTGAATAGCTGGAGAAGAATTATTTTGGTACAAAGTGTCATTTCAGTCTTCAAATGGTTATAATTATTAACTGAGTTGTTTTGATTATGATATAGCCAGAGAAAAATTTACAGTTTCAGGCTGTGGTTGGTCATGCAATCTATGATATTTCACCGCTGTACTTAAAAAATTTGTAGCTCTGGCAACTCTACTTATGAACCAGACATCTTTTATAATTTTTTTTTGTTTCCTCAAAAACGTCTTGTTGACAAAAGAGGAATTTCAATTTGAGAACTTCAGCATGAAATAGGTTGCACTAGTCTAGAGTTATTTTTGGATGATCAAGTGACAACAATGAAATGAAATTCTACTTACATCGCCAGAGACCTGGGTTCGATTATGACCACTGATATTGGCTGTGTGGAGTTTGAACATTCTTCCTGTGACTATGGGTTTCCTCCTGGTGCTCCAATTTCCTCTCACATTCCAAAGATTTGTAGGATAATAAGCATCTGTAAAATTGTCCTAGTGTGTGTAAGATAGAACTAGTATACATATAGTATGGTCGGTGGACTATTTCTGCACTATTTGTAAACTAAACTAAAAATGGTCGTTTTCTTGATTACTTCCTTTTTTAATGCCCGCTTGCATTAGCTAAACTTACTTGGACTGGTACAAGAATAGGAAAAGTTTAGAAAATATAAGAAAAGACTGAGATTAAATATTAAAACTGCCATTTTTGGTTCATCTGAGTCCCGTTTGTTTAGACAATATATTAAATGTTGTGGCTGTGTAATTGCCAGGAAACAGCAGGAGTAGTCACATACCCTCTCAAGCCTGACCCCTTTCATGGCAGATTTGCCTCAGGCCTCCACTCCTCTATTGCTCCAGTTCACAAAGGCCCTCAACTTCCTGATCTTTCAAAATCTACATCCTATTTATATGCCTCCAATGATGTTGCCTCCCTATCCTTCTGTGAATTTCAGCAGTTTTCCACTTTTGGTATCCTGGTTATCCAGCTAGAGTTTAGTTCTTGAAATTTAAGACATATTTCTGCTCTTTTGAGCCGTATAAATTGCTTTAAGTTTAGATCTTGCTTGTATTGCAAATGGACTATGTGGCTTGCTACTTATCAGTTAATCTCTGGGTTTGCCCATTCAAACTTTTTTAATGATTTGTAAAAATGTTTTCTATTCAGCGATACTTCATTTTGTTGGCTGCACTAGTTATTATACTCAAAGCTGTTTTGTTTTATTTTTTATATCGCTAACATTGATGCACTTGTCAATGTGGGATTTTGATTTGCACAGAGGAGAATTATTTAGGGGAGATGATGATTAACACTTTCAGTCTGTTCCATATGTAATGGACCAGAATTGACCCAGATTATTTTGAAGATAAACAGAAATTTCAGAGAGCCACCAAATGGAAATGCTCTAAGATGTGCTAGTATCAAACTACATCCGCGTGTACCTGCATGTATCAGAGTCTGTCACGGTTTTACAAAACAAGCAAAGATGTTCTGCAGAAACCATATGGAACAGGAATGATTCTTTATATAGAAGTGAAGGTCACCATACCGTTTTCATGCGACTGGCTTCTTTCAAACCATCCGAGGGATCTGTGCCATCGTCTTCATCTGCAGTGTGTTGAGCAAGTGACAAGTACCATGTTTCCAAAGGGCAATACATTCATCACATTCCCGAGGAAAGGGCGTATCAGCTGGGTAGGCCTTTGGCAATTCCGTGAAGTGCAAAAAGACACATATGGTATCCTTCTGAGCATCAGATTTCCTCATGTTAACATTATCGCTTATGCGCAAAGAAAAGTTTTTAATTTACTTTAATGGTCAATTGATTTCTGAACACAGGTATCATTATGTACATCAGTGACTATCATCACAGAGCAGAGACTTCAGCATTGCTCATGGTGAATGTAATTTTATAAGGAGAAAAACACGAGGAGAGAGAATATTTATTTAAAGGCCATGCTTGCCTTAGCTGATGAATCAGTTGGCAAACTGATGTTACATTTAAAAAAATGCTTTACACTGTCAATTTGATATTCATTTGTTAATGTCCTGTACTTCTGAGATAAAATAATCAAGCAGCACTGCGAAAATAAACGTATGAAAGAGCAGAACTGATGAGAAGGTGTGCACCAATTAAAAAAAGACTGGTAATACACATTCTGAAATTCTAAAACTTGACAGAGAGGAACTTCAGTCATATTCACAGAGAACATAATCACAAATATAGGATCTCAGAGGTCTTTTTGCATATACCTGTTCTCCTCTTCCCAGCAATAACCATTATAAATGAGCAAAACACAAAGTGCTGGATTAGCACAGCGGGTCAAGCAGTATATGCGGAGGTAGCGGATAGGTGACGTTTTGGATTGGGACCCTTCTTCAGACTGGCTCAAGATTTCAGCGTCTGCAGTTCTTTGTGCCACAACCACATATGACCTTTTTTGACCTCAAATCACTTGAAACTGGCAGTCAAGAGGCACTGTGTAGGCGATTACTTGAATTTGGGTGACTGCTAAAGTTTGTTTCTGCTACCTGATGACATGCAAACTGTGATCTCAATCAATGAATCCAAAAACTAATATCATATAACCATATAACAATTACAGCACGGAGACAGGCCCTCTCGGCCCTTCCAGTCCGTGCCGACCATTTGTTTTCCCCTAGTCCCATCTACCTGCACTAGACCATACCCCTCCATTCCCTTCCCGTCCATATACCTATCCACTTTACTTTTAAATGTTAAAATCGATCCTGCCTCCACCACTTCTGCTGGAAGCTCATTCCACACAGCCACCACCCTCTGAGTAAAGAAGTTCCCCCTCACGTTACCCCTAAACTTCTGTCCCTTAATTCTCATGTCATGCCCTCTTGTTTGAATCTTCCCTACCCTCAATGGGAAAAGCTTATCCACGTCAACTCTGTCTATCCCTTTCATCATTTTAAAGACCTCAGTCAAGTCCCCCCTTAACCTTCTGCGCTCCAAAGAATAAAGACCTAACTTATTCAACCTTTCTCTGTAACATAGTTGCTGGAACCCAGGCAACATTCTAGTAAATCTCCTCTGTAAATATCAAGATAGCCCGGTGTCACAACTCTTATTTCAATCGTTCATGTTGTAATAGTGCACCTCATCTCATAAGTTTTCCGCTGGAGTACAGCAGATACACAGAACAAATGGGAAACTCCACTTCATGACCAAGATCACTTCAACTTGGGGGTAGATTAGGAAAATTAATATTGAATGCGTGATACTGTTCTAAAACTAGTGGAGGGTCTAGATAACTGAAGGAATGTACGCATAAATGTTTGAAAGAGCCAGAGCAGATTTACAAAGCCATTTTAAGCCATATTGAATTCTAAGCTTCATTTGGCACTGGGTCTGCATTTGTTTATTGTATACATTGATAAGAAAAAGTGGTTAACCTGTGGAATTCATTGCCACGGACGACTGTGGCCAAGGATATTTTTACAGTGGAGATTGACGGATTCTTGATTAGTAAGGGTATCAGGGCTCAATGGGAAAATGCAGGAGAATGGGGTCGAGATGGAAAGATAGATCAGCCATGGTTGACTGGCGGAATAGACTTGATGGGCTGAATGGCCTAATTCTGCTCCAAGTACTTGCGAATATAGGTGGTGTGATGATTAATTTTGCAAACTATACCAAAATTGGTGGTATAGTGGATAGTGAAGAAGTTTTCTAAGCTTGCAACATGGTCTAAATCAACTGGGAAAATGGGCAAAAGAATGACAAATGGAATTTAATGCAGCCAAGTGCAACATGATGTCTAAGTACAATGAGGTGCAGGTGCAATGAAGAATATTGCTTGCAGCAGCATCACAGGCACAGAGATTCAGACAAACACACAAAAACAAAAATGTGTGCAAAAAAACAAGACGTTAGTGCTTTTAGAACAAAAACCAAGCATGAACATGAAACTCGGTCATCAAAATCTTTATAGGATTTCCATGGTTAGTGCTGGTCCAGTTCTTTCTAAATGGTTCTGGACAATTAATTTATAATTATTCCTGTTGCAGAATTTATTCAGTCTATATTAATGAGGCACAGGTGTTTATTCCCTAGTATCTCTAAATCTTGGAGGCATGCAATCTTGGAGTTGTTTATCTAGGTGTTCATGTCAGGTACTGCAATTTATGTAACCATACTAGAAACAATGATAGACACAAAAAGCTGGAGTATCAGCAGGTCAGACAGCATCTCTGGAGAAAACAATTCGATATCTTGGGCCTTTTTGTCATCTGTCTGTACAAGGCAATTATTTAAGTTTGATTTATCAAAATGTAATTTCTTCCAACCATCCAGAGTTTTCTTTGCCTTAAAAAAAAACTGGAGCTGTTTTCCCATTGTTCCAAATTGTCCAAATTATATTCTTCAATTCAATACCTAAAGCATAATACTGGCAAATTAAAAATCATCCTTTACTTTCTGTATTTTTTGAATATATCATTATCACAAATAAAATCTTTGCATCCTATTTTCATCCAGTGTAAATTACACCACGATAGACCTGGTCATTTACTCGATCCTTTGCATGTGGCGGACTTCTGTGTCTGCATATCTGCAGCATACATCCACAAGTATAGTCACCCATTCAATCCTCTTCTCCAGGGAACTGCCACTATTCAGTTTCACTCCTGTTTGTTACAATGCAGCTAGTGTATTTACACTAATGACTTTCCCTTCTTTTACCATCAGGTCTATGCCATGGTTGACTTCCTTTCCTTTGTCTATGAATCATTCTCTTTAATTATCTTTGGAAATGGGTTCTAATTCATGATAATTGGCTGACTGAAAGATGGAGCAAGGAAACAAGCCCTTCGGCCCACGATGTCCATGCCGACCATTAATCGCACATTCACACTAGTTCTATGTTATCCCACTTTTGCATCCATTCCCTACACACTAGGACAATTTTCGGAGGGCAATTAATCTACAAAATGTATATCTGTGAGCTGAGACAGACCAGGTTTTAATAGTCAGGTGGCCTGGTCTTGCTCCTATTTTTTGTGTGACCTTGAATAGTCCCACTACCCTGCCACTACCCCCAATCCAATGCTCAATAATGCTATCAGATGCTTGTCAGATAATGGTGCTTTGAATTAAATGTGTTAACATTTCTGTGAAGCGTATATGTGCTGTTTAAATTGATTTTGTTGTCGAGCCAAAACATTCTCCAATTAGGCTACCCTCATTTTATACTTCCTATAATGCTTTGGAACATATAAATGCAAGTTATTATTGTAGTTTAGTTTTGCATGGAAAAACAGTTTAATTAAACTCTCGCAATGCCTTCACGCAAACCCACCCCCACCCCCAACCTCTCCAAATAGTTAATGCAGCAAACTAAATTAGTAGTTCTTCATAGACTCTTTGTATTATAGATACAGAAAATATCTCTCCAAAACTGCCTGCAGCTCAGAGAAGATTATCAAGGCATCTGCTCTAATAAATAATCAGTTCTTAAAAGAAACTCATATTTGAAAGATAAACCCAAACAATCTTTGTTGCTTTATTGTGCTGAGTGGAATCAAAATTGTGCAATTTAAGTGAATGAAAATGTTGGAGATTTATTAATACTGCTTTTCAAAAAAATAAACCCTGACATGAAATGAGGAACTGTAACAGGTATAGAAACATAGAAAATAGGTGCAGGAGCAGCCATTCGGCCCTTCGGGCCTGCATCGCCATTCAATATAATCATGGCTGATCATCCAACTCAGTATCCTGTACCTGCCTTCTCTCCATACCCCCTGATCCCTTTAGCCACATGGGCCACATCTAACTCCCTCTTAAATATAGCCAATGAACTGGCCTCAACTACCTTCTGTGGCAGATAATTCCAGAGACTCACCACTCTCTGTGTGAAAAATGTTTTCCTCATCTCGGTCCTAAAGGAATTCCCCCTTATCCTTAGACTGTGAACCCCTTGTTCTGGACCTCCCCAACATCGGGAACAATCTTCCTGCATCTAGCCTATCCAACCCCTTAAGAATTTTGTGAGTTTCTATAAGATCCCCTCTCAGTCTTCTAAATTCTAGTGAGTACAAGCCAAGTCTATCCAGTCTTTCCTCATATGAAAGTCCTGACATCCCAGGAATCAGTCTGGTGAACCTTCTCTGTACTCCCTCTATGGCAAGAATGTATTTTCTCAGATTTGGAGACCAAAACTGTACGCAATACTCCAGGTGTGGTCTCACCAAAACCCTGTACAACTGCAGTAGAACCTCCCTGCTCCTATACTCAAATCTTTTAGCTATGAATGCTAACATACCATTTGCTTTCTTCACTGCCTGCTGCACCTGCATGCCTACTTTCAATGATTGGTGTACCATGACACCCAGGTCTCGTTGCATCTCCCCTTTTCCTAATTTGCCACCATTAAGATTATTATCTACCCTCCTGTTTTTTCCACCATAGTGGATAACCTCACATTTATCCACATGTATTGCGGTTGTTTTTATGTAGTTTTCACTTTTCAATTTTAGCAAGGAGTGGGAAGACCTGTTTGAACACAGTAATTACTTTGCAAGAATAAGACTGATTGGGATTAATGGGCAGTTGAGAAGCAGCCGCTTCCGAAGTGTTTGTTGGAAGGTAAATAAATGTTTCTTCTTTAATATTTTGTTTGACATTTCATGATTTTTTGAATAACTGATATTTCAGCTGCAAAATGTCAATATTATGATGTTATTCTATATTTTTCAGGGGTAACCCTGCTTATCTGTGAGATAACATTCAGCTGGCATTAGTGAAGTGGTAGAGGAGGATCTTTCTAGATTTTGAAAAAATATATATATTGGGAGAAGCATTTTCTAGGCTTGGGATTGTTTTCTTTGGTTCTAAGTCAAGTCACATTTATTTATATAGCACATTTAAAAAACAACTCTCGTTGACCAAATTGCTTTACATTAGTATAAGAGTAGTATACACAAGCAGGCTACATACATATATACAACTAGCCCTCGCGCAGAGGATGTCAAGGCTTGGAGAACAGATACGGACTACATAGTTCTAATATACTAGGAGCTGCGACCGCAAACATGAGCTTATGCCAAGATGCGGATATTCAGCAACCCCAAGGTGGAGGTGGTGTAGTGGGTGAGAAGACTTTTAATGCAGGTAGGTGCAAACCCATTGAGGGCGTTGTAGACAAAGAGAAGGGTCTTGAAATTTATTCAGAACCGCACAGGGAGCCAGTGGAGAGAGGCCAGGTTCGGGGTGATGTGGTCCCTTTTTCGGGTGCCCGTCAGGAGTCTCGCTGCGGCGTTTTGGACCAGTTGCAGGCGGGACAGGGAAGATTGGCTGATGCCAGTGTAAAGGGAGTTGCAGTAATCTAGGCGGGAGGAGATAAATGTATGGATGATCTTTTCGAGGTCATCAAACTTGAGGAATTGTTTTATTTTAGCTATCATCCGTTCTTAGGTTTGGAATAATTCATGAAAGGTTTTTGAGCTGAGTTGTAGTAAAAATCTGGCAGCGTAGAGGCAGGGCCGGATTTGGATGAAGAGAGGCCCTAAGCTGTTCCACTTGTGAGGCCCCTCCCAATCCCCCACTCCCACGACTAGAGGAAGATGGTCCACCAGATTGAGATGGAAGATGGAGATTGACAGACAGAGAGAGATAGAGAGGGGGGCCCGCCCAGAGTTGAATGGCAGGTGTCCTGCCTTGGCCGGAAACCACCTAGATTTTGAGGCCCTAGGCTTCAGCCTATGAAGCCTAGTGGTAAATCCGGCTCTGTGAGGCCCCCTTAGATCTCGTGGCCTTAAGCTTAAGCTTGTTAAGCTTATACGTAAATCCGGCCCTGTGTAGAGGCATAATAGAAACATCCCTTGCTATTGGAAAGTACTTGAATACTTGAGAAAACATTTTGGATACCATAATCTACCAGTTTAAAATTGGCTTTAAATTGGATAGTTTTCTTACTACAGTTTGGGTATGATGAATGACCTGTGTGGTAAATGTCCACAATTTCAAATGATGTTGATGGCCAAAGTTAAATTGTTAATAATTGAGCTGTTTTGTATTATGGTCTGAATTTAAAGTTGTATGCATGAATGCTTTTGAGAGTAAGTCAGGAATTAAATTTACTGAAAGTGAAAACTCATTGGTAAAATGACTCCAAATCACCCATATTTTGCAACTTTGGCCACATCTGAGTCTTCTCCACGGAGAAACATGTTGCCAAACTCAAAATGTCATTGATTCGGATAGAGTAATCTTAATAAGAGTTTCATGGCTTAAACAATTTGTGCAACCTGCCAATGAACGTAAAGCATAGAAAACGGGAGAATAAAAATGGGGCAGGAAATAGCTCTGACAGTTCATATTAAAGAGATCCAACGAGAATTTATAGACACATGAAGGGAAAGAGGGCAACTACAGAGAGAAAAGGCCTCACAGAAACCAAAGTGGTCATCTCGGTGTGGATCTCAGGAGATGACTAAGGTCCACCATGATGGGTATTCCTCTTCTTTTTACCATAGAGAAACACTTGAAGACTGGGGAACTTGGGACAGTTAATGGAGATGTCCTGAGAACAGTCTATATTATGTCCAGCAGGTGCTGTACATCCTGGATTTTGTGGGATAATGTATGTCCGAATTTTGGGTAGACGGGCTGATTAAGGATAGTCAGCATTGTTTATGTGAGAGAACATGTCTTCTGAATTAGAGGGTTTTTTTTTAAGTAACCTAAAAGGTTGACGAGGGCTAAGCTGTAGACGTTGACCATGTAAACATGAAAGTTGAGGAGGGCAGGGCTGTAGACATATTCCATGTGGACTTCATTGATAAGGTTCCCATTGAGAATGTTAGGTTAGGTCAGAATGGAAGGTTGGATCGCATGAGATCTCGGATGATCTAGCTGACTGGATGGAGATTTGGCTTTGTGCAAGGAAGCAGAGGGTGATGGCGAAAGGTTGTTTCACGGACTGGAGGTCTGTGACTTGTGGTGTGATTCAGAGATCAATGCTGGGCTGATTGCTGTTTGTAGTTTATATCAACGATTTGAATGAGAGTGTACAAGGAATGATTATTAAGTTTGCAAATGATACTAAAGTGTGTGGTTTCATAGGTAATGAAGATGGAAAACAATATTAGGATCTTGACCAGCTGGACAAATAGGCTGAGGGATGACTAATGGAGTTTAATGCAGATAAGTGCAAAATGCTGCATTTTTGGAAGTCAAACCAAGGCAGGATCTTCACAGGGAATGGCAGGGCACTGGGGAATATTGTAGAGCATAGGGATCTCGGTGTGCAAGTACATTATTCCCTAAAGGTGGCGTCACAGGTAGATAGGGTGATCAAGATAGGGCGGCCACGGTGGCGTAGCGGTAGATTTGCTGCCTTGCAGCGCTGAAGACCCGGGTTTGATCCCAACTACGGGTGCTGTCTGTATGGAGTTTGTATGTTCTCCCCGTGACCGCATGGGTTTTCTCTGTGATATTCGGTTTACTCCCACAGTCCAAAGACGTACAGGTATGTAGGTTAATTGGCTTGGTGTATGTGTAAATTGTCTCATGTTTGTGTAGAATAGTGTTAATGTGCGGGGATCGCTGGTCGGTGCGCACTCACTGGGCCAAAGGGCTGTTTCTGCGCTGTATCTCGAAACTAAACTAAGAGGTTTTCAGTACATTGGTCTTCTTCAGTGATAATATTGTAGCAAACTTGGGATGTAATGTTGCAGTTGGGGTGGTCGCGTTTGGAGTATTGTGTTCCGTTTTTAATCACTCTGCTATAGGAAGAATGTCAATAAGCTGCAAAGAGTGCAGAGAAGATTTACAAGGATGTTGCTAGGACTTGAGCGCCTGAGCTACAAGAGTTTTTCGAAAGCAACAAGCAAAGGCTGAAGGCTGAACTTATAGTTGGATTTAATTGGAACCTGAGGGGCAACTATTTCACAGTGTATGGGGTATATGGAGCGAGCTGCTAGAGGAAGTAGTTGAGACAGGTACAATAACTATAATAATTTGAAAAATATTTGAACATGTATATGGATAGGAAAGCTTGGAGGAATATCAGTCAAACGCAGCCAGGTGCGACTAGTATAAATGGGTCATGTTGGCCGGTGTGGGCTAGTTGGGCCGAAGGGCTTGTTTCCATGCTGTAAGACTCTATGACAATTGTACTCTGTGAACTTTATTATGCACTTTCGGTGAAGCTAAGGAAATGGTTGGATAATCTGTCAATAAATAATGCAACCATAATGTTTTCTTATCTGCTTTCTTGAAAGACTGTCCACAAAATTGCAAATTTCTGTAAGTCTGGAAATTGTGGAATTAACTGCCAATAATCTGCACTATTGAGCTTTCAATTACCAGAGCAGAATGGGTCCATTTAAGATGTCTTGCTTTGGAACTTGAGTAAGAACTGAGATAAACAACTTATGAGCATTTTTTCAAGTTTCAGCCTTGCTGTTGTGATCCTGCCAACCATTTAATATTCTGTATATTATACATTATGTTACAAGTCTGCATGCAGGAGGGTACAGTTGGGTTATGTCCTGTGTATCAGTTTCGGAATGCGGGTTGTCATACCACAGACGACGACTGTTCAGCCCAATGGTATTGAGGCGTATTCAGATTTTGCCAGAATTTGAATGCGCCTCATTAATAAAAGCCTTGATTTTAAAATGACCATGGATAAAATAATGCACTCAAATCCTTAATGTTTGTGCCATGCATTTTTGTTTACTGTTGATGCGTAGAGTCGTTATTCATTATGGGCTTATTGCCTCTTTGCAGATATCTGTAATAATTACTATCTGCCTAACTATGTTCATAAGGGCTAATCATACTGTGTTGGTTGCTTTATATCTATTTTTTGTGTTGAATAAATATAATACATCATTGGTTTCAGTGGGAGAGAAAGTTTATTTCAATGTTGCATTAGATTTATCATAACTCCTGAGTGATGTTTTTCTTCCCCTATGGATAGGGCTTTTATCTCTCTGGAAACCAATGATGTATTCTCTGTTTATTTTGTACTAACTGTTGAAATTTGTGTCCTTGCAGCTGTTCTTGGAAGCTCTGCCTGAGGATAAAAAGCAGTGGCTTAATAAAGTAGCAGAATTAAGATCTCACTATGAACAGATAAAAGAAATTGTAAGTGATTTTTATATATTATTTTCATTAACTACATGCATAATTCTAACAGAAAAGCACTAATGGTGATTTTATTTAACAACAGCATATCACAAACCCTCGGAAAGCCGCTGGACAGCAAGATCTAATTGTCAATAACCCACTTTCACAGGATGAAGGGGTAAGCATACTTGGATTTATTTAGTTGTAAAATTTCTTGATGAATTTTGGTTTGCCCTTTATTACCCGTTCTAGTTACCAAAAGCAAATAACATGTAATCTTTGGTTAATGCATTAATCTACCATTTCATTGTTTTGTGTAAAACTGCCTGCACCTTGCTTCTTGTAATGTAAAGCACCATTCAATTGAATTGCTGACTTATATTAATTGTTATGTGTTGAAAGTTAATCGCTGATTGAATTTAATTCTCATGCCGCAAACTGAGATGGAAAAAGATTCTACTCAATGAATGTTGTGTCTAATTGCATTTCTCCCATCAAATTTAATGCAGGTAATTTGAGCTGAGCTAGTAGGACAGCATCAGGACAGCCTTCACTTACCTCTGCAATATTTCCCAACTCCATCACTTCAACCTCTGCCTAAAGCCTCAATCAATAACTTTGTTTGCCCCCAAATTGATTGTCCAATTGGTTTCCCTTCTACTTCCAAGGACATGAACTAATTGAGCTCTGTTGGTGAGGAATGAAATTCAGTCCCTTGCAAGGGGTGATATTGAAACAGGAGATGTGGAGTCAGTATGGATAGAACTAAAGAATTGTAGGGGTAAAAATACCCCAATGGGACTTATCTACGGGCCCCCAAACAGTAGCCTGGATATAGGGTGCAAGTTGAATCAGGAGTTAAAATTGGTCATGTAGTAAAGGTAATCCTATGGTTGTTATGGGAGATTTCAACATGCAGGTAGACTGGGAAAATCAGGTTGATACTGGACCCCAAGAAAGGGAGTTTGTGGAGTGCCTCCGAGATGGATTCTTAGAGCAGCTTGTACTGGAGCCTACTAGGGAGAAGGCAATTGTGGATTTAGTGTTGTGTAATGAACCGGATTTGATTAGGGAATTTGAGATTAAGGAGCCATTAGAGATAGTGACCATAATATAAGTTTTAAGAGATAATAGACAATAGACAATTGGTGCAGGAGTAGTCCATTCGGCTCTTCGAGCCAGCACTTGCCATTCAATGTGATCATGGCTGATCATGGAATCATAGAAAATAGGTGCAGGAGTAGGCCATTTGGCCCTTCGAGCCTGCACCGCCATTCAATATGATCATGGCTGATCATCCAACTCAGTATCCTGTACCTGCATTCTCTCCATACCCCGTGATCCCTTTAGACACAAGGGCCACATCAAACTCCCTCTTAAATATAGCCAATGAACTGGCCTCAACTACCTTCTGTGGCAGAGAATTCCACAGACTCAATACTCTGTGTGTGAAAAAAGATCTTCTCATCTGGGTCCTAAAAGACTTCAGGAACAACCTTCCTGCATCTAGCCTGTCCAGCCCCATAAGAATTTTGTAATCCTCTATAAGATACCCCCTCAATCTCCTAAATTCCAGCGAGTACAAGCCGAGTCTATCCAGTCTTTCTTCATATGGAAGTCCTGCCATCCCAGGAATCAGTCTGGTGAACCTTCTCTGTACTCCCTCTATGGCAAGAATGTCTTACCTCAGATTAGGAGACCAAAACTGTACACAATACTCCAGGTGTGGCCTCACCAAGACCCTGTACAACTGCAGTAGAACCTCCCTGCTCTTGTACTCAAATCCTTTTGCTATGAATGCCAACATACCATTCGTTTTCTTCACAGCCTGCTGCACCTGCATGCCTACTTTCAATGACTGGTGTACCATGACACCCAGGTCTCTTTGTATCTCCCCTTTTCCAAATCGGCCACCATTCAGATAATAGTCTACCCTCCTGTTTTTTCCACCAAAGTGGATAACCTCACATTTATCCACATTATACTGCATCTGCCATGCATTTGCCCACTCACCCAACCTATCCAAGTCACCTTGCAGCCTCCTAGCATCCTCCTCACAGCTAACACTGCCCCCCAGCTTCGTGTCATTCGCAAACTTCGAGATGTTGCATTCAATTCCATCATCCAGATCATTAACATATATTGTAAATAGCTGGGGTCCCAGCACTGAGCCTTGCGGTACCCCACTAGTCACTGCTTGCCATTCTGAAAATTACCCGTTTACTCCTACTCTTTGCTTCCTGTCCTGCCAGCCAGTTCTCTATCCACATCAATACTGAACCCCCAATACCGTATGCTTTAACGTTTGTATGCTAATCTCTTATGTGGGACCTTGTTGAAAGCCTTCTGAAAGTCCAGATATAATACATCCACAGGTTCTCCCTTATCCACTCTACTAGTTACATCCTCAAAAAATTCTATAAGATTTGTCAGACATGATTTACCTTTCATAAATCCATGCTGACTTTGTCCAATGATTTCACCGCTTTCCAAATGTGCTGCTATCCCATCCTTAATAACTGACTCTAGCATTTTCCCCACTACCGATGTTAGACTGTAATTCCCCATTTTCTCTTTCCCTCCCTTTTTAAAAAGTTGGGTTACATTAGCTACCCTCCAATCCTCAGGAACTACTCCAGAATCTAAAGAGTTTTGAAAAATTGTCACTAATGGATCCACTATTTCTGGGGCTACTTCCTTAAGTACTCTGGGATGCAGCCTATCTGGCCCTGGGATTTATCGGCCTTTAATCCAATCAATTTACCTAACACCACTTCCCGGCTAACCTGGATTTCACTCAGTTCCTCCATCTCATTTGACCCCGGTCCCCTGCTATTTCCGGCAGATTATTTATGTCTTCCTTTGTGAAGACAGAACCACAGTAGTTATTCAATTGGTCTGCCATGTCCTTGTTCCCCATGATCAATTCACCAGTTTCTGACTGCAAGGGACCTACATTTGTTTAACTAACCTTTTTCTCTTCACATATCTATAAAACTTCTACAATTTGAGAAGGGTAAATCAGTGTTGTCAGTATTACAGTTGAACAAAGGGGGCTATGGAGCCTATGAGGGAGGAGCTGACCAAAGTTGACTGGAAAGATACCCTAGAAGGGATGATAGTGAACAGCATGGCAGGTATTTCTCGGAATAATACAGAAGGTGCAGGATCAGTTCATTCCAAAGAGGAAGAAAGATTCCAAGGGGGGCAAGGGGCGACCGTGGCTGACAAGCAAAGTCAGGGACAGTATAAAAATAGAAGAGAAGAAGTACAATATAGCAAAGATGAGCAGGAAACCATAGGATTGGGTAACGTTTAAAGAGCAACAGATAACTAAAAAGGCAAATCGGGGAGAAAAGATGAGGTACGAAGGTAAGCTAGCCAAAAATATAAAGGCGGATAGTAAAAGTTTCTATAGGGATGTGAAGAGGATAAAATTAGTTAAGACCAAAGTTGGACCATTAAACTGGAACGGGTAAATTTAATATGGGGAACAAAGAAACGGCAGATGAGTTGAACAGGTACTTTGGATCCGTCTTCACTAAGGAGGACACAAACAATCTTCCTGGTATTGGCCAGAGGATCTGGGGTGACAGAGGAACTGAAGGAAATCCACATTAGGCAGGAAATGGTGTTGGTAGACTGATGGGACTGAAGGTTGATAAATCCCCAGGGCCTGATGGTCTGCATCCCAGGGTACTTAAGGAAGTGGCTCTAGAAATTGTGAATGCATTGGTGATCATTTTCCAATGTTGTATAGATTCAGGATCAGTTCCTGTGGATTGGAGGGTAGCTAATGTTATCCCACTTTTTAAGAAAGGCAGGAGAGAGGGAATTATAGACCAGTTAGCCTGACACAGTTGTGTGGAAGATGCTGGAGTCGATCATAAAAGATAAAATAGCGGCACATTTGGATAGCAGTAACAGGATCGGTCCGAGTCAGCATGAATTTACGAAGCGGAAATCATGCTTGACTAATCTTCTAGAATTTTTTGAGGTACTGGGACCGCAGCTATTTACAATATTGATCAATGATTTGGATGAAGGGATAACAAGTAACATTAGCAAATTTGCAGATGACACAAAGCTGGGTGGCAGTGTGAACTGTGCGGAGCAAATACAGGAAGGAAGATTATTATCTAAATGGTGTCAAGTTGGGAAAAGGGGAAGTACAACTGGATCTGTGGGTCCTTGTTCATCAGTCAATGAAAGTAAGCATGCAGGTACAGCAGACAGTGAAGAAAGCGAATGGCATGTTGGCCTTCATAACAAGTGGAGATGAGTATAGGAGCAAAGAGGTCCTTCTGCAGTTGTACAGGGCCCTAGTGAGACCACACCTAGAGTATTGTGTGCAGTTTTGGTCTCCAAATTTGAGGAAGGACATTCTTGCTATTGAGGGAGTGCAGTGTCGGTTCACAAGGTTAATTCCCGGGATGGTGGGACTGTCACATGCTGAGAGAATGGAGCGGCCGGACTTGTATACTCTGGAATTTAGAAGGATGAGAGGGGATCTTATTAAAACATATACAATTATTAAGGGTTTGGACACGCTAGAGGCAGGAAACATGTTCCCGATGTTGGGGGAGTCCAGAACCAGGTGCCACAGTTTAAGAAGAAGGGGTAAGCCATTTAGAATGGAGATGAGGAAACACTTTTTCACACAGAGAGTTGTGAGTCTGGAATTCTCTGCCTCAGAGGGCGGTGGAGGCCGATTCTCCGGATACTTTCACGAGAGAGCTAGAAAGGGCTATTGAAGATAGCGGAGTCAGGGGATATGGAGGAAGGCAGGAATAGGGTACTTGTTGTGGATGATCAGCCATGATCACATTGAATGGCGGTGCTGGCTTGAAGGGCTCAGTGGCCTACTCCTGCTCCTATTGCCTATTGTCTATTGAAACATATGGATCCTTTATGCTCTATGTCACATTAAACAGCATTCAGTCATGCACTCTCTGGCCACCTGCATTACTCCATTCTATTTCACTGGTAGCTGTAGATAACACCTGAGCACAGACATGTGCTCCATAACACACTCTGCAGATCAATCTAGTCTTTAAAACTTATTGCTTTAAATAAGAATAAGGCAAATTGTCATTTATGTTGTGCTTTACGTAAAGGTATTAGTAATAAAGTCACACAGCATGGAAATGTGCCCTATGGCCCATTTTATCATTGACCCCCAAAGTGCCTCTTCTAATCTGGTCCCATTTACCTGCTTTTGACCATATCCTCGAAACTTTTCCTATCCATGTCCTTGTCCAAATGTCTTTTGAATTTGCAAGTGTTGTGCCTGCCTCAAGTACATTGGCTGCTCATTTCATGTACCCATCACCCTCTGTGTGAAGAGGTTGCCGCTCGGGTTCTTACTTAACCTTTTTCTTCTCACCTTAACCTATGACCTCTTTCTTAATTCTCCTACCCTGGGGGAAAAGACTGTGCACTCACCTTATCAATTCCCCTCATGATTTTATATACCTCCATAACATCATATTTCAATGTCCTGTGCTCTAAGGAATAAAGTCCTAGTGTGCCCAAAGTCTCCGTATAGCTGTGGCCCTCCAGGCACCATCCACATAGATCTTCTGTGCACCTTTCCAGCTTAATGGCATATTTCCTATAGCACGATGACCAAAACGGATCACAATATTCCAAGTGCTCCTCACCAACGTCTTGCACAACTGTAACATTATGTCCCAATTTTTCTATACTCAGTTCCCTGACTAATGAAGGCCAATATACCAAAGGTTTTCTTTACTGCCCTGCCTACCAGTGACGCCACTTTCAGAAAGCAGTGTAATTGTACTCCTAGATTTCTCTGCTCTACAGCACCCCCGCTGCCGCTCACTGAGAGTCCTGTCCTGGTTAGACTTCTATTAGCCATTCCTAGGCCCACTTGCCCAACTGATTGAGATCCTGGTGCTACATCTACTCTCTGCTTACTACCATAAAGCTAATAGCCCTGTCCCACAGTGCGAGTTCATTCCAAGAGCTCTCCCGAGTTTAAAAAAAATCAAACTCGTGGTAAGCACGGAGAATGAACGTAGCAGGTACGTCGGAGCTCGGGGACGTCTCTTAGCGCTAACGGCAGGTACTCGGGAAGACTCGCTAATGGCTGGTAAGCACGGGAAGACTTGTGAAGATTTTTCAACATGATGAAAAATGTCCACGAGGCCCTGAGTACCGACGAGTGGCCATTACCGTAAATCTCCGAGTTTGAATCCGGGCAAACTTGGGAGAACTCTTGGAATGAACTCGTACCATGGGACAGGGGTTTAATTATATGTAAAGTTATTACAAGTTATAAATATATATATATCTCTTCCTGGATCCCATGTGATCTATCCTTCCAGAGCAGACTATCAAAGGCCAACCTGAAGTCTGTATAAACTACATCCCTGCCCTCCCCAACCTTGGTTACTTCTTCAAAAATGTCAATCAAATTTGTGAGATATGATTTCGCCACACGCAAAACCATGCTGACCATCGCTAATGAACCTCTTGTCTTTCCAAATGCATGGATATTTTATACCTCTGAATCCTCGCCAGTAACCTTCCTTCTACAGATGTTACTCTTACTGGTTTATAATTCCCAGGTTTTTCTTTATTAAATAGATACATGACTTTAGCCATCCTGCTGGGATTTCAGGACCCCACCTGTGTCTAATGGTGATTCAAAAATCCCAGCCAGGGCTCCTGCAATTTCTTGTCTAGCTTACACAGTGTCAGTGGATGTATCTGATCAGGCCTGGGCGATTTATCTACCTTCATGATCCTTAGTCCTGCACCTCCTTCACTGTAATACGAACTGTCCTCAAGACATCTCCATTAACTGTTTCAGTTCACGATATTGACGGGACTGCTCTGAGACTTAGCATAGACTTGATGGGTGAAATGGCCTCTTGAATTATAAGCCAATAAGGGTTTTTGCCAGTTGAGTTGAAGATATGCATCTCTTCTCGATAACATACTTATTGTGATCCCGAGCAACAATGACGTGGCAGCTGTGATCTTTGTGGGCAGCTGCCATTGGCAATCGCACAGCTTGCTTTTTAATATGCCAAAATAAGGGAAAAGCACCTTTAATGTTTTTTAAAAGAGGTAAATGCCACTAATTTAGTGGCTTCTTTTTCTGGTCTCCCGATTAAGGCAAAACGATCAGATTCGGCACACCAGAAATGGGTGAAATCCAGGCAGTTATGTTTCCATGTTTTAAATCTTCGTGCAATTTTGAATTTATCCTTTGTCAATACTTGCAAACATTTGTAGATTTGCGACTTTTTATTAACAATGATATTGTGTACTTTGTACCAAAGAGAATTTCTTCAATTGTAGGCTTTTATTTACGTTTGTAATTCCAGTGAAAATTAAGGGAATCATTTAATGGAATAGTGCACCCATCATATAGTGCAGCATCTGCCAGGAGTGCATGTGAGGATTTTGGGCAGAGGTCAATGAGTCCTCTCGGTTTTTCCATCCATTTGAATTGAGCCACTTCACCCAAATGCCTGATATGCACTTCAGACAGTAAAGCTCTCTGCTCGAAGTGTCAACTTACAAAAACGTACCTTTGTATGACAGTTATTGTGCACACAGGATGCCAGCTGCAGCTCATTCTTTTTGTAGAATGCATACTCCCTTTTTAATTCATCCTCAACCGTCTTTTATTCTGCATTTTATTTTTAGTGACATTTTTCTGCAAATTGAATAAAGATTGCATGCTATGTAACAGCTCATGTAGAATGATCAAAATCTTTGAACAAAAAATGTTAAAGGTACAGTTGTGTAAAATAAATTATAAAACCTTCTGGCATCTTCTGCCTACTTTCCTTGAAATTAAACATTGTTAACTTGTATTAATTGTATTTTTAAATCAACAATCATTTTTGTGCATCATGAGCAGTGTTACAGTAGAGCGCATCTTGTACATCTGTACTCTGTTGCATTATGCTATATCCTTGTAGGAAATAATGTGATTAGATAGAAGATTTCAAAATGCTGCAAGGTATAAAACTATCGAGGTGTACAAAAGGGCAATTGGAAAGGGCTACATTAAGTAATTAAATGATTGAGTAAACATTTTGTTCCTGCTTTTAGGTTTGAAGATTTATTGTTTGTTATTGTCTTTTTATGTAGAGTCTTTGGAACAAGTTTTTTCAGGATAAAGAACTTCGAGCAATGATTCAGCAAGATGTGACAAGAACGTATGTGTACAATTAACAATGTTTAGCGTTTCCATTAAATATTAGCATTCCTTTCAAACAATTAGTTTCAATAAATTAGTGATTATTTATTTTTGTGAAATGACAGATGTGCATAATTGACCACTGCCTATTTTTTAAAACCCAATAACTTCCAAATAGAACGTTGTATTTATATTATACAGACGTTAAATCTTCCCCAAATTTATAATGAATTTATTATTGAGATTTACATGGCATGGCCTATGCTTTGATGACCTTTGTCCTTATTATTTCTAAAATTCAGTTTTAAAATATTTTTTTCTAACTACATGCTGCAATTGTTTTATAAACAGTTAAAAAGGATAGATTTGGTGTATTTGGTCATTTTAATTATGAATTTACTCAATTTTGTGAGGGCAACCAAGATTTTAGCACTCTATGAATTATTTTCATGGTAGCAGTTGTATTGAATCACAGTGGAAGTAGTATTACACCTTCAATACTAGATTGAGAAAATTACCCAACCACCTGCCTAAATACAATTTAAGGCTTTGACTTTGTGTTAAAAATAGAATGTGGACTTAATCAGACTAGTTCCTGGTCTGCTTTTGAGCTTTAATAAGGCATGATGTTAACATGTTCAGGATTCAAGCGTGTGTGTAAATTTAAAACTCACTGCCCAATCCCCAGTGGAGTTTGACGGTTTGCACCCCAGCGGTATGAACATTGACTTCTCTAATTTCAGGTAGTCCTTACTTTCTCCTCCCCTTCGCAGCTTTCCCTCAGCCCTCTAGCTCCACCCCTTCCTTTCGCCCTCCCACCCCCCACCCTCACATCAGTCTGTAGAAGGGTTTTGCCCCAATCGTTGCCTATTTCCTTCGCTCCATAGATGCTGCCTCACCCGCTGAGTTTCACCAGCATTTCTGTCTATCTTCGATTTTCCAGCATCTGCAGTTCCTTCTTAAACACTCCAGTGGAGTTTTCCTGGTTGTGCTGCACACAGAATCCAGGTGTGGAAAGCTATTTTGCTATAGATCCTCCAATCTTATCCAATGACTTCACTGCTCCCGATGTGGCTGCTTTATATTGGTGAGACCACGCATAGACTAGATGACCATTTTGCCGAAGATTTGCACTCGGTCTGCCAAGGCCTGCTGGAATTCCTGTTGGCAAACCATTTTTACTCCCCGTCCCATGTCAATTATTTTGTCCGTTTGGGTAGCTTAAAATCCAATGATATGAAAATTGAATTCTCCAAATTAGGTAATTTAGACGCTCTCCCCCTCTCTTCTGTGCCCCACCTGGATGCACACCCATTTCTCCCTTTGCCCAATGACAGGGATGCACAAAAATGAATCAAAAGATATTTCAGATGTGATCCGCAAGTTGTGAAAATCATGGTATAAAAATAATGGGGCAATACATATGCCTAAGAAGGAATAAACTTAGGAGTGTATAATCAGCCAAGATGAATGTTATTGATGTGGAAGAGAACTAGTTAATGAGATAGAATAATCACCTTAGAGAGTGATAGTCATACAGCATGGAAACAGGCCCTTTGGACCAATCGTCCAGGCCCACCATGATGTCCTGTCTAAGCTGGTCCCATTTGCCTGCATTTGGTCTATTTCCCTCTAAACCGTTCATATCCATGTACCTGTCTAAATATCCTTTAAATGGTGCTATTGTACTTGCCTCAACTATCTCCTCTGGCAGCTTATTCATATACTCACTGCCCTCTGAGTAAGACGGCTGCCCCTCAGATTCCTATTACATCTTTCCCATCTCACCTTAAACCTATGTCCTCTGCTTCTTGATTCCCCTACCCTAGGTAAAAGACTCTGTGCATTCACCTTATCAAATCCCCTGATTGTTTTTGCACTGTGGTAAAGATAAAAGCCGACAATTGCAGGGGACTGACCGCTAGGATCCCAGTCGCTCGCATCACCTCTTGTGGCTGGTGGTGTAAGCTGCTGCCTCTCCCGCTCTTTGATTATACAGCATTTGCAGCCCAGAGAGTCCGCCATGGTAACAAGCTTAATGGCAGTCATTGGCCATTGCGACATGCGGCCAAACAAAGAGATGGAGAAACAGCAGCTTCCACCACATCCAATGAGTGGTAATAGAAAATAAAATTGGATTCATGTGGTTTGCCAACACATGGACGAGCCGCTGCCAGACTCCACCAATGCACCGCACTCACTGTGCTAGTCAGGGTACATTCCTGAGCCATGTGTCATCACTGAGCACCCGTCTCTACTTATCCCAGGCCGTCCAGCACCAGCCTTGAGGACCAGATGCTCCACATCAAGGCAAGGAGTGATACATTGCTGGAATTGCACCAGGTTCCTGGCATAGCAGTACTGACAGAAACACATTGCACTTCATACAATGCTATAATGATTCCCTTTAGCACTGATTCCATTAGCACTTTCCTTCCTGGAAATGCATCCTGGTGTGTTGAGCAAGTAGTGAATAACAAAAGGTATGTCTAGCGCAGTTATAGATGGAAGAAGCTGAATACTTATCTGAAATTGCCAGAAGGGAAAAAAGATAACTAAAAATGGGAAATAAGAAAATAGAATTGTGTTATTTTTTTGAAATTGTCAAATGCTCATCATCGAGTCCTGTAATGTGCTTTGTGTCAGGAGAGAGGGTGTCGATGCTTCAATTTAGATTATTTTACTGGAAAATGGTAGAAAACCAGAAATAAAAATCAGATTATTCTTCCTCTTTCCCGGCTCTGACAAGCAATCTTTGACCTGAAGGGTTAACTCTATTTCTACAGATGCTGCCTGGCTAGCTGAACACTTCCAACATTTTCTGTTTTTGTTTCATATTTCCTGCAACTGCCTATTCTTTTTAATTTTCAGAGCATGGATGTTTTGTACTCATCATTAATTTCTTCCCACGATGCCTGTGGCCGAACATGATGGCAAGACCAACTCTAATCTGCCTACATATATTCCATTCCCTCCATGTCCATATGCCTATCTAAGAACGCTCTTCAATACCACTATCAGTTCTGCCTCAACCACCACCCTGTTCAGTGCGTTACAGGCATTCATCACCCTCTGTGAAACTTTCCCCGCACATCTTCTTTAAACTGCCTCTCTCACCTTAAAGCTAAGCCTTCTAGCATCTGACTTCTCCATCCTGGAAGAAAAGGTTCTCACTGTCTATGTATAGGAAAGTACTGCAGATGCTGGTTTACACTCAAGAGACACAAAATGCTGGACTGACTCAGGGGGTCAGGTAGCATCTCCGGAGAATAGGAATAGGTAACATTTCAGCCTGCAGTCCGAAGAAGGGTCTCGACCTGAAACATCACCTATTCCTTTTCCCCAGTGATGGTGCCTGACCCGCTAAGTTACTCCAGCATGTGTGTCTATCTTCTGACTGTGTACCCTATCTATGCTCCTGATAATTGTATATGCTTCTATCTGGCCTTGCAGCCTCCTATGTTCCATAGAAAACAATCCAAGTCTGTCCAACCTTTTCCTATAACTAATGTCCCTTATTCCAGACATCATTCTGGTAATTCCTTAAGTGTTGTTTAAGTGGGACTCATCCAGGCACGTGCAGATTATTTCATTACACAGTTGCTCAAATGGTAGTTGAAGAACTGATGAAATAGCACTGGACATCGTGTGGTGAATCGTGGTTAGAAATTGTTTTGCAATCGAACCAATCAAGATAGCTACAAAGTATTCCATCCTGTTAATAAGTTTTTTAGCTTAGCTTAGAGATACAGAGTGGGAACAGGCCCTTCGGCCCAACAAGTCTGCGCTGTCCAACGATTACCCGTACACTAGTTCTATCCACAACACTAGGGACAATTTTTTGCAAAATCCAATTGATCTACAAGCCCGCATGTCATTGGAATGTGGGAAGAAACTGGAGGACCTGGAGGAAACTCGAGCAGTCACAAGGAGAACATACAAACTATGTACAGACAGCACTCATAGTCAATATTGAACCCAGGTCTCTGGCGCTGTAAGGCAGCAACTCTACCTCTATGCAACTGTGCCACCCTAATTGGATCCAGAGACAGCTGGCTCGATAGAGACAGATAGAGAATTAGCTGCATGGAAGAAAGCAGAGGATGATAGTGGAAGATTGTTTTTCGGACTGGAGCCCTTGACTAGTGGTCTGCCTCAGGTATCAATGCTGGGCCCTTTGCTGTTTGTCGTTTATATCAATGATTTGCATGAGAATGTACATGGCATGATTAGCAAGTTTGCATTAATTCGAAAGTAGGTGGTCTTGTACATAGTGAAGAAGGTTATCAAAATTTGCAGCAGGATCTTGATCAGTTGGGCAAGTGAGCTAAGAATGGTTAATAGAGTTTAATATAGATAAGTGTGAAATGTTGTATTTTTGGAAGTCAAGCCAGAGCAAGACCTTGTGTTATCTGCAACTTCGGGGTTCTGTGGAGTGTTGTAGAGCTGAGGGATCTAGGAGTGCAGTTACATAGTTCCATGAAAATGAGGTCACAAGTGGATGGGTTGGTCAAGAAGGTTACGGCACATTGGCAGAGTATTGAGTATAGAAGTTGGGAGCTCATGTTGCATTTGCAGAAGGCACTGGTGAGGCCACATTTGGAGTATTGTGTTCCGTTTTGGTCACCCTGTTAAAGAAAAAGATGTTGTTAAACTGGAAAGGATGCGGAGATTAACGAGGATAATGCCAGGATTCATTGGCCTGAGCATTGACAGGTTGAGCAGGGTAGGACTTTATTCCTTAGAGCGCATGAGCTTGGTGATCTTATAGAGGTGTATAAAATAATGAGGGGATTAGATGTGGTAAATAAAAATAGCCTTTTACCCATAGTAGGGGAATCAAGAACCAAGTTTCAGGTGTGGGGAGAAAGATTTAATGGGAACCTGAGGGGCAACTTTTTTTACACAATTATATGTGGCCAGCTGCCACAGGAGGTTGGTGTGGCAGATACTACCATAATGTTTAAGGACATTTGGACAGGTGCGTGGATGGGATAGTTTTAGAATGATGTGGGCCAAACACAGGCAGGTGAGGCATGTTGGTGAGCATGGGCAAGCTGGGCCAAAGGGCCGGTTGGCATCTTGTGTGTGACTATGACCCAATGTGACTTGTGGGCTGGTAGTGTGAGGGATCAGGAAATTATTAGATTGCAGAATACCTAGCAACGATCGTCCAACCCAGATGTTAATCTGGCAGCTTTAGTGGTTAACTGGTTGATGATGGTTGCAAATTTTGCATCAACAGTACCCATGCAAGGTGGCACCTTTTGCCTGTCTGTGATTGGAGACTATGGTGTTGTACTGTGTTTGGTGTATTCCCTGTCCTTGCTTCTTCGTCTGCCAGGAGCTACTTTATTATCATTGGAGCTGTCAATAAAGCAGAGCATGGAAGAGCTGCTGATGGACAACCCTGTTATAAATATTGAGAGAAACACACTGATGAATCAGCTGAAGTTAGTTGGTTCAAACTATGACCCAGTGAAAATCGTACAACTGTGCTATTTGATAAATATTAACAATCACGTATTTTCTTCTCTGTCTGATATGACTCCAGACATTAGAGAGTTCTCTCTATCTCCCGTAATGGTATTGGTCTTGCTTGAACACAAGTTCCATAATCAGCCAGCTACTCCCTCCCCTAATTTGGAATTCAATTCATACATCCATGTATAAATCAAAGCTGTGTCTGAGTTAAAAGGTTTGACGGTTGGCAAGCAGGTTACTTGAAACTAGGTGTCACTGCTGTAGATAATATTTATTTTTCCCGGCTTGTTATTGATGATTGGAAGAGGCTTACAGGGCCTAATTAAATATTTTATTTGGATTTCTTAGGCAGGTTTTAATTGTGCATAATCTTCCCATTGTTTCTGAATGCAAGAAAACTGGAGAATAACACATGTGACGGCCCTGTTAAAGAAGTATGTCAGGGATCGTCTTGCAACTGCAGATCCATCAATTTAATCAGAGTTGAGGAAGCTTTTGGAAACATGATTAATTAACGTACACTTGGAGATATTTTAGTTAATAAAGGAAAGCTATAACAGGTCTGTTAAAGGCTAATCACAATCATATTTTTTAATGTAGTAGCAGAGAGCATTAAAGCAGGGAATGCAGTTGATTTCAGTTGGATGGATTTCTAGAAGACATTTGACAGCCACACATCAACAGAAAGTTTGCAAAATTGAGGTCCATAAAATAAGTAGATCATTAAAAAGATATGACCGTGATTAGTCAGACCTGATTTGCCTTAAACAAATCCATCATAGCTTTCCTTTATTAACGAAAATATCTCCAAGCAGCAACATGGAATAAAGAATTGTCTATTGCTAGGTAAAATATTGTCGTTATAACAGAGTGGTGGTAACCCATTGTTTCTCAGAGGGTATGTAACCCATCTCAGAGGGTATGTGTACCAGTGGGGTTGTCACTGTTGTGTTTTTTAATGTAAATTACTTTGATATGTATGTGTACAGTAAAATTTTGAAGTTGCAGGTAACACAAAATTTGGAGGTGTGATAAACATTGAGAAGGATGTAACAAAATACAAAACCTGTAGATAGGCTGGCAGATTGTGCTAACAAATGGTGAATGAAATATAGTAAAAGTGTAACATGTTGTAAGGAAGAACAAGGAAAGCGATAATCTATAAGGCCAGGTTCTGAAGAGTTTGTATGAGGCATATAGATGTATATGTGCATAAATGTTTGAAGGGCAGAGCACATTGGGAGTTTCTAAAAAGCGTATATATGTACTCTACATAAATAGACTACATTGAACCATTATAAATAACTGGTAGTAGTCGTAATTGGAGTATTTTGTTCCATTTTGGTTATGACCTTTGAGAAGTAGTGCAAGTCTGAGAGTGAGAGAGAGAGAGAGAGAGAGAGAGAGAGAGAGAGAGAGAGAGAGAGAGAGAGTGTTGAAGAGATTTACTGGAATAGCTCCAGACTTGAAGTTAAATAATTAGACTGGAAAGTTTGTGGTAGGTCTCCTTGGAGCAAAGACAGTTTAAGAAGTGGTTTGCGGTGTTTAGCTAATAGGGAAAAGCTGATCCAAATAGCATGGAGCTGGTGCACAGATTCAAAGTGATAAGCAAAAACCACAGCTAGGACATAAGGAATTAAAAAAAAAAAAATTTACACACAAGGCAGTCTGCAAGGGAAATGGAAACTGAGCTTAGGTGTAGAAACAATGAACTGCAGATGCTGGTTTATACCAAAGATAGACACAATGTGCTGGACTAACTCAACAGGTCAGGCAGCATCTCTGGAGGAAAAAGGATGGATGACATTTCGGGCCGGGACTCTTCGTCAGACCCAACCCGAAACGTCACCCATCCTTTTTCTTCAGAGATGCTGCCTGCCCTCTAAGTTACTCCAGCACTCTGTATCTATCTTTGGAAACTGAGTCTGTCAGGGTTATTAAAAGGTAATTGGATAAACAGTTGAGAAAAAATAAATTGTTACGAGGAAAGAACAATGCTATGGATCAGACTATGAAAAGCCAAAAGAATTGCAAGTGCTGGGAATAGGAAATAAAGCAGATAATACTGGAACTGCTCAAACAGCACCTGTAGAGAGTTAAGAGGTCAGTGAACTGGATCAGATACAAGACTCCTCAGTGATGCTAGTTTAATATTTCCGTTAAAATTTTGTATAGAACAACAAAGTAAATAATAATCAATCAGTTCCTTAAGCCCCTGTCCCACTTAGTAAACCTGAACGGAAACCTCTGGTGAACTTGCCTGTGACCCAAGGTTTCCATGAAGTCACCGGAGGTTTTGGTCACTCTCCCTAATGGTCGAAAGTGGATTCCGCGTAGTCGAGGCTTCTTCTTGGTTGCTTCGATTGTTTCAACATGATCAAAACCGGCCTCGACTAAAAATAGTTTACAGTTTGGTCGAAGCCAGTCGAGTGGGGTCGCTATTTACTTACAGGCAGTCGAAGGCCATCTCCTTCGCTGCTTGGCCATTTTGATTGGCTCATTGGAGTTTCATGACCTAGAAGACTCACCGGTAGGTAAAATGCCTGCTAAACTGTATTAAATTTCTTAAAACTGTCTCCCCCCCCTTCTCCCCCCCTGCCCCCCCCTTCTCCCCCCCTTCTCCCCCCCTTCTCCCCCCTTCTCCCTTCATCGCGCAGACAGCGATCCTTCGCTCCCCATGGCCCCCACCTTCACGATGTGTGTGTGTGTGCGCGGTCGGTAGATGCAGCTCAGGCTTCAGTCGATCCAACTCGAGGCTTTCCAGGCGAGTGACCAAAACCTCCAGCGACCTCACCAGAGGTCACCAGAGGTTTCCGTTCATGTTTCCTAAGTGGTACAGGGGCATTACTTTCAACTTGTATATGCACTTGGGACATTGTAATTTTATATTTGCAATCTCAAGCTAACAGCAATCACCTAACTTGCTTATGCATACTGTAATTAGAAGTAACCTGTTACTCTGACAGTTACTGTATCAATTTTTTGCAGCACAGCTTGCATTTGTTGTCAACATTTTGTACTTTTTCTTGTTCATGTCAAAGTGAATTGTGCAACCATTCCCAGTCTTTTCTGTACGCACAACATGTGACAAAGAAGGCATTCGTGTAGGTTAAGAAAGCCTCCCAAAGTATTTAGGCCTAACTTGTTTGTGCTTATTGACATCATCTTATGGAATAGACTGCCATCTAGTGTGGTAAACACTGTCATGGTGGAAATATTCAAAGGAGAAGAGGATCAATTTTAAATTTAATACGAAGGAAATTGTGAATGTCCAGATTAGGTCTTGGGTAACTCAATAACTACAGTTGCCATTTCATATGTCCACACTTACACAATTTTGAATGCCATTGATTTGGTTCTTGTTGGCAAGACTGGGTGTATATATTTGTGTATTGCTATATTTTAGTGAATTGCTCAGTGAGCTGCAAGAAATATTGTTTTGTTGCTATAGGGAAGTCCTGCCATTGGTCATAAATTAAGGTCAAATTCTGATCACATTATACCTGTACAAGACTTGGAGTTTAGTATATAAACTATTGGTTGAGCTTAAGTAGGCAGCTTAGTTTGCACGGTCGGGTTGATCCGATGGGCTTGTTTCCCTGCTGTATAAGTCTATGACTCAATTTGTTATTCTGAAATGTTTGACTGTTGCCCCAGAATAGTCCTTTTATAATACCATTATTCTATGAAAGCCATAATTGAGTTGCCTATATGAGCACATAAGCAGCGTTGTAGCTGAGAATGTACAACAAAATGGTGTGCAAAAGTTCAATGTCTGGGATTTTTTTCATGAATATCCTTTTTGATATGTGAGAATTATTGCACTTATGTATTATTGAAGTAATGTAATAAGTTGTTAGTTGCGATACACTGGGAATGTACATTTTGAAGGGAACCCCAAACATGAAAATAGCATGAAGGACACCATGCATTCAGTGTGAATGGGGCGCCTCCCAATGTATGCTCATGTCTGACACAACTGACTTTAATATTTTAGAGAGATGTCTGTAATTGTCACTTCTGATTTTTTGTGTTGCTTTGGAATTCTCTCACTGCTTCTTCACATTAGTTTCTATGTGTAGCTTTTTTTCTCCTACCCTACCTGTAATCACTACATGTTTAATATACAAAGTACATATGAAATCTTTACCATTCACAACTAACAAAAGCTGAAGTGGTTGTGTGATTAGTATAATCTGTTTACATTGTTTTAACTGCTCACTCCCAACCGCAGAACTCTTTCTCCCACCAGCAGACACATGCAGCAAATTAAACCATGGCTATTTGTTGCCAAGAGTTGGGTTGAGCGGTAGAAGCGATTGAGCAGGCTAGGACTTTATTCCTTGGAGTGCAAGATGCTGAAGGGTGATTTTATAGTGATGAGAGGAATAGATAGGGTGAATGCACAGCATCTTTTTTCCAGGGTAGAGGAATCAAGAATGAGAGGCATAGGTTTAAGATGAGAGGGGAAAGATTTAATAGAGGTGATGGAACAAGATGCCAGAGGAAGTTGTTGAGGGAGGTATAATAAACTGTAAGCTTTGACATACAAGTTTCTGAAAGTAGTATAAAATACTGCAGATAATAGATGTATGAAATCAAAACAGATGCTGATGGATTGGCTGAGTATTCCCAATAATTTCTGTCTTGGGTTGTGATCACTACAATTAGCAATCAGGAGAATATAGGCTCAATCTTCGTAACCTCTTCTTATGTGATAAACTTTCCATCAAGGACTAAATCTGGTGAAATACACTCCCCCATACACATCCTCCCTTGGTATTCCAGATGAAGTCTCCCCAAGGCACTATATAACGGGAGCAAGACATTTCTACTCTTCTACTCAATCTGCTTTCAGTAAAGTTTTACTTGCCTTCCTAGTTACATTCTTTACCCGCATACTGACTTTTAGTGAATCGCATAAAAAGATACCTAGGCTGTTCTGAACCTCAACCCCAATTATGAAAGAAAGTGCTATTTGGTTGAAACCATTGTTTGCCTTGAACTTTGGAATTTTCGTCATCTAAAATGTAATGTACATTTTTTTTTTTTTAATAATTTTTTTTTTCCAAGGTAACATCTGCCATGTTTTTGCCTATTCACTTAACCTGTCTGGCTCTTTAAAGTATTTCTGCATTCTTCACAGAGATACACAGTTACCCAATAATTCTGTTGATTATCTTAGACTATGATCAACAACAGACAGTTGACCAAAATAATCTCTGAAGTGTTTATCCTCCCCCAGAGTTCCATCCCATTCTAAGAGCATAAGGAATTAAAGAATGAGTAGGCTACCTGCCCCCTTGTGTTCTGTTATTCCATAAAATGGTGGCTGATCATTAACCTCAGTGCTACCTACCTCCACTAAGCCCATTTTCGTTAATACCCTTCATGTCTAAAATAAGAACATACAGCACAAGAACAGGCCCTTAAGTCCACAATGTCTGTGCCAAATATGATGCCAAGACTCGCATATCTACCTGCATATAACCCATATCCCACCATTCCCTGCTTATCCACATGCCTATTTAAAAGTCTTTTAAATGCCACTAATGTATTTGCTTCAACCACCACCCCCTTGGCAGCATGTTCCAGGCACCACCATCTGTGTAAAAAAAAACGTGCTCCGCACATCTACTTTCAATTTTGCCCCTCGCACCTTAAAGTTATGCCCTTTGTAATTTGATTTTTCCCATCTTGGGTAAAAGATTCTGATAGTCTACCCTATCTATGCCTCTCATGATTTTTTATACTTCTATCAGTTCTTGCCGCAACCTCTGGTCTTCCAGAGAAAACAATCTAAATCTGTCCAACCTCTCCCGGTAGCTGATATCCACTAATCCAGGCATCATTCTGGTCAATCTCCTCTACACCCTTTCCAAAGCCTCCATATTCTCTCTGTAATGGGGCGACCAGAACAGCACACAATGCTCCAAATGCAGCCTAACCAAAGTCCTATCAAGCTGTATTATGACTTCCTGACGCTTCTACTCAATGCCACAACCTATGAAAGCATGAATACCATATGTTTTATTTACCACTCTCCCTACTTGTGTTGCCATTTTCAGGGAGTTATTGCCTTGGAACCCAAGATCCATTTGGTACATCAATGCTTTTGAGGGTCATGCCATTAATTGTGAATTTTCCGCTTACATTTGTTTCAATCTATGTCATCCTTTTTCAACTGGCTTTATCAGCTAAACCTTCTGCTCCTAATATCATGCTTCCCATACCATGCAACTTCACTCCTCCCTGTGGTCGCTGGTTCTACATTGGTAGAATTAGTTTGATTGTTGGACCATGATCCTAGAATATCTTGCTTCACACCATCACTGCAACGATCACATTGGTTCAGCAATGAAATATTTAATATCTCGCGGTTTTAAATTAGGTGTTGTCAATGGCATATGTATTTTGCGAGCTTTTAGTTTAAATGTGCTGTAGGTCAGGACATGGAAGTTCAACAGTGAAGCTGCTTGGTTAGGTGATGCGAGCACTTGCTGTCCAGACTCAGATAATGCATACTCTCAGTATTCACTGTCTGGCACTCACAGTACCCAAGTGTTTTTGCTTTCACAGAAGGTTAAAATGCATTCATTTATATGCTTAAAATGTATGGGTAATTAATTTTAATATTTATAAATTGATTTGATAGATTTTATATTGTGATTGTCTTTTTTTTAATTACAAACTGGCTGGCTTCAAATAAACTCATAAGGCCATCATGACACAAAAAAGGTCATCTGGCAGGATTACTGAAATTGGCTTGTACAGGGAAGAAAAAAGGAACAACATTTATTCAGATGATGTGCGTCAACAACTATTTTAATAACTGAGATATTGTGTCTTTCAGGTTTCCTGAAATGCAGTATTTCCAACAGGAAAGTGTGAGGCAGATCTTGACAGATATCCTGTTTTGTTATGCGAGGGAAAATGAGCAGCTGCTTTACAAGCAGGTAATGAAATACTGTACAGGTTTGGTTGAATAATTAAGCAGTTTAAAATTGGACTGTGAGAAAAAGTGTCTTGTGACATTTACTAAGAATAAATATGCATTCATTCTGGGCGTAACATTCTGTCCCTAAAGCAGTTAAGTCTGCTTCAAGTTATACATTGCATATGTTTATGTGTTGTGTTCCCATAGATTTTTACAGATGCAACATCTATGCATTTAAATTCAATGATTTTCTCATTAATAATTATTCTGTAATTTCTCATTTACATTTCTATTTACAGAGAGATATCTACCTTTAAATCATAAAGCAAGATAATACTGTATTATAATACTGTATTATTATTTAAATGGCCATGCAAGCCATTAGAAATGTTAAATCTAACATTATATTTCTATTTTCTATGGCATCTAAATTTGTAAATATAGATTCATTAGTATTTTTTGGCCAAGCTGGAGTTATAAGTAGTAGCAATGTGAAATAATTATTTATGAGGTATATACTGTGTAATATTTTAAATGTATCAGAAACAAAAACGTTGAGTCCATAGTAGTCGCAATGGTATGCCAAAAGAAATTCAAGTTGCCATTGCCCAGTCTGTGTGCCTATTTCACTGCTTAGATTTGCTGACCCATTAAAGGGATTCCATTTTCCTGGCACCCAGCACGTTTTCCAGAGTTTTTTATCGTTTGATCGGGAATAATTTTTTTAATCCAATCTTTTTAGGGCATGCACGAACTACTGGCTCCCCTTGTCTTTGTTCTGCACTGTGATCACCAAGCCTTCTTGCACGCAAGTGAAACAGCAAATCCAAGGCAAGTTTTATTCACATAAATGTTGGATTTTTGTAAATGGTTGATTTTACAGTTCTAATTACCCTATTTTAGGTACAATGTGACAGATTATGCAGAGTATAGGTCAACTCTTAATAGAGGCAGCATTACCTGTAGAGGTTAAGAGGTAGAGGTACTGCAATCTATCACTGTTGTATTTGTAGTTAGAAAAGCAGTGTTACAAATATCACAGTCTTTTCGGATCAACTAGAAGAGTAAGAGAATATAGCCCGAGATAATAGATTATTTGTCACATCTCTATAGGAAGATGTATTCCTACATCTAAACCAAACTAATCTCTAAAGCACATCAGCTGCAAGTCTACACGCCTTTGGGTGCAATGATTTTAAGTGGATAACTGTTGGTGGGGGATGAAGAAAAGAGGAACCATAACTCTTATTCTTATTGGTTTGTTATTGCCGTGTGTACTGAGATGCAGTGAGAAGCTTTGCATGCTACCCAGTGAAATCATACCATACGAGTACATTTAAACCCATACAGCAGTTTAACAGGTAGGCGATGAGAAAAATTCCAGAGTGCAGAAATAGTGTTACAGTTGCAGAAACGTGTATGGTCCACTTTGAGGTAGGTTGTGTTGAATTGTTTTAGTCTTCTATGGAAGAGGTGCTGGTGTGCTTTTTTGACACTGGCTTCAATATATTTGCTCCTGGACAAATTAATGGTAATATTTACACGTAGAACACGGAGAGCCAGTGGATGTAGTGTACCTGAACTTTCAGAAAGCATTTGATAAGGTCCCACATAGGACATTAGTGGGCAAAATTAAGGCACATGGTATTGGGAGTAGAGTGCTGACATGGATAGAGAAGTGGTTGGCAGACAGGAAACAAAGAGTGGGGATTAACGGGTCCCTTTCAGAATGGCAGGCAGTGACTAGTGGGGTACCGCAAGGCTCGGTGCTGGGACCGCAGCCGTTTACGATATACTTTAATGATTTGGATGAAGGGATTCAAAGTAACATTAGCAAATTTGCAGATGACACAAAGCTGGGTGGCAGTGTGAACTGTGAGGAGGATGCTATGAGAATGCAAGGTGACTTGGACAGGTTGGGGGAGTGGGAAGATGCATGGCAGATGAGGTTTAATACGGATAAATGTGAGGTTATCCACTTTGGTAGCAAAAACAGGCAGGCAGATTACTATCTAAATGATGTTAAGTTGGGAAAAGGGGATGTACAACGGGATCTGGGGGACCTTGTACATCAGTCTATGAAAGTAAGCATGCAGTACAGCAGGCAGTGAAGAAAGCGAATGGCATGTTGGCCTTTATAACAAGAGGAATCAAATATTGGAGCAAAGAGGTCCTTCAGCAGTTGTACAGAGCCCTAGCGAGACCACACCTGGAGTATTGTGTGCAGTTTTTGAGGAAGGACCTTCTTGTTATTGAGCGAGTGCAGCGAAGGTTTACAAGATTAATTCCCGGGATGGCAGCACTGTCATATGCTGAGAGAATGGAGCAGCCGGGCTTGTATACTCTGGAGTTTAGAAGGATGAGAGGGGATTTCATTGAAACATATAAGATTGTTAAGGGCTTGGACACACTTGTTCCCGATGTTGGGGGATTCCAGAACCAGGGGCCAGAGTTTAAGCATAAGGAGTAAGCCATTTAGAACGGAGACGAGGAAACACTTTTTCTCACAGAGAGTGGTGAGTCTGTGGAATTCTCTGCCTCTCTCAGGAGGCAGGTTCTCTGGATGCTTTCAAGAGAGAGCTAGATAGGGCTCTTAAAAATTGCGGAGTCGGGATATGGGAAGAAGGCAGGAACGGGGTACTGATTGGGGATGATCAGCCATGATCACATTGAATGGCAGTTCTGGCTCGAAGGGCCAAATGGCCTACTCCTGCACCTATTGTCTATTGTCTCTTGAAACTTGAAGCATTTGATCATCTCCACTTCCGTACTGTTAATGCGGACTGGGGCATGTACACCATCTCCATTGTCTTGTGGAGATGTTATTGTTGTTTCACCATGTTCGTAAGCTCTCCAATTTCTTCCCGTACTCTGTCTTGTCATTGTTTGATATCCGGCCCCTCTACAGTGATGTCATCTGCAAACTTGTAGATGGAATTAGAGCAAAATTTGGTCACACAGTTGTGAGTCATATAATGTGGGGCTTGGAGGTCACCAGTACTAAAAGTTACAATGGGCGATGCTTTGTTGTCTATTCTCACTATTCTCCCAAGGAGGAGGGCGGAATTCATTGTGCTAATCTATGGATAAACATATCAATAATCTCAGTTACATTACTAGTCTTGATATCACTCAATCTAAACGGTGGTTATAAAAATAGTTATATTTATTGATGCTTGGTGTGTATGTAGATTTTGTAGCTCTTACAGATCTTGAAGCCAGCGTAACTGAATGTATTGATGTAGGGAAGAATATTTTACTAATTTTGCAGATTTATATCTCTACAGTGAGGAAATGAAAGCTCTCCTCAACCCTGAATTCTTGGAACATGATGCTTAGTAAGTTAAGAAAAACAATTTTAATACATCTATTTTCTTGATATTTTGCTTGAAATTGTATTTTTAAGCTTGAATTATTCTCTCATCAGTGCAATGTTTTCACAACTTATGGACACTGCAGAGCCATGGTTTTCGAGCTTTGAAAGAGAAGTAAGAAAGGTATGTTCATATCAATCATCAGTTTATGGCAAGCTATATTTTAATAATATTTTATTGATATTTTAATATTTTATTTCCACAAGAGTTGTCAATACAAAGCTACTTAATTGTTTTTATAATTTTGTGTTAAATTATGATTTCTGATTCTATGAGGGCATCCACTGCACGTGAAACCATCCAGTTTTAATAGATGTAATCAAGGTTTGCTTATATATTTATTCGTAAATATTAATAAAAAGAATGGTGATTAAATATTATTGCACTAGTAGTATTTGCACAGTTTGCCTTCTAAGATAACAGTTCACAGTAGTTATCTTAATATTTCTGACCAAAACTAATTCTCCAGTGATGATGGTTGTATAAAATGTGTTAGTTTTGTTTAGTTTAATTGACCTTACCTTCTTCGAACAGAGAGAAATGATAATTGGCACGTTGTTGCAGATTTTGACTTTGCAGTGAAGTTAGACCCAAAATACTGGTGTAACTCAGCGGGTCAGAAAGCATCTCTGAAAGGAATACGTGACATTTACGGAGTAGACCCCTCTTCAGACTTGACTTTACAGTAATTTATTCTTTAAAACCAGCATTTTTTTTGTTCTGTTCAGGAACAAAAGTATAAGTAGTCATCAAAATTGCTTGTGATAATCATTGGAACGGATGATTTGTACAGGAGCAGCAGCCTCATAAGTCAAGTTCATAATTTGACTTCTTTGGCTGGCAGTGTATTGATTTATATTAAATCATGTACATTTTATTTTCCTAAGTCTTTTCAATGGATACAGTCATATGGAGAAGACATAATACATAAGGTCAGATGCAATATTTAGTTTAATCAATATTATGTAATGTTAACACTTCTAGGGGGGAAAAATGTGAGAAAAAATTAACATGTTGGACAGAGTTCAGAATATGGAAAACCAAACTTCTTCCAGAAAGGTTGCCCAAAATGGCCTGGGCTAGGAAGGGAGTAAGGATTGTAGAGAGCAGACAGAAAATGATTTGTATCACAAGCATCTCTTGTTGAAATGCTTAGAAAGTCAAAGCTGTACAAGGCCTCGAGTGCTAACAATTTATATCCAAGCATAGATTTGTAATTGATTGAAGAGGTGGTAAATGTTCTCTCTGACATCTTTCAAAGCTAATTATAATCAAGTAGCAAACTAATAGATTGGAAAGCATCAAATGGAGCAAAAGATGAACTCCCAAATCACAGATCTGTGAGCCTTGGCTCAAAGATGTGGAAAGAATTGAGAGTAGAGAGTGGTTCTTAATGAAGTCTCACAGGCATCAATGTGAAGCCAATATTTCTTATTGTTATAAATGACTTTGAGAATATAATTTTGGCCAAGGTGTCCAAGTCTGTCGCTGATGCCAAATTTATAGTGGCCAATCACGCAAAATGATCAGGATTGCCAATTTTTGTTGATCTGATTTCTGGAGGATTGGTCACCAATCATTCGTGTTGTTTGCAAATATTATTACTTAACAGCCTAATAAATAATAACCATTTTCTTAAATTCACAAGTTTTGGGAAAATTGGTAAAATGTGGATGCATAAATGTAATCCTTTGCTTATAGCCTGAATTAAATATGATGGTTTGATCTACAAAAGTGCTTTATAAGAGTGCGTGATGACCTGAGACAGTTGACAATTTAGACGTAATTACGCCACTAGTGAAAATTTAAAGCAGGAGATAAGGACAGTCCTATTTATATTTGTAAGAAAGAACTGCAAATGCTGGTTTAATTCGAAGGTAGACACAAAATGCTGGAGTAACTCAACGGTGAGGGAGCATCTCTGGAGAGAAGGAATGGGCGACGTTTCGGGTCGAGACCCTTCCTCAGACTCATTTATTTATATTACCTATTTATATTACTGACCTATTTATATTACCTGTTTAGGAAGGAGAAAGTTGCTGTTAAATAAATAACTAAATAAGTAATTAGATAGTGTTACTTCAGGGTGAGTTGGTTACTATTCATGCTATTGAATCAAGAGTACTTTGGTCACAGTAGCTTTTATGATTACATGATACAACCTTGAAATCTTGTTAGTAATGTTAATAAGAATTAATAGAGATTTAATCAAATTTACATAGCATAAAATGTCTAATATTTAGTGATTAGGGACAATATTTTTATAAGCAATAGCTTTTTGATCTGGGTGCTCATTTTATCTCTTTAGGGCAAAGAGGAGATGGTTACAGCTGTGCCCTTTGCAAGACCTCAGGATTTGGGACCATCACTTGCTATAGTTTCAAAAGTGAATCGCATTCAAGATCAGTTATTAAAAAAATATGATGCAGAGCTTTACATGCACCTCAATCGACTTGAAATAGCTCCTCAGATTTATGGAATGTAAGTGGTGCTTTGTAATTTTATCTGATTTATTGTGTTAAGATGATACTTAAAAGTTCTATTGTGATACAATCCTATTGTGTAAATTATTTAAAATAACATTGGATACAAATTTAACCTTTGCAATATCAAAATATCAATATATTAAAATATGTAATATCGTCATTTAGCACATTGAATTCAGCTTCCAAAATGTACAGTGCAATCGGAAAGTATTCAGCCCCCTTCACTTTTTCAACATTTTGTTACGTTACAGCCTTATTCTAAAATTGATTACATTCATTTTTTTAATCATCAATCTATACACAATACCCCATAATAAAAAAGCAAAATCAGGTGTTTAGAAATTTTTGCAAAGTAATTAAAAATAAATACATCTACGTAAGTATTCAGACCCTTTACTCGGTACTTTGTTGAGGCACCTTTGGCAGCAATTACAGCCTCAAGTCTTCTTGGGTATGACGCTACAACCTTGGCACACCTGTACTTGGGTAATTTCTCCCATTCTTCTCCGCAGATCCTCTCAAGCTCTGTCAGGTTGGATGGGGAGCATCGATGCACAGCTATTTTCAGGTCCCTCCAGAGATATTTGATCAAGTTCAAGTCCAGGCTCTGGCTGGCCCACTCAATGACATTCACAGACTTGTCACAAAGCCACTCCTTCGTGGTCTTAGCTGTGTGCTTAGGTCGTTGTCCTGTTGGAAGATGAGCCTCTGCCCCAGTCTGTGGTCCTGAACGCTTAGGAGCAGGTTTTCTTCAAGGATCTCTCTGTACGTTGCTCCATTCGTCTTTCCCTCGATCCTGACTAGTTTCCCAGTTCCTGCCGCTGAAAAACATCCCCACAGCCTGATGCTGCCACCACCATGCTTCACCGTAGGTATGGTATTGGCCAGGTGATGAGCGGTGCCTGGTTTCCTCCAGACGTGACACTTGGCATTCAGGCCAAAGAGTTCAATCTTGGTTTCATCAGACCAGTGAATCTGGTTTAGATGCCTTTTGGCAAACTCTAAGCGGGTTGTCATGTGCCTTTTACTGAGGAATAGCTTCCGTCTGGCAACTCTACTATAAAGGCCTGATTGGTGGAGTGTTGCAGATATAGTTGTCCTTCTGGAAGTTTCTCCCATCTCCACAGAGGAACTCTGGAGCTCTGACAGAGCTCTGTCGGGTTCTTGGTCACCTTCTCCCCCGATTGCTCAGTTTGGCCGGGCAGCCAGCTCTGTGAAGAGTTCTGCTGGTTTCAAAGTTCTTCCATTTAAGAATGGTGGAGGCCACTGTGCTCTTCGGGACCTCCATTGCTGCAGAAATTGTTTTATACCCTTCTCCAATTCTGTGTCTCGACACAATCCTGTCTCGGAGGTCTACGGACAATTCCTTTGTCTTCATGGCTTGGTTTTTGCGCTGACATGCACTGTCAACTGCGGGAACTTACATAGACAGGTGTGTGCCTTTCCAAATCATGTACAATCAATTTAAGTTACCACTTATGGACTCCAATCAAGTTATAGAAACATCTCAAGGATAATCATTGGAAACAGGATGCTCAATTTTGAGTGTCATGGCAAAAGGAGGTCTGAATACTAATGTTAATGTGATATTTCAATCAATCAATCAATCAAAATACTTTATTATTCAAAAATACACCAATAAATGCAAGTCTGAACAAAATTTTGTTGCATATGACTCACCGTGCAACATAAACTAACAAAAGGATAAAATAGATTTAAAAATAAAATAGATTAATAAATAATAGATAATAGTGGCGGCACATTACATGGAATTCAAGAGTCTGATGGCTCCGGGGAGAAGCTGTTGCAGAACCTGGCCGTTCTGCTCCTTATACTGCTATTTATTTTGAATTACTTTGCAAACATTTCTAAACACCTGTTTTCACTTTTTTATCATGAGGTATTGTGTATAGATTGATGATAAAACAAAATGAATTCAATCCATTTTAGAATAAGGCTGTAACGAAACAAAATGTGGAAAAAGAGAAGGGGTCTGAATACTTTCTGAATGCACTGTAGATCCATCACAACTTGTAGTTTTGGAAACTGAGTTTAATAAGCCCCTGTTAATACATTATCCAACTAAAAACAAGGTCCTATTTTTGTGTATTTGATAAAGACTGTAAGGATCATTTTTTCATAAAAGAAGTAATAGAAAATAATAACTCCATTGTACACTGGAATAAAAAATAAGTTTTTATAACATTTACATATTACATTTCTATTGAAATAGTGTAACCTCTTTCCACAATTTACAAATAAAATGATCTTTTGGTTTTATTCTGGCCACGAAAACTATTTTAAGTGCAACGATGTGAACCAGTATAATTCACATGAAATTATTTGAAAATTTTTCGAAGTATTTTATGTCATATGTATTCGGTGTTTCTCCAGGTATTCAGGCCTTAAGATATGGAAACAGTAATGCCCATTACTGTTGTTAGTGCAAAATTAAGTTTAGTATTTATTGAATTGCATGTTAAATATAATAGCCTGTTAAGGTAGCTTGAGTTAAGCATATATTGCACTGTAGTCATAATTATAGGGATCCAAATTTAGGTTAATCATTCTTATGATTAACTTTCTCATTCCCTGAAGAGGTGAAGTGTGACTCCAGTTGATAGTTCTGTGCTGACGTTAAAACAATTCCTTTAGTAAATAATGTTTGTAAAATTGTCCACGACGTGTCCTTCAAATACAATTCCAGGAATTTCCTGGCATTTATCATTCCATTAACTGGTTTCTCTCACTTTCTCCCATGGCAGTGATACATTTATTGTCTTTAATTTATTGGGATAAATCCAAAACCTAGTGAATCTAGGAAAATTACACCTGTGTACAGCATCAGTAAGACCACATTGGAGTTCAGTGTGCTGTTTTCGTCTCCATATATGAAGAAAGATTCTTAACACATAATGCAACAAGGTTTTATTGAGCTGATTCCTGGGATGCCAGGACAGACACATATTGATATTGAGTTCATTATTGAGATCATTAAGCATAGATTTACTGGAGTTTAAAATAATGTGAAGCATAGAAACCTACAGCATTTTAATTGGCATAGCCAGGCGAGATAGAGGGATGGTGTTCCCTGTGCCTGTAGAGCTCAAATCCTTGCCTGGAGATTACGAATAAACACTCTTATTAAACGGTAATATCTGAAATTATCTGTTTTGTTCCAAGGTGCACAGTTCCAGGAAAGTGTCCTGATTAAATATATGAGCTCAATGCATTGACCAATATGATTTTCCAGTTTGCACAAAGATTATAGTGCACCTGGATGGTTGTACCTCTTTCTAAATACTTATCCTATATCTTTATTGATATTCATTTCAACAATATATCTACTCCGGCTGATTTTTCCTTTCTTTTTCATCTTCTTTTGCTGCTTCCTGACTTTCCCAGCCAAGACAATTGCTCTACATCTTCACCCATCTACCACCCACTTTACATAATTTTCTATTTTTACTTTCCAATTGAAAGATCAACCATCTTGGTATATTTAGTTCTAAAAACCACTGAACATTGTCCATCTGTTTCAATGCCCTCCCTATTGCTGCATTAAATAACATTTAAATATATGTATCAGTTAACTCAGACGTAGACTATTTTACCATGTTTTCTTGTTACATCATTGACTGCATTTCCAAACTACTTAATTAGAAACATACTGAGGTTGTGAAAGATTCCATTTTCCTTCAAATGTCTGTAAGAAACACTTGTATTTCACTTTAGGTTACAATATTTTAATAATGTGACAGCCATTTACTTTAATTACAAAGGGATTATGAATACCTGAGAACTTATTGCTCATATACCATATTGTACCAAATGGCACAAGGTAGAAAGTATATATTTAAAATATATTCTCATGATTTATATAATTTCTTAGTATGTCAATTCTTCAGTTCTTTGCATTTAATAATGAAAGGGTTAAATTATACACAGCTATGAAGAATAAGTGAAATTTGATGTACAAATTTAAAACCATATAATTTTAGAATAACAAGTATTACACTAATGAAATGTACTATACTTAACAATTTTGTGGTTAAGCTCTCCTTAAACATCTAAACCACAAACATTTTTATTAAAAACAGGAAACCTCAAATGGTACTGTTTTTTCAAGATTTGTGAACTCACTTAGCATTGAGGAACTTTTTTTTTACATTTAGACTTTTAAAAACATTTATCCCAACAATGTTTGTATAAAATAGTTGGGTAAAAATGTATAACATAATATCTGGTTATTTATTGTAGGTGATAGTCCGAAAGATTTGTTGGGCCCCATTTGTCATCATAACATTAGCCTGGGTAATAATAAAATGATCTCTAGCAAAGTGAACTGTGAGAAAGGAAAATAGAATATGGAATTTAATGTGGAAACATGTGAGGTTATTTACGTTGGTAGGAAGAACGGAAAAACAATACTTCTTGCAGCCAGAGTAACTCACAAATTTTGATGCACAAAGAGCTCTCCACAAGCTAGTTTTTGAGATACTTGTACAATGTGGAAGACAACTGTTGTGTTGACCTTTTTGTAAGGAATAAGTTGCAAAAGTAAAGAGGTGTTGCTGAGGTGGAACATGATTTTGCTGAGACTTCATTTGAAATAATGTGTAAGAAGGAACTGCAGATGCTGGTTTAAACCGAAGACAGACACAAAAAGCTGGAGTAATTCAGAGGGACAGGCAGCATCTCTGGAGAGAAGGAATGGGTGACGTTTCGGGTCGAGACTGAAGCAGTCTGAAAAAGGGTCTCGACCCGAAACGTCACCCATTCCTTCTCCCCAGAGGTGCTGCCTTTTCCGCTGAGTTACTCCAGCTTTTCGAGTCTATCTTCATTTGAAATAATAGCTGTTTTGGTCTCCATTCCAGAAGAATATACTTGTATTGGTGTAAGTGCATGGCAAATTCTCAAAATTGGTCCCTGGATTTAGGGGTTGTCTTACAAAAATATATTCAGGAAGATTGGTCCATACATACTGAAGACAATTGAAGGGAAGTAATCGGATAGAAGCATGGAGACTATTCAGTAAAATAGCCTGAAACCAGGAGATAGTCGCAGGATAGGGATGATTTGAGATGTTTCATCATGCAGGAAGAATTCTGCTTCAGAAGGCTGGAATGGTTGCCAATGGCTTTACTTAATGCTGGGATCAATAGATTTATAGACCTATAGGGAACTGTGGATCTAGAGCAAAGGAACAATAAATGAACCTTTGAACCTTTGAAGGCGATTCCTGCTACTATTGTAGATGTTCTAAATTTTGTATCAATTAGTAATGTTCCTGCCTGAAATAAAACGTTATACTGGTATTTTCTGGTATTTATACATTCTGAAGTATTATGCAACTGACAAACATTTCTCAGATTATTTAACAATTCCATTGTTCTTTTTTCATAAAATGTTTAGCCTAAAATACAGAATTACAATATAAAAAAATGTTATTAAATGAGTGGGGAGGTGGTATATTGTTAAGCAACTTACATAAAGGTTTATGTATAGAATACTTGTGACTGATATTCAGGAATGTTTTTTGGAGCAATGCACATGCAAGCAGCATATTCATGCAACCAACACAGACACCCATTCCAAGAGCACAGTGTAATATGATTATCAAAAGATGATCCCTAAGGTGATTTAAGACAAATGATGCAATGAAGCAAAATATACACAACATATTATGTGTAAGAAGTTGAAAAGTCACTACTGAAAAATTGATAATGGACAGGATCCAAACTAATATGGTTATGGGTACTGTCCAGATTTGTGGGAGCAAAAATAGTGTATTTCCGGTATCACTGTTACTGGGATCCAATGTTACAATCCCGGACCAGTATTTAATTGAATTGATGGAAGTAGCGACTGGATGCATATAATGTTTTATCAGTTTCAGTTCAGTTTAGTTAATTGTCAGGAAATGGTGTTAGGTAAACTGTTGGGACTGAAGGCCAATAAATCGCAAGGGCCTGTTGGTCTGCATCCCAGAGTACTCAAGGAGGTAGCCCTAGAAATGGTGGATGCATTGGTGATCATTTTCCAATGTTCACTCGCCTCGGGATCAGTTCCTGTGTACTGGATGGTAGCCAATGTACCTCCACTTTTTAAGAAAGGAGGGAGATTAATTATAGACCAGTTAAGCTTACATCGATAGTGGGAAAGATGCTTGTGTGGATTATTAAAGATGTTATAGCAGCGCATTTGGAATGCAGTGACGGGATGGTCAAAGTCAGCATGGACTTTATGAAGGGGAAATCATGCTTGACTAATCTTCTGGGAATTTTGGAAAATGTAACAAGTAGAATGGATAAGGGAGAGCCAGTGGATGTGGTATATCTGGACTTTCAAAGAGCCTTTGACAAGGTCCCACACAAGACATTAATCTTGGGGTAGGGTAAATGCCAGTGCCCCTTGAGGCCAGTAGTAGAAGCTGGCGAGTGTGCATGTGCCTCGTGACTGAGGTCAAGTGACCTTCTAGAAGTTTCTGTTGGTTGTTAGAAATAAACTCTTCTTGCAAGATGTCAGACGTGTATTCATTGTACTAGTCACAACAGGATCATACCAAAGACATTATATGGTGTCAGATGTAAAATGGAGAGACTCAAGCCACTGGGACCACTCTCCATGCAAGAAGAAGAAGAATGAGCGACTGCGGGCCGAAAAAGAAAAGCTCGGAGCCGAGGACGGTTAACCAGTCCCAATGCTCAGTCAAAGAAGAAGGGAAAAAAACAGGTCATAGTCCAAGTCAAAGAGCAAGAAGAAAGAAGTAAGAAGAATAGCAAGAAACACAGGTGTGGCAGCCCAAAGAGTAAGCGCATGGCCTTGCCTCGCAAACAGCGGAGGGCCCAGAGCCGATCAGCCTCACAAGCCTCCACCATGTCCCGCAGCTCCTCATACTCACCCAGCAGGTCGAAAAGCCCCGTTCGGAAAGCCGGCCGATTGTGGATTCCACCCTTCCTTATGACAGACAATCGGGCGGGGGAGATGGAGAGGAGGTCGTCCCCTGTGATGGCCAGAGATCGCCGGGGGGATCGAGATCACCAGCGAGGAAAAGGCGTCACGATTCCCCGAGTCCCCGCTATCGACAGGAATCGCAGGTCTCCATAGACCGCCTCTCCCAGAGGGAGTAATGGCCGCCATGGCCATCTTCCCACCGCGTTGCCCCTCACCCGCGCCCACGCGACAATAACGGCCGCCGCCATGTTCGACAACTTCAAGGAGCCCAGCATTGCGTGCAGCACGACCTGAGCAGCAGTTTAAAGACGCTAAGTGACAAATTTAAAGTAAAAGTTAAGAAGCCAAGAAGTGCAGATGATTTGCCAAAGATTCTGCAGGAGCTGAGTTATTATGCAGGAAACAAAAGAGTAAAAATATTGTTTGTATGTTAAGTTGGATGAAGTACATGCCAGCAACAGAAATCAAAAGAGTGACAAAAGATGTTTTTTTTTTGAAGGGGGAGTCCGCTTCCCAGATGGAGCAAGTCTCCGAGTCGAAAGAAAGTGAAGAAAGCTAATGGAATGTTGGCCTTCATAACAAGATTTCAGTTTAGGAGTAGAGAGGTTCTTCTGCAGTTGTATAGGGCTCTGGTGAGACCACATCTGGAGTATTGCGTACAGTTTTGGTCTCCTAATTTGAGGAAGGAGATCCTTGTGATTGATGCAGTGCTGCATAGGTTCACGAGATTGATCCCTGGGATGGTGGGACGGTCATATGAGGAAAGATTGAAAAGACTAGGCTTGTATTCACTGGAGTTTAGAAGGATGAGGGGGGATCTTAAAGAAAAATGTTCCCAATGTTGGGCGAGTCCAGAACTAGGGGGCCACAGTCTTAGAATAAAGGGGACACCATTTAAGACTGAGGAGAGAAAAAACGTTTTCACCCAGAGAGTTGTGAATTTGTGGAATTCCACAGAGGGCAGTGGAAGCCAAATCACTGGATGGATTTAAGAGGGAGGTAGATAGAGATCGAGGGGCTAGTGGAATCAAGGGATATGGGGAGAAGGCAGGCATGGGTTATTGATTGGGGACGATCAGCCATGATCACAATGAATGGTGGTGCTGGCTCAAAGGGCCGAAAGGCCTCCTCCTGCACCTATTTTCTATGTTTCTGTGATAGAGCCCTACAGCCCAGGATAGTCCTGCAGCCTGGGATAGACGCCTGTATCCGGGGATAGGCCACCTGTAGCCAGACGCGGCGAGAAACCTAGACAGGGGAGCCAGTCTCCCAGACGCGAGAAACCTAGATGGAGGAACCAGTCTCCCAGAAGCAAGAAATCGTCTCCCAGAAGGGGCCAGTCCTCCAGACGACATGATGCGCCGAGACGCAGCGAGAGACAGGAGCCAGTCTTCCAGACGCAGTGAGAGGCAACGAGACGGAACCCTAGGTTTCTAGGTTTGAGGTTAAAGTGGAAAACAGCAGCACTTTTAATTGATTCTAATGTAAAACTTTATGTGGATATTAAAGTTCATAAGCAGAATTTAAATCGAATGCAAAAGAGTATTGGAAAATATATGGAAAATGTAAAAATGTTCTGCTGGATTAAATGAAGCCAAATCTAAATGGCTTTAATAGTACTGTATTTTCATTTATATTCCGTGGTCGTACACGTAAATTAAACTCCAAAGTTGAAGGGGGAGATGTAACGTTTGTATTTGTCACCAATATTAGTATTGAAAATAGTTTGTTATCCACATTAAATTGATTAGTATTGAACATTTTGTGAGCCCCAACGTTGAAAGGGGGGAATGTAATGTAAATAAAGTTGAAGGGGGAGATGTAATGTAAATGCCAGCGCCCCTTGAGGCCAGGAGTAGAAGCTGGCGAGTGTGCCTGTGCCTCGTGACCTTTTAGAAGTTACTGTTGGCTGTTGGAAATAAACTCTTCTTACAAGATGTCGGACATGTATTCATTGTGTTAGTCACAGCACGATCATATAGAAGATATTACAAATGTTATAGCAGCGCATTTGGAAAGCAGTGATGCGATCGGTCAAAGTCAGTATGGATTTATGAAGGGGAAATCATGCTTGAAATCGTCAGGAAATTTTGGAGAATGTAACAAGTAGAATGGATAAGGGAGAGCCAGTGGGTGTGGTGTATCTGGACTTTCAAAAAGCATTTGACAAGGTCCCACATTAGTATTGGGGGTATGGTATTGACATTGGTAGAGAACTGGTTGGCAGACAGGAAGCAAAGAGTAGGAATTTACGGGTCCTTTTCAGAATGGCAGGCAGTGACTAGTGGGGTGCCGCAAGGCTCAGTGCTGGGACCCGAGTTATCTATATTACTAAAAGTCTGATCTTGACCGCTTTTGGCTCGCTGTGCTGTGATTTCCGAGAGAAAGCCGCAACCTACGGCGTCATTTTTGGCCACCTCCCTCAGAGCCCTCCTCCGCCTTGCAGGACCAGAGGATTTTCCCCATCGATTAAAAATAAGAGAGATATTACTGTTTTTAAAATATTCCCGATTCTCTCTGCTGCCCCTGCTGGAGGGAGGGAGAGGGATGATAAAACCAGGAAGTGGTGTGCCTCACTCAGTCTCTGCAAGATGGAGGAAGCCAGTGGTGTGCCTCACTCAGTCTCTCTGAGCTCTGAATAGCACTGAACACATGTCGACTCAGTGCCCTTAATGTGGTTCTAAAACGGTTGCAAAAAATGTCTATTGGTTCTAAAATGGTTGCAAAAAGTGTATTTTTTGGTTCTAAAATGGTTGCAAAAAGGGTCTATTGGTTCTAAAATGCTTTCAAAAAGTGTCTCTATTGGTTCTAAAATGCTTGAAAAAAGTATGCATTGGTTCTAAAATGCTTGCTAAAGCAAAAGTGCGTCTATAGGTTCTAAATTGCTGCAAAATGTCTCGATTGGTTCTTGCAAAAAGTGTCTCTTGGTTCTAAATGGTTGCAAAAAGTGTCTCTTGGTTCTAAATGGTTGCAAAAAGTGTCTCTTGGTTCTAAATGGTTGCAGAAAGTGTCTATTGGGTCTAAAACGGTTGCAGAAAGTGTCTATTGGGTCTACAATGGTTGCAGAAAGTGTCTATTGGGTCTAGAATGCTTGCTGACAGAGTGTTTATTGGGTCTAGAATGCTTGCTGAAAAAAGTGTCTATTGGTTCTAAAATGCTTGCAGAAAGTGTCTATTGGTTCTAAAATGCTTGCAAAAAGTGTCTATTGAGTCTACAGTGGTTGCAAAAAGTGTCTCTATTGGGTTTGCAATGGTTGCAGAAAGTGTCTATTGGGTCTACAATGGTTGCAGAAAGTGTCTATTGGGTCTATAATGCTTGCTGAAAGAGTGTCTTTATTGGGTCTAAAATGCTTGCTGAAAGAATGTCTCTATTGGTTCTAAAATGCTTGCTGAAAGAGTGTATTGGTTCTAATATGCTTGCCGAAAGAGTGCCTCAATTGGTTCTCAAATGCTTGCTGAAAGAGTGTCTCTATTGGTTCTCAAATGCTTGCAGAAAGAGTGTCTATCGGTTCTAAAATGCTTGCAGAAGGTGTCTATCGGTTCTAAAATGCTTGCTGAAAGAGTGTCTATTGGTTCTAAAATGCTTGCTGAAAGAGTGTCTTTTGGTTCTAAGATGCTTGCTGAAAGAGTGTATTGGTTCTAAGATGCTTGCTGAAAGAGTGTCTATTGGTTCTAAAATGCTTGCAGAAGGTGTCTCTATTGGTTCTACAAAGCTTGCAAAAAGTGTCTCTTGGTTCTAAAATGGTTGCAAAAAGTGTCTCTTGGTTCTAAAATGGTTGCAAAAAGTATCTATTGGTTCTAAATGGTTGCAAAAAGTGTCTATTGGTTCTAAATGGTTGCAAAAAGTGTCTATTGGGTCTAAAATGGTTGCAGAAAGTGTCTATTGGGTCTAAAATGGTTGCAGAAAGTGTCTATTGGGTCTAAAATGGTTGCAGAAAGTGTCTATTGGGTCTAAAATGGTTGCAGAAAGTGTCTATTGGGTCTAAAATGCTTGCTGAAAGAGTCTCTATTGGGTCTAAAATGCTTGGTGAAAGAGTGTCTCTATTGGTTCCAAAATGCTTGCTGAAAGAGTGTGTCTATTGGTTCTAAAATGCTTGCAGAAGGTGTCTATTGGTTCTAAAATGCTTGCAAAAAGTGTGTCTATTGGTTCTTAAATGCTGCCTGGCCAGAGTGATTGAGCTGCCAGCCCAAGAATCCATTCGGCCCACAATGTCCATACTAGCTCTAGTCCCTACCACATACTACGGCCCCCAAACCAGTCCCTGTGTTGGGACCCAATGGGTCCCACTTAGCCTAGTTTATAATATATATTAACGATTTAGACGAGGGAATTAAATGCGACATCTCCAAGTTTGCGGATGACACAAAGCTAGGTGGCAGTGTGATCTACGAGAAGGATGCTATGAGGCTGCAGAGTCTTGGATAGGTTGGGTGAGTGGGCAGATGCATGGCAGATGCAGTATAATGTGGATAAATGTGAGGTTATCCACTTTGGTGACAAGAATAGGAAGGCAAATTATTATATGAATGGTGTCCCGTTAGGAAAAGGGGTGCAACGAGACGTGGGTGTGCTTGTTCATCAGTCACTGAAATTAAGCATGCAGGTACAGCAGGCAGTGAAGAAAGCTAATGGCATGTTGGCCGCCATTGCAAGAGGATTTGGGTTTTGGGTTTAGGAACCTTTTCACCCAGAGAGTTGTGAATCTGTGGAATTCTCTGCTACAGAAAGAAGCAAGGGCCAATTCACTAGATGTTTTCAAGAGGGAGTTAGATTTAGCTCTTTGGGCTAAAGGAAACAAGGGATATGGGGGAAAAAGCAGGAACAGGGTACTGATTTTAGATGATCAACCATGATCATATTGAATGCCGGTGCTGGCTCGAAGGGCCAAATGACCTACTCCTGCACCTATTTTTCTATGTTTCTATGTTTACAGAGAAAAGCTTTTGTTCCATGCTATTCAGTCAGCAGACAGATCAGAATGTTTGTGTTTTCAAGCATGCTTGCTTTTCTTTTCTATATCAAAATCATCTTTAGTTGATGGTAATTTGGTTAAGAGTTGCTGTCATTTACCAAAAATGTTGGTACATTCAAAATAAGAAATAAAGGCCGGCCCCGGATACCATGAAAGTTCTGTTCCTGAGAACTGGCCATTAGCATATATCTCCATGGCAGAAACATTTGTTTCCTGCAGTAACTCATATCATATGACACAAACATCATGAAATTATTTGATTTTATTAATTATTCACCTTAACACAACTAATAATATAATGCCATATATAATGTAACCATTCTTTAATAATTACCACAAAGCACTTTGTTATTATTATTACTCTTGAAAATGCTTGGAAAAACTTTGGGAGAATTAGCAGAAAGATAGATTTCCGTAAGGCAGGTCATTCATAACCATTAACTCTTTTGAAGATGCACTGCTTTTTTGACAAGGATTCAACTTTCATTGTGGTACGATCATTCTTCCTGTAATCAGGGATTTGCTTTTAAACACTAGAATTTCCATGGGAATGCCTACAAATTTAAAAGTTATCCACTATTCATATGTACTCCCAACACATGCCTGGCATATGAAATATTTAGTTACGTCTGTTCATTTTGTTATGACATATGGGCACTAATTTATCAGCCAGTAACATGGCTCTTTAATTGTTTTCCTCTGCAATAAATAATAAAAGCATGGTGACTTTATTTTATTTTGCTGTATGAGGGTCTTACTTTCATCCCCATGAAATATTTCAGTTAATCAACAGCAGCTGGCACAGATGTGTTTAAGAGGTTATGTTGGATAAATCTGATTTTATTTTACAGAGGATTAGAGGGATATATTAGATATGAATATAGATTATTTGAAGAAGTTCACAAAAGTGCATGTTTACAGTATGCATGTTAAAAAAAATCCATGGTCGATGCAGGATTAAACAGTAGCATACTGACTAAGTTAGTTGATGGATTGAAACCAAACAGTAAGATTGATGGATGCTGCTCAGACTGGAGGTTAATTGGTTAACCAGGCTACTTCTCTTCCTATGCCTCCATAAATTCAGCGAATCTGTATTTCAACCCACACCTACACTTCTCAGAAATCTAGATATTTAACATTTTGGAAACTTCTTTAGCACTGTGAAAGGGCCATGACCTCAATTATATCCTGGTCCACTCCTAACCACATCACACCCATTCACTCCAGTAGCACCTTCCAAGCACCTATCTCCTTACCTTCTAACTTCTCTTGCTCTCGCTCCAAAACTCCTAGTATTTATTCCAGTTTAAACAAGCGTAGCAGCAAACCTCTGGTTGCATTTCACTCAGTCCTCTAAACTAGGCTATTCAAACCGGAATGGTCTTGGTGGCAGTGAGCACAATGTCATAATTTCCCCTGCAGTGCAACTTTTGGAACATTGTCAAAGATGTATTTCCATGTCACCACTCCTACAACACTGCTTAAACAAACCAACAATTGCCACTTCATCCCTCTGTTATCTTTATTTTAGTACTTAAGAAAAGCAGGCCCTTCAGCCCATTGAGTCCCCGCCAACCAGCGATCAGCCCTTACACTAACAATATCCTACAAACTAGGAACAATTTTACAAGTTTTACCAAAGCCAATGAACCTATAATCTGTACGTCTTTGTAGTGTAAAAGAGAAACCGGAGCGCCTGATGAAAACTCATGTGGTCACAGGGAGCATGTGTGCACACCCCATACAAACAGTACCCGCAGTCCGGATCAAACCCAGATCTCTGGCACTGTAAGGCAGCAACTCTATCGCTGCACCACTGTTCCACCCTATCCTGACTTTATAAGTAAAGGTCCAGTTGGAGCTTCAGTTAAGGTCCAGTTGGAGCCCAGTAACACACTCGCCCAACCCCATTTCCAAACATGCTGCGGCTTTTAGGCTGCACTGGTATTTAGGCAATAGTATTTCCAACCTGAAAACCGAAAATGCTGGAAATACTCAGCAGGTCAGGCAGCATCTACGGAAGGAGACACAACAGTAATGTTTCAGGTTTCTGATCTCGATTTTTCAGGTCTCTGATCTGATTTTCAGTTATGACATTTCTATTCTCTCAGCTCTAGAATTATCCAAATATAAACACATTCTTTCTGTTTAATTTCAATAGGAACAACTACTTAGAGACCTAAGCCTTCAAATACAAATATACATGCTGCTGTTACCAGTGTCATGAAGCTCTAATACAGAGCTATTATACATTGACATTTTTTTAAATTTTGATATCTTGCAGCGATGGCTACTGTTACACTTTACTGAGTGGAAATTACTCATTTCCAGCCACATACATAGTTGAAGCAAAACAATATTCTTGAAAATTACTGGTGAATGATAGGCATTTGTGAGGGCATATATCCAAACAACCACATTCTACTTGTAGTTTAGCATGCTTCATCCATTGGTTGCTGTTCTTAAATTAAAATGTTTTAACATTTCTGCGAAAATAATAAAATGGCAGTGGCCATTTTTCTATTCTAAGTTTCAGATTAAATGAACTGCTGAGATTCTGAATAGATTTTAGATATTTTTCATATATATTTAAATGCAGGTTTTGCACTTTAAAATACATGCCTGATCTTAATTTCATTCCAATTAAATTAATTGTATAACACATTGGTGAGGCTGCATTTGGAGTATTGTATTCAGTTTTTGTCACCCTGCTATGGGAAGGATGTCATTAAGCTGGAAAGATTGCAGAGAAGATTTTCAAGGATGTTGCCAGGACCTGGGAGTGTAAATTATGCAGAGAGGTTGAGCAGGTCTTGGACTTTATTCCTTGGAGTGCAGGAGATGAGGGATGATTTTATAGAATCATCTGATTGGGTGTATACAATCATGAGGTGAATAGATAGGGTGAATGCAGGGTCTTATACCCAGAGTTGGGGGATCATGAACCAGAGGACATAGGTTTAAGCTGAGAGGAGAAAGATTTAATAGAAACCTGAGGGCTAATTCTTTCACAATGAGGGGGGTGACTATATGGAACAAGTTGCCAAAGGAACATTTGAGGCAGGTGCTATAACAACATTTAGAAGTCATTTGTACATAGTCCGAAAGGTTTAGAGGGACATGGGCCAAACATGGGCAGGTAGGACTAGCGTAATGGGGTATATCAGTCGGACAAATTCGGCCAATGGTCTTTGTTTCTGTGCTGTATGACTCCATGACTCATTAATTAATGAACAGACACTTTCTATAAACGACATGCTGCTTGGTGGTGTAAATCCAAACCTTTTTTTTTTTCTGCATAATATAGATTGTTAAATATTTTAAATAATGGCAACTCCTTTCCCTCTGGTATTGTGTTAAATCTTAAGATATTAGATATAATAGTTTGATAACAATAACTTGGATTGGCCAATAACTTGGATTTGCATCTGAGTTCAAGCAAAGTAATTATCAATGTTTTTTTTATTTCTCACGCGCCTTCATTTGTGAGAATTGCTCTGATTATTCAAAGAAAACCTTATCTGCAGTAAAATGCATCAGCTGGCTCAAGGTTTTCATCATTTACTCAATAAACCATTAATACAGTGATGTTGCCCAAGCATTTTTATAACAACAAATTTGTGGTAATTCTAATCAGCTACAGCAGCTGGTATTAAGCAGCAGATGTTGGAGAGTCTACACAAATATCCTGATTTGATGCCATAAGGATCTTATTTTTTGTGAATTCTCCTTAGTTGTTCCTCTCATTTTGTCAAAGCTCCAATAATCTCTTTTATATTGGCTAATACAAACTGAATTTCAAAACACTGTATGTATAAGTATTTTAGGTTCTATATAGAATCTCAGCAGCAAAGCTGCCCAAATTGGTAAATATTTTCTGTTTGAGACTTGGCAAAGGTAAGCAAAATGTGAAGCTTGCAATGTTTCTTTCATCCAAGTTAATATGTTCTGCAAAAGCCAAGACTGTACAACAACTTAAATTAAGCTTGATTTACAATACGGCTACATATTAATACCTATTTGAAAGTTTATAAACTTCAGCTTGATTGATATCAAATAAAAAAAACACAAATGAAGAACTGCATGTCTAAATATAGCTCTGTCAATAAAATAAAACAAAGCATTTCACTTTTATGAAACTTCCATTTATTCTTTATTAATTATAAGGAAACACATTCCACTTACAAAGCACTTTTTTATTTGTAACATCTTGTGAGAATCATATCAGGTTGGTGAAGACAGTCTGTTTAGGTTTGTTTAGCATATTTGACAAAAGACACTTTGATGTATTACCAAGCATGGTGGTGGGTTTGGCCTGACTAGAAGTAGCTCTCACTGCTTTGATTAATGGCAATTGTTTCAAAGAAAAGGCACTTTTTATGTTGCAACTTTGGAATAGGAAGGCAGAAGTCAGACAGCAATATCCATAATTGCTTATTTTATTTTGGAAAGCGGATGCAGGGATATTAGTGCCTAAGTTACTTGTAGAATTGGTATTGAGGCAAAATATCCATTTTGTCAGAAAGAAGACCTTGCTTTATAGAAAAAATGATGGGTTGCAGCTGTGATTTATGGGACTTCATTAGGCAGCAGAAATTGTTGTGCTCCAATGTTTATGAATTTTTCCTGATTAATAATACTGAATTGGCAGGCTACCAGCTGATTCGGATTTAGAAGCAGGTGTAATAAAGGTGTGATATAAAGTGATTGTTCTGTGGTTGTTGCAGCTTTAGATATAAAAGCAAGTCTGCAAAGAGAAATGATAAATGGACTGCTTGCAGGGTCTAGTAAAACAGATCCAAAGGAAACAATTAGAGAATATTCAAGGAATAAGTCTAACCTCCAACTCAAGCATGTAAAACTGATGCTGCACTGAACATGTGTACAGTTTTAAAATGCTATATTTGAAACTCATTAGTGTGGTAGGAAAGTTATTTGTTAGTATATTTGATTTCAACTATATTATTTTTTTAATTATTGGAAAAGCTGATAGCTTAATTTTTGATAAACTCGGAAGTTTCTGAATGGAATGTAATTTAGACTCAATTAAATCACCTTTATCAGTTATTAGTTGAGGTCTTCTTATCGAGTCCACACACAAAATTAGAAGAACAGATCTTCTTATCGAGCCCACACAAGATTAGATCTCAGCATCTGCATACAACGGTGTCTGTCTTGCGATTCTTGTGCTTCTTGTGCGTGGTGGTGGAAAGATTAGTGAAAACAGGGCCACGACGTGGACGCTCTTTCCTTGACCCTATTAGTTGAGGTATTGAATGAAGAAAGGGGAAAAATTTCACAAAGACATTAAGACTCTTAGCTCATAGCATCCCTCTCATACTTAATGTTTCCCTGGTGAATCCCTCTATCAGTAAATCTATAAACGCACACAAGTGACAATTTGTGTGAAGAACTTCCTGACATCAGTTTTTAATTTGTTTATACCACTTTTTCTGATGCCAGGTTTAATTTGGATTTACTTATCTTTTACTGCTTGACCTTCAGTACCCATTCGAGTTTTGTTATCAAATTGCCTTTATTTCATAAATCAAAAACTAAGGATGCCCTTCCACATCCACATTCCCTTTCTAAATTGGATAGTTGATTAGTCATGGGTTTCTTGCTGTTACTTTATCGCTGCTAACTAGAAGTAGGGATAGTGTGGAGTATGATAGTACTCAGTACTCAAATGAGGATCTTTGATAGTATGGAGTGCTAGCTTAACTCTCAGGTTCGAAAGATTGAAAGATTTATGATTATTATGAATCTTAAATCAATCTAATTAATGGCTTTAAAAAGTAACTGCCATACTTTTGAAATGGTATGGAAATCATCAATTGGACAGGTATTCGGATAGGAAAGGTTTAAAAGCATATGGGCCAAAGGCAGGAAAATGAGTCTAGCCCAGAATGCCAACATGTTGACATAGACATGTTGAGCCGAAGGACTTGTCTCCATGCCGCATAGCTCTGTGACTCTACATGATTTATTGTGTTCAAAATGTTAAGTAGAGGAAAAAAACTTAATTAAAAAAGTGGGATTTTAGAGAACATCGTAAGAGAGGATAAAAGTAGGGATGTGGTGAAGGAATTCATGATTTCCTAGAACATTTTTACTCTCCATCCAATCCAGAATTTTGTAAAGAGCTCTTACAAAGTCCCTCCCCGTAACAATGCTCTGTCATTGCTACACAAAAGGGCATGATTGGAGGAGACATTGAGAAGAAAACAGAGCAGGGAGGGAGAGAGATAACTAGAATATTGGACTGGTCAAGAGAGAGGGTGACAGAATGGGACAGTCAGGTTAGTAAAAATTGGAGGAGAAAACTATATCATTAATGATTTTGAGAGGGGATTGGAAAGGGAGATAGAACGGAGCAGAAGGGTGAGAGAAGGTGACAGAGGGGAAGGGATAAGAGGCAGAATGTGTGAACCCAGGCATTTATTGCAGCATAATTGGGAAGTGACAAGAGCCCAGTTATGTGGGTTCCCAATGCTCTCCCTTTGCCGTGTCTTAACCAAAATCAAATCATTTTATAACAGATATAAACAAGGAACTGCAGCTAAGATCATAAGGTGCTGGAGTAACTCGGAGGTTATCCTTCAGACTATAATAATTATATAAGTTCTGTAGTTGCGCCGGAAGTGGCGGTGCTGCCATGCAGCTGCCACTCACCTGCAGTCCGTCTGTCTTTTCCTTTTTTTTGTTTTCTTTTGTCCTGTTGGATGTATGTTTTACTTTATTTTTAGTTGTCTATGTGTGGGGGGTGGGAGAAACTTGTTTTTAGTCTCTTCCTTCGGGGGATGCGACCTTTTCTTTGTCGTATCCCCGCCTCTGTCTGCGCTGAGGCCTAATCGCGGGGCTGGCGGCCTCCAAATGGGACCGACCTCGAGGCTCCAGAGACAGAGCCAGGACTTACCATCGCGAAGCTGGCCGACTTCGGGGCTGTGGTGGCGGCGGACCTGACTTTGGAGCCTCGGAGGCTTTGGCCGTGGGCCCGGTGGACGACAACATCGGAAGCTCGCAGGTCCCACGTTGGTGACTGAGTCTCCGGAGCTCCAGCAACAACAGCTTCATCCGCTGGACTGGAGGGTGGCAGCTTCAACCGACCTGGGTCGCGGAGTTTGAACCGGCCCCTTCGCGGAGCTCGGATTCGGCCACGGGACTTACCATCACCCAGCGGAGGCCCAACATCGAAAGCCTGGATCGCCTCAACGCAGAGGGAGAACAAGGAAGGAAGAGACAAGGATTTTAAGCATTTTGCCTTCCATCACAATGAGGAGGTGCCTGGTAGACTCACTGTGGTGGATGTTAAACTGTGTGTTCTGTTATGTTATTTTATTTTCTGTCATGACTGCAAGGTATGCATTTCGTTCAAATTATGTTTGAATGACAATAAAGGAAACTTTATACTAGTGAGTTTACAAAGCTATTACCAAGCAATAGCCCACACAATAATCAATGTTGTGGAGCACAAATGGGGAATGCACAGCATGCTAAACTGAAAAAATACCCATATATGAGGGTCATGTCTGGAGCCGGTTAGAAAGATAGACCAAGCCCACACAGGGATTCAAGTACGAGCAGAGTTTTAATTTGCATCATTGGAAGTTATTAAGGCAAAGCCTTTTCTATTGGACTCGTGAAGACTAAAATAATTTTTTATGTGAACCATTATTTTATAATAGTGCCTGTAAAACTGAGATTAACCAACATTTTACTTGGTTACTAAACAATGCCACTCTTACATACTTGGCCATCTTCTGACCTTGCAACCAAATCAGATGGCAGTCGGGGACATACAACAAATGCCCACATGGCCACCAGTGTCCACATCATGTGAACAAATGAAAAATGTTTGTCCCTCCCTTTAGAGCTCACATACAAATGCAGAGAAGTGCAACCAAAACATTATAAAACTGTCTAAATGCCTTAAATGGGAGGGGGAAAGTAACACCCAGTAAAAATCGGAATGATTAAAACTTAAACTTAAACAATTTAAGTCTGGTTCAAAATCACTTTCCAGATAATTCGAAAATTAAGGCACCTTAAAACACTTTCAGATTACTTATTTCTTCATTCCTTTTGTAAAAATATTTTTCATATCTAGTATGAATCACTGCCAACTCTTGAGAACTTACCCTCAAAGATAAGAGACCTCTGAGATCACTCATAATATCTGTTTACCCAATGAGTTATGATTTTGAACTTAATATTTTTATTTTGATAGACCATGTTTTCTTAACTATCAGCAGAGTAAAGTTGACTTCCAGTTTACGTTTCAACTATTGGGTTATTGCAACTTTTGCTCGATGTTCAGCATTCCAGCATTGGAAAACATCATGGTGCATGAAGTCTGTAAAATAGAGACACAAGGGACGGCAAATGTTGTAATCTGGTGCTGAAAACAAACTATTGGAGGAACTCAGTGGGTCAGGCAGCATCTGTGGAGGCAGAAAGATGATCATCACTTTGGTCGAGATCTTGCATTTTATAAATGCAGTTTATAAAATGAGTTTTTCTACATCAAAGCAAATCAGAATTTCCTTCACATTGTTTGGTAGGCTAACTGTTGACAGTAATATGGAGATGATTTAGTAGAGTGAGGGATTTGGGGCAGTTTTTTCCATTTGTTGCTCTGATATTAAAATTACCTGTCGGGTTATGTAAACAGCACAGTATAATTATGAAGCACTTTTTTACGTTTAGAAAAAAATCTCTGCAATGCTGCCTGCCTTTTTATTTAGTGCCATCTGGAGTATTAGAACAAGTTTAGCCCATGAGAATACTGTGTAAATTGTGAAATGCTGAAAAAATATAAGTTAATGACAGTGATTGTGCTGGTCAATTTCTTTCTTTGAGCATGGTTTGATGCTGACAGGCAATTTATTAAGCTACCTTGTGAGTAACACTTGGTTTGATGGGGCCTCATAGACCTTGTTTGACATTTGTCCCTAGTAAGATCGGATGCTGCATGAAAAATTTACTCAGGCGAGGAGCTCTTAGGAATAAAGTGTTCTCTCACTCGGCACACATGGGATTCTACAAGGTGAGCGGAACTTCAACTTGTCACGGATGCAGTACATCTGACAAACATAAGTAGATGCTAATGGCCAAATCGTGACAGAATAAAGTCCCATAACCATATGGCTAATTGCCACAACAATATCTTCAGTGTTATTAATCAAGTTTTCATAGTGTGCCATGATAATTGGAATAATTAGAAAGAACCTAGGCAGAGCCAGCCTTCACAGCATACTTAGTTCACAGGGACTTGAAAGAACAACATTTGCACTTTCTCCTGCACAGTTAAATGTTGTGGTTCTCAACAAAAGCTATAGTTAATTAGTGAATTACCATCCCATCATTGGAGCCTTTGTTACCAGCAAGAGCATTATGGAATACAAAGTTAGCCAGGGAAACACACGGCCTGCCATTTCAGAACTTCTATTGATACCATTATGTGAACTGTCAAAATAAGCAGGTCTCAGTCAGCAATTTACAGGTAGTCGACATTAAGTGTTAAGTATTATAACCTCGCGTCAATACATAATAAAAAACAATTTTGAAATAATTACTACTGACTTCTAAATAATGCCTTATAATTTCCATTAAGCAGACTGGTGTTAAAATAAGTAAAACGTCACCTAATGCAACTAATATTTTGCTTAAACAAATATCTTTTGCCGCCTGTAATAAAGTCTGAAGAAGGGTCTCGACCCGAATTGCCCCTAACCATGTCCTCCAGAGATTCTCACAACAAGCTGGAGTAACTCAGCGGGACATCTCTCGAGAGAAGGACTGGGTGACGTTTCCAGTCGAGACCCTTCTCCAGAGATGCTAAAGAAAGCTGGATAAAAGAAGCAGGCCAAAGTGTAGTAGATTATAGGTAGACATGGGAAAGGGGGATTTTCGATAGGCAAATTGTTTGAAAAAAGGCCAGAGAAGGATCCCAACACAAAATGTCACCTATCCATGTTCTCCAGAAATGCTAGTCTGACACGCTGAGTTACTTCAACACTTTGTGTCAATTTGTGTACTCAATGATGGTAGATACTTACAAAGCCATCAGCTGCAGTGTTATTGACATATTGGCTGATGGGAAGTGGTATCACATTGGCTATCATGAAGGTAAAGGAAAATGTTGGACGGGAGTTGGTTAAGAAGGCTGGAGGTGATTGGGAGTAAACGGTGTAAGAGAAGCTTGGCATGGAGAGGGAGATAAATGCCATAGAGATGAGTAAGTGAGGTCTCTTACAGTGACGAGAGTGCTACGATGGAGCTGCTGCCATAACAACCATTAGGATTAAGGTGCTAACAATCAAATGCTATTTTGCACTATGGTGCATTCTGTCAGTATTGCCTAAATACGAAAGGCAATCTTTGCATGCAATACAGAAGACAAATGGCATCAGGGTGAAATATAACACAAAAGGTCCTAGCCCAGTTCTTCAATGGGCAAGACTTCATTGGAGAAATACTTCAAAGTTTGCAGTAAAATACTTTATTCGCAATTTAAGCCAAATATATTCCAATCCAGTTTCTAGGCTACTGTTTCAATATTCACTGTATCAAAATCTCCATAATCTTATGCACTCCTTGGCTACCTCCAGCAAGTTACACCACATTCTTTTTAGAAACATATCTAGTTAGTATTCCATGATATTTGTAACCTCTCAGTCTAGTACCGTTTTATTACATTTCTTCTGCACCTTATTCAGGTCCATTTTTATAATATGGAAAAATATAATAAAAGGTTAGTACCACGTATGTTGTCTAACGAAGGTTCAGTACCAGTTTACATGATCAATACAATTTAGTGTTTTATTTTTCTTACTCTCCATAAATAAACCAATGTTTTGTGTGGTTTTCTTACTAACATGTCATTATTTTAAGGCATCTCTGGATTTGCAGCTCCAGAAATCTGTTTCACAACCCTATTTAGATGTTTGATTGCAAAGAAGTATTAACCTACCAAAATATATTACTTTGCACTTAACATCGTTGGTGCTCACTTGGCAATTAAGTGCAAGTTCTACCAGTTTATTAATGGAGTGTATCATGTTTGCTTCGGTCCACCGCTTGGACTCTACCCCTGTACCATCCCTGATTATATGGTCGGGTCGTGTGGATCCAAACATCTTTGTCCTTCTAATTCTGGAGTCAGGCAGCAGGATATGGTGAGACCTCAAATGACATTCAGCAGTCTCCACTCCTGGAATAAGCTTTCTGCCTCAGATGGCAGCTCTGCGTTCGAGGGTTTTTCAATTGTTTTTTAAATGGAGGCCAAATCACTGGATGGACTTAAGAGAGAGTTAGATAGAGCTCTAGGGGTTAGTGGAGTCAAGGGATATGGGGAGAAGGCAGGCACGGGTTATTGATAGGGGACGATCAACCATGATCACAATGAATGGCGGTGCTGGCTCGAAGGGCCAAATGGCCTCCTCCTGCACTTATTTTCTATGTTTCTAAATGTCTGGGAGAAACTTTTAATAGCTATTCAAATAAATTTAAATTATTACAAAATTTTTAAAGTATTTTTAGTTTCAGCTGCTTTTGGAAAATGCACATTAAATAACACCTTTTATCACCTGCACCAGATTTACACTGTTATATTATCCATACCGTATGGCTGGCGGATCTCCCATGGCATTGCTTGAGGCAACATTTTAACAACATATTGTTCTTAAACGAAACTTTTAATTTCAAATAATATATACTGATATTCCTACTCATTATGCCTCGTGGGCAAAAGAAGATGACAGTTCAAACAACTATTCGTATAGTTCAACATATTCCCAGAGCAACTTAAACTTACTGCAGATTTGTCAATTGCTGAACAATTGTTAAGGTAACAAACTAGAAATCGCATTCATTAATGAATAGGATGTGAGGACAATAATAGTCTCCTATTCATTAATGAATGCGATTTGTAGTTTGCTACCATAACAATTGTTCAGCAATTGACAAATCTAAAGGGCCTGTCCCACTTTCACCACCTAATTCATGACCTTTTTTACTCGTGGACATTTTCATCATGCTAGAAAAAAAGGCCCGACCTACTTGATGCCACAAGTACCTACGACTAGCATCATGGCCAGCTACAACCTACCTACGACCTACCTACGACCTCGTGACGACCATGCTGCGAGTATGAGTCAAGGGCAAACTCGGCAGAGGTCGTGAATTAAGTCGTGAAAGTGGGACAGGCCCTTCTCACAACAAGCTGGAGTAACTCAGCGGGACATCTCTCGAGAGAAGGACTGGGTGACGTTTCCAGTCGAGACCCTTCTCCAGAGATGCTGAAGAAAGCTTCAGTAATTTATGGGTTGGGTGTAGACTAATTAATCAAAAGTAATTGGTGTGATTGGTCTACAACCACATTATTGTTCTGTTACCATGCTGCTAGGATGGTAAAAGGTGAATTTGGTATGTTTTTGTTGTCAGCTTGGCAAGGTTCAGTCCAAATCAAGCAACCAGAATTGAGAAGCAAATGTGAAAGATATACTTAATGAACATTGCTACTGTTACTTTGGCTTTTTGCATGTTGGGGCAAAAATCCACTGTTGGGGCACATCTCACATTCATTGAAGGGGTGGTATTTCACCATATTTGAACAAAAAGTAAGACATTTTAGAATTGAAGTAAATAAAACAAACAAGTAGTAGTTCATAGATGAGTTCTGATCATTTTATAAACCTTTATGAAAAGCACATACACACATTAATTTGAATCTTTAGTCTATGTTACTTTCAAAATCGATTTGCATTAATAGCTTTGTCAGTCTTTTAAATAACATTGTACAGTATCATCATTGTTTTGTCACTTAATAGAATCAGTCACTGTTTAATAGTAGGTAGACAAAAATGCTGGAGAAATTCAGCGAGTGAGGTAGCATCTATGGAGCGAAGGAATAGGTGACGTTTCGGGTCGTGACTCGCCCGAAACATCACCTATTTGTGAGAAAGACGCCCAACAATCGCTACAGAAAGGCCTAATGAAAAATACCCCCAGGAGATCCCGAGAGGGGGGAAGGATGAGATCTCCAATAGGACGGACCAAAGGTTATTGACCCATGCAAACGAACTGACTACGAGTATAAGATGCATTTGCGGAAAGCTGTGTAAGAACCACCGTGGCCTAAAAATCCATCAGGCAAGAATGAAATGCTCGGAGAAGGAGAAAGAGGTGCAGCACACAGGCCTTGAACCTGGTGAGACGCAGGAGGAGCCCGGCCAGGACTCACCCCACAGAGCCCAGTCCCTCCACGCACTAGAGTCTCCCAACCCCTGCAGAGTAGTTCCACAGCAACGGATTGAGTGGCCCCCAGCCAGCAACCGGAATGAATGGCTGCAGTTTGACAAAGACGTGACCAACATCATTCAAGCCACAGCCAAGGAGATGTAGATCGCCGACTCCAAACAATGACTGCCATCATAGTCAGCTATGCCCCGGAAAGATTCAGCCATCGCGAGAAAGGTATCACCAAGCCCACCGCCTACACCATGAACCGCAGGGCCACCAAAGTGCAACTGTGGCTGGAGCTTCGAACCCTCAAAAACCAGTATAAGAGATCTACCGAAGAGGAGAAGCAAGCCTTGGCCGAACTACGAAACATCCTAAGGAAAAGGCTTATGACCCTCCGCAGAGCAGAGTGGCACAGGAGAAGAGGAAGAGAGCTGCATTCATTTCCAATCCCTTTGGCTTTCCCAGCCGATTACTTGGGGACAAGCGCAGTGGCCGCCTCATGTTCAACAGGTGAAGTAAATCGCTTCCTCCATGACACCCTGAGCGATCCAATGAGGAAATTGGAGCTCGAACCCAACAAAGCTCTCCTCAGCCCAGCCCCCCCAACAGAGTTCAACCTGAGGGAGCCGAGTCTGAAGGAGGTTGAGGAGGTCATCAAGGCAGCACGCTCAGCCTCTGCTCTAGGCCCTAGTGGCGTACCATACATAGTGTACAAGCGCTGCCCAGAGCTCCTTCGACAGCTATGGAAGATCTTGAAGGTGGTATGGTGAAGGGGGAGAGTTGTTGACCAGTGGAGGTACACTGAGGGAGTTTGGATCCCGAAAGAGGAAAACTCAAAGAACCTCAATCAGTTTCGGTCAATCTCGCTGCTGAGCGTCGAAGGGAAGGTGTTTTTCAGCATTGTCTCCCGAAAATTAACTGAGGTTCTCCTCAAAAACAGCTACATCGACCCCTCAGTGCGGAGGGTGGGATTCCAGGAGTTCCCGGCTGCGTGGAGGAGCAGACTGGAGTAGTTACGCAGCTCATTAGAGAAGCCCATGAAAACAGGGGCAACCTGGTTGTTCTGTGGTTGGCCCTCGCCAATGCCTATGGGTCCATACCGCACAAACTGGTTGAGTTTGCACTACACCGACTCCATGTTCCCAGCAAGATCAAGGTCCAGATCCTGGATTATTACCATAATTTCAGGCTGAGGGTGACTTCTGGGTCAGAAACATCAGACTGGCATCGGCTTGGAAAAGGAATAATTACGGGATGCACCATTTCTGTTATTCCTTTTGCTCTTGCCATGAACATGGTGGCCAAGTCAGCCGAGGTGGAATGCAGAGGCCCCCTAACCAAGTCTGGTGTACGACAGCCCCCAATTAGAGCTTTTATGGATGATCTTACCATCACCACAACATCGGTCCCAGGAAGTTGGTGGATCCTACACGGTCTTGAGAAACTTATCACCTGGGCAAGGATGAGTTTCAAGCCAACGAAGTCAAGGTCCATGGTGCTGAAGAAGGGGAAGGTGACTGACAGATTCCACTTCTTACTATCCGGAACTGCCATTCCCTCCATCACTGAGTAACTTGTCAAGAGTTTGGGGAAGGTTTTTGACACAACTCTGAAAGACTCTGCCGCCATTCAAAAGTCCATCAAAGACCTTGAAGCCTGGCTCACCGAAGTCTACAAGTCAGGTCTGCCAGATAGATTCAAGGCCTGGATCTATCAGCATTTCATCTGCCCCGAGTCCTGTGGCCTCTGCTGGTTTACGCTGATCCATTGACCACAGTTGAGACCCTCGAAAGCAAGATCAGCGGCTTTCTCCGTAGGTGGCTTGGCCTTCCTCACAGCCTCAACAGTTCTCATGGAAGAGTTTATGGTGGCGCGAACAAGAGAGGCACTGCAGTACAGGGACTCCAGGGACCAGAAGGTGTCATCGGCTGGCATTGAGGTGAGAACAGAGAGGAAATGGAGGGCGGCTAAAGCAGTGGAGGTGGCAGAGTTACGCCTAAGGCAAAAGGCATTGGTGGGAGTCATGGCAACTGGCAGACCGTGTTTGGGATACTTCCCTAAGACACCGGTTGGCAAGGGCCGGGGCAAGGAGAGACACCATCTAATCCAGGAAGAGGACCAAGCATGTGTGGAGGAAGAGCGTGTGAGCAGGATGGTGGGGCTCAGGCAGCAGGGAGCGTGGACAAGGTGGGAGAGCATACCGCAGCGCAGGATTACCTGGTCAAACATCATGCAGGCAGACTTCCAGAGCGTCCGGTTCCTTGTCCAAGCTGTCTACGATGCCCTACCAAGTCCAGCAAACCTTCACGTCTGGGGCAAGAGCGAGACACCTTCCTGTCCACTTTGCTCTGGAAGAGGATCATTAGAACATCTCCTCAGCAGCTGCCCAAAGTCCCTTGGGGAAGGTCGTTATCGGTGGCGCCATGACCAGGTGCTCAAGGTGGTTGCTGAGAGCATAGCCACTGCCATCGGTAACAGCAAACACCACCACGCCCCAAAGAAATCAATCACTTTTGTCAAAGCTGGAGAGAAGCCCCGACCACAACCAAAAACAAGGACGGGCCTCCTCTACACAGCCACTGACTGGCAGCTGCACATCGATCTGGGCAAACAGCTGAAATTTCCACAGCACATCACAGCAACATCACTCCGGCCAAACATGATCATCACCTCTGAAGTGACAAAACAGCTGATCATTCTGGAGCTGACAGTGCCCTGGGAAGAGCGTATTGAAGAGGCTAATGAGAGGAAGCGCGCAAAGTATCAAAATGATGGAGGTGTGCCAGGACAGAGGCTGGAAGACATACTATGAGCCCATAGAGGTGGGCTGTAGAGGCTTTGCAGGATGCTCACTCTGCAAAGTCCTCAACCAGTTGGGCATTGCGGGGCTGGCAAAGAAGAGGGCCATTCAATCCGCAAGCGAAGCTGCAGAGAAAGCCACCAGGTGGCTTTGGATTAAGAGGCTGATCTGTGGGCGGTTGCTGCTGGGACGCAAGTCCGGACTTGATCAACCCCGGCTGGGTCGCCTGGGCGAGGGTGTCTGATGTTGTGAGACCCGAAAGACCCAATGACCCCAGGTCACATCACTGAGGATGTGTCCCAGCGCATCTAGAAGATGTATCTTTCACACTGCCTCACCCGCTGAGTTTCTCCAGCATTTTTGTCAACCTTCGATTTTTCCAGCATCTGCAGTTCTTTCTGAAACATTGCTTAATACTAGAATAGACGCTGATAAGAATTGGAAAATAACCCATAGTTGAGATCTTAAATTACACAATATGATCGATAGCCTGTACTTTCAGCACAAGTAAAGGTTTAGTGGAGAATATACTAAAAGGTACAATTTAAATTATCAATGTTGGTAAAGGTTGCCTTTGCCCCATTCTTTCATGACATATTGAACATCTCTGCAACGTAGACTGCATAGCTGACGTTATTCTTGTTTCGCTTTTACAGACGATGGGTCAGACTTTTGTTTGGAAGAGAATTTCCCCTTCAGGACCTTTTGGTGATCTGGGATACATTATTTGCTGACAGTGTCACCCTGGATTTAGTTGATTATATTTTTCTAGCAATGGTGTTATACATAAGGGATGTATGTAAGTATATTCACATTGATAATACTTTCATATGACTTCAATGATAAGATAAGAATTGTAAGATATCTTAAGTAAAATCTTTGTGTTATATGCATAAATTGTTGGAAATGGACACAGTATAATTGCATTTTCAGAGATGGCTCCAGAGAGACTAGCGCTGAAGCGGAATTTCTCTGGGTATTCAATGTTTAGAAATGGGTAATCAAAAAAGAAAAAAATAGTAAAGTATGAAAGAAGAGCAAAGGATATCAGAAAATCGAGATGTAATGTCTGTCTGGGTAGAGCTAAGACGCACCAAGGGGTTATCTCAGCCTCCAGAGGGTAGTGGTAATGTAGGGATGGCATCAAACAGGAAATTCGAGATGCGTGTGAAAAGAATTGTTAAGTAAAAATAGGTGTCTCTAATCTACTTGGAGACTGGCCAAAACAAGTTAGCAACAATGTACATGTTCTGGGAATTTATTCTCAGAACAATGTATTTTTTTAAACAGGCTTGTGGTAAACCCAACTGAGGCGCAGGCAATTTAAGATTGGGTACTCTTGATTGGTTGAGTTATTAATTTGTTTTGGCAGATCCTTCAAGGAACAGTGACCATTAGAAAATAGAATGTTTCAATAAGACAGCAAGTGAAGTAATTTTATCTGAAATTAGGATTTTAGGTGTATCTTCAATTTCAGTTATACCGTCTTTTCTCGAGCTAAAACAAACGAAAAAGCAACCCAACCAGGGCATGTAAAAGAAGTTAAGTATTAGTTCCTAAAAGGCAGCATCACACGTTGCCAGAAAAAAATCCTTTCCAGCTCTTGGAATGAAAATCTTGTCAATCACTTCCTCCCAGTCTATGCCTATAGCCTGCAAGTTGATTTCCTACAAGCACATATCCAGTTTCCATTTGAAATCATCGATTGTCTTTTACACCACCCTCATCGCTGGTGACTTCAGGGCCAATGCATTCACTGTGTTTTAAAACAAAATCCTCACATCCCCAAGGATTCACTGCCCATAACCTATTGCGTTTAGAACCATTAGTTTTAGTATTAGTATTTAGTTTTAGTCTTAGTACCATTAGTTTATGGGAACAGTTTGTTTTTTGCCACCTAATCTAAATCTGTTTATCTTGTACAGTGCAGATTCAGATAAATGTGAACTGTTGCATTTTAGGCTAAACCAGGGTAGGACCTTCACAGTGAATGGCAGTGCCCTGGTGTGTTGCAGAGCAGGGAGATCTAGGAGTCCAAGTATATAGTTCCCTGAAAGTGACACCGCAGGTACATAGGGTGGTGAAGCTGGTTTTGGCACGCTGGCCTTCATCAGTCATGGCATTGAGTATAGAAATTAGAACTTCAGATGCTGGAATCTTAAGCAAAACACAAAGCAACTCAGCAGGTCAGGCATCAGAATCAGGAGACAGAATGGATAGGCGATGTTTCGATCCTGAACTCCTCTTCCGAAGTTGAGACATGAAGTTACAGTTGCACAAATATTTGTGAGGTCGGACCTGGAGTATTGTGTGCAGTTTTCGTCTCCCAGCTATAGGAAAGGTTCCATTAAACTGGCAAGAATTCAGAAGAAGATTTACGAGGATCTTGCCAGGACCTGAACTGAGAGAGAAGTTGGGGGGGTTAGGACTTTATTCCTTGGAATACAGGAGGCTCAGAGGTGATCTTATGTAGATGTATAAAATCATGAGGGAAATAGACAGTGAATACCTAGGGTACGGGAATCAAGAGCCAAAGGACATTGGTTTAAGGTGAGAAGCAAAAGATTTAATACGAACTTGAGGAGGAATTTTTCCACACACAGCCTGGTGGGAAAATGGAAAGATCTGTCAGAGAAGCAGTTGAGGCAGGTGCTGTAATAACATTTAAAATACATTTGGATCAGTCCATGGATAGAAGCGGTTTAGAGGGATTTGATCCAGACCCAGGCAAACAAAACCAGCTCAGATTTGGTATCTTGGACGACATGTTCGAGTTGGGCCGAGGGGCCAGTTTCCATGCCAACTTTATAAATCTATCTCTATCAAATCTCCCCACAATTGCTCTTTGAGCAAAAGGAAACTACCCCAAATTCTCTAAACTTGTAACTTAATTCATTTTTATAAGGACTATCCTGTTAAATCTCTTCTATATGCTCAAACACCTTTGGATCCTTCCTAAGTGTGATGACCAAAACCAGTTGTCTAGTTATGCCCTACCCAGAGCTTCAGTAATCTGAATTTACATGCATTTGTAAACATTGCATCCATTTATGTCAAATAAATGACATTTATGAACCCAGGATCTGACATGCGTTGCTAAGTTCTCTCTGAATATACTCTGCCACCTTCAGTCTTTGCATATGAACCTCGAGGTCTCTCCGTTCCTTCACATTCTTTACAATTATACCATTATGACTATATTCCTTCACCCTCTCCATTTTATATCCGCTCACACTTCACTGTATTAAATTCCAATAGTCACCTATCAACGTGTTCAGCTAGCTTACCAACATCCTTTTTCATTTGATCACTAACCGATTGCCACACATCCAGGCTTGTAATTTTACTCTATATTCCAAAATTCAAGTAATTCAAATATATTAAAAGCAAATGGTCTTAGCACTAATGCTTGGGAAACTCTGCTGTCAACTATCCTCCAATCTGAGGAATAACCATTTATCATGACGTGCCATTTTCTGACTGTAAGCCAATATTTTTTTTCAATCCAATCTGACACCCACCTATTTCCTTGATTAGGCTCATGGGGAAAAAAATATTAAAATTGAGAAAATAATTTCAAAATCGCTCAATATCTATGTATCTACGAAAGTTGATATTACCTGGTCAAAATTCATCTCTGTTGGAAAGTAGATATAAAGAAACCGATGTGCATTGTTATGTGGAAGACTGCCACCTTGTGACTAAACCATCATTGCAATCTGATACAAATACTCAGTCCCTGCATGTCCTTTTATAAACATGGCATAGTTTTGTCTGATGTGTTTATATTCCAAGAGAACACGATGAAAAGCAGACCTTAATAAAGATTGGTATTTTATAGCTTTAATTAAATTACCTTAGGCAATATTTATATTTACAAATACTCCAGATGTTTGGCAGATTAAATATCAAAACATACTTCTGACCGATTCAATTGCTGTTTTATTAATATTGCTTTAAAATGTCAAGATCATAAGTAAACTATAATCATCTAAGTTTTGTAAAGATGCAGTACTGTGTGGTTTAGCACTCAGAAAGCACTAACTTACATTATTAATGTGCCATGTGTTTTTGGCTTTAATGACTTTCACAAAAAGTACAGTAAATGGTCACAAGAGAACAAAAGTATTATGGAAGAGTGAGCACGATAAGCGAGTGCTTCACAAATGAAACCAGATGTATGAAATTACAAGCTGTCGGATCAGAAAGGAAGTGAGGATGATGAAGTGGTTCTCACAGTAGAATAGAATTATTTGTTTCAATCACATGCTTCTTTTGCTCATGATTTTTAAATATCAAGGTCTACAATGACAAAGTATGTGACTACAGTCAGTTAGAATGCGTAATATTGTCTTGAATGTTTTTCCTACTACTTTATGTTTTCAACAAAGTGCTTTCAATACAGTGCATTAATAGCCAGTGCTGAAATATTCTCATGGAATATGTAGACAAAATATGTTGAAGGGCCCTAAAATTTTGGGGAAAGCCTGTGATTGTATTCCATGATTTTTCTATTGCACTCACTTATGTCTATTGATTGTGTAAAGTGCAATATTTTTAAGTAAACCTGTTTTGCAAATACGGCATCACAAACCCAATACTTTGTCATTCGTGTAAAGAAAATGATGCAAAATATTTTCCTGCCCAAACAAAACAGTTGTCCAAAAATCTTGAACTCCTTGCATTTTAGTTCATCATTTCACTTTGTGCTGCAGTTAGTAAAGGCTTGCAAATATTCTAGTAAGTGTATATAAAATGTGCATAAATTGTGTAAATAAAACACTTCTATTTGTTATATTTTCTTCAGTAATTGCCAGTAACTATCAGACTTGCCTTGGACTGCTTCTCCATTATCCTTCTGTAGAAGATGTCCATTCTTTTATCCAGAAGTCACTCTTTTTAAGAGATCCAAAGGTAATAAAGCATTTTTTGAGTTTCATACTTATGAGTTTTAATTGTAGAATTATACCATTCATTAAACCCTGAGATTGAGATGTACAAAGACATAATTTAAAATAATACGTAATATAAGAGATACTTAATATCCAGTAAATAAACTGAAATCAATTAAACACGCAAGATTATCAATTTTAGTTGCTGTTAAAATGCTTAAATCTCAGTAATAAATGGCAACATTAAATATAAGAGAATATAGAGTGTATATTTCAGAAGCATATGCACTACATATGTTTGTACAAAGAAGGATTAAATCAGCTACTAACATTTTTACTGGAGAGAAAAACAAGGATATTGTTGCGGTATCATCACCGTGGTTTGCTTGTTTTACAATGGTCATTTGCTGGCCTATAAAAGGATGAGAATTTTCTGAATTATTGTACATTTGAGGGCACATCTGTAACCAGAGCAGCAATAACTCATCACTTATAGCCTCAGAACGGCAGTCAATATTTGTTTTATTGTACCCATGAGCTAAATTTATTTTTCAAATGGGAGATGTTTTCACCCATTTTGAATGGTTAATATCCTGTGCTTTGTGGTCACTGAAGATTATTACCAACTGTCATCATTTATTTGTCAAGAGTGAAAATAATTTCTCGTGTAGAATTTTCAGCAAACCATGTATTTCTGAGCACAACTTTAATAATTGCATTTTCCAAAGAATACTGGTGTTATAACATGAAAGCTATACTTAAAGTTCAGCAATATTCTCTTAATTAACCTCACTGATGTTTTGTGTTTCCAGGTGGTCATTAATTTGGTGTTCAGCCCCTTCGCTGATTTCAATAGGTCAGCCTTGGCTCAGTGATAACAGTTGCCAGATTCTTGATTAGTAAAAGGGTGTCAAGGGTTATGGGGAGAAGGCAGCAGAATGGGGTTGAGCGGGAAAGATAGATCAGCTATAATTGAATGGGCCGAATGGCTGAATTCTTCTCCTAGGACTTATGATAGCAATGTTGCATCACAACTATTGGATTGAGTCACAAACCCATTGCAGATGTTTTTGGCTGATTTTTTCAATACATTGTGAACTACGCTGCAATGCTGAAATTGGGTCCCAACTACCCTCTCTGATGTCTGTAAATATACCTTGACATTTTTGTAAAATGTGGGCAAGTTCTCCTGGTGGTTTTGATTAACAGCACTAAAATCATTTATCACATTTCTGTTTATGTGACTTTGCTTTGCAGTAAAGGAGTATAAACAAATACACCAATTAACCTTTTTTAAGGGTGTCTCATCTTAATTGACAGTAGCATCAGAAGCAGATGCATAGGTTTGTTCATTTTGGATGTTGCTTGTTGTTCAGTAGCACTGGCTAAAGAACATTTTATGAAGCATCTTTTTAAAAGGAATGCTAGTTATCTAACAGAATAGGAATGCAAAAAAAACATAACTCCCTTATAAAGGGGAAAGTTAGCAGAGAGTAATCCATATAGTAAAAAAATGGCCTGGAATTTACAGATGTAATGAAGCAAAACAGTTGGTGCCAACATGTGCAATTAAATACAAATACAGAGTAGCGGCCAGTGATTTCCTGCTCCTGTAGAGGGCGCAGTATTTGCATTCATTCCAAAAACATTTCACACGGAGTCAATGTTTTAATATAAACTTTAACTTTTTACACAATACTCTCACTGTAAAGACTATTTAAAATGTTAAGCCTAGTTTAATGTGGTGTAACCAAACCCACTGAGTAATTTTTAATTACTTTGGAGCAAATTCTCTGTTATTGAACAGCTGGTATATAAGGGTATAATTTTATTCTTTTATTCCTGGCAAATAATAGTTTTGAAAATAATAAAAATGGCAAGTTAAAGTTAATGTTACTATAGCCTCAAAGATTTGCTTCAATCTTTATTTAGTTCTCTGTAAAATGATTTAAAAGGAATTATGATCTGTACTCTTGTCTCCTTGTTTCCAGTCTGTAAGACATGCGTAACCTGATTAGTTATTGAGTCCATTTGAAACTCAAAAAGATCCTATGTAAAGGCACCAAATTGAAAGTCATATTAGATTTAGAAAATATAATACAGAACTTGCTCAATCTTTGTGGCAACTTATGTAGAAGTCAGTAGAGAATGCCATTGTTTTGCTTCTGACAACAAAATAAAAAACCTAACTGCAGAGAATTCCTAGACATAAGGAACTTCAGATATTGGTTTACAAAACAAATGAGGCAGCAACTGCTGAGGGAAATGTACAGGCAACTCTTTGAGTGAGGAACACAGATTATGCTGCCAGGCCCATTGAGTTTCTCCAGCAGTTTATTTATTGCTCTGGATTCCAGTATCTGCAGTTCCATGCATGTCCGACATATCAGGTTGAATCCCATTTATTTGATCTGAGAAGAATTAGAGATATATTGGTTAGAAGGTGCCAAACAAAGGGGTGTGGCAACAAAAATGAAGGAATGCAATTAGTTGTTTTTTTCACTTACAGTAAATGATCCATCACAGTCCCACTGACATCGCACACCTCAATCTGAAGAAGTGTTCCGACCCCAAACGTCACCTAGTCCTTTTCACGAGAGATGCTGCCTGTCACGCTGAATCACCCCAACATTTTTTTTCCATCTTCAGTATAAACCGGCATTTGCAGTTCCTTCCTACATATCTTTCACCTCTACATCCTGCACTATTTCAGTGCAGATGAACATAAACTTGTGGAACAAAGCTCATTTTCTATCCAGGCATATTACTGCCTTCCAGAATCAACACCGAGTTCAATGATTTCAGAGGATAGCATTTTGGATTTTTAACTTCAGATTTCCAACATCCATGTTTTCTACTTGAAGGGTAAATTTTGCTGACCAAGTGTATCCTGGACCTGCTCGGCAGAGTCTAAGCTGCACAGAACCATAATCAGGCCATGTGGTTGGTCAAAACAAACCCTGTTGAGAAAACCTTCCGCAGATGGCAAAGCCACACCTACAACCTTGCCTTTGTAATAAGACGCTGAATTGTTAATCACCAAAGCACCAAAACAAATAGTTAAAAACAGCACTGTAAATAGAAATTATTTAAGACAAACATGGGTGACCCCTGCCTTTTTCCTCACAGTTTTTAAATCCTAGTTGAAATAAATGCATTTATCGATCCTGCACATGTTTATTCACCAGCTCTAGTTAAGGGAATCTCCGTAATCAAGCAGAGTCCTGTGGCAGTATGCACTGGTAAATTTTCAGTCTGGCATCTACCTGCACGTTTGGGATCTCCACGTTTGGAAAAGTGGACATGCAGGTATTTGCAGGGTAAATACTGACAAATTATTGGGGCATGATTGAATGGCGGAGTAGACTTGCTGGGCTGAATGGCCTAATTCTACTATCACTTATGATCCTATGAAATTACCACAGAACTACCAGCAATTTACCAGAGATTCTGGTCAACCATCATCCAGTATGTGCTGCCTGAAAGAATAGCGGAAATGCTCATGCAACACGGGAGGGTTTAAACTAGATTGGCAGGGGGGGGCGGGATCTCATACAGGACAGAGGCAGATGAGAGGTTAGAAGTTGGTATGGAGGGTGGTGATGGAAAGGTTAGTGGACAGAATAGGTAGGTGAAAGGCGGAGAGCGAGGAAGGAGACTTGGTATAAACTGCACGTATTTTAATGCAAGGGGCCTGACGGGTAAGGCAGATGGATTTCATGCCATCCTACCTTCCCCGAGAGTTCAGCTCAGTCATCATAATAACTGTCTTCATACCACCGCATGTGGACACCGACGCGGCACTATCGGTTCTACATGATGTGTTATGTCGGCATCAGCACAGAATCCTGATGCGGCTATGGTGGTGGCTGGGAATTTTAATAAGGCAAACCTCAAAAAAGTTATGCCTAACTTCTGCCAACACATCACGAGTCACCGGGGGGGGAAAGAACTTTGGATCACTGTTACATGCCGCTCAGAAAAGGATACAAGGCAGTTTCTCTCCCTCCTTTTGGAAATTCTGACCACGCTGCCATTTTCCTGCTGCCAGAGTATAAACAACGGATAGTACGGAAGCGGCAGTGACGAGGGATGTAAAGCGGTGGTCTGACCATTCAGAGGCCATGCTACAGGATGCATTGAGTGATGTCGACTGGAATATGTTCCAATCAAGTTCCAGAGATGTCGGTGAGTTTGTGGAAGCGGTCATGGACTCCATTGCCGACAACATCGTCCCCACGGTAAGGATTAGCATCGTTCCTAACCAAAAACCCTAGGTGGACAGGTCCATTTGCGTTGCTTTGAAGGCTTACACCGCTGCTTACAACTCCGACCTGGCATCCGGCAACATGGGGAACTACAAGGCAGAGTCCTACAGACTGCAAAAGGCGGTGAAGGACACAAAAAGGAGTTACAAGGACAGGATGGAGTAGCAGAAGGAGCAGCGTGGCACCAGACACCTATGGCAGGGGCTACGGACTATAACTAACTACCAGAGCAGTCCCCCTCAACCAGGAGTGCCGGCACCTCCTTAGCTGATAAACTGAACTCTTTATGCACGACTTGATACAGCCAACATCACCCCTAGCTCGCCGGCTAACGGCAACACCGCCAGCGCGCTGGCTTGCGAGGCTGGATTGAGTTCCACCGCTGGGGATGTGCACACATTCTCATGTGTCTGAGCACGACGTGAGGAGCGCTCTGACGCGTGTGAACACGAGGAAAGCTGTAGGCCCAGATAGTATATCTGGGCAAGTACTAAAGTCTATGTGCTAATCAGCTAGCTCCAGTGTTCACTACAATATTCAACCTCCCCCTGACCAAGTCCATGGTCCCTGCCTGCTTCAAGAGATCCACCATTGTACCAGTGCCTAAGAATGCCTCTCCAGCCTGCTTGAATGACCACCGACCGGTGGCCCCTCACCTCAGTGGTCATGAAATGCTTCGAGAGGCTGATCAAGAACTACATATGCGCCTTCCTCCCTCGCACCATGGACCCGCTACAGTTCGCATACCATCCAACATATCCACGGATGATGCGGTCTCCCAGGTTTTGCACACCACGTTCTCTCACCTTGACAGCCAGAAGGGGGGCTATGTGAGGATGCTGTTCATTGATTTCAGTTCAGCTTTCAATACCTGAGAAGCTGCTGGAACTGGGGCTGAACACTCCGCTGTGTGCCTGGGTCCTGGACTTTCTCACCGCCAGGCCCCAGGTGGTCAAGATCGGGAGACATACCTCCAACCCCCTGACCATGAACACAGGTTACCCCCAGGGTTGTGTCCTCAGCCCCCTACTGAGCTCCCTGTACACACATAACTGTGTGGCCAGGTTCAGCTCCAACTCCATCATCAAGTTTGCTGATGATACAGTGGTGGTGGGCCTGATCTCCGATAACGATGAGAAGGCCTACCTGGAGGAGGTAGCTGATCTGGCACACTGGCACTTGAATGCCACTAAACCTAAGGAGCTGATTGTGGACTTTAGAAGGGCAAAACAACCGAGGATGTACACGCCACTGGGGATAAATGGGACTATTGTGGATAGGGTGAGCAGCTTTAAATACCTCGGAGTCCACATCACAGAAGATTTGACATGAACAACACTGGTGAGAAAGGCAAGGCAGCGCTTTTACCACCTCAGGCAGCTGAGGAAATTCAGAGTCTCTCTGAGGATCCTTCAATCCTTCTACTCTGGTGCTGTAGAAAGCATCCTGACCGGAAACATCTCGATCTGGTTTGGCAACCGCTCTTCCCAGGACAGGAAGGCTCTGCAGAGAGTAGTGCGTTCGGCCGAACATACCATGGGAACTTCACTCCTCCCCCTGCAGGACCTATACACCAGGAGGTACAGATCCAGAGCCAACAAGATCATGAAGGACCCCTATCACCCCAGCAACGGACAGTTCCAGCTGTTACGGTCAGGCAAGTGCCTCGGCTGTCACGCTGTGAAAACAGAGAGGATGACGGAGTTTCTTCCCACAGGCCATCAGGACTGTAAACTCTGATCTCACCAGGGCGTAATTACTGTTGTGTCTTTTTAATGTAAATACTGGTTCTGTTCTATTGTTTTGCACAATCCTGCAGGCACTGCCACTTTCATTTCACTGTAAATCTTGTATGTGTCTGTGACAAATAAAGTTGACAACTTGACTTGAGCTTAGGGCATGCATAGGTACGAGCGACTGGGACGTTGTAGCCATTACTGAAACCTGGTTAAGGGAGGGGCAGGACTGGAAGCTCAATGGTGCGGGGGTACAAGAGCTTTCGGAGAGACAGGGGTGAGGGTAAAAGGGGAGGGGGGGTTGCAGTGTTGGTTAAAGCCCCTGTCCCACTTAGGAGACCTCAGCAGCAACCTCTGGTAACCTTGCCCACCACCCAAGATTTCCATGAGTTCACCGGAGGTTTTGGTCACTCTCCCTAATGGTCGAAAGTGGTCGAGGCTTCATCTAGGTTGCTGCTGTTTTTTCATCATGATTAAAACCGGCCTCGACTAAAAATAGGTTGCCGTTTTGAAAATTGATATTTTTTTTGTCGCAGGTCTAGTCAAAGCCGGTTTTCTTCATAGTCGAGGAAGGTTTTCAACATATGCGTGGGAGGTGGTAGGAGGTTGCAGGTCACCTCGACCCTGATTTTTTTTTTCGGGTGGCGGGTAAGGTCACCAGAGGTTGCTGTTTAGGTCTCCTAAGTGGGACGGGCTTAAGGAGGATGTCACAGATTTGGTCAGACGTGACATTACGTCTAGTGGGGCTATATGGGTGGAGCTGAGGAACAAGAATGGGATGATCACCTTGTTGGTGGTGTACTACAGACTCCCGAAGAGTCAACGGGAATTAGAAGTACAAATTTGCCAGGAGATTGCAGACAGCTGCAGGTCAAATAAGGTTGTTGCAGTAGGGGATTTTAACTTTCCCAATATTGACTGGGAAGATCATAGTGTGAGGGTTTATGGGGTGCAATTCCTCAAAAGTGTTCAGGAGAGTTTTCTCAAGCAGTATGTAGAGGCCCCCACACGTGAGAGGGCAACACTGGATCTAGTATTGGGAAATTGGGAAGGGCAAGTTAATGAAATGTTTGTGGAGCAGCCTTTTGGGACCAGTGACCAGAGATGCCAAGTGTCCCGGATTCGCCGTATTTTATCCCGGCGAAATAAACTTTTTACGGTGTTCCGGCAGCCAAACATGCTGTTACGGAACACCGCCGCGCCGGTGTTCCTCCCGTGGTGAAACACCGGCGCCATGTGTCCCGGTTTGCCAGCCCGCGCGATCAGCGGCACTTTGCCGGGCCCCAGTGTCCGCGCCTGCGCAGTGGGGGAGGGTTGCCGGGCCCCAGTGGCCGCGCGTGCGCAGTGGGGGAGGGTTGCCGGGCCCCAGTGGCCGCGCGTGCGCAGTGGGGGAGGGTTGCCGGGCCTGGCGCCATTTTCGAGCCACGCCCACGCCCGGCCAGAGCCCGGGCGGCGCCGGCCCGCGCCGATCAGCGCCACTTTCTTGCCGCCAGCCGGCCGCTCGCGGCAGCCCCATCACCGGGCCTCCCCCCCACCCCCACCCAGTGCGCAGGCGCAGACCCGCCGGCGGAACCTTGCCAAGTGCGCATGTGCCGCACCCGCCCGCCGGCAGCCCGCTGATCTGCACCAGTGCGCAGGCGCATAGCCGCCGGCAACAACCCCAGGTGAGTATGTTACGGAGAGAAATGCATTTAACCCCATTTGTTACGGGGACAAATGGGTTAAATGTTACTGTGAAACTAAATTTAGGGTTGGCATCTTTGGGACCAGTGACCACAGTTCGATTAGGTTTAATGTTTAAGAAGGAACTGCAGATGCTGAAAAATCGAAAGTAGACAAAAATGCTGGAGAAACTCAGAAGGTGCAGCAGCATCTATGGAGCGAAGGAAATAGGCAAAGTTTTGGGCCAAATCCCTTCTACAGACTTCGATTAGGTTTTATATAGTTATGGATAGGACAGAGAGGTCCCACATGCTAAAATGCTCAACTAGGGTAAGGCCAACTTTGAGGGTATGAGAGGTCTTGCTCAAGTTGACTGGAGCAGGTTATTTGAGGGGAAAGGAACATCAGCCAAATGCATGCCTGCCAACCATTCGATTTGGGCGGAATTCTTCCGATTTTTCCATCCCATTCCGAATTCCGATTTTTTGTCTCAATATTCCGAGAAAAAAAATCGGGAAAAAAAAAACACACAGAAACTTTCTTGTGTTTTTTTTTTCGATTTTTTTTCTCGGAATATTGAGACAAAAAATCGGAATTGGGATGGAACGGCTGGGAGCGTCTAGACTCAGAAGCGCAGGGGAGAAATAGGTGCGGAGTCAGGTGGGCACCGGGGAGGAGGGTGGAGAGGGGAAATCAACGATCATCCCGTGGGGTAGTAAGCCAAATACGTTCATTATCACTTCAGGGGCAGGAAGAGGCGATGAGGGGGCAGGGAGAGATGGTCCGGTCCGGCCCAGATGGGCAACACTCACCGGTCACCTCACCTCAGCGCCGCTGCCGCCGCCGCCGCCGGGACTGTTCCAGCCCGGTGTAGTGACCGCGAGCGCGTCAGGTCGGGTCGGGGCCAGCCCCGTTCCCGCCTCACCAACACTCACAAACTGAGAGTTGACGAAGAAACTGCAGATGCTGGAGAATCGAGGGTTACACAAAATGCTGGAGAAACTCAGCGGGTGCAGCGTTTTGGGTCGAGACCCTTCTTTCAGACTGAGAAGGGTCTCGACCCGAAACGTCGCCTATCTCCTTCGCTCCTTAGATGTTGCTGCACCCGCTGAGTTTCTCCAGCATTTTGTGTAACCCCTGAGGTCACTTTCCCGCCCTCACTGGACGTCACGTACCCCGCCCCTTACTGACGTCACTTGCCCCGCCCCTTACTGACGTCACCTGCCCCGCCCCTTACTGACGTCACGTGCCCGCCCTCACTGACGTCAGACTAATAGGAGTCCGATTTTTCAATCTCACAAGTTGGCAGGTATGCAAATGGGATGTTTTTAAAAGTGTGCTGACAAAAGCTCAGGATATGTATGTCCCATTTAGAGTGAAGGGCAATGCATGCAAACGTAAGGAAGCTTGGCTGACGAGGGAAATTGAGGCATTGATCAAAAACAAGGATGCATGGGACAGGTATAGGCAGCTGGGATCAAGTGCATCCCTGGAGAAGTTTTGGGATTTAAGGGATAAACTGAAAAAGGACATCAGAAGGGCAAAAGGGGCCAGGAGATAGCTCTGGCGGGTAGCATTAAGGATAATCCCAAAAGATGTTATAAATATATAAAGCATAAAAGGGTAACTAGAGAGAAAGTGGGACCTCTCAGGAATCAAAGCGGTCACCTCTGTGTGGAGCCACAGGAGATGGACAAGGTCCTCATTGAGTATTTCCCCTCTGTGTTTACTGAGGAGAAACAGTAGGACAGAGGAACTTGGGGCAGTCAATGAAAGTGTATTGAAAGCAGTCAGTGTTACCGTCGAAGAAGTACTGAAGGTACTATCGTGTATGAAGGTAGACAAATCTCCAGGGCCTGATCAAATATATCTGAGGACATTGTGGGGAACTAGAGAGGAAATTGAGGGAGCCCTGGTTGAAATTTACGAGTCGTCCTTAAATACAGGAGAGGTGCCGGAAGACTGGAGGGTAGCAAATGTTGTGCCTCTTTTCAAGAAGGGCTGCAGGTAAAATGCTGGGATCTATAGGCTGGTGAGCTTAACATCTGGAAAATTACTAGAGAGTATTCTGAGGGATAGGTTATAAAGGCATTTGGATGGGCAAGGTCTGATTAGGGATAGTCAGCATGGTTTTGTACGTGGGAGGTCGTGTCTCACAAATATGATTGATTTTTTTTGAAGACGTGACCAAAAAGGTCAATGAGGGCATGTAAATATTGCGTACATGGATTTCAGTAAGGCATTCGACAAGGTCCCGCATGTCCGGCTGCTCTGGAAGGTTAGATCGCATGTGATCCAAGGAGAAAAAGCTGAATGGATAGCAAATTGGTTCCATGGAAGGAAGCAGAGGGTGATGGTGGAAGGTTGCTTCTCGGACTGGAGGCCTTTGACTAGTGGTGTGCCTCAGGGTCCGTTACTGTTTGTCATGTACATCAATGATTTGGATGAGAACATACAGGGCAAGATTAGCAAGTTTGCTGATTATACAAAAGTGGGCGTTTTTGCAGATAGTGACGACGGTTGTGAAAGATTGCAGCAGGATCTGGATCGATTGGCCTGGTGGGCGGAGGAATGGTTGATGGAATTTACTACAGAGAAGTGTGAGGTGACGTCTAATAAGGGCAGGACCTACACAGTGAATGGTAGGCCTCTGGGGAGTGTTGATGAGCAGAGGGATCTAGGAGTGCAGGTGCATGGTTCATTGAAGGTCAAATCGCAGGTAGATAAGGTGATCATTTGACACATTGGCCTTCACCAATCAGAGTATTGAGTATGGAAGTTGGGAGGTCTAGTTGCAGTTGTATAAGACTTTGGTGAGACCGCATTTAGAATATTGTGTTCAGTTCTGGGCACCAAAGATATTGTCAAGCTTGAAAGGGTTCAGAAAAGATTTACGAGAATGTTGCCAGGACTAGAGGGTGTGAGCAACAGGGAGAGGTTGAGTTGGCTGTGTCTCTATTCCTTGGAGCGCAGGAGGATGAGGGGTGATCTTATAGAGGTGTACAGAGTCATGAAAGGAATAGATTGGGTAGATGCACAGAGTCTTTTGCCCAGAGTAGGGGAATCGAAGAGCAGAGGACATAGGTTCAGAGCGAAGGGGAAAACATTTAATAGGAATTTGAGATGTCACTTTTTCACACCAAGGGTGGTTGGTATATGGAACAAGCAGCCAGATGAGGTAATTGAGGCTATCCCAACATTTAAGAAACAGTTAGACAGGTACATGGATGGGACACGTTTGGAGGGATATGGACCAAGTGAAGGCAGGTGGAACTAGTGTAGCTGGGACATTGGCCGGTGTGGGCAAGTTGTGCCGAAGGGCCTGTTTCCACACCGTATCACTCTATAATACTTTCAAAAGAATGTTGGATGAATTCTTAAGGAGAAAACAGCTCAACTGCGAGGTGTGGGACTAATTGGACAGCTCTTTCAAAGACCCTGAATAAATATGATGCCAAATGGCCACTTTCTGGGCGCCAACATTCTATAAAATGATTAAGCATCCTCTGCCAATATCTTTAACCTTATTAAATTTCTTTAGAAAATAATCACATTTTCATTGTAATATATTACTGATTCCAAAGTGCCAGCAGGAAAATGTTAAAGGATACCAGGGAGCAACATGTGAACTAATTAAAATTTTACAGGTTCTTTGTCAAGTTTTATTTGTTAAAAATGATCAAGTTCATTAGCTTGCTAACAGATGTTTTTTAATAGCCTAATTATAATGACCTTGTTTATACCTATCAGGTATATAATTTCTCATTGTTGGAATACTGCCCAATTTGCAATCGAGAATATCAGCAACACACTTGCAGTGCTTAAGTGGAGCAAAATATTCTTGTTTGGTTTCAAAATCTAGCTCTTCAGACATGACACAAGTAGTTTTATATTTTCTTCCAACTACTGTAATTGACATCTGACATACATGGTACAAATTGAGGATAGTTTAGAGTTATAGCATGGGAACAGGCCGTTCAGCCCACCTAGTCGGCGCCGACCATCAATCACCCGTTCATACTAGTTCTGTGTTATCCTATTTTCTCATCCACTCCTTACACACTAAGGACAATTTACAGAGGACAATTAACCTGCAAACCAGCACGTCTTTGAGATGTAGGAGGAAACCTACACAGCCACAGGGAGAACGTGCAAACTTCATACAGACAGCACCCAAGGTCAGGATAAAACCCAGGTCTGTGGCGCTGTGAGGATGCATCTGTATCAGCTGTGTCACTATGTAGTAGCATTCCTTTGTACCGATAAATATATGTAAATGGCAGCACATCATTTAACAGAATCTTGCATCTTTTCTCCATTAGGAAACACAAAAATAAAATAGCAAGATCAAGGCCAAGAAATCTGCTCCACCATTCAATAAGCTGATGGCTGATGTGATATTGGCCTTGTATACACTTTCTGGACTGACATCCATGATGTTGGATTCCTCTGTAATCCAAATATCCATTATGTTCAATGACTCGGCATCCACAGTACTCTGGTGTAGAGAATTCCAATGCTTCTCAACTCTATTAGAGAAGAAATTCCTCCATCTCCTTCTCATGTGAATAAACATTTTGCCAAGAATGTACCTACCAGCTCTAGACCGTCTGGTAGGTGACGCATCCTCACAGCGTTTATGCCATCAGGCCCTCTCAGAATCTTATATATGTCAATGATCTCAAGACAATCAGGAGCAGTGATAACAGGTAGTTGTTTAACACGAGCAATGCCTCAAGCAATTTAAACATAGGCTGATAACTTTGATTATTTAAGTTGTGGTTCTGTTTTATTCATTTAAAAAATGTTGATTGATGCTCTGCCCTCAGAATCTCATGATAGATAAGAGATGTGTTTTTCTAATGTGTCCACAACATCTCTCCAGGTGATACCACTGTGAAGTGTTTTGTTTACCCACGTCCTAAAAAATCATTGAAACAAAGAACTGCTGATGCTGGTTAATACACAAAAGGATACAAAGTGCTGGAGTAACTCTGCAGGTCAGGCAGGATCTCTGAAGAACATGTTAGATAATTTATAGAACACATATCCACGTTCTCCAGCGATGCTCCCTGTCCTGCTGAGTTACATCTGCACAGTGCCTTTTCCTAATAATTGTTGCATGCCGAAACAAAATTAAGAGCCAAACCTCTGAATATTGTAGCAAACCTGTTTTACTGCACTTCGCAGCCTGGCATCATAACCACAATGCTAATCACCCGACTTTTAATAAACTACTATTTTCCACTATGATACTTCATCCCAATGACCCTTGGTTTTATAGGTTAATTGCCCTCTGTAGATTACCACCATTGTGTAGGGAATAGATGAGAAAGCAGGATAACCGAACTAGTGTGAACAGGTGACATGGTGGGCTGAAGAGCCTGTTTCCATGCTGATCTCTAAACTAAACTGAACCACTATGTGCCGGATAGTGATGGACCACATTAAAATCAACCAAAGGTCCCTGTTTACATTGTCACTATAAGCCTCTTTAATAAATCTCAGTCCATGTGCTAAATATATCACTGGTGATGGCCCACAATAATTATTTCATTTTTATGAAATTTGAGACTGTTGTAACATAGACATAGAAACATAGAAAATAGGTGCAGGAGGAGGCCATTCGGCCCTTCGAACCAGCACCGCCATTCCATATGATCATGGCTGATCGTCCACTATCAATAACCCGTGCCTGCCTTCTCCCCATATGCCTTGACTCCACTAGCCCCGAGAGCTCTATCCAACTCTCTTAAATCCATCCAGTGATTTGGCCTCCACTGCCCTCTGTGGCAGGGAATTCCATAAATTCACAACTCTCTGGGTAAAAAAGTTTTTTCTCAGCTCCTCAGTCTTAAATGACCTCCCCTTTATTCTAAGACTGTTGGCCCTGGTTCTCACCCAACATTGGGAAACATTTTTCCTGCATCTATCCAGTCCTTTTATAATTTTATATGATGCCCCTCATCCTTCTAAACTCCAGTGAATACAAGCCTAATCTTTCAATCGTTCCTCATATGACAGTCCCCCCATGATCAATCTCGTGAACCTACGCTGCACTGCTTCTCACAAGGATGTCCTTCCTCTCAAAAACCACAAATACACCAGATGTGGTCTCACCAGAGCCCTATACAACTGCAGAAGACTTTATTGTTTCCTCTTGTTATGAAGGCAACATTCAGCTTTCTTCATGCTGTACCTGCACGCTCAGTGGACCGGTGCACAAGGACACCCAGGTCTCGCTGTACCTCCCCTTTTTGAGATAATAATAGTTTTTAGTGGTTACCTACATTTATCTATATTATACTGCATCTGCACGCATCTCTCAATGTAGGTCCCCCTGACCTCCCCCTCTTCACAGTTCACACTGCCTCCCAGCTTTGTGTCATCCGCAAACTTGCTAGTGTTGCTCCTAATTCCAGTGAATACAAGCCTAATCTTTTCAATCGTTCCTCATATGACAGTCCCCCCATCCAAGGGATCAATCTCGTGAACCTACGCTGCACTGCTTCAATCACAAGGATGTCCTTCCTCAAATTAGGAGACCAAAACTGTACACAATACACCAGATGTGGTCTCACCAGAGCCCTATACAACTGCAGAAGAGCCTCTTTACTCCTGTACTGAAATCCTCTTGTTATGAAGGCAAACATTCCATTAGCTTTCTTCACTGCCTGCTGTACCTGCACGCCAACTTTCAGTGACCGGTGCACAAGGACACCCAGGTCTCGCTGTACCTCCCCCTTACCTAACCAAATCCCATTGAGATAATAATCTGCCCCCTAGTTTTTGCCGCCAAAGTGGATAACCTCACATTTATCTATATTATACTGCATCTGCCACGCATCTGCCCACTCACTCAACCTGTCCAGGTCCCCCTGCAACCTCCTAACATCCTCTTCACAGTTCACACTGCCACCCAGCTTTGTGTCATCCGCAAACTTGCTAGTGTTGCTCCTAATTCCCTCTTCCAAATCATTTATATATATGGTAAACAATGGCACTCCACTCGCTACTGCCTGCCATTCTGAAAAGGACCCGTTCACTCCTACTCTTTGCTTCTGGTCTGCCAACCAATTTTCTATCCATGTCAACACCCTACCCCCAATACCATGTACTTTAATTTTAGTCACAGTCTCCCGTGCGGGACCTTATCGAAGGCTTTCTGAAAGTCTAGATACATTACATCCGCTGGCACCCCTTCATCCATTTTACTTGTCACATCGTCAAAAAATTCCAGAAGATTAGTCAAGCATGATTTCCCTTTCATAAATCCATGTTGACTTGGACTAATCCTTTTACTGCTATCCAAATGCTCCATTATTACCTCTTTAATAATTGACTCCAGCATCTTTCCCACCACCGAAGTCAGGCTAACTGGTCCGGAATTTCCCGTTTTCTCTCTCGCTCCTTTCTTGAAAAGTGGGATATAGCTATCCTATCCACAGGAACTCCACAGGAACGATCCTGAAATCTAGCTCCATCCGTCCACTATTTTAGAGCCACCTCCATCTCCTGGGATGAATCAGGCCCGGGGATAGCCTCCAATACTATTTCTCGAGTCATTATCCTGTTCTCCAGTACATCAAGTGGAAGACAGATCCGAAGTACTATTCAAATTTCCTTTTGCCCATAATTATATTTTCACATCAAGGAACCCACATTGACTTTGCTACTCTTTTTCCCTTTAACATATCTAAAGAAGCTTTTACTGTCCTTCTTTATATTCCTGGCCAGCTTCCCCTCATCTTTTCAGCCCGTACCTTCTGTTGTCCTATGAAAGTTCTCCCAATCCTCTGGCTTCTGGCTACTCTTTGCTGTGTTATACATCTTTTATTTTAGTTTTATTCTATCCCTAACTTCTCTTGTCAGCCACGGTTGCGTCCTACTCCCCTTAGAATCTTTCTTCCTTTTTGGAATGAAATGATCCTGCGTCTTCCGGATTATACCCAGAAATTCCTGCCATTGCTGTTCCACCGTCTTTCCTGCTAGGATCCCTTTCCAGTCTACTTTGGCCAGCTCCCCTCTCATGCCTTCATAGTCCCCTTTGTTCAACTGCATCACTGCCACTTTCGATTTAACATTCTCCTTCTCAAATTGCAGATTAAAACTAATCATATTATGATCACTACCTCCAAGCGGTTCCTTTACCTCGAGTTCTCATATCATACCTGCTTCATTGGACAACACTAAATCCAGAATTGCCTTTTCTCTGGTCAGCTCCATTACAAGCTGCTCTAAGAATCCATCTCGGAGGCATTCTACAAACTCTCTTTCTTGAGGTCCTGAACCAACCTGATTTTCCCAGTCTACCTGCATATTGAAATCCCCCATCACCACAGTGGCATTACCTTTGTTACATGCCAGTTGTAACTCCTGCTGCAACTTACACCCTACATCCGGGCTACTATTTGGGGGTCTGTAAATAACACCAATTAGTGTCTTCTTGCCTTTACAATTCCTCAACTCAATCCACAGTGACTCTACCTCCTCATTCCGTATGTCTTTCCTCGCAAGGGACTGAATTCCATCCCTCACCAGTAGAGCTACCCCCCTCCTGTGCCCACCTGCCTGTCCTTTCTATAGGATGTATAACCCTGAATATTAAGTTCCCAGGCCTGATCCTCCTGCAGCCACGTCTCAGTAATCCCCACAATATCATATCTACCAACCTCTAACTGAGCCTCAAGCTCATCTACTTTACTTCTTATACTTCGCGCATTCATATACAATACTTTTAATTCCTTACGCATCTCACCTTTCACATCGATCCCTATTATACTTGGCCATACTCTCCTTTGTGAGCTTCCTTTCCCGTTAATTCTGGGGTCATTAACCATCCCTTTACTCTCTTTCCCATTAACTCCATCTTCGACTATCGTATTTGACACACCTCCCCCCCCCCTCCCCCCCCCCCCCCCCTTATTCAGTTTAAAACCACCCATGTAGCAGTGGCAAACCTGCCTGCCAGAATGCTGGTCCCCCACCTGTTAAGATGCAATACGTCCCTTTTGTACAGTTCCTCCTTACTCCAAAACAGATCCCAGTGATCTGAGAATCTAAATCCTTGCCCCCTGCACCAGTTACTCAGCCACACATTCAGGTCCCGTATCTCCCTGTTCCTGCTCTCGCCAGCACGAGGAACTGGAAGCAAACCAGAGATAACAACCCTGGAGGTCCTGCTTTTCAGCATTTTTCTGAGCTCTCTAAAGAATATTCACCCCCTTCTTTCTGACATCGTTTGTGCCAACATGCACTACCACTTCCGACTGTTCACCATCGCCCTTGAGGATTTTCTGCACTCTGTCCGTGACATCCTGAATCCTGGCACCAGGAAGGCAGCACACCATTTTCGAATCCCGTCTGTTGCCGCAGAAACCCCTGTCCGTACCTCTCACAATGGAGTCTCCCAACTACAATGGCGTTGCCTGATGTTGGCCTCTTTGGTTTTGGCTCAACAGCCCTTTTACCTTCGCAAGCCAGTCCACCGTTCAGTGTTTTACGTCTTCTGTCCCGACAGCTTCTGAGTAGGTGAACCTGTTCACAATAGGTACAACACCCGGGGACCTATGAATTCCAAGTTTCCCTCCCTTTCTCACCGTCACCCACTTTTTCCCTTCCAGTACCTTAGGTGTAACTCCAGTACCTTAGGTGTAACCTTTCTGACTATTAACTAATTAACAGCTTCATATTCAGTTTACTGATTTGTATTTGGTTTGGGAAGATGCAGCTTTTATATTTGCCAGGTGTTTCAAAGAATAAACCTAGCAATTATACACCTATTAGTTTGACGTCAGTGGTGGGCAAATTAATGGAAAGGATACTTAGAGATAATATATATAAGCATCTGCATAAACAAGGTCTGATCAGGAACAGTCAACATGGATTTGTGCCTGGAAGGTCATGTTTGACAAACCTTCTTGAATTTTTTGAAGCGGTAACTAGGGAAATTGATGAGGGTAAAGCAGTGTGAATGTTGTCTATATGGATTTCAGTAAGGCCTTTGACAAGGTTCCCCATGGAAGGTTGGTTAAGAAGGTTCAATCTTTGGGTGTTAATGGCAGAGTAGCAAGATGGATTCAACAGTGGCTGAATAAGAGATGTCAGAGAGTAATGGTGGATGGCTGTTTGTCAGGTTGGAAAGCCGGTGACCATTGGGGTGCCTCAGGGATCTGTGTTGGGTCCACTGTTGTTTGTCATGTACATCAATGATCTGGATGATGGGGTGGAAAATTGGATAAGTAAGTATGCAGATGATACTAAGATAGGTGGTGTGTTGTGGATAATGAAGTAGATTTTCAAAGTCTACAGAGAGATTTGGGCCATTTGGAAAAGTGGGCTGAAAGATGGCAGATGGAGTTTAATGCTGTTAAGTGTGAAGTGCTACATCTTGACAGGACAAATCAAAATAGGACGTACATGGTAATGGTAGAGAATTGAGGAATGCTGTGGAACAGAGGGATCTAGGAATAAACTGTGCATAGTTCCCTGAAGGTGGAATCGCATGTAGATAGGGTGGTAAAGAAAGCCTTTGGTGTGCTGGCCTTTATAAATCAGAGCATTGAATATAGGAGTAGGGAAGTAATGTTTAAAATTGTACAAGGGCATTGGTAAGACCAATTCTGGAGTATTGGTGTACAATTTTGGTCGCCTAGTTATAGGAAGGATGTCAACAAAATAGAGAGAGTACAGAGGAGATTTACTAGAATGTTGCCAGGGTTCCAGCAACTATGTTACAGAGAAAGGTTTGAACAAGTTAGGTCTTTATTCTTTGGAGCGCAGAAGGTTAAGGGGGGACTTGATTGAGGTCTTTAAAATGATGAAGGGATAGACAGAGTTAACGTGGATACATTTTTCCCATTGAGGGTAGGGAAGATTCAAACAAGAGGGCATGACATGAGAATTAAGGGACAGAAGTTTTGGGGTAACGTGAGGGGGAACTTCTTTATTCAGAGGGCGGTGGCTGTGTGGAATGAGCTTCCAGCAGAAGTGGTGGAGGCAGGATCGATTTTAACATTTAAGAGTAAAGTGGATAGGTATATGGACGTGAAGGGAATGGAGGGGTATGGTCTGAGTGCAGGTAGATGGGACTAGGGGAAAACAAATGGTCGGCACGGACTGGAAGGGCCGAGAGGGCCTGTTTCCGTGCTGTAATTGTTATACGGTTATATGTTATATGGTTATATGGTTAAAATCAATGAGTTGTGTTTATAGTAATGCATTGGTTATCGATTAACAGGAATTGCAATATTCCAGATGGTCAGACCGCATTGTTCATTCAAGGCTGTCTGGTGCTGTTTCTCAACACTTGTAGCATATTAGTGCTCATTCTTATGGTTGATGAAGAAGAAGAAGAATTAAGAAAGAGTGTCACAGAGGGCATTTTATTGCTTTGGTATTTTCTGTGGTTAAGCATGATGTTGTGCTTCCAATATGAAAAAGTTGAAGCAAACCATTGAATGGAAATTATGAATATTCTCTGAAAATACAGAATTCAAAGTATTATATTAAGCATTATTTTCTTTTCAAGCTCCAAAGACTATTTCTTTGAAATATTTACATGGATTATGAGTAGATTATAGTGTGATGGTCAGTGCACCATAAAGGCCTTTCATTTCACTTGACTTTCCCGTACTGCTCCCTGCAAATAGTTACTTGGTGTTGGTCCTATATAAACCACTGATTCTGAGCTGACACCAACCATGCTATTATTACAGCTGCACAATGTGTGTATTTAGACAAAACCAAATGAGACAGCAATTATTGTGTTTAATAAAGGTAACCTTAGCAGTAAATAATATCCAACATTGTTCCAGGATTATCAATATTTTAGTTTGTTGACTATACACAAAAAAACATAAGAGTCGACCACTTACTCTGTACCAAGGTTGTTATTAAAAAAGGATGTCTACCTGATGGTTATACCTGTCTGTGCTTTTGTATTTCACATCTTTAAGTTGAGTCTTTTAATTGCTAGTTAGGTGAAGTAGCCTATTTTCTTTGACACCTTAATTCCACATGTCTCCTCTTTTATACATCAACATTATATTTATCTCAGAATACCTTGCCATCTGGGACTAATAACAGAAAAGTACTTGACGTGAAAAGAAAAATATTTACAGGGCAAAGAAGAACAAGCAGGGAAGAAGAGCTAATTGGATAGCTCTTTTGCAAATTTGCCACAGAAAATTAGCCCAATTTTCCTCCTCTGTACAAGTATGATGCCAGTGTTCTTTACATTCTGTGAACAATCCAAAATTGCTCATCTCCAATGGCAATAACCTTTCTTTGCTATAATAATAAAAATAATAAGAGCTTTTGTTACTTTTAACGAGTTATTTATTCACCCTCAAGGATACTCTCTTGTATGTTTGTAGCTTGACATTTTTTAAGTTCTGTTAGGCAATTTATTCAGAAACTGGATTTTGCACAGACCAAGGTTTCAATATAATTTTTATTTATATCAGCCGACCACAACAAAGTATACGAGTTTGATAGTGGGCTGTCAGGTCACATTGGACTTCTGTGTGCGCTGAGCCAAACTGGACATCAGACGTGCACTTGAAGTTAGATGATGTCGCTCCTCAGCGCCTGCTCGCCCATCAGATTTGTAATTGAGCCAAATGGCAGAGCAGGGGCACGCAGAGCTGTGGGGCGAGGTGCACCACATCCAGACACTGTTTTATGTCCAGGCGTCTGGCTGATATACAAACGTCTTGCCCGTTCCTTTGAATGAGCTCAGTGACGTGTAGAAGAAAGTAAATTGGTATTTCAAGTATAATTGCAGTTGTTGCTCCTTTCAATACTTCAGTTTAATCCTTGTATTTTCATTGCCATAGATTAGAAAATGATAAATGTGTAAGTTTCAAGATGCTTTAATCAATTAATACTTGTATATCATCCTTATGAGAAAGTAAAATGTCCATGATGTGGAACAAGGAAGCAAGAAGAAAGAATTCAAAATCGAAAGAACTGAGGGTTTATTGGAGGGGATCAAAAACTATGATTACTGGGTTTTTGACATTGGTGAGAAATGTAGCGTGGAAAAGAAGAGATAAAGATGAAGTCTAGAATATAAAGGGATTGTGGTTTTGAAGTTAATGGTGAAGAGTTACAGGTCGGGATGTCCAGAATTTGAGGCTCACAAGTTACAATTGACATGGAGGAAGGCTCCAAATTAGAATATAACCGAAGGTTTTTAGGCATGGAAAATTGATTAAAATTAATGAATGGAAAGAAACTCAAATTATATGTAACACCTGAATCCCTGAATGTCCCTAACCACTTTATAGTAAGTTATGGAACATAAAACAGTATAGCATGGGAACAGGCCCTTCCGGCCCACAATGTTTGTGCCAAACGTCATACCAAGTTGAACTGATCTTTTCTGCCATATCCCTCTATTCCTCGCATTTCTATGTGCCTATCTAAAAGCCACTTAAATGCCATATCTTATCTGCCTCCACTACCACCCATAGCACTGCATTCCAGGCCCCAACCACCCTCTGCGTAAACACAAACTTGGCACGCATACCTCCGTTAAAGGCTCCCCTTCTCACTGTTTAGCTATGCCCTCTAGTATTGTACATCTTCACCCTGGGAAAAAGATTCTGACTGTCCACCCTATCAATGCCTCTCATAATTTTATATATTTCTATCAAGTCTCCCCTCAACCTCAGACATACCAGATAGAACAATCCAAGTTTATCCAACCTCTCCCTGTAGCTGAAACTCTCTAATCCAGGCAGAATTCTGGTAAACCTACTCTAGTGTAGTTTAGTTTGGTTTATTGTCACATGTACCGAGGTACAGTGAAAAGCTTTTGTAGCATGCTGATCAGTTAGTGGAAAGACGATACATGATTACAATTCAGCGTAGTGACATGATAAAGGAAATACAGAGAATAACGTTTAATGCAGGATAAAGTCCAGTAAAATCCAATCAAAGGTAGTCTGAGGGTCTCCAATGAGGTAGATACTAACCCAAGACTGCCTCGAGTTGTTGGTAGCATGGTTCAGTTGCCTGATAACAGATGGGAAGAAACTGTCCCTGAATCTGGAGGTGTGCATTTTCACACTTCTATATCTCTTGCCTGATGGGAAAGGGGATGGGGTGCGACTCATCCGTGATTATGCTGGTGGCCTTGCCCAGGCAGTGTGAGATATAAAGTGAGATAAATGGAAGGGTGGTCCATAATTCACTGCAATTTATTACTGTTTGGATGGAGCTGTTCCCACGCCATGCTAATAAGGTTTGGGAACAGCTCCATCCCGATAAAATGTTGTTCGGGACATGCTAACTTCCTAAGCCTTGTCAGGAAGTACAGGCTTTGGGTCCTCTGCACCCGCTCCAATCTTCCATATTTTTCCTGTGATGGGACAACCAGAACTGCGTGCAATATTCCAATTGCAGCATAACCAAAGTTGTTTCGAGTTGTCGCATGACTTCGTCACTCATGTACTCAATGCCCCTAGCAATGAAGGCAAGCATACCATATGCCTTCTTTAGCACCCTATCTACGTCCTACCACATTTAATAAGCTATGACCTTGAACTCCAAGATCCCTCTGCACATCAATGATGTTAAGGGTCATGCCATTACATATATATTCTCTCCTTGCATTCAACCTCCCAATGTGCAACACCTTGCACTTGCTCAGGTTAAACTCCATCTGCCATTTATCTGCCCACTTCTGAAGCAGATATATATCCTGCTGTATCATCTGACAGCCTTCCTCACTGTCTGCAACTCCTTCAATTTTGGCATTGTCAGCAAAATTACTCATCACCCCATTTATATTTACGTCGTGGTCATTTGTATATATATACACAAATAGCAGATGTCCCAGCACAGATCCACATGAAACTCCACTGGTCGCAGACCTCCAGCCAGAATATCTACCTTCCACCTCAACCCTCTGTCTTCAATGACTAAGCCAGTTCTGATTCCATATCACCAAGACATTGTGAATCCAGTAAATCTTAATCTTCTGGATTAATCTATCATGATTAGTATGGGTGTCAGGGGGTTAATGGGAGAAGGCATCAGAATGGGGTGATGAGGGAGAGCTGGATCAGCCATGATTGAATGGCGAAGTTGATGGGCCGAATGGCCTAATTCTGCTCATATCACATAACCTAATGACCTTATGAGGGACCTTATCAAAAGCCTTACTAAAATCCATGTGTACAATATCCACTGCCCTACCTTCATCAATCTCCTTTGTCACCTCCTCTAAAAACCCAATAAAGTTGATGAGGTACGACCTGCCACATACAAAGCCATGCTGGCTATCCCTAATTAGTCCATTCTTTTCCAAATTGAAGCAAATCCTATCTTGAAGAATTCTCTCCAATAGGTTCCCTACAACTGACCTGAAGCTTACCAGCCTATTGGTCCCTGGATTCTCTCTACTTCCTTTCTTAAAGAAATAAAAAAACATTGCCCATTCTCCAGTCCTCTGGAACCTCACCTATGGACAGAGAAGAAACAAAGATCTTCGTCAAGGCCCCTGCGATCTCCTCTCTTGCCTGGGATAGATCCACCTTTATCCAAGTCCTTTTCAAGTATAGGCACCACGTTATGAAGGAACAGGTCATTTAATGTGTTCATTGCGGTTTCCCCATAAATAACATGGCTTGTAGCGTAAGACATCTTTAGGGTTCAGCAAGACGAGATGTAATAGGTTGGTAGTATATGGCTCATAATGTGTATAACCCTGCTGGGCATCACTTGCACAGTGACATTTTTACAGTGCTCATGATTTGCCTGCACAGTCCATTACATTACTTGTTCCTTGTTTAGTGAAAGGTAATGGTTGAAAACTAATGGTACAGAAGTGTAAATGTTAAGTTTCTCAATTTGCAGCCAGAGTTCTGAATAGTTGATCAAAATACGTGAATTTAATACAACTCTGGGTATTGGGGAACTTAAATTCATGCAATTTAATAAAACTAGTAACAGTAGCCATGAAGGATATATATTTTTGAAAACATTCATTTTGTTCACTTACGGCCATCAATGAAGGAAATCTGCAATCTTTCCATGGTCTGGCCTATATGTGACTCCAGCCCCACCAATAAAATTGATTCTTCATTTCGTCAATTCAGTTAGGAATGAACAATGATATCCACATCTGGTTAAATGGATAAAAACCTGTGTGAGCTCCACATTTTTAAAACAATTTCTAGATTTTATAACTGTTTACCATGTCAAAAAATATGGCATTCACAGACATTCTGCTTAAAGTATGACACATTAAACAAAACATATTGTTCATGTTTCATTCTATCCAGAGGACATATATATTTTTGACAAAGATTCTTTGATGGAATCTTTGACAAAGATTCCATCAAATCCATTTAATCTCCTGGAGAAAAGTTCTGCAAATACTTTGCACTTCATTCTCTCCTTAAATAAACATAACAAGGAAAATTTCAACTGCTCACAGATCCCTATATCCTTGCTGTCCCAACTATCACAGTGCTTCATTTATCATGACATGCAACATTGGGAACATTGGGAAATATAGGCAGGACAAGATTTCAAATTGTTTCTCCAGCCAGTTCCAAAAATGAATTACCACCGAATTGCCCATCAGTCAAATGTCCTCATAACTTTGCCATATTTTACTCAGCATCACCTATTTTCATTTTTCTTTCAACGGTATACTCATTCAATAAACATCTGCACTTTTGACCTTTTGATGGAAGGGAGGTCATTGACGATGGTGAATGTAGCCATGTAACTCCTGTCAATGATGTCTATCAATAGTGTTGAAAGCTATCCATGCTGTGTCGGTTCGCAAAACAAGATTAATCCATAATTACAGCCCAATCAGTCTGCTCTCAGTTATCATCAAAATGAAGAAAGATGTCTTCAACGTGGAGGGCACATCTACTGAGGCATTATGGGTTAAGGTCCTAAAAATAAAAAAGGAGAAATTACTCTAATTGGATTATATTATAGGCCACCCAATAGCCAGTGGGAAATAGATGATCAGTTATGTAGACAGAATACAGAAGCAAACAAACAGCAGAGGTCCCAGCACAGATCCTGCGGAACCCCACTGGTCAATGACGTCCAGCCAGAATATCTACCTTCCACCACAACTCTCCCGCTAAATTAGTCACAAATCCGTACAAACACGTCTTCGTAAATGTAGATGCGTTGCTGTTCGTTTGCTGACGACAATAAAATTCAAGTTGCAGACAGTGGAGAAGGCTATCGGAAGATACAGCGGGATATAGATCAGCTGTAGAAATGGGCGGAGAAATGGCAGATGGAATTTAACCCGACGAAGTCCGAGGTGTTTTACTTTGGGAGATTAAATGTACGGAGAGTGTAAACAGTTACTGACTCTTAACAGCATTGATGTGCAGAGGGACCTTGGGAGTCCAAGATCATAGCTCACTAAAGGAGGCAGCACAAGTAGATAGAGAGGTAAAGAAGGCACGTGGTAAGTCTTCTTCAAGTTTGCAGATGACACAAAGCTGGGTGGCAGTGTGAGCTGCGAGGAGGATGCTATGAGGCTGCTGAGTAATTTGAATAGGTTGGGTGAGTGGGCAGATGCATGACAGATGCAGTATAATGTGGATAAATGTGAGGTTATCCACTTTGGTGGTAAGAAGATGGCGGTCACGGTGGCGCAGCGGTAGAGTTGCTGCCATGCAGCGAATGCAGCGTCAGAGACCCGGGTTCAATCCCGAATACGGGTGCTGTCTGTACGGAGTTTGTACGTTCTCCCCGCGACCTGCGTGGGTTTTCTCTGAGATCTTCGGTTTTGTCCCACATTCCAAAGACGTACAGGTTTGTAAGTTAATTGGCTTGGTAAATGTAAAAAATGTCCTTAGTGGGTGTAGGATAGTGTTAATGTATGGGGATCGATGGTCGGCATGGTCCAAAGGTCCTGTTTCCATGCTGTATCTCTAAATTAAACTGAGAACAAGAAGGCAGATTATTTTCTGAATGGTGCAGATTAGGAAAAGAGGAGGTGCAAACGAGATCTGGGTGTCCTTGTACATCAGTCACAGCAAGTAAGCATGCAGGTACAGCAGGCAGTGAAGAACGCAAATGACATGTTGGCCTTAATATCGAGATTAAGCATAGAAGCAAGGAGGTTCTACTGCAGTTGTACAGGGCTCTGATGAGACCACACCTGGAGTGCTGTGTGCAGTTTTGGGCTCCTAATTTGAGGATGGACATTCTTACTATTGAGGGAGTACAGCGTAAATTCGGCAGGTTAATTTACGGGATGGCGGGACTGACATGTGATGAAAGAATGGATTAACTGGGCTTGTATTCGCTGGATTTAGAAGGATGAGAGGGTAACTATTGAAACATATACAATTCTTAAGGGATTGGGCAGTTGCCCCAGGCTAGATACAGGGAAAATGTTCCCAATGTTGGGGGAGTCCAGAACCAAGAGTTCACAGTTTAAGAGTAAGGGGTAGGCCATTTAGGACTGAGATGAGGAAAACCCTTTTCACCCAGAGAGTTGTGAATCTGGAATTCTCTGCCACAGAAGACAGTGAAGGCTAATTCACTGGATGTTTTTAAGAGAGAGTTAAATATAGCTCTGAGGGCCAGCGCAATCAAGGGATATGGGGAGAAAGCAGGAACGGGGTATTGGTTATGGATGATCAGCCATGATCATATTGAATGGCGGTGCTGGCTCGATGGACCGAATGGCCTACTCCTGCACCTATTTTTTATGTTTCTATGCCTTCATTGCTGGGAGTGGGAGTACAAGAGTCACGAAGCAGCTCTGTAGCACTTTGATTAGGTTGCATGTGGAATATTACATGCAGTTCTGGTTACCAGAACGCTGGCCTAGATTAGAGGGTTTCAGCTACAGGGAGAGGTTGAATAGTCTTGGATTCCTTTTCTGGAACGTCAGAAGTGGAGGAGAGACTTGATAGAAGCATATAAAATTATGAGACGCACAGAGTAGAGAATTAGAACGTATTTCCCAGGGTAGAAATGTCCAACACTAGAGGGCATAGCTACAAGGTGCGAGGGGGAACGTTCTTTTACACAGAGGGTGGTGGGGGCTTATCCATCGCCACAGGGTGATGGTGGGGGAAGATCCGACTGGCATTTAAGAGGCCTTTGGATAGGACAATGGAAATGCAGAATAGAGGCATATGGATTATGTGTAGGCAGAAGAGATCAGTTTAGCTAGGCAACTAGCTAGGCCTCTGTACATGTGACAATAAACTAAATTAAACTCAGGGCTACCAACATTGGGTGAGAGTTGGGAGTGAGAAATTGTGAGGGACCAAGCCCGAGGGAGCGTAGCGACCGAAGGGGGGGGGGGGGTGTCCTCCCTCTCATTGGTACGGAGCCTTTGCATTTTTCCGCTTGAAATTGTGCAATCTGGTGCATACTGTAGCGAGTCTTTTAACTTACACTTGAATGCAATATTAATGCTTTAAATTGGATTAGCTATGAATAAGGTTAGGCTAAATTACATTTCTAATTACATTCCACAGTAGAGCCAGGCTCTGATCAACAGGTGCAGCACATGAATGATCTTAGTATATTCATGCATGGAAATCAGATTATAATCAAACACTTGGCCCAAGTTGACCAACTGGGTCTCGCTGCACACCTGGTACTATTTCTGACCCTGACCAGTCGCATACCTTCTCTCATTCTTGACCCTGAGTCCAGCCCTACACCTGGCCCCCTATTCTACCCTGATCATAGCTACTTACCTGCTTAGGTTCCCAGTGCTGAACACACCCCTTGTCCCAGCTTTGACTGCACACCTAGTACTGTTCTAGACCTAGACTCTGGATGCACACTTGGCCTTGCTCCTAGCCCCTCTGCACTGACAATATATCTGGCCCACACATGAAGCCCCATATCCGATCCCCATGGACTTAACGTATTACTTAACCTATTACGTTAAGCACCTATTAACTCCATAGGTGCTTATCTAATGCGATAATCTTTTTATGGGGCATTTCAAAGACCAACATTTGTATAACAAAATGTGCTTCATCCATTGGCGTCCTTGTTATCTAACATGCTAGTTACTTTGTCAAAGAAGTCATCAATTGGTTGAACACAATTTCTCATCCATAAATTTTCGTTTTCATGACAGAGAAATTTGTGATCAGTGTGAGAATTTGGCCAAATGCGTGATTCTCACGCTCAATGCATGAGAGTTGGCAGCTCTGCTGAACTACATCATGTTCGGTACAAACTTTATGGGCTGAAGGACCCGTTTCTGTGCTGTACTGTTCTATGTTGTACAGTTACAGGTCACGTCATAGTGGCACTTAGTGGCCATGACAGGCAGTTCATTCATTGAGAATGTCTCCAGAAATATGCATGCACGTTGGTTTAATATTAAATACTGATGTAAAGGCATTATGAGAAACTGAAAGTATGTGCATTATAGTAATATATGTGCATACATTTTTGTTGGGGTGGGGTGATTTTGGGCAGTTAATATTTAAATATAAATGCCTGTAAATTGATTTATTTGCACCCAGGGTTAAAACTGAGCCCTGAAAACATCAGGGTGGTGCCAAGGAATATATTTTGTGTAAGAACATACTACGCAAGATAAAGACATTCAGAATATTCAGGACACTCAAAGCGAGTAAATCCCATTGCGCTTGTAAATTGGCATCATATCTTTTGCAAACATTTTCAATAAAGTTTCAAGACGGGACACAAAATGAGGGCTACATACTCTGGTCATTACACCTGGGAACACAGCAGCCAAATCATTGATCTATAACAAACTGCAGGAAACATCCATTGAAATGATTTTATTTAACTGATTTGGAAAATAGAAGAAGCAGTAAAGCTCCTCCAAATGCCCCTTGCAAATCTAAATACACTACATCAATTGGTTCCTCGCCATCCACTCTCCCAGTTATATCCTCAAAAGAATTTGAGTATATTTATCAAACAGGATTTATCTGTTTCATAAAACTATGTTGACTAAGTTTGAATATATTCAGCTTTCCTAAATGATTAGATGTTTCTTTTTTAATTACTGACTCTAGCATCCTACCAATAATAGCTGTCAAATTAACTAACCTTAATTCCCTGCCATTCCAATCAGGTAGAGTCGAGTTTATTATTGAAGAAGGGTCTCAACTCGAAACGTCGCCCATTCCTTCTCTCCAGAGATGCTGCCTCACCTGCTGAGTTACTCCAGCGTTTTGTGTCTACCTTCGAGTTTAATACATTTTTAAGAAAGGCGGGAGAGAGAAAACAGGGAATTATAGAGCAGTTAGCCTGACATCGGTGGTGGGGAAGATGTTGGAGTCAATCATAAAAGATGAAATAGCGGCACATTTGGACAGCAGAAACAGGATCGGTCCAAGTCAGCATGGATTTACAAAGGGGAAATTATGCTTGACTAATCTTCCGGAATTTTTTGAGACTGTAACTAGGAAAATGGGCAAGGGAGAGCCAGTGGATGTAGTGTACCAGGACTTTCAGAAAACATTTGATAATGTCCCACATAGAAGATTAGTGGCACATGGTATTGAGGGTAGAGTGCTGACATGGATAGAAAATTGGTTGGCAGACAGGAAACAAAAAGTAGGGATTAACGGGTCCCTTTCAGAATGGCAGGCAGTGACTAGTGATTTACTGGAAGGCTCGGTGCTGGGACCGCAGCTATTTACAATATACACCAATAATTTAGATGAAGGGATTCAAAGTAACATTAGCAAATTTGCAGATGACACAAAGCTGGATGGCAGTGTGAACTGTGAGGAGGATGCTATGAGAATGCAGGGTGACTAGGACAGGTTGGGTGAGTGGGCAGATGCAGTTTAATGTGGATAAATGTGAGGTTATCCACTTTGGTAGCAAAAACAGAAAGGCAGATTATTATCTAAATGGTGTCAAGTTGGGAAAAGGGGAAGTGCAACGGGATCTGGGAGTCCTTGTACATATGTCAATGAAAGTAAGCATGCAGGTACAGCAGGCAGTGAAGAAAGCGAATGGCATGTTGGCCTTCATAATAAGAAGAGTTGAGTATATGGGCAAAGAGGTTCTCCTACAGTTGTACAGGGCCCTAGTGAGACCACACCTGGAGTATTGTGTGCAGTTTTGGTCCCCTAATTTGAGGAAGTGTAGCGTAGGTTTACAAGGTTAATTCCCAGGATGGCGGGACTGTCATATGCTGATAGAATGGAGCGGCTGGGCTTGTATACTCTGGAAATTAGAAGAATGAGAAGGGATCTTATTGAAACATATAAGATTATTAAGGGTTTGGACAAGCTAGAGGCAGGAAACATGTGCCCGATGTTGGGGGAGTCCAGAACCAGGGACCACAGTTTAAGAAGAAGGGGTAAGCCATTTAGAACGGAGATGAGGAAACACTTTTTCACACAGAGAGTTGTGAGTCTGTGGAATCCTCTGCCTCAGAGGGAGGCAGGTTCTCTGGATACTTTCAAGAGAGAGCTAGATAGGGCTCTTAAAGATAGCGGAGTCAGGGGATATGGGGAGAAGGCAGGAACGGGGTACTGATTGGGGATGACCAGCCATCATCACATTGATTGGCAGTGCTGGCTCGAAGGGCTGAATGGCCTACACCTGCACCTATTGTCTATTATCTATTTATTATCATATGTCTTTCCTCTTTTTAAACAAGGGAGTTGCATTGTTTTTTTCCAATATTTTGGCATTTTTTATCAGACATTAGCGATCGATTAACTATTTCAACCAATGGGTCCACTATCTCTGCTGCAACTTCTTTTAATACCCAAGTGTGCAGTCCATCTGGTCCTGGCCAAAGGAGTCTTTAGTCCCCTTAATTTCCAATACTTTGTTTCTTGTAACTGGGATTTTTGTAAGTTCTACCATAGGTGAAATTAGCCTGTCTCATATCTTGGGGATATTGGCATTGTCTTCCACAGTGCAGACGGATGCATTTTTTATAAACACATCTGCCATTTCATTGTTTGTTGCAATTAATTGATCAGTTCCCTGGAGCCTCACATGTACCTTAGCAGACTTCTTCCTATTTATATATCCAAATAAACTTTTACTGCTACTTTAAGTTTTTTAATGTAAGTTTTCTCTCAGAATTAATATTCTACCTTATGAGCTTTTTGGTCTCTGATCCTAAAAAGTGTTCCAGAACTTTGGCGCATCAATAGCTCTTGCCATTTTGTACAGTGCCCTCCATAATGTTTGGGACAAAGACCCATCGTTTATTTATTTGCCTCTGTACTCCACAATTTGAGATTTGTAATAGAAATCAAAATCACATGTGGTTAAAGTGCACGTCATCAGATTTTATTAAAGGGTATTTTTATACATTTTGGTTTCACTATGTAGAAATTACAGCTGTGTTTATACATAGTCCCCCCATTTCAGGGCACCATAATGTTTGGGACACATGGCTTCACAGGTGTTTATAATTGGTCAGGTGTGTTTAAATGCCTCCTTCATGCAGGTATAATAGAGCTCTCAGCACCTAGTCTTTCCTTCAGTCTTTCCATCACCTTTGGAAACTTTTATTACTGTTTATCAACATGAGGACCAAAGTTGTGCCAATGAAAGTCAAAGAAGCCATAATGAGACTGAGAAACAAGAATAAAACTGTTCGAGACATCAGCCAAACCTTAGGCTTACCAAAATCAACTGTTTGGGACATCATTAAGAAGAAAGAGAGCACTGGTGAGCTTACTAATCGCAAAGGGACTGGCAGGCCAAAGAAGACCTCCACAGCTGATAACAGAAGAATTCTATAATAAAGAAAAATCCTCAAACACCTGTCTGACAGATCAGAAACACTCTTCAGAAGTCAGGTGTGGATTTGTCAATGACCACTGTCCGCAGAAGACTTCATGAACAGAAATACAGAGGCTACACTGCAAGATGCAAACCACTGGTTAGCCGCAACAATAGGATGGCCAGGTTACAGTTTGCCAAGAAGTACTTAAAAGAGCAACCACAGTTCTGGAAAAAGGTCTTGTGGACAGATGAGACGAAGATGAACTTGTATCAGAGTGATGGCAAGAGCAAAGTATGGAGGAGAGAAGGAACTGCCTAAGATCCAAAGCATACCACCTCATCTGTGAAACACGGTGGTAGAGGTGTTATGGCCTGGGCATGTCTGGCTGCTGAAGGTACTGCCTCACTTATCTTCATTGATGATACAACTGCTGATGGTGGTAGCATAATGAATATTGAAGTGTTCTATCTGCTCAAATTCAAACAAATGCCTCAAAACTCATTGGTCGGTGGGTCATTCTACAGCAAGACAATGATCCCAAACATACTGCTAAAGCAACAAAGGGGTTTTTCAAAGCTAAAAATGTTTCGAGTTGCCAAGTTTGATATCTACAATAATTATAGGAGGCATGGAGTACATGAGGTGCTAGAGGAGTATAAAGAATGTAAAAAGAATCTTAAGAAAGAAATTAGGAAGGCTAAAAGAAGATATGAGGTTGCTTTGGCAAGAAAGGTGAAAGTAAACCCAAAGGGTTTCTACAGCTATATTAATAGCAAAAGGATAACGAGGGATAAAATTGGACCATTAGAGAACCGGAATGGACAGCTATCTGCAGAGCCAAAAGAGATAGGGGAAATATTGAACAATTTCTTTTCTTTGGTATTCACCAAGGAGAAGGTTATTGAACTCTGTGAGTTAAGGGGAAAAAGTAGAGTAGCTATGGAAACTATGAGATTCAAAGAGGAGGAAGTACTGACACTTTTGAAAAATATAAAAGTGGATAAGTCTCCAGGTCCTGACAGGATATTCCCTAGGACATTGAGGGAAGTTAGTGTAGAAATAGCAGGAGCTATGACAGAAATATTTCAAATGTCATTAGAAACGGGAATAGTGCCGGAGGATTGGCGTACTGTGCATGTTGTTCCATTGTTTAAAAAGGGTTCAAAGAATAAACCTAGCAATTTATAGACCTATTAGCTTGACGTCAGTGGTGGGCAAATTAATGGAAAGGATACTTAGAGATAATATATATAAGCACCTGGATAAACAGGGTCTGATCAGGAACAGTCAACATGGATTTGTGCCTGGAAGGTCATGTTTGACAAACCTTCTTGAATTTTTTGAAGCGGTAACTAGGGAAATTGATGAGGGTAAAGCAGTGGATGTTGTCTATATGGATTTCAGTAAGGCCTTTGACAAGGTTCCCCGTGGAAGGTTGGTTAAGAAGGTTCAATCTTTGGGTGTTAATGGCAGAGTAGCAAGATGGATTCAACAGTGGCTGAATAGGAGATGTCAGAGAGTAATGGTGGATGGCTGTTTGTCAGGTTGGAAGCCGGTGACCATTGGGGTGCCTCAGGGATCTGTGTTGGGTCCACTGTTGTTTGTCATGTACATCAATGATCTGGATGATGGGGTGGAAAATTGGATAAGTAAGTATGCAGATGATACTAAGATAGGTGGTGTTGTGGATAATGAAGTAGATTTTCAAAGTCTACAGAGAGATTTGGGCCATTTGGAAAAGTGGGCTGAAAGATGGCAGATGGAGTTTAATGCTGTTAAGTGTGAAGTGCTACATCTTGGCAGGACAAATCAAAATAGGACATACATGGTAAATGGTAGGAATTGAGGAATGCTGTGGAACAGAGGGATCTAGGAATAACTGTGCATAGTTCCCTGAAGGTGGAATCGCATGTAGATATGGTGGTAAAGAAAGCCTTTGGTGTGCTGGCCTTTTTAAATCAGAACATTGAATATAGGAGTAGGGAAGTAATGTTAAAATTGTACAAGGCATTGGTAAGACCAATTCTGGAGTATGGTGTACAATTTTGGTCGCCTAGTTATAGGAAGGATGTCAACAAAATAGAGAGAGTACAGAGGAGATTTACTAGAATGTTGCCAGGGTTCCAGCAACTATGTTACAGAGAAAGGTTGAACAAGTTAGATCTTTATTCTTTGGAGCGCAGAAGGTTAAGGGGGGACTTGATTGAGGTCTTTAAAATGATGAAAGGGATAGACAGAGTTAACGTGGATACGTTTTTCCCATTGAGGGTAGGGAAGAATTCAAACAAGAGGGCATGACATGAGAATTAAGGGACAGAAGTTTCGGGGTAACGTGAGGGGGAACTTCTTTACTCAGAGGGTGGTGGCTGTGTAGAAAGAGCTTTCCAGCAGAAGTGGTGGAGGCAGGATCGATTTTAACATTTAAGAGTAAAGTGGATAGGTATATGGACGTGAAGGGAATGGAGGGGTATGGTCTGAGTGCAGGTAGATGGGACTAGGGGAAAACAAATGGTCGGCACGGACTGGAAGGGCCGAGAGGGCCTGTTTCCGTGCTGTAATTGTTATATGGTTAAGTCAATCACCCGATCTGAACCCAATTGACCATGTCTTTTATATGCTGAAGAGAAAACTGAAGGGGACTTGCCCCAAAAACAAGCATAAGCTAAAGATGACTGCAATACAGGCCTGGCAGAGCATCACCAGAGAAGACACCCAGCAACAATAGATAGATAGATAGACAGACAGACAGACAGACAGACAGACAGACAGACAGACAGACAGACAGACAGACAGACATTTTATTAATCCCCTTTTCAGGGGAAATTCAGATGTCCTTGCAGCACACAAATATAGATACAACATAGCATTAAAGAAGAAGTTTAACATTAAAAAAACATCCCCCCACAATGGTTCCCACTGTGGTGGAAAGCACAAAGTCCAGTCCCCATCCCGATGTCCACTCATAGTCGGGCCTAATGAGGCCTCCGCCGTCGCCTTCACGGAGGCCCGATGTTTCAGGCCCTCTCGCCGGGTGATGATGCTCCAGCGTCTGTAGACCCTCTCAGCAGCCTGGGATGCCTGGAACAGCCGCTTCTTACCGGAGACCGCGGCTTCCAAAGCCAAATGATGTCCTTGAATCAAATACTTCAAGCAGTCATTGCGTGCAAAGGATATGCAACAAAATACTAAATATGACTATTTTCATTTGCATGATATTGCTGTGTCCCAAACATTATGGTGCCCTGAAAATGGGGGGGGGGGGGGGGGGGGGGGGGGGGCGGGGGGGGGGGACTATGTATAAATACTGTTGTAATTTCTACATGGTGAAACCAAAATGTATAAAAATGGCCTTTATTAAAATCTGACATTGTGCATTTTAACCACATGTGATTTTGTTTCTATTACAAATCTCAAATTGTGGAGTACAGAGGCAAATAAATAAATGATGGGTCTTTGTCCCAAATATTATGGAGGGCATTGTATATCCTACTTTTAAAATCCCCTGTTTGCCTGTTATTCTTTACCTCCTTTGTTAACCACAGATTGTACCTCTTGTGGAATTTCTCTTTTTGACGAGGATAAACCCGCTGAGTATTATAGATCAGCTATTTGAATATGTGTTATTGTTCATCAACGAACCTGTCTCTCTGCATGTTTACCCAGTCCACCTTAGGCAACCTCCCTCCTACCATTATAATTTCCCTTATTTAAATTGAAGGAATTGGTAACAACCTGTGGTGTTCATCCTCAAAGTGCATGTTGAAATTCCATTATATTGTAAATATAAATTGTTATCATTTATAACGCATAGATTTAATCTTTATTATCATAACATTTCCAATTCTGGGCATCATGCTTCAGAATGTCTTGAGGAAATGCATGGTAATTTTACAACAGTAATAGCAGGATTAGTGAAATTAGATTCTGTTTGGGGTCTGGAGATGTTAAAATTGTTTCCTTGGAAACAGAAAATACTAAAGCTGGATTTAATAGACATGTTCAAAGTCATCAAAGGTTTTAGTATATTACAGCAGAGAAACAGGCTATTCAGCCCAACTTGTGCATGCTGGGCTTTGATGGGGTAAATAAGTTTGTATTCATCAGCAGAAGGAACACAGCATATCCAGTGAACATAGACCAAAAGCAGTTAACGAAAGAACCACAGATATGATTGGTAGTTTTTTAATACTTAAAGATATTGTGGTCCGGAATGCACTACTAGGTACTAAATTGCAAAGAGGAATTACTTGAAAGATATCTAATTGCAGAACTGAGGAATAACCGGGGAAATAAGTCTAATTGACTAGCAGTTATAAAGACCTGGGGAAGCCATGTGAGCCAAATAATTTCCTCCTTTGCTATTAGATACCATGATTTCTATAAATTGCATGCAAATAATCTTCCATAAGTATTGAATTCAAGGTAGTAATATTCATCTGAAGGTGTATATTTGCATCACAAGGAATTACTAGTTGGGAGAACGCCTGTCTAAACAAAGTTACCTTACTCTGGAAAAAAATGACTAATGAGAAATACATTGAATTTCAAACATGCCTCTCAGCAAAAAAAAAACGAACACGCTGACACTTGCATTCATTAAGTTTAGTTCTTCTGTTTACGTATGCTACTGCCAAATTTTTGAAAAGTAGCTTCAACTTGTATTACAGATTACATGATTGCTCTAAATCTTCCATGTGAAAAAATTCTGCATCTTCCACGGTTGAAAATGTCTTTGTGTTAATTCTCATAAAACAAATTGTAAGAAAGGAAAGGGAAATAAATCTATGGCTTTTCAGTATCTGAGGTATAAGAAAGAAGAATTTGCCCAGACCTTCCTTCATAGTGAACAGTTGAGCCTTGCGAGCTTATCTTCGTGCGTGATGAATCGGGGTTTCCCAGAGAATCTCAAATACAAGTTTCCACAGGGCTTCCAGCTCCCAGCTTATTCATCCGTTCCATGTTCATGCCATCAAATTGTTTTGATATTGATGATGTGCTGTGATAATCATGACTGTAAAATGAAGGGTGATTGCAAGCTTGAGGAACTCTGGAGAAAGTAGAAGTTATTAAGTGAAGTAAGAAGGTAAAAATGAATGTAACAATGTGAAAATAAGAAGTTATCATAGAGCAGCAAATGGACAGGGATGGAGTGTACAATGAGGAGAAAATAGAAACACTCAGCAGGTCATGCAGCATCATCCATGGATGGAGAAACAGAGTTAATATTTCCAGTCAAAGACAATGTGTGAGCACTGTTTTCATTTCCACAGTTGCAGATTCACCTGCAGCACCTGCTGTTTATATTTCAGAAATCCAGCCTTGGCAATTCTTTAATTTTTCATGAGAGATAAACGAACAGAGTTGAAAAAGACAGGCTTTTGGGGGATTAAAGGGAAACATTTTAAATGTTGTTAACTGGAAACAAATAGACTGGTTAGGAAATGTTTTCAACTCCAGACATAGCAGCTTGTTCAACTATGTGGACTGTTGTGGGATGAATTAAATGATAAATGGCTAATACAAAACTATTGGTGGATTATAGGAGCCAGGTTTACAGAAAAATACAACTATCAGTAGCTTAATGCTTTTGAAAAATTAGTTTTACAATTTCAGTCATTTTTTATTAACTAATGATTAACAAAAGGTACATTAACAAAGGGTATCAGATAAACAAAACCTTGTTGCATTTAAATCATTTAAAAATTCTGAAAGGATAAAGGAGAAAGATACTAATAGAGCATTGAAAATCATTTTGACAGTAGTGTACTTTATTGTTAAGTACTTTCATCTGTTTTATTCTTTTTCAATCTTATAATGACTGCATTTTTCTTTGAAAAGATCTAGAATTAATTTACAAATTCTGATATCCAGATAATTTGAAATTCGAAAAATGTTTAACCTAATTATATTAATACCAGTTAGGGCTTTAATTGTTGAATTTTTATTATTGATTCAAATTAAATATGCTTTTTTTGGAGTGTTTGGAAAAATCTGTTAATTTTGTCCCATTGCCTGCTTGTTTTAATAGTGGAATCTGTTCACACCATTCCTGTTCAACCACACAGCTTCTGCAGCAAAATACTTTACATCAAGCAATTTTAGCAAAATCTTCAAGTTCTTTTGCATCATCTCTTTAGCTTCACATCCCATTTCCACCAAAGTTTTCACTCACTCCTATTCATCATAGTCACACCATTGACTAGTGCATCGTATGAGACACTGAGAAAGAAGGTTACTATCAAAATATTCAACATACTCAAGTGGTCCAACATTTCTAGGGCCTGTTGCCTTCAGCCATATTAGTTACACTCTTCAAGTTGTGATGCCAACTTCCCACCACTCCCTCTGTTACGGTGAACAATGCTGATTCTTGCTAGGGCAGTAGTCCACGTGTACTTTATGAAAGACACATGTAGCACGCTGAAAGCAAAATGTAAATTCTGCATGATTAACATTTGTTGATGGTGCAAAGTTTGATAAGTGAAAAGAAAATAAGAGATATTCTCCAAATCAATCTGAAGGAGTTCTTCAGTTTTTATCATTTATAATTGAAAAAGTTGACTTAATAACTGTCAAACTTCTGCAATGTTTCTTTTAAATTCACTTTGAATGTTACACTATAGAATATAAAATAAGTGTATATTAACTTTAGGCGCTGCCTGACGATTGGTTTTACACTTTATTTCTTGCCAGAACAATCCAAGACCAATGAATTACCAGTTCCAACAGAATCTAGATTATTACAGGGCACGTGGCGCTGAAATTGTAAACAAGACACGGTAAGATTTCTAGATAGGTGCAACATTACACTTGCTATTCTCCCACGTGTTTTTAAGGTAAATTGTCTACATTTTCAAGACAGTTAAATCATTATAGTATTAGAAATGGTGCTCTCTCTACAAGCATATTTCACTATTCAGTGAGCTCATTACTAATCTTTACTTTGCTACATTATCTGCTTATGCTTGATTCATTGCTACCCCAAATGCCGCTGTAGAAGTAACAACAAGACTAAAACAGCATATGATATTGTATTTGTTGTTATGGGGGGGAGGGGGGGAGGGGGAGTGTGGGGAGGGGGGGGTGTGGGGCATGCGGGGGATGGGGGCGTGCGGGGAATGGGGGTGTGTGGGGGGATTGGTGGCGTTTGTGGGAGGGGGTAAGTGTAGGTGAGACAGGTGTGGGGGAGGGGGGTGGGTGGCAGAAGGGAGGTGTGGCGGAGGGGAGGGGGTGTAGGGGAGGGGTGTGGTGTTGGGGAGGGCAGTTGTAGGGGAGGAGGGGTGTGGGGGAGGGGGTGTGTGTGGGAGAGGGTGTGTGTGGGGGAGGGGGGGTGTGTGGGGGGGGAGGGTGGGTGTGTGGGGTAGGGGTTTGTGGGGGTAGGGGGGCTGTGGCGGTAGGGGAGGGTGTGTGTGGGAGGGGTGTGGGTGGTAGGGGAGCGTGGTGGAAGGAGGGCGTGTGGAACGGGGTGTGGGCAGGGTGTGGGGGAGGGGGTGTGTTGGGGAGAGGGTGTGGGGGAGAGGGTGTGTGGCCGAGGGAGGGTGTAGGGGAAGGGCGTGTATGGGAGGAGGGTATAGGGGAGGGGGCTATGTAGGGGGGTTTATGTGAGGGGGGGGTGTAGTGGTGGGTGGTGTAGGGGAGGAGGGGTGTGGGGGAGGAGGGGTGTGGGAGGGGGATATGTGGCTCACCGGCTCCCGGCCCCAGCGCCCACAGCACTCACCGGCTCCTGGCCCCGGCTCCGACAGCACTCACCAGCTCCAGGACCCGGCTCCAGACTCACTCAGCAGCTCCCATCCCCAGCGTCTGTCACGCTCACAGCCCCCGCCCACGAACACAGCCAGCCCCGTCCGCCCGCGGAACACATCCCACACGCCACTCCTTCAGCTTTATTCTCAGCGCCGGTGATTGACAGCGGGCGCCGGAATGGGCGTCGCCGTCCTGGCGAATAACAGACCAATAACATTTGTAATATTTCACCGATCGGATCAAAACTTGGTGCGTTTGGAACAGAGGAGAACGTTGAGTAAGGTGGGGGGGGGAATCCTAGCGATATAGGGTACCGTTTTTGCGCAAATTTAAAAACAATGCAAATCGGAAGAGGACAAGTTGAGAGTTTTAGTAATAGTATAGATAGAAGATAGATTACATTCTGTACTCTCTTTGTTATTGATATAGACTGTAAATGGCTACAACCAAGAAATGATCCTTGCGTTGCTCTGCTTGGATAGAAATCATTCCATTCAACATTAATCTAATCTAGGGATTTAGCGTGACTCTTAAATCTCTTACCTTAAGCCTATGCCATCTTGTTTTAGAATCATCTACCCTGGGAAGAATACACTTCAATTTATCCATGCTCATAATCTTGTACACCTCAAAAAGTGACCCCTCCTACGTTCCAAAAGTCCCAGGCCAGGGGCAGCACAGTGGCGTAATGGTTGAGTTGCTGCCTTGCAGTGCTAGAGGGCTGGGTTTGATCTTGAATATGGGTGTAGTCTGTATGGAGTTTGTACGCCCAGTGACCGTGTGGGTTTTTTTCTGTTTGCTCCAATTTCCTTCCGCATTCCAAAGATGTGCAGGTTTGTAGGTTTATTGGCTTCTGTAAATTGTCCCTGATATGTAGGATAGAACTAGTGTGCGGGTGAATGTTGGTCAGCACGGACTCATTGGATGAAGGGCCTGTTTCCACGCTGTATCTCTAAATTAAACTGAACTAAACTATTCAACCTCTCCTTCTATTTCAAACCTTCAAGCCCAGGTAACATCCTGGTGAATCTCTTCTGCACCCTTCCCAATGTAATGACATTCTTCCTATAGCTGGGCAACCAGAACGGTACACAGTACTCCAAGTGTGGTCTCACCATGGACTTGTACACAGCCACATTTTGATGTGCCAACTTTAAAGTTAAAGTCCCCACTATGACAACCCTATTGCTTTTGCATATTTCCGTAATATGTTTAGATATCTATTCCTCTATCTCCCACTGGCTATTAGGAAACTTATAATATAATTTTTTAGAAGTTGATATCTCCCACTAATAACCAAGGAATGACCCCAGGAATGATTGGGCTAAGATATGATTAGTGTCTGATGGCCCTGGGCCTGTACTCGCTGGTGTTTAGGGGGGACTTCTTTGAAACTTACCGAATAATGAGAGGCCAGGATAGAGTGGATGTGGAGAGGATGTTTCCACTAGAAGGAAAGTTTAGGACCAGAGGCCATAACCTCAGAATAAAAGGATGTACCTTGAGAAAGAAGATGATGAATTTCTTTAGTCAGAGAGTGATGAATCTGTGGAATTCATCATCTCAGGACGCTGTGGAGGCCAAGTCAATCGATATTTTTAAGGCGGGGATTGACAGATTCCTGATTAGTAGGGATGTCAGGGGTAATGGGGAGAAGGCAGGAGAATGGGGTTGAAAGGGAAAGATTGGCCATGAATGAATGGCGGAGTAGAATTAATAGGCCAAATGGCCTAATTCTGCACCTATAACTTAATACTCTCCTATTATTTTTACAGCTGTCTGCAGTCTCCTATCCACCTGGTCCTCTAGCTCATGCAGGTTATTGAGAAGCCTCCAATGTAGTCCCATCAAAGTAATAATTTACTCCTATTTCTAAGTTCTACCCATAAAGCCTCACAATCCCCTGAGAATAATCTCTGTGAACACTGCTGTTATGTTGTCCCTGTTCACCCTTACTCTCTTCTCTTTCCTGCATCTCAGTCATGCCTATAGCATCTATACCCTGGTATATTGAGCTGCCATTTCTGTACTTCTCTCAGTCACATTTCTGTTACGGTTCTAATATCCCAGTCCCCTGAGCCAATCCGCCCCATGAAGTTGTCCATCTTACCTGTTAAGATGGGTTGATTAGTAAGTTTACAGGTGACACAAAAATTGCTGCCATTGCAGACAGTGAAAAAGGCTGTCAAAGGCTACAGCAGGATAAGGATAAGTTACAATATGGGTTGAGAAATTGCTGATCGAGTTTAACCTGAACAAGTGTGAGGCGTTGCATTTTGGAAGGTTAAATGTAAGGAGATAAATATTAATGGCAAACACCTAACAGTATTGATGTACAGTAGGATCTTCAGGTCTTAGTCTATTGCTCCCATAAACTGGCAGCACAAATAGATAGTGGTAAAGAAGGTGTACGTTTATGTGCTTCGTGTGTCGGAGCATTGAGTAAAAGGGTCAGAAAGTTGTGTTTCAGCTTTAGAAAACGTTAGCTCAGTTATGTTTGTGGAGGACTGTGCACAGTTCTGATCGTCCCAGTTGAGGAGGGATGTGGAGGGTTTGGAAAGGACGCAGAATAGGTTTACAAGGATGCTTTCCTGTAAGGAAAGGTTGGACAAATTTGGATTGTTTCCTTTGGAACGTCACAGGCTGAGGGGTGAAAGTTTCTAAAATTATGAGGCATAGTTAGGGTAGACAGTCAAAACCTTTTTTTCCAAGTCCAAGTGGAAAAGTCAACGGCATAACTTCAAGGTGAGAAAGATAACGTTTACAGCAGAATTTATTTGAACAGAAAGTGATGGGTGTCTTAAACGTGCTGTTAGGAATGGTGAAGGAAGCAGATACGAGAGTAGCTTTTAATGGGTTTTAGATAGGCACATGACTATGTGGGGAATGGAGGGATGTGGATCACGTGCAGGCAGAAAAGATTAGTATAAAGTGGTATCATGTTCAGAACAAACATTGTGGAATGAAGAACCTGTAGCGGTGATGTTCTGTTCAATGTTCTACATTGTATATTTATGCAGTGATCAGAGAGCAAAGTAGACTGTCCCTACTTCAGGAGCAATGATCTTTTGTCAATAGTGTAGGTCAAAGTGAAGTTGTTTCCAAACCCATCATGTCATTAGAATTGGGAATGGGAATACGCTCTTGGAATGTACAAAATCACCTGATCTGGAATCAAAAAGAATTAAGGTAAAATGAATCAAAGGAGAAGGATATTGAATCATCGAAGAGAGATTTCCATTACATCGGATAATAGCCAAACAACAGATATTTACTGCATCAGTGATGATTTTGAAATTTTCCTGCAGAAAGAATTTTGACATTTTGACTAAAGAACCCCTGTGTGAAGAAGTTCTGCCCAAACATTATCTCAAAATTCAAGGTCTTTTGTTCGTTGAGTAATTATGGTTTTGTGAGTTTATTAGCAGAGTTTTACTGAAAATACTTTGAGTGGTGGATATATTTTCTTTAAGTAACAGCAGAGAATATATCGGCCACGGAGACTAAGGAACATTGTGTATTTTTTTTTTTTTTTTCAGTGTTGGGGCAAAGGTTGCTCCTCTCAACATCAACAAGGTGTCCAGCAGTTTAATGAACCTGGGACGGAAGTTGATAAATCCAGCTATCTTAGTTGGGGGCACCAGTGGTTTACAACATGTTGGGACAAACTACAGCCATCCTTCACCTCAGCCATCGTCCCAAAAAGTAATGGTGGAGCACACTCAGCAACACCAGCAACAGCGAATGATGAAATCGGAAAGCATGCCTGTGCAACTCAGCAAAGGTAATAAACAATCTTACTTTTAAAAATAGCTTGGAAAGTAATACAATAAGCAAAATAATCTTCACCTAATTCATTTGATAACCGCAGGTTCTATTACATTTGTGGCACCAGAGCCAACTGCTGTGGCCAGAGCACTAACTGTGTTGAGTACACAATCTGTGTGCACACTCTCATCATCATCATCGTCGGTAGTCACTCGAAAGGAGTATGACTGTCCTCTTCTCTCCATATGGTCGTCTACTGGCGGTGGTTGTTAATCGTCGAGCCCCCTTCTCTCTCTCCTTACGGTGCTGTCGCTTTGTGTCTGCGACACAACGTAGTTCTGTTTCATGATGTGCAGCACCTTCCTGCACGTATTTCCTCCAGGAGCGCCTGTCCAGTGCAATGTGCTCCCAGTTGCTCGATGTGATGTGGAATTTCTTCAGACTGTTCTTGATGTTGTCCTTGAAGCGTTTCTTTGGCCCGCCGGGGGTTCGCCGACCTTCCTTCACTTGAGAGTACGGGATCAGTTTAGGGAGACGTGTGTTGGACATGCGGATAACATGGCCGGTCCATCAAAGTTGGTGCTGCATTATTGTGGTGGTGACGCTGGTCATGTTGGCTTCCTCCAAAACGCTGATGTTGGTGCGTTTGTCCTCCCAGCTGATCCTCAGTGTCTTTCGTAAGGATCGTTGATGGTATTGTTCCAGGGCTCTCAGGTGCCTGCTGTAGGGGTCCATAACTCGGCTCCATACAACAGGGTGGGGAGGACAACGGCTCTGTAGACCAACAGTTTTGTTTGAGCCTTTAGGTCTCGATCTTCAAAGACTCTTTTCCAGAATCTGGTGTAGGCTCCACTGGCACAACTCAGGCGATGGTTGACCTCGATGTCAGCTTTTGAGGAAAGAATTCTGCCAAGGTTGGTTAAGTGGTCAATGTTTTCAAGAGTGGTGTCATCCACTTTTATAGTAGGCTGGGTAGACGGCTGGTTGGGTAGAGATTGATGTAGGACCTGGGTCTTCTTGATGTTTAAGGTTAGGCCCATGGCTCTGTATGCCTTGGCAAAGGCATTCAGGATGCCCTGGAGGTCTTTTGCAGAGTGTGCTGCAATGGCGCAGTCGTCCAAGTACTGATGCTCCATGATGGCGGTGTTACTGACTTTGCTCTTGACCTTCAACCTATTAAGGATTGCAAAGGATTGGGATCCCCTGTGGCAGCTCTTCACCAATGAGGTGAAGTATGGCAGCAATGATGACAGCAGGCTGGGTGCGATGATGCATCCCTGTTTGACCCCCGTTTCCACAGTGAAGGGCTCGGAGTTGCTGAGCACTGTGACCGATATGCCATCATGTAGAAGCCTCAATATTTTGGATGAGTGGAAGCCACAATATGATTCTGGGAGTACCTCCTCAGACAGTGGTAGAAGTCGGTGTGTGAGGACACGAGCAAGGACTTTGCCTGTTGTTGATAGGAGCGAGATGCCCCTGTAGTTTCCACATTCAGCCTTGTCCCCCTTCTTGAAAATGGTCACTATTAGAGCATCACTGTTCTGAGACAACTTCTTCTTTTTCCTCAGACCTTGAGGAGTAGGGCGTGGATGTGGTACAGAAACTCCGGTTCACCTTCCTTTAAGATCTCAGCTGGGATCCCATCTGGACTGGTAGCCTTGTTGTTCTTTAAGGCTCTTGATGGCATTTTGAACCTCTGTCATGCTAGGAGGTTCTTCCATGTCTTCTTTGATGGGACTCTGCGGGGATGTAGTGGGTAATGTCTGGTTCAGTTGTGCTGTCAAGGTTGAGGAGTTCCTGAAAGTGCTCCTTCCATCGGGCGTTAATGGACTCATTGTCCTTCAGCAGTTCTTGCCCGTTCTTGCTATTGAGGGAGTGCAGCATAGGTTCACAAGGTTAATTCCCAAAATGGCAGGACTGTCACATGTTAATTCCCGGGATGGCGGGACTGTCATATGTGGAGCGGCTTGGCTTGTATACTCTGGAAGCTAGAAGGATGAGAGGGGATCTTATTGAAACACATAAGATTAGGACATGCTAGAGGCAGGAAACATGTTCCCAATGTTGGGGAGTCCAGAACCAGGGGCCATAGTTTAAGACTAAGCGGTAAGCCATTTAGAACGGAGATAAGGAAAAACTTTTTCACACATATAGTTGTGAGTGTGTGGAATTCTCTGCCTCTGAGGGCGGTGGAGGCTCGTTCTCTGATGCTTTCAAGAGAAAGTTAGATAGACCTCTTAGGGATAGCGGAGTTAAGGGATATGGAAAGAAGGCAGGAATGGGGTACTAATTGTGGATGATCAGCCATAATCACATTGAATGGCGGTGCTGGCTCGAAGGGCCGAATGGCCTACTCCTGCACCTATTGTCTATCGTCCTTTGAGCGCAGGGGGTTTAAGCCGCGTGGTAGCTTGGACCATAGATGGCCTTTGTAGCGCTGAAGAAGCCTCTGGTGTCACCTGGGTCTACCAGTCTCTGGATTTCTGTCCACCAAGAACTCCCTCACCCGGCTCTGGACGTCCGCCTTCGCTCTGGAGTGAGCCGCTCTTTTGGCCTTGCAGTTACATCATTTTGCCAGGCACAAAACACTTTCCTTTTCTTGGAGATGACCTGTTCTATCTCTGTGTCGTTCTCGTCAAACCAGTCCTGGTGTTTTCTGGAACTTGCACCCAAAGATAGTTTTGCAGGTATCAAAGACGGTTGATTTGAGCCGGCTCCAGTGCTCTTCAATGTCATCAGGATATTCCTGTTTGAGGCTTTCCCCAAGAGAAGCCTGAAGTCGCTGCTGGGTGGTAATTTCCTCCAGGCTTTCACTGTTCAATCTTGTCCAGATCTGCTTCTTTTAAATCCTCCCCTTCCTCTTGAGTTTGATGGACATCATGGAGCAGATGAGGCGATGATCTGTCCAGCAGCCATCAGCATCGATCGTGGCCCTTGTAATGTTCCCGTCATGGCGGTCCCTGGCTCGTACAATGACATAGTCAATGAGATGCCACTGTTTGGAGCCTGGGTGTCTCCAAGATGCCTTAAGTTTGTTTTTCTGACGAAATAGGCTGTTAGTGATGGTGAGGTTGTGCTGAACACATTTGCTGAGAAGCAGAGCTCCATTGGAGATGATGTTCCTGATGCGTTCCTTTCCTATGGTACCCTTCCAGAGGTGTTGGTCCTGGCCGACCCTGGCGTTGAAGTCTCCCAAAAGAGAATAATTGTCCTCCCTGGGGATTTTAGACAGTGTCTCGTCCAAGCAGGCGTAGAAGGTCTCTTTTACTTCCTCTTCAGAGTCTAAAGTAGGGGCATAGGTACTCACAACTGTTGCCATCTGGTTGTTGGCAAGCACCAGACGGATGGTCATGAGACGCTCACTAATTGCCACAGGAAGTTCAGAGAGATGGCTGATGGTTCCTGATGGCAAATCTATGGATCATGGGCTCATCAGCAGCTTTTCCTTTCTAGAAGAAAGTGTAGCCACCCTTCTCCTTCAGTTGTCCTTGGTGTGTCTGCCGGGTTTCAGAAAGGGCAGCTATGTCAATCCGGCATCTTCTCAGTTCTCCAGCGATGATCGCTAGTCTGTTACTGGTTGCACTATCCATCAATGTGTGCATATTCCATGCTCCAAAGTTCATATTCATATTTCTGTGTTTCTGACCTCATGTGATCCCTCTGGACGCGGTAATCCAGTTGGTAAGTTTGAGGCAGGCTATTTTTAGGACACCTTTTCCAGCCCTTTCCCCAAGTGGGGTGAGCAGAGTGGATCCTAAAGAGGACTGCTCAATCGTCTAGTGCAGCTGCCGAAGGGCTCTTCTGCCTCGTTCCAAGAGTAAAGCGACTGAATCTAGCACCCACCGCCTTATGTGCCAGCTCATGACTAGAGGCATCCAGATCTCAATCCGAGGTGTTAGGGTGGATTTCCTATATGGAGGACACATGTGCGTGACTTTGTTTAACGTGGGAGACTGGTGCATAGACAGCCACTTATCGGTCATTGACAGATGTGGGTCAGGATCCTGGGCATGGAGTCCAAGATGACCGGGGACGCTTTTCTGCTGCAGCCTTCATCCTCCTTCCCAGCCGTTGTGACGCTCCACTAAGATCAGCCATCATCCTCCGTCTGGCTGTTCCACCGTTGAGGTCTTGCTTGGATTGCTCTTTGACAGGGACCTCCCCCTCGCCCTTACCACCATGGGTGACCCTAGCAGGAGCATAGCTCCAGACCACATTGCACTCATGATCTCAGGACCACACAGGCTTCTCCACCATGACAAGGTGACAATCCACGGAGAAGTACACAATCTATGTACACACTCTGTTCAATACACAATTTGTGTACATGCTCTATCGTATTTTTGTTGGTTTTTCTTGGTCACATATCCCAAGGTACAGTGAAAAGATGTTGTTTGTATACTACCCAGTGAAATAGGAACAAGATATAATCAGATTATACAGATCAAGCCAAAATACAGTATAAGTACAACAGAAAGTGTTAGTATCACTAAAAATAGTTGGGGGAGTCCAGAACCAGTGCCACAGTTTAAGAATAAGGGGTAAGGCATTTAGAACGGAAATGAGGAAACACTTTTTTACATAGAGAGTTGTGAGTGTGGAATTCTCTGCCTCAGAGGGCGGTGGAGGCCGGTTCTCTGGATACTTTCAAGAGAGAGCTTGATAGGGCTCTTAAAGATAGCGGTCAGGGGATGTGGGTACAAGGCAGGTTTGGGGTACTGATTGTGGATGATCAGCGTGAGCACATTGAATGGCCTACTCCTGCACCTATTGTCTAAATACTGATAGATTTACATTTGGAGTAGAGATTTAGAAGAGTGGAACGATTGTATCGGATGACAATCGGTGCACAATTTCCCTGAAAACTGGATATCACATTCTCTAAATACTCAAACTGAGGTTAAGCTGATTTTTATTAATAATCAATATAGTGCAGTTGAACACTTCATTAAACGGTTGACACTTTACCCTCTGGGCAGTGGAAATCTGGCACTCTGTCTAAACGGCTGCCAAAAATCTTCATCAGATACAAATTAATCCAAGATGAATACTTGATGTACTGAAACCAAACAAAGAGTTGGGAAGTGATACTGGCTGTTTTTATGTTTTGCCAACTTGGACCTTTGTAGCTAAATGGATTACTTCTGATTTGTACATTTTTACAGCTCTATTCATTCACATTTTGCTTTCCATGTGGTCCCTTCCCATGCAGTAAGTGATTGCTCTTAAGAGATTCTCAGTAGTTAGAGTAGATGACAGTAGCCACTGTCTTTTGATTCAAACTGCCAGCAATTGCCCCTTTAGGACACAGTGCTGGAGTAACCTAGCAGGTCAGACAACATCTCTGGGGAACATGGATAGGTGACATTTAAGGTTGAGACTCTTCTTCAGTTTGCACCTTTAAATCTTGGGAAGAAATCACTTGGACCATTTAAAGCTAAACAGTCCAAGTTTAATGAATCTTGGATTAAATTATGCTTGATTTGCTGAGGTTTAATTCTGTTTAAATTTGTTCTTTCTCTTGTCCTACCTTTTCTTTTCGATCACTTCTTGCTCTGTAAGTACTATATCATGATCACCATGATCAATGGCATGTCAGAGACTTTCTCCATAAAGGGAATTACTTTCATAAACATATTTTCATTTGCAGTTACCCCATATATGAACTTGTAACATGATAAAAAACACTTCAGCGCCATAGGGAGTTCAGCTACTGTTGTGGAAGAGATATTTGATAATGATATTTGCTAATAATAATAAAGCATTTATAGTAAATGTCTCCCTTGTCCCAGGCTACCTGGTGATTTTTTTTGAGTCTGAAGAGAAAAACGAAATTCCCAGAAGTATAATGAAACTTGTACCAGTAGGAACAGTAAACAATAAATAATTTGAAGATGGAACCGCAGGAAAATTGTATATTTAAAAATGACTTGGATGAGTCAGCCTGAAGGCATCCAAACGTAGAGAAACCAAGACGATTAGTAATCAGACTTGCATAAAGTCGTACATTTTCTTTTTAATTAGCATTTGTTTTATTGTACAGTAATTAACTAAATTCTAATTTATTGTTCTGGTGCTCTTGAGCTAAAAAGAGACATTTCATTTCTTTATTGGCTTAGAAATGACTGTAGATAACTCCAAAATGTAATGTATGAAATAATGATGATCATATAACCATTAATTTATACTTTATTGAATTAAGTATTGCCAGTTGTAGTTACTCCAGTGTGTGGATATGAATACTTAGCAGACTACTGTTTTCTGGCAGTTAACATTCCTACTTTAAGCATTCACAATGAAATTGGTTTGATTAAAATTAAGTGCAGTTGAGAGAAAACTAAAGGGTTTATAACTATTTAATTTTCTGAAACTAAAAACATTCTGGAGCTCAGGGCAAATAAACTATTAAATGTCTCCTCTACATTTTAATTCTTCAAAATGTAATATATAAGGGCTAGTACTATAACTAGCTAGTGCCTAAGGTTTTCTTTGATATTTTCAAGGTTTTGAACAAACTTTGTTAAAGGCATCGTGTGCATAATATATTGTGCAGAAGCAGAGCCAGTATCTTATCTAATTCCAAGTTTCATGAATCAAGTTATAATATTAGTAAGATAGGTACAAAATGCTGGAGTAACTCTGGTTAGGCTGTAGAAAAGGGATAGCTGACAAGTTCACAAGTGAGAGCGTAGAATTATGTCATTCGGCCCATCGAGTCTACTCGGCCATTCAAGCATGGCTGATCTCTGCCTCCTAATCCCATTTTATTGCCTTCTCCCCATAACACTTGACACCCGTTCTAATCAGGAATTTGTCCATCTCTGCCTTAAAAATATCCACTAACTTGGCCTCCACAGCCCTCTGTGGCAATAACTACCCTCTGACTAAAGAAGTTCCTCCTCACCTCCTTTCTAAAAGAGCGCCCTTTAATTCTGAGGCTATGACCTCTGGTCCGAGACTTTCCCACCAGTGCCTTTCCACATGCACTATATCTATGTAACTATATAAAGTGCCTGTTTTCATGCTGCACTGTGACTACTATTCCAAATCACTTTATATCCAAAGAAAAAGCATTACACATTGAGTGAAAACGGGTTGTTTGACCTTTTTAAAAATAAATTCTCAGAAGTTTGACATGACTAACAGCTGCATTTATCGTCAATATTCAATTGCTTTGAGATGGTACTTCAAGAGCACCTTATTTAACTATAACAGTCAGATAAAATTGAGTTGACATGAAGTGCTGCAGATGCTGATTTACATCAAAAGTCAGGCAGCATCTGTGCAGGGAATAGGCGGGAATGAGCCCTTTTGGGTCAGAGCCCTTCTTCAGCAAATTGTAGTGGGGGGAGCTGGCAAAAAGATGTGGATGAAGGGACTAGGCCTGGCAAGTGATGGGTGGCTACAAGCGAGATGGGTTGATTGGCAGATTAATGGGCAAAGGCCAGAGATGAAAAGACAAAAGATTGTGATTATTGGGAGGGAAGAGGCATGAAATGTGAAGCCAAAGGAAGAGATATGTGGAAAGAAAATGTGGCGAAAGTGGAAGGGGGAGAGGAAGGGCGGGTTAGTGGGAGAAGTCAGTATGCATCTGGGTGGGGCACAAGGAAGAGCGGGGAGAATGGTTGCTACCTAAAATTGGAGAATTTATTGTTCATACCATTGGGTTGTAAGCTACCCAAGCGGAATATGAAGTATTGTTCCTCCAGATTGCGTGTGGCCTCACTCTGGTAGTGGAGGAGGCCCAGAACACAAAAGTGAGTACGGGAATGGGAATGGAAAGGGTGTGAAAATGTTTAGCAACCAAGAGATCCAGCAGGTCCAGTGGACAGACCAAAGTGTTCAGCAAAATGGTTGCTTAGTCTATGCTGGCCTCGCCAATGTAAAGGAGGCCACATCAGGACAACAGAATATAGCAAATAAGGTTAGAGAAGGTGCATGTGAATGTCAGCCTCACTTGGAAGGCCCGCTGGGTTCCTGGATGGATGTGTGGGAGGAGGTATAAGCACAGGTATTACATCTCCTGGGTTGCAAACACATACCTGGAGAGCGGGAGGTTTGGGTGGGATGGAATGAGTGAACCAAGGAGTTGCAAAGGGTGTGGTCTCTACAGAGAGCGGAAAGGGTTGATGATGGGAAGATTTGGCTGGTGGTTGGATCAAGTTGAAGTTGGCGGAAATGTCAAAGAGCTACTGTCCTTGTTTTAAAGGAAAGGATATAGATGGAAGGGGCTGGGGAAGGGGAAAAGGGGGTGGGATAGTAGGAAATACAGGTGCAGATCTGGGTGGGGCACAGGGAGGAGAGGTGGGGGAAAAGGTGGCATAGGGGAGGGGGGGTTGTTACCTAAAATTGGAGACTTCAATGTTCATTGAAAACTGCCCAAATTGAATATTAGGTACAAATTGAGCAGTTGGCACATTGCATGCATTTAAGAATGTATTACATTTAATAAAGGAATAGTGCTGTAATGTTGTCAGATAGCTTACAGTATATTTAAAGTTAAGTAGGGAGATAGCCATCATAGGGCACTATAAACCAATTAATTTCAGCATTGGTCACGGATAAAAGGAGTGGAATCTTTCCCAAAGAAGAAAGCAGATAGTCAGAATGAACGGGAATCTTCCTTGATCTTCCACCAGCCCTAACTGACATCATTAAAGTAACAAAAATTTTAAGCAATCTAATAGTCTTTTTATTTGGAAAATTCTAATTCCTAAACTGCAATGGGGTCAGTTTGAGGTCACATTCACCAAATTATTAAATCAGATACAAGTTAACAAAATCAGAAGCAATATATGGTAGTCCACGAACTAAACAAAAGTTTTTAATAAGTTTTTAGCTCCAACTTGGTGAGTAAAATGATTAAATACATCATTGTTAAATATATCATGATGGCCAACTGAAGAGATCAAATATATGTTTAACCACAAAATCAGAAAGCAATGAAAGCTAAAATTCTGAATAAAAACATAAATTCCTGGAAACACTAACGGGCAGACAGCATCAATGAAGAGAATGCTTTTGTGTCAGTCAAGCCAGATTCAGCCAGTCTTGGCTCAGATTTTAATATATGCAAAATGTTTTTCTCCTGGACGTATGGGAAATAAGTATGATGTTACTTTTCCTAGAACCGTCATATTTTACTTGCTCTTCCTCCTGACTCATGCATATCAAATATTCCACATAGAATAACCACTTAGCAACTTCTGCGTGTTGAGGCAAACACCTCAGATCCAAAGTTAGTCTTCTCAGCTTAAAGGACACAAATGAAAATGTGTCTAAAGTGGACTGGGAAAACAGACGAGAGATTGGTCAGTGGGAGTGCAGTGGCTGATAATTAAGCAGCTTGTTCATAATGGCCAGTAGAAATTCAACCCTGTCAGAAAAATAATCGCTGAGAAAGGATAAAACTCAAGGAAAATATTTACTTCAAAAACCTGCATATGCAATGGGGCAAAAGATACTGGGTATTTTTCATAAACCAGCAGCAGAACACTATAAAGCTAATGAGGAAGAAAATTAATAATAAGAGTAAACTGGAAGGTAACAATCAGCAAAAAACGTTGCATATAGAAAAATACAATAGCTAAGGTAAATGTGAGATTCTTGGATATTCACTAAATCATTATTGAATCATGAATTATTGAATCAACAATATTGTTTAAAATGTAATTCCAAAGAAACACACACTTAAGCAGTGGCATCAAGAGAAGCCATCAGGCTATTCCCACAGCCATCAGGCTATTAAACCTGGCTCGGACAAAACTCTGATAGCTAATAACCCATTATCTGTTATTTGCACTTTATTTGTTTATTCATTCATGTGTGTATATATTTATATATGGTATATGGACACACTGATCTGTTTTGTAGTAAATGCCTTCTATGTTCTGTGTGCTCAAGCAAAGCAAGAATTTCATTGTCCTATCAGGGACACATGATAATAAACTCACTTGAACGTGAAGAGAAGGAAATCAAGTATTCTTGGTTGGACTATCACAGGGTACCCTGATAGTGAACCACAAAGTAAAAGTCGCATGCACCAGGGCATGGGAAAAAACAAAAAACTGCAAATAGAATAAATCTGAAGGGCTAAAGGTTCATACACTGATAACAATAAAGATCTTGGAGAAGAAGTCTTTCATGCACATAAAGAAATTTCTAGAGATATGTGAAAATTTATGTTTTCTGCATGAAACGCTCCCTTCACTAGGGACATGTAAAAGGTATTTGGGCAGTTACTTGGATAAGAAAAACATAGGGCGATACAGGCCTAATTCAGGGATTAGAATAGCTAGGCATTATGGTCAGCTTGGATGCAGTGGGCTGAAAGACCCTGTTTTGTGCTGTACGATGTAAAGATTCTATAATTTGGAAGAGCGGATCGCAGATAAGTTATCTAGGTTTCTTACAACATGAAAACAGGTGGGAGGGAACACTGAGATGAGATTATTGGACTGCAACAAGATACAGATAGGCTGATTGAGTGGGAGAAAACTTGGCAAATTTATTTAAATGTGGGAAAGTCTGAGGTTGTGCACTTCAGTGGGAGGAATCAACAAACAGACCTATCTAATGGAGAAGGACTGCACATTAATAAAGTACAGGGTGTTCTTATACATGAAACTAAATGTTAGGCAGGTACAAGCAAACAAGAATGCAAATAGTATATCGGACTTTATTGTTTTTTTAGACAATAGGTGCAGGAGTAGGCCATTCGGCCCGTCGAGCCAGCACCGCCATTCAATGTGATCATGGCTGATCATCCCCAATCAGTACCTCGTTCCTGCCTTCTACCCATATCCCCTGACTCCGCTATCTTCAAGAGCCCTATCTAGCTCACTTAAAAGTATCCGGAGAACCGGCCTCCACTGCCCCCTGAGGCAGAGAATTCCACAGATTAGAGGCTTGGCATTACAAATGTACATGGTTTGATGAGGCTGCACATAGAATATGGTGTAACATTTTTGTTGCATATTTTAAAAAGGACATACTAGCATTGGAGGCAATTCAATAGAGTTTCAAACAACTAATTTGTGGGATGAGAGTGTATAATGGACAGCTAAAAAAGATTGGATTATATTCTTAGGGGTTAAGAATTTGGGGCAATTTTAATGAGACAGAAGATTCCAGGGTGGCAATGACAGGACAAGATGATGAGCTGTTTCCAAAATGGAAAAATGAATAGTTACAAAATAAGGGACTGGTCATTTAAAACTGAGTGCATATGATTTTTTTCACATAGGGCGTGGTGAGTCTCTTGAATTGTGTATCTCTGAGGGTTGAGGAGGCGAGATCAAAGGGGGTATATAAAGGGAAAATAAATATATTTTCAAAGGATCAGTTGAGGGTTATGGGGAATTGGCACGGAAGAGGAGTTGTAGCCATGATTTTATTGAATGGTGAGGCAGGCTCAAGGGACCTGGTGGCTTAATCCTGTTCTTATTTTCTTGTGTTCTTATGTACTGGGAATATGCATCAAATTCATTCATCGCATTTTGTGGCGGAAAATGCACTTTTTAATGACAGCCAAGACAAAAGTAGTGAGGAGTAGATTTTTTAAATCATACTTCCAAATACTTTGAGATTTGTTTAATTGAATAATAGGACGGGATGAACAACAGCATTGTAAATATAATTGAAAAGTTAATGCTGGCTCACCTAGATGTTTAAGCAATTAAAACACAGAGCAGCTAAGCCATGCAGACAACCAATGGAGTGGGGACAATTTAAGTCTGTGCTGAGATGGCTATGTTCACAAATGAACAGACCTGGTATTTGGAAGGGAAAATCAGTCTCTTCAGATGACTATCCAACAGCTTGTTTAAGGTCAAAATTGGAATTGATGGAAATATTCATTGCGTTCAATAGGCAGCAAATAGTTGATCTTAGGCTAAGAAATAAATAATGACTACTTGGGAGTCAGAACTATGGGGAACATATTTTCTTACAAAACCAATCTAACTTTATCACTTTTAAGTAAACTGCAATTAACTAAGCAAGCATGCAAATAAGTCTGATTTATTTAACCTTTATTTCCTTATGGTACATGTTCCATCTTGTCTGGTTGATTTCCTGGTAATTTAACATGTAAATATAGTGCACAATTAATTCATTTCCAGAGTAAATGTCCAATGTGATATTGTACTAGGAAGACTGGAGCAGGCAAGTTTAATTCCTGATTTATTTCTTAGTTCTGCTGAAAAGAGGTTTGTGTGTGACTAGCTTTGACTGGATTGGATTAGTTATGTCTCCATTGGGGAAAGATCCTGACATGCACATTTATAGCATAAAGAAAAAATAATTTCAAGAAAGTGTCAAGCTATAATGCTTCTGGTTTTCACCAGAGATGGATGATCTATTATTTAAATTAATTCCCCATATTTTTGAACATTGATCTCCACCACTGTTATAAAAGCAGTTTTTCTTGTAATGAATGTCCTCAGGAAGAAACAAGTACAACATTTACAAAAAATAGAGTTTAAAAACTTAATCCTGTCTATGCAAATAACTTTTCTTATTTACTAGGACAGATAGTTACAGGAGATGATGCTAAGGCTTGTATCCCTGTCAAGACTATAACTGAGCTTCCAGGTAAAAATCCCTGTAGTAATGTGCTTCTTTAGTTGGCTTTTGTAGTTTTTGTGATCATTGAAACATTTTGTGGTCCATTTCTGTTTGCTGTTTCATTCATTTCGAGTTACTATAGTACATTGTCAGGCATTCACCACTGTGGGGCAGTGTTGTTCAAATAATTAGTGAGTTTTATATATCTGTATTACTGTGCTTGTTGCATGTTTAACTAAAACTTTAAATCCCAAGGTTATTGTTTCTGTTTCATTCTTACAAGGTAATGACCATGCCTTTCTTTCCTTTATGATATATAACTGCAACACTGGTCATGCACATGTAGTAGGAAATTAGTAGCTCTTTGAATGATTTAACATCAGCTTCACTAGCATGTATAACCAGGTGGTATTTATTAACTACAGAATTAATACTGATCTACTCAAAAATCATTACATTGTACTTCTCTCTTCCCCCCACCCCTCCCCCCCCCCCCCCCCCCCCCCCCCCCAGTTTTGTCAATGTTAGTTAAAATTTATTTATGTCACATTTAGTTGTGGAAATGATTGCATCGATCTCATCATTACTTGCTTCGCCAAATACAGGCCACACTCATTGGTTTTTATGCGGCTTATATTTCCTTGGCATTTATTCTCAGCAGTTCCTGATCCCCCTTCCTAGGCTGGAGTCTTCATGTACATTCCTTGGTACGTTGCAGTGAAGTTCATGAATATAATGGAAAGTTCTTCCAACGTCACTACTAATGCTACAAAGGATCATCCAGTCATTACCAAAATAGACTTAATTCATGTCCAGCTATTTTGCCTATCTGAACTAGAAGCATGTTAATATAGGTGATGGAGCAAACAAATATGGTGAGCTGTGCCAAGATTAAGAGCACTGTCCTGCAGAACAGACAAACAATTGTCTGACGTGGTTATATTTATTCTTCCTCTGGTTCCCACTCCTGCATCACTTCTCCAAGCTCCCCTTCATTTGTTCCCTTGTCTCTATTTCCCATTCAATATCTCTTCCTGGCCATCAGGTTTGTTGTTATGGTTAATAATTCTTTAATCTCAGATATGATGGTGTTCTTCTTTAGATTGTCCATCATCGCCCTGTTTGCATTCTCAGTCACAATTGATGATTAGCAGCTCTATACTAAGTCTACTGCTTAGCTGGCCAGAGGATAATCCAAGGTTCACGTCCAATGGTTTCCCTCCCATTCTCTCAACATTGCCTCTTATGTCCCTAAGATTTTATTGTTTATTGTTGGATAAACTTCCTATTCAACTTCTCTTCCATGTGCCGCACCTTAGCAAATATCATCTGAAAACAGCATCAGCTTCCACCTTGACTGTGACAATCTCTACCTCACCACTGCCACCATTAATCCATGGACTGTTTAAAAAAAATATCACATTGCTAGATGAGAGAAAATTTCCTACACACAATTACTGAAATGTTTGAATCTCGCTTACTGGGTCCCGAGCTATCAAACTGAGCTTTAAAAAAACTCTCATCTCTTCAAGACAAACCCATACTACACTTTTGGAGTATTCCACGGCACTGTCATTAAATTATCTGTCTATTAATCCAGAATCTTGGACTGGCAACTTGAGGCTCAAATGTAAATTTTACCATAACCTCAAAGCAATTTAAAGTTAATAATCTTATTTGTTAATTACTAATAATTCTGGAGCTACTATTGTGTTTGATCCTTTATGGCAGTTAGGGATGGGCAATAAATCTTGGTCTTGCAAACAACAACCAGGTCGAAAAAATAATAATAAATATAATATATATTTGGCCCGATAATGACTTAGGATCACACGTCCACATCATCACTACCACCATGTATTACATTTCCATAATCTTGTGCAGCTCAACCCTGGCTTAAATCACCTAATACAGTATCCCTCATCATGTAGCTCTAGATTTGGCTGTTCAAATAGGTTTCCTAACCATTCTTTTATTGGTAAATTTCCAATTATGCAGAACTCTGCTGGATGATATCCTAATGCACGTCAAGCCTTGCTGAACTGCTTCTTGTTAATCAATGCCGTTTAAGGACCTTGTTTTAAATTTTGTCTGTGGCCTCAGCTTTGTATTTTTCTGAGATACCTTTACTCATCATTTATCCCAAATGTAATTATTCTGCCATTAGAGACCTTCGTTTCAGGTACTATGGAAGTCCCATCCTAAAAAATATCTTCATCTTCAGGGTTCTTTTTGAACTTTCTGATACTCTTTAAAACCTGCCTTGTTAAGCAAATTTTGATTATCTGGTCATGCGACAAGGTGCCAAAATTTGTTAAATAATGTTCCTGTGAAGTTAGGACACTTCATCAAAGATCTTGCATAAACACTGATTATTGTATTTGTTGAAAATCAAACAACTGCAGATATAGGAAACTAGAAATAAAAACAAAAGGAACTGGAGACAGATCCAGCAGCATCAAAGGAAAGAAAAAGTCAGCATTCTAAGTAAAAAATCAGGCGTTTTTGTTGCTGTATCATATCTTTCAGATATTGTCCCAATATCCTTTATCACTATTTCTGGGTAGGTCCTGCTCCAATGGCATTCATCCACCAAATTTATTTGGTCTTCTCAGTATTGACCCCAAACCATATGAAAATCTCAAGGAATTGAGTCAAATGGTAAAGGAAAACTCTTGATAATAGTTTCCCACCTCCTGTGGTCAGCAAATCAATACTGCCATGTCGTACACACCTGGAAAAAATATCAAGTGTAGCAAAAACACAGAATATTGTCAGGCTGAAGGACATTAATATCCTTCACCAAGAGTAGCAACATAGCTTCACTATTGATTCTGCTAGTCAAGTACTAAATGACAGTTTCCAGGCTGTGCTAGCAGCAATAGTAAGAGAAAGAATATAAGAGAAAATCTTAAATCATTTTATTCTCATCAATCTGTGTTTCACAGATGCATTTGTCTACAGCCTTGATAAGAATGATGTTCATACGACACTCGAAGAGACAATATCCTGTTTTCACATTCTCAATTATATTGTGTGATACTATCACCGTGAATTATAGCAATTCATCACTGGGTGCCCAGGTTAAAATCTGGAACCTCATGATATTACCATTCTCGCAACACAGGCAAGCCAGGTAGTCCCTCTTGATTCAAGGAAAACATGCCAGGAATAGCAACAATTGAGGTTGAAGCTACAAGACAGAAGGACATGCATCCTAAATAGTGGAATAAACAAGCTATTTGCAGGCTTAAGCATTTCCACATCCAGTGGATTGGATCAAAGCTTTAGTCGTATTGCATCCATTTCTTAGAAATAGTCAGTTGGACAATAAATGGGTAGGGAAAGATGTGACCATAAACATCCCCACTCTCCATGCTGGCAGATTCCAGGCCTGAAGAATTTGCAACCATCCTCAAAAAGAGTACAGGGTGGATGATCCATCTCTGTTCTGCTGAGAATTCCGCCAGGATAGATAGCAGCTTCAGCCAATTTGCTTCACTCCTCGTGATACTAAGAAATATAATTTGCAGAAGCATTGCCAATAACTTGTTCATGCATGTTCAGCTTGGAATCTGCTGTGACAACTTAGTTCCAGATCACATTTCAGTCTTGATCCAGGCACAGCCTGTGAATTTGATAAGAAAGGGTAGAATGAAGACATTTAATCTAGTGTAGCATCAAGCAGCCTTAATATCAGGGAGCCTATGAAATAGGGGACCAAAGTTAAACAAAGCAAAGTGCCTGTGGCTGTTGGAGGCTAACCAACTAAGCCCAAGATATCACTGTAGGAATTCCTCAGAGCTGTGTCCTAGCCCTTTCATCCATAACTGCTACTTCAATGGCTTTCAATCTATCTCAAGATTGGAAACTGAATATTTGCTGATGATTAATTGATCATTTGCTGATGATTCCGAATAGTGTTCGGTTACATTTGCAATTCCTTGGGCAATTAAGCAGTTCATGCCTAAAGAAAGCAAGTTTTGAATATTATATAGGTTGTGGCAAATAATTCTTATCTCACAAGTTCCAGGCAATGTCCATATTCAGTATCTCCCATTGACATTCAAAGCATTACCATATCTGAATCACCAACCATCAACATATGGGCGTGGGGATCAACATTAATTAGAAATTTGACTGGATCATTCACATAAATATACGATAAGATACAATAGAACTTTAATAATCCAGGAGGGAAATTATCTGCCAACAGTTATACAAACACAAAATACATGAAACATTAAATTAAAGTGACGAGTGGAAAGACTTGGGGGATGTGCAAAGATTTGGGGGGATGGGAGGGGAGGGGAGTCAGTCTCAGTCTACCCCACAACAGAAGGGGGAGGAGTTGTAAAGTTTGATAGCCACAGGGAAGAAGGATCGTCTGGGGCGTTCTGTCCTACATCTTAGTGGAACCAGTCTTTTGCTGAAGGAACTCCTCAGGTTGACCAGTGTGTCATGAAGGGTGTGAACTGTATTGTTCAAGATGCTCTGCAGTTTGAGGAGCATCCTGCCCTCCAAGACCACCTCCCATGAATCCAACTCCGCCCCCAGGACGGACTCAGCCTTCCTGATGAGTTTGTTGATCCTATTGGCCGCGGCCGTGCCTTAGTCCTGCTGCCCCAGCACATGGCAGTGACGAAGATGGCACTGACTACCACCGATTGGTAGAACATCGGCAGCATCTTACAGCAGAAGCTGAAGGAGCGGAGCCTTCTCAAAAAGTACTGCGGCTCTTGTACAGGACCTCAGCATTCCTGGACCAGTCCAGTTTACTGTCTGGGTGCACTCCAAGGTATGTGTACACCCTGGTAAACGGCACATCCACACCTTTAATGGAGACAGGGGTGTTCCTCTCCTCCTAAAGTCCACCAACTCCTTAGTCTTGTCAGTGTTGAGCTGCAGGTGATTCAGCCTACACCACTCAACAAAGTTGTTGACTACACCTCTGTATTCAGCTTCCCTTCCCTCAATGATGCAGCCCACATTTGCAGTCATCTGAAAGGAGATGCAGTTATATCTGAAGTCCGAGGTATAGATGGTAAACAAGAAGGGAGAGAGGATTGTCCCCTGTGAGGTCCCTGTGTTGCTCACTACCATGTCCGAGACACAGTTCTGTAGCCTGACATATTGTGGTTATCCAGTCAGGTAGTTGGTGATCTAGGACACCAATGGTGCATCCACCCAAATCTTCGTCAGTTTGCTCCCTAGTAGTGCAGGCCGGATGGTGTTAAAAGCACTGCAGAAGTCAAAAAACGTGACTCTCACAATCCTTCCCGGCTTATCTAGGTGAGCATAGGAACGATGGAGCAGGTGGATGATGGCATCCTCAACCCCCATAGTTAGAAACATAGAAAATAGGTGCAGGAGTAGGCCATTCGGCCCTTCGAGCCTGCACCGCCATTCAATATGATCATGGCTGATCATCCAACTCAGTTTTTGTTTGGTAAGCGAATTGCAGGGTGTCCAGGTAGGGTTTAAATAGGGGTCGCAGGTGAGTGAGCAACAGCCTCTCCAGGGAGTTCATGATGTGCAAGGTTAGTGCCTCCGGTCTGTAATCTTTGGAGGAGCGGGGATGCGTCCTGTTTGGTACAGGAACCAGGCAGGATGTCTACTGCATCACAGGAACCCTCTCCAGGCTCAGGCTCAGGTTGAAGATATGCTGCAGCACCCCACTCCACGCACAGGCCTTGAGTGCCCTAGGGTTGACATCATTGGGACCCGTCTCAGTCTCGCCTTTCTGTACCTGTTTCACCTCCTCTCTGTCACCATTCCTGAAGGCCCCCTTCTTCTAGTTGAGATGTATCTCACTGGTGACCCAGGGCTTGATGTTGAGGAAACAGCGTACAGTCTCCTCGGGGACAACGTTAACCACACAGTACTTTATGTAGCTGATAACACAGCCCGCAAGTCCATCAATGTCTTCTCCATGGGGACTACAGACTGCGTCCCAGTCTGTGACTGCAAAACAGTCATGTAGAGCGTCATTGGTCTCCTGTGACCACCTCCTCACTGACCTTGTGATAACAGGTAGCCTCTGAACCATTGGCTTATGTCTGGGTAGGAGGTGAACCAGGTTGTGGTTGGATCTTTCCGGGGCGGAAGGGCTATGGAGCTGTGCACCTCTTTAACATTGGCATACAGCAGGTCCAATGTGTAGGCAGGAACTGCAGATGCTGTTAAAATTGAAGATTGACACAAAATGTTGGAGCAACTCAGCGAGATAGGCAGCATCTCTGGAGAGAAGGAATGGGTGATGTTTTGGGTCGAGACCCTTCTTCAAACTGATGTCAGGGGAATGGGCGGTACACAGATAAGGATGTGTATCATTAATACATGTAAATGTCATGCCAATTTAAAAGGATGAAGAATGAATATTCTGGAGAAAATAACATTCCCTGACCCCCAGAAATCTTCATTGCCTACAAAGCACTGGTCCGACTGTACTCTCTGCTGACCTAGACAAGTGCAACTCCAAAGCCACTCAAGAAGTCTAATGCCACTCAGGGCACAGCTGCTCACTTGATTGGTCTCCATGCATCACCTTAAACATTTAATCTATCCAGTACTGGTGTACCACGACTCCTGAATATACAAGGTACATATCGGCAACTTATGAACATTTCCTTGTCAACTCCCCACCAACCAATAAACTCCACCACTTCTCACCAGACACATTGATATACCAATGAGTCCTCAAAGTCAGATGTCATCCTAACTTGGAAATATATCACTGTCATTACTTTGCTGGCATGTGAATATTCTGTAGATCCTTACTCAAAGGTACTGAGGATATAACTTTGTCACTTTAACCCACAGTCTACATCTGTTTATAAGGACATGCATTGTTCCAGAGGAAAGCAAATCAATACATGGTACTCCTCCTTATCACAATATCCATATCCCATAAATCTATTTTAGAAGACTGATAAACATTATGTCGGGAATTGAGGAATGCTGTGGAACAGAGGGATCTAGGAATAACTGTGCATAGTTCCCTGAAGGTGGAATCGCATGTAGATAGGGTGGTAAAAAAAAGCCTTTGGTGTGCTGGCCTTTATAAATCAGAGCATTGAATATAGGAGTAGGGAAGTAATGTTAAAATTGTACAAGGCATTGGTAAGACCAATTCTGGAGTATGGTGTACAATTTTGGTCGCCTAGTTATAGGAAGGATGTCAACAAAATAGAGAGAGTACAGAGGAAATTTACTAGAATGTTGCCAGGATTCCAGCAACTGTTACAGAGAAAGGTTGAACAAGTTAGGTCTTTATTCTTTGGAGCGCAGAAGGTTAAGTTGGGACTTGATTGAGGTCTTTAAAATGATGAAAGGGATAGACAGAGTTGACGTGGATACGTTTTTCCCATTGAGGGTAGGGAAGATTCAAACAAGAGGGCATGACATGAGAATTAAGGGACAGAGGTTTCGGGGTAACGTGAGGGGGAACTTCTTTACTCAGAGGGTGGTGGCTGTGTGGAATCAGCTTCCAGCAGAAGTGGTGGAGGCAGGATCGATTTTAACATTTAAGTGGATAGGTATATGGACGTGAAGGGAATGGAGGGGTATGGTCTGAGTGCAGGTAGATGGGACTAGGGAAAACAAATGGTCGGCACGGACTGGAAGGGCCGAGAGGGCCTGTTTCCGTGCTGTAATTGTTATATGGTTATATGGTTATAAACATTGAAACACTGGTATGAATGGAAATATGACAATTTATTGTTCTTTTTTAATTTTCACAGAAATGCACAACCACAGCCAGATATTTGGAACTTTCTAAAGACTGGTTTTACTGTGAAACTTGATCACAACAGTAGACACATTTGGTGATTTTATTTCTTGAATAGTTAAGAACCAATTTAGTGATTCAGAACTAAATACAGAAAGTATTTGTATATTTCTGTAAGACATTGCTCTCCACAATGCAGCTCAACATTATTTTTAACGTATTCACGACTACTTGTCTCCAGTCTTCTTGTCGGAAACTCTTCAGCTCACACGAACAGCTAAAATGCTCATTTGGGATAACCTGCATTTTTTCATGATTCATCTTGTCTCTGAACTCTTAAAAACTGTTCTACAGCCTACAATGTGGCTGTTTACAAGGTTGTTTAATATTTAATTCCTTACAATTAAAAAATCATAATATTCCAACAGATACTTCTTTTCCCTCCTGAAAAATAATCCAAAGTATCAATAGATGTCCAAAGGTTCTAGATTTACTCTGAAACAACATTGACTAACACTTTGGACGACATGGAGCCACTTTTTTGAACAATACATAGTGTGAATTGCAAATGTGAATCAGTGGTCCTTGCGAGTTGCTACTTTGATCATTTTGAATTATATGTTCCTGACTCAAGGTAATCATGGGCCAGTTATCATTATGCCTGTGTGGCCTATCCTCATCCTGTCTGCTGGTCCCAGGTCTGCTGACCTTACCCTGCAAACACATTTTTGTTGGAGAAAACCATAGATTTTCTTCTGACCAATCCCAGCATGGAGAGGTGACTCAATTGAAAATAAAAGTTTATTTGGGGATTTCGATAGGGAAGATTCCAAGGTTGTTTCCAGTTGATAGATACTTCTGAAATTCTCAAAGTATAACATTTTTTTCAATCTATTAAAATAATGTAAAATTTTAAGTTAAAACAATTAAAACAATTATAAACATTTTAATAAAGTCCAACAATGAAAATAAAACTCAAATTGCATGTGAATTCAAAATCACCTTTGCCCCTGCAGGCGGTCCAACTTTGTTCAGGTTATTTGGCTGGATTCCTTGATATAATGGTACAACTTGTGCTTCCAGCTGGACTCGAGAGGAGTCCAATGTCAGGGCATGCTGGAAAAAAATACCAGCCAACATCAACTTTGGCACTTCTGCTTCATCACTAACAGGCACAGAATTCCTAAACTTGCCAGAACTTATGCAGGCAATTGCTGACAGTAAACCTGAGGCAGGCAGGCCGTGTAACTGAGGGAATTTGCTGCAAAATTTATATCTTCACAATGCCTCATGTACCTCATCACAATTCCTTCAATATCTGCAAAACATATTGCATACTGAAGGATTTATACATGATCTAACAATAAAAAACTATGCAAAGGACATAAAGTGCTGGAGTAACTCGGCAAGTTAGGCAGCATCCCTGGAGAAAATGGATAGGTGACGTTTCGAGCCATGGATCAAGACCCTTTTACAGTATATATGTTTCTACATCATTAAAAAAAATCTTTATTCAGTTTTCAGCATATTTCCTTGATCATTGTGAAATTTCAGAGAACATTGATGATAAATACATAAATACACAGAGTATTTCAGAGAGCTTTCTATTTCTATTCCAATTTTCACGCACAATGAATCACACAGGGAATGATTCTGAGAGTTTGGAATGTGGGTCATGTTTGTCAACTGAGGATTTGTCATGAACCAAGTTATTCAACATCTTAGTTTTATGTTCATTTTCGACAGGGCTTCAAGAACTTCAGCTTTTGATCAGACTTTATTTTTATTTTAATTACTATACTGTGAATCAATCTCTGCTCATATACATTTGGAAAAATTGTTTGCAAATTGATGTTGACAGACTTTTTAATTGTTTCATGTTTGAAATCTTTAAAGAAATACCTGCATTTATCTTGTGCCTGAATAATTTTTTTTGAAGTTTCTCTGTTGCAATACGGGAAGAAAGTGTACATTTTAGAACAAGACACATTAAATAATGTGTTAGGAATGTTTTGCACACTTCTGCACTGTTTTTGATATGCCTGGTTGAATAAGTCAATATAGTAAATAAATTATATTACACCAAACAAATATGATATGGAAGAGATGAAAATGGCTTTTTAAAAACACAGGGAAATCATTTTGGTGATTGTTATGGTCTTTTGCTCTATTTCCTTTAGGGCACGGCAGCAGTTACGTTAGCGCTTCACCAAGTATTGAGAGTTTGCCCACTGCGAGAGATAACACAGCATCCCCTCCACATTCTACTGCTAAAAAGGATTCATTCTTTAGTACAATCTCTCGTTCACGATCGCACAGTAAAACAATGGGTGGCCGGAAAGATGCGGTGAGTCCTTTCAGTCAGCTCTCATGTTAAAAGTAAAAACTTGCTCTCATGTTATAAATAAGAAAGTCTTTTTTAATTCACTGTTTTTTTTCTTGCAGTTTAATGTTAACTTTCAATGCACGTTTATTTATTTAGCACCAGAAAACTATTTATTTCTGCCCTTGATACCTTGAACCATATGTTTGCCAAACACCTTTAATGTAATAGAGCCGTTGAATATTTAAATTCTTGATTGAGGCATCTCTAGTAACTACTGAATTAAAGATAATAATTTGTCTAAATATTTTCACTCACAGAGGTGGTGTGAATAGCTTTATAATTCATCTTTCAGGCCTCAATATTATTCAAGTACATAGTTACAAAGGCAGTCTTATAAATACCCATCTGTTAAAAATATTTTGTGCATGATTGGCATAATTGGTTCATACTGCCACGCACATTTTTAGTTAGTTCATTTGTAACCCAAACTTTGCTGTTTCAGTGATTTCCTCGGAGGTGGCATGGCAGTTAGTGCCGCTGCCTCAGCTCCAAAGGTCCAGATTTTATCCTGATCTCTGGTGATGTCTACGTGAAATATGTATGTTCTGTCATGTGAATTTCACCTGGGTGCTCCGGTTTCCTCGTGCTTCACAAAGATGTGCTGATTACTCAGTTGGCTACTGTACATCACTCTTTAACCATATAACCATATAACCATATAACAATTACAGCACGGAAACAGGCCCTCTAGGCCCTTCCAGTCCGTGCCGACCATTTGTTTTCCCCTAGTCCCATCTACCTGCACTCAGACCATACCCCTCCATTTCCTTCACGTCCATATACCTATCCACTTTACTTTTAAATGTTAAAATCGATCCTGCCTCCACCACTTCTGCTGGAAGCTCATTCCACACAGCCACCACCCTCTGAGTAAAGAAGTTCCCCCTCACGTTACCCCTAAACTTCTGTCCCTTAATTCTCATGTCATGCCCTCTTGTTTGAATCTTCCCTACCCTCAATGGGAAAAAACGTATCCACGTCAACTCTGTCTATCCCTTTCATCATTTTAAAGACCTCAATCATGTCCCCCCTTAACCTTCTGCGCTCCAAAGAATAAAGACCTAACTTGTTCAACCTTTCTCTGTAACATAGTTGCTGGAACCCTGGCAACATTCTAGTAAATCTCCTCTGTACTCTCTCTATTTTGTTGACATCCTTCCTATAATTAGGCGACCAAAATTGTACACCATACTCCAGAATTGGTCTTACCAATGCCTTGTACAATTTTAACATTACTTCCCTACTCCTATATTCAATGCTCTGATTTATAAAGGCCAACACACCAAAGGCTTTCTTTACTACCCTATCTACATGCGATTCCACCTTCAGGGAACTATGCACAGTTATTCCTAGATCTCTCTGTTCCACAGCATTCCTCAATTCCCTACCATTTACCATATAAGTCCTATTTTGATTTGTCCTGCCAAGATGTAGCACTTCACACTTAACAGCATTAAACTCCATCTGCCATCTTTCAGCCCACTTTTCCAAATGGCCCAAATCTCTCTGTAGACTTTGAAAATCTACTTCATTATCCACAACACCACCTATCTTAGTATCATCTGCATACTTACTTATCCAATTTTCCACCCCATCATCCAGATCATTGATGTACATGACAAACAACAGTGGATCCAACACAGATCCCTGAGGCACCCCACTGGTCACCGGCTTCCAACCTGACAAACAGCCATCCACCATTACTCTCTGACATCTCCCATTCAGCCACTGTTGAATCCATCTTGCTACTCCGCCATTAACACCCAAAGATTGAACCTTCTTAACCAACCTTCCATGGGGAACCTTGTCAAAGGCCTTACTGAAATCCATATAGACAACATCCACCGCTTTACCCTCATCAATTTCCCTAGTTACCGCTTCAAAAAATTCAAGAAGGTTTGTCAAACATGACCTTCCAAGCACAAATCCATGTTGACTGTTCCTGATCAGACCCTGTTTATCCAGGTGCTTATATATATTATCTCTAAGTATCCTTTCCATTAATTTGCCCACCACTGACGTCAAACTAATAGGTCTATAATTGCTAGGATTATTCTTTGAACCCTTTTTAAACAATGGAACAACATGCGCAGTACGCCAATCCTCCGGCACTATTCCCGTTTCTAATGACATTTGAAATATTTCTGTCATAGCTCCTACTATTTCTACACTAACTTCCCTCAATGTCCTAGGGAATATCCTGTCAGGACCTGGGAGACTTATCCACTTTTATATTTTTCAAAAGTGTCAGTACTTCCTCCTCTTTGAATCTCATAGTTTCCATAGCTACTCTACTTTTCCCCCCTTAACTCACAGAGTTCAATATCCTTCTCCTTGGTGAATACCGAAGAAAAGAAATTGTTCAATATCTCCCCCATCTCTTTTGGCTCTGCAGATAGCTGTCCATTCTGGTTCTCTAATGGTCCAATTTTATCCCTCGTTATCCTTTTGCTATTAATATAGCTGTAGAAACCCTTTGGGTTTACTTTCACCTTTCTTGCCAAAGCAATCTCATATCTTCTTTTAGCCTTCCTAATTTCTTTCTTAAGATTCTTTTTACATTCTTTATACTCTTCTAGCACCTCCTTTACTCCATGCCTCCTATAATTATTGTAGATATCTCTCTTTTTTCGAAACAAGTGTCCAATTTCCCTTGAAAACCATGGCTCTTTCCAATTTTTACTATTTCCTTTCAACCTAACAGGGACGTAAAGATATGTACTCTTACAATTTCCCCTTTAAATGTCCTCCATTTCTCTTCTACATCCTTCCCATGAAACAAAGTGTCCCAATTCACTCCTTTAAAATCCTTACGCATTCCCTCAAAGTTAGCTTTTCTCCAATCAAAAATCTCTACCCTAGGTCCAGTTCTGACTCTCTCCATAATTATATTGAAATTGATTATATTGGAATTGATTATAGTGTAACTTAATGCCAGCTTATGGACACATTTGGAAGAGAATACGTTGCAGGAGGATAGGGAAAAATTAGAATACTCCCCTGCATACTGGCATGGACCTGATAGATCGAATATCCTTCTTCTGTGTCAGTATAAGATAAGGATGATGTTTGAATCATCCCAGTAGCTATGTAGCTCTTAGCAAAATCATTAGTAACATTATATGAGAGTCAAGGAAGAGAAAGCTGGACATGATTATCCTTCTCAACCCGTCTGCAATTACACATAATTGGCTGTGACCGTTCAGATAAGTTGGGAACAATATAGATACAGTGTAATGAGACAACTTGTTTTTAATTCATTTATTACCCATAACCGATTTCCGCTTGAGAAAGTGCTGGAGAGTTGCTTTCTTCAACTACTGTATTCCATGTGGAGGATTTTGCGTGGGATTTTTACACATTACAATATATTTTACACATTAGAATGGTGTATTTTGCTGCGTGGTGATGCCTCCAACCCCTGTCCCAGATAGTATCAGAGGTTTAGGAGGTGCAGTAATGCACATCACAGATTATATACAGAGCCTGATGGTTCATCAGTGGGGTTTAAGGCAATGGAGTATCAGTCAAGCAGCTTACCTCGTCATGAATACATTTGAGGATCTTAAATATCGCGAGAGCTAATGCACATCTAAATTAAGCCTTTTGAATGATGGAAAGGCTGTGGGAAATTCCATCTTCCTGAGTTAAATCACACCACAGAATTTCCAGCATTAGACCTGCCCGTGTAGCCATAGTAATTTTGTGGGTGGCCTGTTCTGGCGAAGGGTCACTGACCTGTCTCTGACTGTTTCTCTTCTCACTGGTGTGGTCGGAGTATTTACAGCATTTTCTATTTTTGTTGTGGCTAGTCCAACACTTTCATCGTGACACCAGGAATGCCAATGATTGAGCACGTGCCAATGACCATTAAGTGAACTTTCAAAGCTAGACTTTGCTTGTGGAAATCATTGCAAGGCACTTATTTCCATTGATTGATTGAAAGATATAGTATGGAAACAAGCCCTTCAGCTCACCATGTGCACACTGACCACCAAGCACACGTTCACACTAATTCCATGTGATTTCCCTTTAGCAGCCACACGCTACACACCAGTAGTAATTTAAAGATGCCAATCAACCTGCAAACCAGCATGACTTTGGGATGTGAGAGCACTTGGAGGAAACCCACGTGGTCACAGAGGGAATGTGCAAACTCTACACAGACAGGACCTGAGGTCAGGATCAAACCTGGGTCTCTGGGATTGCTGTGCCACTTAGCAGCCCGTGCTTGAGTGTTGATAGGTTTTACTTTGTGAGGACACAGTTTCATTGACTGAGAAATTATGAATCTTACCTCATAAACTTAAGATGGAAGGAATATCCCAGGAAAGGAGAGAGGAAGGAGGCATTCCTGTCGTGCTGCAGCAGGCAAGAATTTCACTGTCCTATCTGGGACACATGACACTAAAACTCTCTTGACTCTTGAATTGGACTTAAGCAAAAAAGGGTTCTTGGGGGAAAAAAGAGGTACCTTAAATTTAGTTGCGTCCGGTTGGGTAACTATGGTAGGGTGAAGACTATTCCATGCTTTAATTGTGCGGGGGAACTCCATGGATAGAAGAAATTGGGTGACGTTTCGGGTAGAGACCCTTCTTTAGACTCCCTCTGGTTGTAGTTGTTTTAGTTTAATTTAAAGATACAGCGCGGAAACAGGCCCTTCGGCCCACTGAGCCCACACCGACCACCGATCACCCGTACACTAGTTCTATCCCACACATTAGCGACGTAAGTCTAGAGTCAAGAGTGTTTTATTCTTCACGTCCCAGTTAGAACAATGACATCCTTACTTGCAGCAGCACAACAGAATATGTAAACATAGTTCTCTGTAAACAATGTTATAAGCGAGAAAACAAAACAGCGTATATATATATGAATATATAACTATATATATATATATATATATATATATGTGTGTGTGTGTGTGTGTATGTGTGTGTAGGTATATAATATATATACCCACACACAATTTCCCTCCTGGGATAAATAACGTTCTATCGCATAGTATCGTGTGTGTAGGAAACATAGAAACATAGAAATTAGGTGCAGGAATAGGCCATTCAGCCCTTCGAGCCTGCACCGCCATTCAATATGATCATGGCTGATCATCCAACTCAGTATCCCGTACCTGCCTTCTCTCCATATCCTCTGGTCCCCTTAGCCACAAGGGCCACATCCAAGGAAGGAACTGCAGATGCTGGTTTATACTGAAGATAGACACAAAACGCTGGAGTAACTCAACAGGTCAGACAGAATCTCTGGACAAAACGAAAATATTATGTTTTGGGTTGTCTGAAAAAGGTTCCTGCACACCTTTGGAATGTGGAAGGAAATGAGCACCCAGAGAAAACCCATGAGATCAAAGGGAAAAGGAGCAAACTCCGTACCGACAGCACCCATATTCAGGATCAATTCCGGGTCTCTGGCACTTTTAGGCAGCAACTTTATGGCCAATGTACTGCCCCATAGTCTTGAAGTTAATTAAAACATACAGTAGCTGTAAAGGCGGACATAGCGATTTAAAACTGAAAATGGATATTTTCATTTTTTAGTAACCAAAGTTATCAACGTATAGTTTTTTGTGTGTTGGAAAACAAAATATAGTGGCACAGCTGGTGGACTTGCTGCCTCACACGCCAGAGATCTGTGTTCGATCCTGTCCTCGGGCACTGTCTGTGTTGAATTTGCACATACTCCCTGCAAACGTGTGGGTTTCCTCCCACATCCCAAAGATGCATTGGCTTTGTAGGTTAACTTGTCTCTGTAAAATTGCCCCTAATGTGTAGGGAGTGGATGAGGAAAGTGGGATAACAGAACTTGTGTGAATGGGTAGACAAAAATGCCGGAGAAACTCAGCAGGTGAGGCAGCATCTATGGAGCAAAGGAAATAGGCGCCATTTCGGGTCGAGACCCTTCTTCAGACTGATGTCGGGGGGGAGGGGACACGAAAAAGAAAGGAAGAGGCAGAGACAGTAGGCTGTGGGAGAGCTGGGAATGGGAGGGGAAGGAGGGAGAAAGCAAGGACTACCTGAAATTAGACAAGCCAATGTTCATGCCGCTGGGGTGTAAACTACCCAAGCATGTATGAGGTGCTGTTCCTCCAATTTGCGGTGGGCCTCACTCTGGCCATGGAGGAGGCCCAGGACAGAAAGGTCGGATTCGGAATGGGAAGGGGAGTTGAAGTGTTGAGCCACCGGGAGATCAGATTGGTTATTGCGAACTGAGTGGAGGTGTTGCGCGAAGCGATTGCCAAGCCTGCACTTGGTCTCACCGAGGTTGATCATACACTGAATAATCCAACCACATTTTTGTTTGGAAGTGGAAAGAAATAATAGAAATTGCATTCATTGCAATGTGTAAAAAGATACTGTATTATAATTTTGCTGCATATCATTGTGGTATATATCATGTCTTGATTGGTGAATATGTTTAGTTTGTGATTTCATTTGAAGCAGAAATGATATGTGAATGCTTCATTGAGCATAATTCCGACTGGTAACTACGCACTTCGTCCGAGCACATTATCGCACGCGTCAAGCAAGCCATCTTAAATGACCACCTAAACTCATTTGGCAACCTAAAAAGCTGCCGAGGTTGCCCGGCTGACAACAGAGAAAAATAATTAAGTGAGAGCCTTGCAAGGTGTATAATATTTTTGACACTGTCATAGGCCTTTCTTACATATGCTGTCACAACACTGTAGTCTCTCAACAACCCTTCAGTAATTTTTGTTGCCCTCCATTTCAGAATAATAGTGTTTTAAGCCAATAACGCGACACTAGCACTGGCAATAAATTTTTTTTTTTAAAGTGCAGCTTTCCAGCCCCTTATCTCATTGGCCACGCTCGGCTGCAAATCGGTGTCAATCTGGTAAACCTTCTTCCTCTAGTCGTGGGGGTGGGGGATTGGGAGGGGCCTCACAAGTGGAACAGCTTAGGGCCTTTCTTCATCTAAATCCGGCCCTGCAGCACTGCCATTCAATGTGAAATTGGCTGATCATCCCCAATCAGTACCCCGTTCCTGCCTTCTCCCCATATCCCCTGACTCCACTATTTTTAAGAGCCCTATCTAGCTCTCTCTTAAAACCATCCAGAGAACCTGCCTCCACCGCCATCCGAGGCAGATAATTCCACAGACTCACCACTCTCTGTGAGACGAGGGGGACGGAATGAGAGGGAATGCAAGGTGAAGTGTGCGCATGTGCAGAGCCTTTCCAGATTGTGCGCATGTGCGGGGTCTCGTCCGGCGAGGCCTGCGGAACCAGCGATATTTTCCAGACGCTTTGAAGTTATGTATTACAGAAATGAGTTGCTTAAAGATTAAATAAAATTTAAGTAAATTACGAGTAGCGTAAAAGTTTCATTTGCCTCACAACAATTTAAGCAACTCAATCTCAGAAGTTAAGCAGTGTGACACAAAGATGGAGAAACTATTGAAACCACAACGCTTGGATCTGGATCCCAACTCACTTACTGCTGCAAAGGAATGGAAGCACTGGCTTTGTACACTAAATAACTTCTTTGATGAATGTGGCGACAATGCACCAGACAAATTCAGGACATTAATAAGGTCTGTCTCTTATGATGTATTTGATTACATAGAGGAATGTACAATTTATGATTCTGCTATTAATGTACTAAACAGACTCTTCATTAAGACACCCAATATAATATTTGCTCGACACCTCCTTGCTACTTGTAAACAAAAACCTGGTGAGTCACTTGATGAATTTTTACAAGAACTTCAAAGACTTAGTCAAGACTGTGCCGTCAAAGCAGTTACAGCTGATCAATATCGACAGGAACTTATATGAGACTCTTTTATCAATGGTTTGGCATCGCCTTTAATATGACAGAGACTATTAGAAAACAAAACCTTGGATTTACAGTGAGTTTACAATCAAGCTTACTCATTAGACTTGGCTCAGAAAAACTCAGATGCTTATGACTCATCTAATGTGTATTCTGCTGCAACTACTACAAAATAATCTCACCCAAGTACTAATATGGAGCAAGCTAAAACAATTTCTACTGATAAATGTGCCCTTGCTGCAGCATATACCTATTCAATAAGGAAGTGTTACTTTTGTGGGGGTAATATTCATAATAGAGAGATATGTCCTGCTTGAGAGGCAACTTGTAATAGTTGTGGCAAGAAGGGACATTATTCTAGAGTATGCAAGTCCAAAGGTGTGACTCCTGCCATGTATATGCCTTCTTTATGTGCAATTACAGCTGCATTTCCTCAGAGCTTGTCTCATGCAGCTACAACGGTATCCATTTAGCAGAATATACAAACATACCAAGAACCCTTCGTAGAGAGTTTAATGTAGCTAGAACAGGTATCTCTTGGAGTGGGCAGAATCTTTCAATGGTATCCATCAATGGCCATACACTTAATGTACTACTTATAACCATATAACAATTACAGCACGGAAACAGGCCCTCTCGGCCCTTCCAGTCCGTGCCGACCATTTGTTTTCCCCTAGTCCCATCTACCTGCTCCATTCCCTCCATACCCCTCCATTCCCTTCACGTCCATATACCTATCCACTTTACTTTTAAATGTTAAAATCGATCCTGTCTCCACCACTTCTGCTGGAAGCTCATTCCACACAGCCACCACCCTCTGAGTAAAGAAGTTCCCCCTCACGTTACCCCTAAACTTCTGTCCCTTAATTCTCATGTCATGCCCTCTTGTTTGAATCTTCCCTACCCTCAATGGGAAAATTACTTAAAGTGAACAAGTTTTGTCTCGACTAAATCTAACTATAATTCCTTCAAATAGAGAAATCTCGATGGCTCTGACAACTCTCAATACTCAAATTATTGGATCTTGTATTGTACACTTTATTCTGAACAAAACTAGTTATAAATCTGTATGTTTTGGTAATTTGAAAAATTTCTGTAGCGATATAATTCTAGGTCAGGATTTTCAGAAACAGCACAGATCACTTCAAATAATGTATGAAAAAGCTGCCTGATCTTGTATTGTTAAAGCCTCCAGTATTGTGTGCTTTTCCTGCTGCATCTGGTGAATGTCCTTCATTACTCACTAATTTATCCTCTAAGTGGAAGCCAATTTCTACAAAATCAAGACATTTTAGTCAAGATGACAGAAACTTTATCAACACAGAAGTAACTAATCTTTTACGAGAAGGTATCATAGAACCCTGCTCTTCCCCTTGGAGGGCACGTTGTCATGGTTAAAGACCCCTTGGAGAGACATAGAAAGAGACTCTGCATTGATTACTCTCAAACTATAAACCAGTTCACAGAGCTTGATGCATATCCATTACCTTGTATAGAAGAGATTATCAATACATTAGCTAAGTATAAGATATTGTCTACTTTTGACCTAAAAAGTGCTTACTTCCAAATTCCTTTGAAAGAATCAGAGAAGAAATATACTGCATTTGATGCAAATAGGAAATTATACCACTACTGCAGAGTTCCCTTTGGTGTAACTAATGGTGTGGCTGTTTTTCAAAGAGAGATGGGCAAACTTGTTAACAGGAAAACCTTAAAGATACTTTCCCTTATCTTGACAATATAACTATTGTACAATGGTTTTTAGAAGTTGTACATTCTGAAAATCTAACATTAAATGAGGCTGTCAAAATCTAACATTAAATAACATCAGTGTCACCAATTCATATTCTTGGTTATTGGATTGGAAATGATATAATCAAGCCTGATCCAGAAAGACGCCGCCCACTCCAAGAGATACCTGTTCCAGCTACATTAAACTCTCTACGAAGGGTTCTTAGTATGTTTGCATATTATGCTAAATGGACAGCAAATTTTTCTGACAAAACTTAACCTTTGATTAGAGCAAAATCTTTACCCCTTGACTCTACAGCAATTGGTGCCTTTACTTCGTTAAATAAATAATTAGAATCTGCGACATTATACACCATCGATGAGGATCCCTTTGTTGTTGAATGTGATGCCTCTGATTTAGCAGCATCAGCAACATTAAATCATGGAGGACGACCAGTGGCTTTCATGTCTCGTACTCTCCAAGGTAGTGAATTGCACTACCCACCCGTCGAAAAGGAAGCTACAGCAATTATTGAAGCAGTGAGAAAATTGATTCATTTCCTTGCTCGCCAGCACTTCACTTTGATAACAGATCAGTGTTCAATAGCTTTTATGCTAGATAATCGGAAACGAACGAAGATTAAAAACAGTAAAATTCATGAATGGAGGATTGATTTATCTGCATATCGTTATTCAATTGAGTACCGCCCTGGTTAGGATAATGTTGCTCCGGATACATTAACTCGAGCATTTTGTGCCTCTGTTCATTCTTCTGTACTCACTGATCTTCACAATGGGCTGTGACATCCTGGAGTCACTCGTATGTTACACTATGTTCATTCCAAAGACTTACCTTTCTCTACAGAAGATGTGAAGATGACGTGTGCTTCTTGTAGAATCTGTGCTGAATTAAAACCAAGGTTCTTCCGTCCTGAAGAAATAAGCATAGAAACATAGAAAATAGGTGCAGGAGTAGGCCATTCGGCCCTTCGAGCCTGCACCACCATTCAATATGATCATGGCTGATCATCCAACTCAGTATCCTGTACCTGCCTTCTCTCCATACCCCCTGATCCCTTTAGCCACAAGGGCCACATCTAACTCCCTCTTAAATATAGCCAATGAACTGGCCTCAACTACCTTCTGTGGCAGAGAATTCCAGAGACTCACCACTCTCTGTGTGAAAATGTTTTCCTCATCTCGGTCCTAAAGGAATTCCCCCTTATCCTTAGACTGTGACCCCTTGTTCTGGACCTCCCCAACATCGGGAACAATCTTCCTGCATCTAGCCTATCCAATCCCTTAAGAATTTTGTAAGCTTCTATAAGAACCCCCCTCAGTCTTCTAAATTCTAGCAAGTACAAGCCAAGTCTATCCAGTCTTTCCTCATATGAAAGTCCTGACATCCCAGGAATCAGTCTGGTGAACCTTCTCTGTACCCCCTCTATGACAAGAATGTCTTCTCAGATTTGGAGACCAAAACTGTACGCAATACTCCAGGTGTGGTCTCACAAAAACCCCTGTACAACTGCAGTAGAACCTCCCGGCTCCTATACTCAAATCCTTTTGCTATGAATGCTAACATACCATTTGCTTTCTTCACTGCCTGCTGCACCTGCATGCCTACTTTCAATGATTGGTGTACCATGACACCCAGGTCTCGTTGCATCTCCCCTTTTCCTAATTTGCCACCATTCAGATAATAGTCTACCCTCCTGTTTTTGCCACCAAAGTGTATAACCTCACATTTATCCACATTATACTGCATCTGCCATGCATTTGCCCACCCACCTAGCCTATCCAAGCCACCTTGCAGCCTCCTAGCATCCTCCTCACACCTAACACTTCCCCCAGCTTAGTGTCATCCGCAAACTTGGAGATGTCGCATTCCATTCCCTCGTCCAAATCATTAATATATATTGTAAATAACTGGGGTCCCATACTGAGCCTTGTGGTACCCCACTAGTCACTGCCTCCCATTCTGAAAAGGACCCGTTTACTCCTACCCTTTGCTTCCTGTCTGCCAGCCAGCTCTCTATCCACATCAATACTGAACCCCCAATTCCGTGTGCTTTAAGTTTGTATACTAATCTCTTATGTGGGACCTTGTCAAAAGCCTTCTGAAAGTCTAGATATAACACATCCACTGGTTCTCCCTTATCCATTCTGCTAGTTACATCCTCAAAAAATCCTATAAGATTTGTCAGACATGATTTACCTTTCGTAAATCCATGCTGACTTTGTCTAATGATTTCACCACTTTCCAAATGTACTGCTATCCCATCTTTAATAACTGACTCTAGCAGTTTCCCCACTACCGATGTTAGACTAACTGGTCAGTAATTCCCCGTTTTCTCTCTCCCTCCTTTTTTAAAAAGTGGAGTTACATTAGCTACCCTCCAATCCTCAGGAACTACTCCAGAATCTAAGGAGTTTTGAAAAATTATCACTAATGCATCCACTATTTATGTGGCTACTTCCTTGAGTACTCTAGGATGCAGATTATCTGGCCCTGGGGATTTATCGGCCTTTAATCCATTCAATTTACCCAACACCACTTCCCGGCTAACCTTCACTCAGTTCCTCCACGTTATTTGACCCCCGGTCCCCTGCTATTTCCGGCAGATTATTTATGTCTTCCTTAGTGAAGACAGAACCAAAGTAGTTATTCAATTGGTCTGCCATGTCCTTGTTCCCCATGATCAATTCATCTGTTTCTGACTGCAAGGGACCTACATTTGTTTTAACTAATCTCTTTCTCTTCACATATCTATAAAAACTTTTGCAGTCAGTTGTTATGTTCCCTGTCAGTTTTCTTTCACAATCTATTTTCCCTTTCCTAATTAAGCCCTTTGTCCTCCTCTGCTGGACTCTGAATTTCTCCCGGTCCTCTGGTAGGCTGCTTTTTCTGGCTAATTTGTATGTTTCATCTTTTGTTTTTATACTATCCCTGATTTCCCTTGTTATCCATGGATGCACTACCTTCCCTGATTTATTCTTTTGCCAAACTGGGATGAACAATTGTTGTAGTTCATCCATGCAGTCTTTAAATACCTTCCATTGCACATCCACTGTCAACCCTTTAAGAATCATTTGCCAGTCTATCTTGGCCAATTCATGTCTCATACCTTCAAAGTTACCTTTGTTTAAGTTCAGAACCCTTGTTTCTGACTTAATTATGTCACTCTCCATCCTAATGAAGAACTCAACCATATTATGGTCACTCTTGCCCAAGGGGCCACACACAACAATTCTGCTAACTAACCCTTCCTCATTACTCAATACCCAGTCTAGAATAGCCTGCTCTCTCATAGAAACATAGAAACATAGAAATTAGGTGCAGGAGCAGGCCATTCGGCACTTCGAGCCTGCACCACCATTCAGTATGATCATGGCTGATCATCCAACTCAGTATCCTGTACCTCCCTTCTCTCCGTACCCCCTGATCCCTTCAGCCACAAGGGCCACATCCAACTCCCTCTTAAATATGGCCAACAAACTGGCCTCAACTACCTTCTGTGGCAGAGAATTCCACAGATTCACTCAGAATTCCTCAGAATTCCACAGATTCACAGATTCTCTCGTTGGAAGATTGATCAAAGCTACTCAACCTATGGAACATTTGAGTATTGTCTTCAAAGGGCCTTTACCATCCTCCTCTCGAAATGTTTATATACTTACCATAGTTGATGAATATTCAAGGTTTCCATTTGCCTTTCCTTGTCCAAATATGTCAGCTGCTACGGTTATGAAATGTTCAGATCAACTGTCTTCATTCTCCGGATTTCCAAGTTACGTACATTCTGATAGGGACACCTCATTCATGTCAAAATTTAAAAGACTACCTTTCTAATAGAGGAATTGTAACAAGTAAAACAACACCATATCATCCTATTGGAAATGGTCAGGTTGGGAGGAAATACAGAATCATTTGGAAAGCAGTGAAACTGGCTTTAAAGTCAAATGACATACCAGATCAGCAGAGGGAGTGTGTTCTACCAGATGCATTACACTCCTTCAGATCTCTACTGTCAACTGCTACCAATACCACGCCACATGAGCGGTTCTTTAACTTCAAACGGCGTTCTTCTAGTGGTACTTCTCTGCCACCATGGTTAACTAGCCCTGGGACCGTGTTGCTTCGTCAGTATGTCCGAACAAATAAGAATGAGCCTTTTGTTGATGAAGTTGAACTGACTGATGTCAACCCTTCTTATGCAACTATCAAGTATCAGGATGGACGTCAGTCAACTGTCTCACTTCGTGACCTTGCACCATGTCCGTCTTCTCCATCAGCTCCATCACTCCTTGATAATATTAATCGAGAACTACCTTCAACACTCCCATCACCCCCTATGGAAACTTCTATAAGTAATTCTAAAATTGAAAATGTAAATAACAATATGAGTGAAGTTGATGACGAAGCAATATATGTACCACCACCTATTGAAACACCATTATCTCCTGATGCTCCAGTGCTGCGACGGTCATCAAGACGCACTAAACCTCCTGACCGTCTCAACTTATAAATAGGAGGGGAGATTGAAGTGTGCGCACGTGCGGGGCTTTTCCAGAGTGTGCGCATGTGCAGGGTCTCGGGCCGGCGAGGCCTGCGGAATCAGCGATATTTTCCAGGGGCTTTGAGGTTATGTATTAAGAAATGAGTTGCTTAAAGCTCAAATAAAGTTTAAGTAAATTACGAGTAGTGTAAAAGTTTAATTTGCCTCACAACACAAGGGCTACTTGAAATTAAATAAATCAAATTCATACTGCCTGGTTGTAAGCTAACCAAGCAAAATATGAGGTTCTGTTCCTCCCAATTTATATGTGGCCTCACTCTGACAGTGGAGGAGGTTCAGGACAAAGGTCAGCATGGGTAGTAGGGTGAAAATGTTTGGCAACTATGAGATCGCATAGGCCAAGGCGGACTGAGCATATGTGTTCAGTGAAACGATCTCTCAGTCTGCACTTGGTCTCGCAATATATAGGAATCCACACTGAGAACAACAGTTACAGTAGATGGGGTTGCAAGAGGTGCGTGAACCTCTGCCTCATCTGAAAGGACTGTCGGGCGGGATCCCTGGATGGACTCGAGGGAGGAGGTATGGACAGGTGTTGTGGTTGCAGGGGACGGTACCCGGGGAGGGGTGGTTTGGGTGGGAAGGGATGAGTGAACCAGGTAGTTGCAGAGGGAATGGTCTCTGCAGAAAGCAGAAAGGGGTGGAGACTGGAAGATATGACTCTTGGTGAGATCGAATTGGAGGTGGCGAATATGTCAGAGGATTATGTGCTGTACGCCATGGCTGATGGGGTAAAGATGAAGACTAGGGGAACTCTGTCCCTGTTGCGACTGGAGGGAGAGGGTGCAAGAACGGAACTACAGGATATCTCTGACATGTGAGGGCTTCACCTATGATGGAAGAGGGGAACCCCCATTCCCTAAACAATGAGGACATCTCAGATGCCCTGGTATTGATGCTGGTTTATACTGAAGATAGACACAAATGCTGGAGTAACTCATCTCTAGAGGAAATGATAGGTGATGTTCCGAGTCTGGATTGAGTTACTCCAGTATTTTATGTTAAATAGAAACTCTGTTGATAACAATTAAAGAAAAGGAAAAAATAATAAAAACACAAAAAATAATGATGAATGATGAAGAATTATAGTTGTTAGACATCCCTTTCCAGCACTGAAACACTAATCAGCCTTGTCTTCAGATGTAGACATTGACATAAAGCAATGTAATTCCCCAATGCACTAAATTATAAGTTACAGGCTTGGCGTTGTCACAAATCTAGCAGTATGTTGCAGGAGCTGTTTCCATTTGTTTCTGGTTATGTGTTCTGCTTTTCCTCAGCACAGAGTTGGCTTTCTACTCAGTGATCAAAGGTCAACAAATGAGTTCCAGTCCTGATTGAAGAAGAGCAAAATGTGATCATAAGCCAAAAGCTGTTTCTCATTGTTTGAAGCTGCTCATATGTCTGTGAGAGAATATGATGTATAATGGGCTGCTGCACTGATAACCTAATCCACATTTTTATTCAGTGGTTGAATCCGTAGGAAAACTGCTTGTTGTAAGTGGTCACCCTGTGTTTGACAAGCTTAACACCAATCCATAGGTTCAAAACCTTGTCTGTGAAGAAATACGAGGAATATGAAGCACGTAGGGAGCTTTTAGTTTCCTTACCTAGATCTGCTAATGCCAATAATGGCATTAAACAGGCCAACTTTCATTCATATTTTTCATAATATAGGTGGAACCAAGGTAAGGGCAGCACAGTGGTACAGCGGTAGAAGCTGCCTTACAGCACCAGAGACTTGGATTTGACCCTGACCACTAGTGCTGTCTGTAGAGTTTGTACATTCTCCCTGTGACTGCATAGGTTTTCTCCTGGTGCTCCCATTTCCTCCTACACTCCAAAGACTTGTAGGTTTGCAGGTTAATTGGCTAAATATGTTGCAAAATTGTCCCTAGAGTGTAGGATATTGTTAGTGTATGGAGTGATCGGCGTAGCACAGCCTCGGCGAGCCAAAGGGCCTGTTTCTGTGCAGTATCTCTAAAATCACCTACTCACTTCTATCCCAAATAGATACTCTGTTTTCCAGTTACCTTCCCCATCTTGTCAATCAACCTCAGTATTTTATGTTTCAGTAAATTCCCCTTATTTTTTATAAACTCCTATGAGTATAAAATTAACCTACTCACCATCACTTCACAGATCAACCTCTTCATCCCATGAATCAACCAAGTGAACCATCTCTACTGCCTCAATATAAATTCATCCTACCTTAATTATGGTTAAAACCCTATGCAGTAGTCCGGGTGCAGTCTCAGCGGCATTGTGCAAATTTGCATTAGAACTTCCCTTGAAATATATCCCTTGAAAGAGGGGGCAAGTTACATTACCCCTCATAATTGCCTCTTCTACCTGCACGCCAACTCTGTGTTTATGCACGGATTTCCAGATCACTTTGTACAGCAACATTTTGTAGTCTCAGTTCATCTAAATAATAATTTGTTATTTTACTCTTCCTTCCACATTGGATAAACTTAAACCCCTGCCTCACGGTGCGAGTTGACCCATGAGGGACCCCGAGTTTTCACTCGCGGTAATCACGTACAATCAACGTAGCGGGAACGTCGGAACTCGCGCAAGCAACTTAGCGACTCGTGGCGCTAACAGCAGGTATCCGTGAGACTTGTTAACTCGTGAAAAAATTCAAACATGTTTGATTTTTTCCACGAGTCAAATTTACTGTTCAAGTTAAAAATGGAAATATTTAAACTCGTTGTAATAACGTAGTGGCCCGTGCGTTTACCTTAGTGACTCGTGAGTCTACAGTGGGCACTCTTTAAATTATTTCAGTGCCATTCACCCTCGAGTCTTAATCACAAAATTTAATTCACCCTCGACTACATTTTCTTTGTTTTTTTGGTAATTTTCGTCTTATTTTCCCTTGTGTACAATTTTATATATAATGTATTTTTGTCACATGAGCAAAATACATGAATTAACTCATTTCGTAAGAGTTTATTGTATTCAGCTTTTTTAACATCCTAAAAATATGTTAAAAAAACTAGGAGTGAAAAAAAAGTTTAATTACCACTGGAGTTGGAAAATCATTCTATTAGAATGATAAAAAAAAAACATTCCAACGTCTAAACACTGGGCTTCAGCCCTATCCTACCCTTTCGGGCTCTGATTACTGCAGTTATTTCTTGGAAAATTAGCTATAAAAACCATGGAGTGTGTGATTTCATATATTTTTCTCCAACTAATATAACTTTCTATAACCCTCCCCAAAAGCTCACAAAACCACCAAATATCAACTTTGGTAGCTACATTTCTACAGGAAATAAAGTTACAGTTCAACAGTTGCATACGGCGATCCTCCAGTGTTGCCATTTATAAATGTATGATCACACTAGCTCGTCTGGTCTTCCCTAAACGGTTATATTACAGTAAATTTGGGAAATATCCTGTTACGTTGAAATTAGAAAACCATAGGTATGGATAAAAAAACATATCAAAGTTCCAGCTCCACTGCCATTAAAACCAATGAGCTTACTAACCACTTTAATGGCAATTGTTTTTAAGTATAGAAAACAAAATCTGGATAAATTATGTCATTCACCCTTCACCCACCCCTCTAGTTTCATTCACTCCATAAAATAATTTCATTCGCGCTTGGGTGAACCATTCACCAGTTTAAGAAGCACTGATATAGCGCTCTGCATCCGAAAAGTGAAATCAGACTTCAGGAAGGGTGTCCGAACTTCCGGACAGCAACGGGCCGTGCGTCGCTGCTTTCTGAGATGAATCAATGAACGTTGAACTTTCCTGACGCGTAGATTTACAACCAATAGCGATTACAAGATCACAAGTTTCCTGATTTACAGCCTGTAAACGATCACAGCCCACGTTGATCAGTCCGAACTAACATCATCAGCGTGAATAGAGTATTCACAAAGGGATTTTTTTTTCCTCTTCCAAGTACATTCTATAAATCGATTGCTGGGTTTTCTCCACTCTATCTTTCGCTCAGGCGCCTTTCCTCCCCTTCCATCAGTTTACGATTCACTTCTCTCCACTATCTTTCCTCTCAGATCACATTCTCGCTCTTTTTTTACTCAGCGGGCAGGCAGCATCACTGGAGAGAAGGAATTGGTGACGGGATGACATTGTGCTGTTTGATCGCCCCCTGTCAGCTCCAGCTTTTTGTTTCTATCTTCAGTTTAAACCAACATCTGCAGGCAGTTCTTATCCTACACTTTATTCCTTTCTTGGCGTCTTCTGGGCAAATGTTGCCTTCTACACGAACAGTCTCGGATGATATTGTGTGTGTGTGAGAGAGAGAGAATTAATGTGTGTGTGAATAGGCATCTTTTAGGAGATGCCGCGGTTTACATTGGCATTGCCCTCTTGAGATTCCTTTGTGACGGAGAGCGCTGACCGGTAACCCTGGGTCTTGCGGTCTGGCCAAGAGGAGGTGATGTGGACACGGTTTCAGTTATAGTTCTAGAGGAACATTGCTTCCGATCGATGTCTCTTATGCACTCCTCAGAAGAACTGGGTGCGCTCTTCACCATTATAGCCCAGCCTACAGGTTTCTGATCTGAACAACTAACTTCTTCCCTATTTCTCCTCCACCCACCCCCCCCCCCCCCATTTCCCTCTCCTCCTCGGCGCTCTTGTTCACTCACACCTTCCCTCCCTCCCTCCCTCCCTCTTGCAGGGCTTGGTTCAAAGGGGGCAACGAGCCAAGCGGGGCGCAGTCTGAACCCTTTCTGAAAACAAGCGCAAAGAGAAAAAAAAAGTATTGTCAAGCGCTCCAAACTTTGTTTAAAATAAGTAAATGCGACCTTGGCTAATAATTTAAAAAGAAAACCTTATACAAAACCAACACCCTACAAACTCTCTGTCTCTCACGCTGCCTGTTGTCTTGTGGGGGGTGTGTGTCGGAGAGAGGGGGTGTGGGTGTGGAGGGGACCCGATGTGAATGTTACCACTATAGGATGGCGAGGTTGGGCTCTGAGCTGCAGTGAGAGAGAGCAGAGAGAGAGAGAGAGAGTGTGTGTGCACGTCAGCAGCAAAGTTAAAAACAACGGGCTTGTACGCGGTGGCAAGAGAGGTTTCCTTTGTTCTCGTCCGGGGCTTGAGAGAGATCGGAGAGAATTAACCCTCCCTCGCACACCACTCCTAACCCAAGAGCCTTGTCACCCCAGACAGATTAATGACGCCCCCCAACCTCCCTCCACCTCAACTCACGCCTGGGCACCAAAGCAGCTCAGGAGGCGAACCCTGAGCTCCGTCTCCCAACAATCTGATGTGAAATAAAACAGACCTTCATTCACGTTTGGCTCAAGAGTAACGGGAGAGGAACTTGGTAACTCGGGAGAGGAACTTGGAACATCGCAGAAATGACATACCCGTGGGAACTCGGTTAAACACTTGATCATAAACTTGAAACCTCGTACATAACCACGAGCCTGGTTTTTTTTCTTTCACTTGGGGTCACTTGTGGGTGGACTCGCACCGTGAGACAGGCCCTTTACATTTTCCCCACAGCATACTTCTTGTGCACTCAATAAGTCGATCAATATTCTTTTGTAGGCATGTTGTTCTCACATCACAATTTGGTTACCTATCTGGGTTTGTATCACCAACAAATTTCCCAGCAATGGATACCATCCTGAACTTCCCATGTCCTTCATTAGTGAATGATGGTAAATCCTTGTTATGGAACCTAACTTTTCCACTGCGATGAGATTCTGTTCTTATTTATTAAATCTTTTGCCTTTTGTCGTACCCTGAGTGTGTTTTCTCACTTCACTATCTTCATACCATTGTAATTGACATTGTTTAAGTATAGAGCACTATCTTCACACCCAGGTTTCTCACCTTCACACAGAAATCTTTTTTTTTACTATGCTCTGATTACTCAATCCTTGGGGATGCATCACTGTGAGGTCATTAATAAATCAGGTCCCTGGTTGGTATCTTAATGTGTTGCTCTCGGAAATCATTGCAGATATATTCTGTGCCCTTGTCCTCAAAGCTACATATGGCTGTTTGACTTGTCCCCATTAAGTGATGATTAAAATCACCTGCAATTATTGGAGCATCTTTCCTTTCCTACAAGCCCTGTTTTTTCCTGATTGATACTCTTTCCTACAATATAGCTCCTATAGAAGAGACCTATATAATTGCGCCAGTGAGTTCTTCTTCTCACTTTTTATTATTTTCATCCAAATTGATTCTACATCTTCAGATTCTGAGCCAGTATTATGCATCAACACGGCCATGGCCCCTGGCATTTAATACTCCATTACCTTTTCATTTCTAACTATCCGCCTTCCAAAATGTAAAATAACCCTGAGTATTTCATTTCCAGATATACACATTTATTTCTGTCCATGCCATCAACTTGTCTATTTTGCATTCATATAATGAGACTTTGATTTTATCTTAGCATTTTTCCTTGCTCTGATACAATATGCTGGCGCTTAGAGTCATAGAGTGATACAGTGTGGAAACAGACCCTTTGGTCCAACTTGCCCACACGGTCAACTTGTCCCAGCTACACTTCTGAAGAAGGGTCTCGACCCGGAACGTCACTCATTCCTTCTCTTCAGAGATGCTGCCTGTCCCGCTGAGTTACTCCAGCATTTTGTGTCTACCTCCCAGCTACACTAGTCCCACCTACCTGCGCTTGGTCCATATCCCTCCAAACCTGTCCTATCCATGTACCTGTCTAACTGCTTCTTAAATGATGGGATAGTCCCAGCTTCAACTGTCTCCTCTGGCAGCATGTTCCATACAACCACCACCCTTTGTGTGAAAAAGTTACCCCTCGGATTCCTATTCAATCTTTTCCCCTTCACCTTGAACCAATGTCCTCTGGTCCTCGATTCCCCTACTCGGCAAGAGACTCTGCATCTAACCGATCTATTCTTCTCATGATTTTATATACCTCAATAAGATCACCCGTCATCCTCTTGCGCTCCAAGCAATAGAGACCCAGCCTACTCCACCTCTCCCTATAGCTCTCACCGTCTGGTCCTGGCAACATCTACGTAAACCTTCACTGCACCCTTTCAAGCTTGACAATATATTTCCTATAACAGGTGCCCAAAACTGAACACAATATTGTAAATGCGTTCTCACCAACAACTTATATAACTGCAACAAGACTTCCAACTTCTGTACTCGATACTCTGACTGATGAAGGCCAATGTGCCACCTTATTTTGACACCTTATTTACCTGTGATTCGACCTTGAGGGAGCCATGCGCCTGCACTCCTTGATTCCTCAACAACACTCCTCAGAGGCCTAACATTCACTTGGACACTCACTCAGCCCACCTGGCCAATCAATCCAGATCCAGCTGCAATCTTTCACAACCGTTTTCACTATCTGCAAAACCATCCACTTTTGTATCATCAGCAAATTTGTTACTCTTGTTTTGTATGTTCTCATCCAAATCATTGATGTAGATGTCAAACAGTAACGGGCCCAGCACCAAACCCTGAGACATACCACTAGTCACAGGCCTCTAGTCCAAGAATCAACCTCCCACCAGCACCCTCTGCTTCCTTCCATGGAGCCAATTTACTATCCATTCAGCTATCTCTCCTTGGATCCCATGCGATCTAACCTTCCAGAGCAGCCTATCATGTGGAACCTTGTCGAATGCCTTTCTGAAATCCATGTATATAACATCTACAGCTCTGCCCTCATTGACCTTTTTGGTCATGTCTTAAAAAAATTAATCAGATGTGTGAGACATGACTTCCCATGTACAAAACCATGCTGACCATCCCTAATCAGCCCTTGCCCGTCCAAATGCCTGTATAACCTATCCCTGAGAATGCTCTCTGGTAACTTTCCAACTACAGATGTTAAGCTCACCGGCCTATAGCTCCCAGCATTTTCCCTGCAGCCCTTCTTGAAAAGAGACACAACATTTGCCACCCTCCAGTCTTCTGGCACCTCTCCTGTATTTAAGGAGAATTCGTAAATTCAACCAGGGCTCCCGCAATTTCCTCTCTGTTTTTCCACAATGTCCTCAGATATACTTGATCAGGCCCTGGAGATTTGAACTTTCAGTACTTCTTCGACGGTAACACTGACTGCTCTCAAGCCACTTCCATTGACTGCTCCAAGTTCCTCCGTCCTACTGTCTTTCTCCTCGGTAAATGCAGAGGAGAAATATTCATTGAGGACCTTGCCCATCTCCTATGGCTCCACACAGAGGGACCTCCTGAGATGTCTCACTCTCTCTCTAGTTACCCTTTTCCAACATGTATTTATAACATCTTTTGGGATAGTCCTTAAAACTACCCGCCAGAGCTATCTCCTTGCCCCTTTTTGTCCTTCTGATCTTTTTCAGTTTACTCCTTGGTTCACGAAACTCCTCCAGGGCTGCACTTGATCCCAGCTGCCTATACCTGTCCCACGCATCCTTCTTGATTTTGACTAATGCTTCAATTTCCCTCGTCAGCCAAGCTTCCTTCCATTTGCGTGCTTTGTCCTTCACTCTAACGGGAACGTACAAATTGGCTGATATTCCTTTCCTCTCAAATAACCTGCTCCAGTCAACTTGAGCGAGACCTTCTCTCATACCTCCACTAGTTGGCCTTACCCCAGTTGAGCATTTTAACATGTGGACCCTCTCCGTCCCGATCCATAACTATCTTAAACCTAATTGAACTGTGGTTAGTGGTCCCAGAAGGCTCCTCCACACACACTTCATTAACTTGCCCTTCCCAATTTCCCAATGTGGGAAATTCTCATCTCATGTGTGGGGACCCCTACATACTGTTTGAGAAAACTCTTGTGAGCACTTTTGAGGAATTGTACCCCATTTAAACCCTTCACACTATGAATTTCCCAGTCAATATTGGGAAAGTTAAAATCCCCCACTATAACAACCTTATTGTCTGCAATCTCCCGGCATATTTGTTTTTCTAATTCCTGTTGACTATTCGGGGTTCTGTAGTACACTCCCAACAAGGTGATCATCCCTTTCTTGTTCCTCAGCTCCACCCATGTAGCCTCACTAGACGAACCGTCCATAACGTCATCTCTGACCACAGCCGTGATATCCTCCTTAACCAACAATGCAACCCCCCTCCTTTTTTTCCATCTCCCTTCTCTCCTGAAGCTCCTGTAGCCCGGAACATTGAGCTGCCAGTCCTGCCCCTCGCTTAACCAGGTTTCAGTAATGGCTACAACGTCCCAGTCGCTCGTACCTATCCATGCCCTAAGCTCATCTGCCTTACCCGTCAGGCCCCTTGCATTAAAATACATGCAGTTTAAGCCAACCCTCCTTCCTCGTTCGCCGCCTTTCACCTGCCAGGATGTTGGTCTAAAAGGTGCAACCCGTCCCTTTTATACAGGTCACCCCTGCCCCAGAAGAGATCCCAATGATCCAGTAATCTAAATCCCTGCCCCCTGCACCAACTTCTCATCCACACATTCATTTCCCCTATCTTCCTGTTCTTACCTACACTAGCACGAGGTACTGGAAGCAATCCTGAGATCACTACCCTGGAGGTCCTGCTTTTCAGCCTTTTACCTAATTCGCTAAACTCATGTCGCAAAACCTCCTTCCTCTTCCTACTTTTCTCATTTGTGCCAACATGCACAACAACTTCCTGACTGCTCCTTCTCCCTCTTGCCAGGGTCCGCTCCAAGACATCGTGGATCCTAGCACCAGGGAGGCAACACACCACCCTGGAGTCTCGCCTGTTGTCGCAGAATCTCCTGTCCACACGTCTGGCTATTGAGTCACCCACCACCATGCCTCGGCCTGAGATCACTCTTCCCTATTGAGCCTCAGCATCAGGGTTGGAGTCACAGCCCTGACTGCCTCTCAAACGTGACATGTCATCCGCCCCGACAGCTCCCAAGAAGGTGTACCAGTTTTCAAAAGGTACAGCCACCGGGGACTCCTGCACTCCATGTTTAAGCCCCTGTCCCACTTTGGAGACCTAAACAGCAACCTCGGGTGACCTTGCCCGCCACCCAAGGTTTCTATGAGGTCACCGGAGGTTTTAGTCACTCTCCCTAATGGTCGAAAGTGGTTTCCGCGTGGTCGAGGCTTCTTCTAGGTTGCTGCTATTTTTTCATCATGATTAAAGCCGGCCTCGACTAAAAATAGGTTGCCATTTTAAAAATCGATAATTTTTTTGTCACAGGTCTAGTCGAAGCCGGTTTTCTTCATAGTCGAGGAAGATTTTCAACTTATGCGTGGGAGGTGGTAGGAGGGTGCAGGTCACTTCAACTTTGATTTTTTTTTTGGGTAGCGGGCAAGGTCACCAGAGGTTGCTGTTTAGGTCTCATAAGTGGGACAGGGGCTTTACTCTCTTCCTCGTCGTCACCCACCTTCGCTCTTCTTGTATCCTCGGTGTGACAACCTCACTGTGGGTCCTGTTCAGCAAACTCTTGTTTTCCCGGATGGGCCTGAGGTCATCCAGCTGCTGCTCCATTTCCCTAACACGTTCATTCACGAGCTGCACCTGGGCACAATTTCCGCAAGTGTAGTTGTCAGAGGCACCAGCGGTGTCCCTGACTTCCCACATCCCGCACGGTAACAACTTGCCTGCCATTACTTCAGTAGACATATTACAAGTAGACACACTCACAGAGCTGAATGAAACCTATTCCCTTCTTTGCTGCTGATAGCCTACTTCAATAAATCACTGCTATTAGTCACAAGATTAAATATCGGAAAACTCGCAGAACCGATTCAAGTGTAGCCTCTGCCTCCTCGCTAAAGACTCTTGAACCAAAGACTCACACTTTACCTCCCAAAGCATTTCACCTCAACAAGGCCATGTTGTTGCTTACTAAAACAATGGTTATCGTTCCCCTATCATCGGCCTACACTATTGCCTCGTTTTCTTTCATAAATCCTCTTACATATGAGTCTTTTTATATTTCTCTCCCTTCTGATTTTGCCAGAAATCTTCCTGCATCATTTCTCACCTGTCCTATCTTCCCATTTTCCGGGTTCACCAGCACATGTAGCAATCTGTAGATCACTCTCTTTGTGATCCTTTTTACTCCCTGTCATAGTTCCCTAAAGTCGACCAGTAAGTAATTATCCCTCTTTCTGCTGATGTCATTGATGCCGATATTGCCCATGACCTCTAATTGTTCACATTCTCCCTGCTCTCAGTGACCTCCTTTGATTTTGGAACCAGGGAAGGAGTATTTCGTGATTGTTATAATACTGATATTTTGGACTTTATGGAGGTTGACGGGGAGGATAGGTAGACACAATCAGGAGAACTGAGGTGACTCAAAACCTGTCTCGGGACTCACAACCTGGGGAATTTTTTTGTGAATGCGTATTTATGTTTGCAATTTGATTTTTTTTTTCCTCAGCAGTTTCATTGCAGTGTTTTCTACGATTGAATTTTCTCCTTCAGGTTTTTGAACTGGACGAAGGCTTGAAGTGATTGATGATGAAATCCTTCTGCAGATCATTAGTTTCTGTCAACTGGTGAAGTTCCATTTCTATGAGTGTGTTTACGAGATTGCACTGAAAAAATACTTCCCTCTTGGCAGCACTAAATGTGATGGTGGCTGCACATTCTACTTTGCTTCCTTAATTTGATTTCATTAACTTAAATGGAACTGAATTTCATAAGCAGGTTTAGTATTACTGACAAGTTGAATAGCTGGAAGAGCATGTTTTCCTGCTAACTGTAATCTGTTATGCAACTCCTTGGATTGTTCTTCCGTCTAATAGGCCACAAAGAGCCTTGTCATTCGTGCTGCTAAAATACAACCTTTCTTCTTTCTATAATGAAAATTGCATTTGCTACTGCCAGCAACATATCCAGATTAAATATATTTGCAAATTCACAATTTAAGCATGGATAGCAAGAGTGACATTGTGATCATAAAAGCTTCTCAGGCCAAAATATCCTCTTCATTCACCATCCACAGCTTTTTGTCGACCAAGCCCCTTTCCAATAGTCATGTTTCTAGCTACCAACTGAATATGAATGCAATCTTATTAGCCCATCCTATGCTTAAAAATCAGGCTTAAGGGCCTGTCCCACTTTCACAAACTAATTCACAAACTTTTTTACTCATGGACATTTTTCATCATGCTAGAAAAAACGCCCCGACCTACTTGATGCCACGAATACCTACGACTAGCATCACGGCCTGCTACGACCTACCTACGGGCTCCTACGACCTCGTGACGACCATGCTGCGAGTGTGAGTCCAGGGCAAACTCGGCAGAGGTCGTGAATTAGGTCATGAAAGTGAGGCAGGCCCTTTACAAGTCACTGAGCATTTTAACTAACCACCCTGTTAACCTTTCTTCTTATAGGCCATGCAAAGCTTTCAAAAAGGTCACCACATTTCTCCTGATTGGGTCTACCTATCCTCCCCATCAACCTCCTGATTAATATTTTCAACAGCCAAACTGCTTCTTACTGAATATGGTTCAAGAATGCCATACTTTCCTGTCAGTCAGCCAGTTATTTTCCCTCACTAACCCCCCCCTCCCTCCCTCACCAAGAATCATAGTCAGCAATTCCTACCACAAATTCAAAGCAGAAAAGAAATGTGATGGTGACAGGAGTACGGATTTGGTGCGACAGAAAGCAGTAGAAGCCAATTCACTGGATGCATTTAAAAGAGAGTTAGATAGAGCTCGAGGGGCTAGTGGAATCAAGGGGTATGGGGAGAAGGCAGGCACCGGTTACTGATTGTGGATGATCAGCCATGATCACAATGAATGGCGGTGCTGGCTCGAAGGGCCGAATGGCCTCCTGCACCTATTTTCTATGTTTCTAAGAGGAATGAATGGTGAAAAGGGAAACTAAAAAGCTAAGAGGTTGTGAGGGATGCATAAATAATGGAGAAAGGAGATAAGATGGAATTCACTGAATGTGCTAATTCACTACAACGGTTCAACTAAAATGAAAATAATTTAAAAAGCCTGCAGAGGCTGGAAATCTGAAATAAAAGCAGAAAATCTGTTTTAGGTGGCACAGTGGCACAGAAGTGGAGCTGCTGCCTCGCTGCTCCAGAGCCCCAGGCTAGATCCTAACTACGGGTGCTGTCTGTAAAGGGCCTGTCCCACATCCGTGTCCTTGGCACGCAAATTACACGACCTCGTGGTCGCGTTGAAGCGCGACGGTCCCGTGAAGGACGCACGCGACTTCATTCGACCGCACACCCGTCTGGAGTGCGTGACGTCATTTGAAGATGGACTAGTCTTCTCCAAAGTCTAAAATATCAGCTGGTTCTGCAGCATCAGAAATGTTGAAGGACGTAAAGAGTTCATTTTTCCTCTCCATGGATGCTGCTAACACTTTACTTCTGCAAACCATAAGTGTTGCTTACTGTCAGTTGTGCACCTACTATCCTGAAACTGAAATAAAGAACAATAAAAAATCAATAGATGAATTTGGAAGCAAAAGTAGGCGCAAAGTGAAAATTGGCAAACAAGAGTAAGTAAATTCTCAGATGTATAATGCACAGATTTCTCAGTTGTAACTGCACAGTGCCTTTTACCCAGAGTAGGGGAATCAAGAACCAGAGGACAGGTTTACAGTGGGGGGAAATTTAATAGGAACCTGAGGGTCAACTTTTTCATACAAACAGTGGTGGGTTGGTGCAGGAAGGGGAGTCGCCGTCCCAGTGTTGACTGACTAAAGAGGAGTACCAATCTGAGGATGCAAGTGTTTTAAGATTTTTAAACCTTAATAACTTTTCAAATATACCACCGATCGGAACAAAACTTGTTGCACTTGCAGCACAGGAGAACGGCGAGTAAGGTGGCGAAAAATCGTACCGCTATCGTGTACCGTCTTTGCGCCAATGTAAAAACAATGCAAACCGGAAGGTGACAAGATCAGAGTTTTAATTACGCATAGATATATAGATGGACCAAACGCAGCCAGTTGGGACTCGTGTAGATGGGGTATTTTGGACAGCGTACATAAGTTGGGCCAAAGGGCATATTTCCATGCTGCAGAACAGGTTCGATCCATAATACTGCATAAATACACATTTGTATTGAATTAATTTGATAATACTGTAATAGCTACATCATGTAGCTATTATGATATTAACAGTGATGTGTGTTTTCTGTTAGTAATACAAATTGTATGGCAAAATGTAATGTTTACATCGTGCAATTCCACTTAAAAATAGTCAGCTTTATGCCAGTCTACCAAGTTCATTAACCATTTCAGAAATACTTTGTGATGCATTAAAAAACGAACATTTTAATTAAATTTGAACATGCATCTTATTTGATGCTGTTGTTTATTTAATTAATCTGTTTACAGATTACTCCAGAATAGATCTTGGTCTGTCAAAATGAAATCTATGGTTTGTACAGCAGATGGCAGCTCTCTAAAGTAAAATTATAACAGCAAGATTTGCTTCTGAGTAATGAATAATCTTAATAAGTATCTAACTCCCCCCCCCTCTTTTATTCTAATGAGCAAACAACCGATCCATTTTAAAAGACTTGATATGTAGTTCAGGGCATTTTCAAAAACTGAACTACACATGATATTTCTCTCACTGAAATTTCATGTTCAAAAAATAATTTTCTAAATTACAACGTGGCAACAATATTAGTCTAAATTTACTGATTAATTAGTGAATCTCTGGGACCAAAATGAATTAACGATTCTAATGACTCACTGGCTGAATGCATCTTGCAACTATAGCCCATGGCTTCAGAGTTGCTATTATAGTTATGATGTTGATGTAACAACTAAAATATTCCATAGTGGTCACAACTTCTTGGTACAAAAACAAAATAATTTGGATACTGAAAATCTGAAATTAATATAAAAATTGGTGGAAGTCCTCAATATGTAAATCTGTGTGGGTGCTGAGAGTTGCAGGATTAAGATCTTAAACTATTGACCATTGATTAGATCTTTCCTCCAGCAATCTTGGTCAGGTGCCAGTTTCATTTCTATGCAGGAACAGCTTGGCTGGTGTATCTGTTAGCCCTGCGGTCTAGGCACCATTGTCTCGATGCTGACAAAGCTTGAAAATCTTTGGTATGCCCGGTGCACTCAGCTGTGTCCCAGGGAACTAAACGGGCTGGATAACAACGCAAATCTTGAGTCTATGCTTTGTAGAATCATGAACTTGTGATCATAGCTGAAAACACATGAAAACGTTCCCCACGTTTGTAAGCTCAGTTTCATTGTGGTTCAAGTAAGTTCATAGTCAAGTGATGAATTATCACAGAATAAATTTATTTTTAGGATTAGATGTACCAACAGTGAAAAGCTTAGTTTTGCATGCTATGCAAACAAATCTGATATGTATAGCCACAAATACATTTGAATTTGATACATTCGATTGTACAATTAATAAAGCAAAGGTGAAGATACAGAGTGCAGAATATAGTTCTCAGCATTATATCGCATCAGTTCCACAGATGAAGTCCAATGTTCGCGATGGGGTAGAGGTGCGCTTCCCCAACGGTGCAGGGAGAAGAAGGGTTGAACAGGGAGGAACAAGTCTTTGATTCAATCAATCAATCAAATACTTTATTGTCATTCAAAAATACACCAACAAATGCAAGTCTGAACAAAATGTTGTTGCATCTGGCTCACTGTGCAACATAAAATAACAAAAGGACAAAATAGATAAAAATATAAAGTAGATAAAAAGATAAATTAGATAATAGTGGCGGCACATTATATGGAATTCAAGAGCCTGATGGCTCGGGGGAAGAAGCTGTTACAAAACCTGGCCGTTCTGCTCCTTATACTGCGATACCTTTTGCCCGAGGACAGCAGAGTGAACAGTCCATGATGGAGATGTGTGGGGTCTTTTATAATGCTGTTGGCCGTGGACAAGCAACGTTTGCACGCAATGTCCCGGATTGAAGAAAAAGAAGTCCCGATTATTTTTTTCAGCCGTCCTGACCACTCTCTGCACGGACTTCCAGTCGGAGGCTTTACAGTCCCCAAACCAGATAGAGATGCAGCTGGTCAAAATGCTCTCTATGATGCCCCTGTAGAAAGTGGTGAGGACGGGATGGGGGAGGTCAGCTCTTCTCATCCGGCGCAGAAAGTGCAACCGCTGCTGCGCTCTCTTAACTAGTGATGTGCTGTTTTGTGACCAGGCCAGACTGTTCGTGATCTGCACCCCCAGGAACTTACTGCTACTGACCAACTCCACATCGATGTCATTAATGTGTAGTGGTGTGTGACTGCCGGTTTCTCCTGATTATAGACACAAAATGCTCGAGTGACTGAGCGGGTAGTATCTCAGGCAGTATCTCTGGAGAAAAGGAATAGGTGATATTTTAGGTTGAAACCCTTCTTCAGTCTTTGATTATGTTGGCTGCTTTTCCAAAGCAGTGTGGTGTGTGTGGAGTCAATGGTGGGGAGTCTGGTTTGTCTGATGAACTGGGCTACATCTCTGTAATTTCTTGCGGTCTTTGACAGAACTGTTCCCAATCAAGCTGTATTGTAACATGACAGTGTGCTTTTTGTGGTGCATCTGCAGAAGTTTGGAAGAGTCATTGGAGAGATGCTGAATTTCCTTAGTTCCCTAAGGAAGTAGAGGCGTTGGTGTGCTGCCTTAGCTGTTGCATCAATGTGGTTGATTCATTTATTTGTCTCCTTGTGTATATTCTAATTCTAATTTTTAACAGATATGATGGTTATGCCATAAATAAATTATTTTCACACCTCAATGGTACAGAAAATGATCGGCGGTATCTTAAATGTGTTATTTCATTAAAGATAGATGCAGTTACAAATTCAATTACTTTTACAAATTCTGCCTCCAAATCGGGGTATAATATTCGTTGTTTAATTGTCTAAATCTGGAAAATAGAAACATCTAAATAATAATAATAATAATAATCATATATTTTATTGTCATTACACATAAGTGCAACGAGATTTGGTTTGCAACTTCCATTCGATGTCATAACTTAAACGACTAATAAAATTTAGGTTTAGATACCCCGAGAACAAGGTTTGTAAAAAGAACATTAGAACAGTAAAACAGTCAAAACAGACTAAAGTGCAGATGTGTCTGTGTGACGTGACCATCCGAGGGAGACAGTCCATGGGGGTGGGGGGCACTCAGCAGGGCCGGTTCGGAGCCGCTATAGCTCTGGGAATGAAGCTGTTCCTGAGTCTGGAGGTGTGGGCGTAGAAGGCCTTGTAACGTCTGCCAGAAGGGAGTAGTTCGAACAGTCCATTACAAGGGTGAGAGGAGCCTTTATGGATGCTGACGGCCTTCCTGAGGCATCTAGGTTTAATTGTTAATAGATACCCAATAAGGCAGCTTATTCTGCAGATGCAAGAGTGAACAAATATTGTTGGCTTGTTCAAGATTTTATATGTTCACTGTCTTATATTTCAGGAGGACGAATTGGAGAGCCAAGTCGCATTTCTGCAAGGTCAACTGAATGACCTCGAGGCAATGTGCAAATTCTGTGCCAAGATGATGAATACACATATATGTAAGTATTGGTGGTACAATCATTAGAGGAAATAAATCTTGAAGGTCTAATGACATCTGCACAATTACTGAGGCAATTTTGATTCTTCAGCAATGGACACATCGTTTTTCTTTCCATTATCTGTCATTAATGGTTTAAAATAATTATTCCTTTTGGATCTAAATTTAAAGAACTGATCAAGTAATGGTTGCCAAGAGTGAAATTGCATTTACCAAATCTAGGCAGCTGAGTTGGTTGCACTTGAATCACTTAAATTGCTGTTCTGTTTTGTTCAGTGTGTGTGCTAGAACATTTTTCCTGGAAAATGGATGATTCTAAACGAAAACATTAATTTTTGCTATTCTTAGAATCATGTTATGCATGTGAATTCAAGATAATTTAGTTAAATATTAGTTTGCACCTTACAAAAACGTTCATCTGTGCATCTTTTGGTGGCTTTCATGATAATTAACACTGACTTACTTAATACTTTCAGTAATAAATTTATCTCAATGTTTTTTAAATAATTTCTATTTATGGTGAAAGTATCTAAAAATATTTCTCAACTTAGTCTGTTGGTGGAAATATTATATCCATAAAGTATCAAGTATACTAAATTTGTTATGATCAGTTAATTTAATGGATTCTAATTACTTAAAGCCTTTAAACAAACTTTCTAAATCAAATTATTTTTCTCTAATATCATTTATATATTTTAAAACAACCGATAACATGATTAGCACTTGCTTTACCCGTTTAACTACATTTCAGAAGGACGTGTGCATGTATGTTTTTATGTCCATTCCTGCAAATGAAGTATGGCCACTTAAGAACATTGAACAGATTATTCATGTGTCTGCATCAAAGTTGGCTGTGGCTCAGAACTTGAAATGTTTCCATTAATGGCTGCTTTCTGTTTCAAGGTTACTTTCTTTAAAACTAAATTCTGCCCGATGTACGACTCCTCAATTAATCTTCATGGCAAGACCCCGGTCAAAAATGCAGTAAAACTGTAAAATGAAACCTTTTGGGAGAGTTGAGCATGGACTATCAACTAAAGTAGCACACTTAGCCTCAAGCCTCCTCCACATTCTAACAGACTTTGGCTGATCTTTTCTCCCTGCACCATTTTCTTGAACTACTCTTATTTCCTTTGATCCCCCTAACATCTAAAAATCTTTTGATCTAATTGGATGTACTTTTATCTTGGATTTACTCAGCATCTAGTGCTTAGTCACAGAGTATATTATGGTGGGTTTAGCATTTACTGTCCATCCCTAATTGCCTTTGAAATGACAATGGTAAGTCACTATCCTGGACTGAAGAAGGCACTGCTACAATGCTGATGGGGAGGGAACACACAAAGTTCGATCCAGCAACAAGAAATAAATAGTTTAAGAAGGAACTGCAGATGCTGGAAAATTGAAGGTAGATGCTGGAAAAACTCAGCGGGTGAGACAGCATCTATGGAGCGAAGGAAATAGGCAACATTTCGGGTCAAAACCCTTCTTCAGACTGAAAGAAATAGTGATACATTTCCAAGTCAGGGTGAAATGGGGCTGGGAGGGAAAACTGTAGGTGTGGTTCTTCATGTGCCTGAATCTGCTTTGGTGGTCGAGGCTTGGAGGTCTTTATGAAGTAGTCTGGGGGAGTAACAGTAATGCATTTTTCTGCATGTTACTCTGGCCTTTTATTGCAACAGGGTTGGAGTATAAGATTATGGAGGTTTTGATGGTGTTGAAATTCGCTGCCCCACGCAGATCATGAAGGTTAGATCATTAGGTATATTTACGATGGAATAAATCATTATTTGACAGGTTAAAGAATTGTTGGTAACTGGCACAGAAAATAAGTTGAGGCAGCATCGAACAGCCTTGAACGGCAGGGCAAGTCTAAACTGTCTGGTGGCTTACTCCCACTCCAATTTCTTGTGCTCAAAGCAAGGCATTGTGATCACTAAATATAAATAACTAAAAAGACTAAAGGATAAATTAAAAAATACCGTACATTTAAAAATAATTGAACATAGTCTTTGCACTAACATTGAACTAAAGCAAAATAATCTTTTGAAACAAAATTCCTTCCCCATTAAACAGGCTTGGAATTTTCATTAAAATGCCCAAGGTTTATGATCTCCATACTGCCAGATCCAACTTACTGTAATATTCCAACACCGACGTCAGGGTGTGACATATGCATGTGTGCATCGGTTTGGGGCATATTTTCATCTGAACAGCTGAATGCGGGCATCTCAATTTGCAAACACTGACCTATAACCAGCAAAACTGGCCTTTTGTAGATTGCTTTAAATCATACTGGTTAGAGTTGATTTTTTGATTGAATTCCTTGTTATCTGATTAATATTGGTTTTATCATTTAGCTATTTGTCTTTCCCATAAATTTAAATTAATAGGAGATGATAGGACAATGTTTGTGGTGATAGATATTTTACATTATGTTGTTGGGCAAAGTTATTACTCCAAAGAATGATTCCAAGCAAAGCAGATCTTGTAGGTTTCAAAATAGCATAGTTAAAATACTGCAATAAACAGCATTAAAGGATGAAAAATGTTATTATTTCTGCCCACGTTAATGTATGGATACACTGAAGGCCCTGCTGAATCATTGATATTTGCCTTCGTAAAGAGAGCACTCCCAAGATATGGTCCATGCTTTCCAAAGGTCTTGTCAGAGCAGTGAAGTGCAATGGACATAGATTGGTGGAGGAACATTATGTTAAATGCTAATGGAAGCAAATGTTAAATGTAAGGCCCATTTCTCTCGGACACTTCAATGAATGAGCAATGAAGGGCCTATCCCACTGTACGAGGTAATTCAAGAGTTCTCCCGCGTTTCCCCTGATTCAAACTCGGAGAATTACGGTAATAGCCATTCGTAGGTACTCAGGGCTCCCGTGGACATTTTTCACAGTGCTGAATTTCCGCATTTCCCGAGTACCTACCGTTAGCATTATGAGCGGCTACGGGACATACACGAGCTCCGACGTAGCCGCTACGTACATTCTATGTACTTACCATGAGTTTGATTTTTTTTAAACTCGGGAGAGCTCTTGAATTACCTCGTACAGTGGGACAGGCCGTTAGTTAGGTGCTCAAATTCAGAAACGCATACAAAGGGAGAGATGGTTTTGGAATATAATGTGTAGTTGTAGTAACCCAGCAGTCTCTAAGTTGGGAAGGGTACAAAAGAGATTCACCTTGTTATTACCTGGACATGAGGGCTTGAATTATAGGAAGAGGCTGATAAGTTAAGACTTTGGAGTGTAGGAGACTGAGGGGTTGCCTTATTGAGGAGCATCGATAAAGTGAAGCTCACTGTCTTTTTCCCAGCGTAGAGTATTCTAAAACAAAAGTGCGTAGGGTTAAGGTGAGAGGGGAGAGATTTAAAAACATCTGGGAAACCTTTTTCACTCAGAGGATAGTCTGTATTTGGAATGAGCTGCTAGAGGAAACTGTAGAACCAGATACAATTACAACTTTTAAAAGACACATGGACAGATATTTGGATAGGAAGGGCCAAAGGCAGGCAAATGGAAATAGCCCAGAATACTAACTCCGTTGGCATGGACAAGGTGGGCCGAAGGGCCTGTTAGCTATCATGTCAGGTACTTGTTAGAAGTTATTTAGTTGCATCACCGTTGATTTTGTAAGCTGCCATGAAGAACATCAGCTTATTTCCATTGTTAAATGGTGTTGTGAAAGGTAAGGTTGTTTTATCCATCTCTTCATGAACATATTTATTTGGTTAATACTTAATTGCTAATTCCCTGTACTTATGAACAATATAATCCATTCTAATTATCAAAAAGGCAGAGTCAATGAGACTTAATATATTTTACATTAAAATAAATTGATACAAAGCTTCTTAAAACGATTGAGAATATAATGATTCCAGTAGTTAAGTCTATATTAGTGTGGATTCAGATTCTGCGCATTCACCCACTTGCTCAGGCTGCACAGCAATGGTCACATCTCTCAATCCTTTGTTTCTTTACAATGCACATTATTACTATCACAGTAAATGGAGCAAGACACTCTTTAATATACTTTTTTTTAAAGTAAGGCCCATCATCAGCAACAAATATAATTGCCTCAATTTGGTTGGCCTTTGGCAATGGGTATCCAATCTTGTGCAATTTGTTAATTCTCCAAGGAACGATTTGTGCACAAATAATGAGGCTCTGCCACTATAATGTTAATACCATTAGAGATTCCAAACACATATTCTGATGTTCTAGGCAAGGTTATGCACAGAATTCAGCAATAACGTGTCAGCACGGTGCAGTAAAGCATTGCAAGATACTTCACAATGACATTATAAGAGAAAGTTTAACATTTAGCCTTCTAATTTATAATGAAAAGTAAATAACAGCATAGTCAAAGAGATGATTATAGAGAGCATCTCAAAGCAACAGAGGCAAAAAAGCTTATATGGTGAATTCCAGCAGTTAGTTTCTAGCTCATTGAAGCCATTGCCATTAGTGGTGGAGTAGTGAAAATCAAAATGGAGATATAAGAGACTGCAGATGCAGGAACCTGGAGCAATAAACAAACTGCTGAAGGAAATGACGTGTAAGGGAGTCCTGATACAGGGTCTCGTCCTGCAATGTCTACCTTTGCACAGCCTACACAGAAGCAACTTGACCTGCTGAGTTGGAGGAGTTGGGGCCCCTCCCAAGGGGAACGAACCTGAAAGTAAGGATAGGGATTTTCAAATTGAAATCTTGCCAAATTAGGAACGTAAGTAGATCAAAAAACACGAGAGTGATGGTTGAATAAAGCAGCACAAGTTAAGAACAAGGTAGCAGTTTTCTTGATGAACTCAGGGTTATGGGGTTACAGAGCAGGATATTGTACAAGAAAGTAGTGACTAATTTGTATCTAGGAGGTAAATTAGAAATTTGTCATACATTGGTAGATGCAGTAAATGTTTAAAGGCATATCAAACAAAAATCGCTAATCATTATAGCCAACTAACTAGCATAAATCAATATATAAAAACAAACTCTATAAAAGGACGGCACAGTGGTACAGCTAGTGAAAGCCCTGCCTCACAGCGCAAGAGACCCAGGTTTAAACCTAACCTCGGGTGTTGTCTATGTGGAGTTTACACATTCTCCTTTTGGCCACGTGATTTTTCTCCGGGTGCTCCAGTTTCCTCCCACATCTCAAAGACATTTCTGGTTGTATAAACAAAGAAGTGCGGATGATGGTGAATACACAAACGGACACAGTGCTGGAACTTCTTGAAAGCAGTCATAACAAAGAGATTTTGCAGTATCTGAAGATGGGTCTTGACCCGGAACGTCACCTATCCATGTTCTCCAGAGATGCTGCCTGACGTGCTGAATTACTCCAGAACTGTGTGTCCTTTCAGGTGTATATGTTCATTGGCCTCCATAAATTGCCCCTAGTGCCTAGGGAGTAGATGAAAAAGTAGGATAACATTGAACTAGTTGGTCGGCATGGCCAAAGGACCTGTTTCCATGCTGTATCTCTAAACAAAAAAAAGTATTTTGTAAACATTATTTCCTTGTAATAAAGGAGCACATGGATTAAAAAGGTAATAGAATGAACTGTTGCACTAATGCTCTTATTTCCCCATTTCCTTTGGCTGAAGTAGTTGCTTAATGAAAACCTCCACTGGTTTATAGTACGGTATATAAATCAGATAATATTTGAATGCAAAAGTTTTTTCTTACTCAAGTCCTTGAAGGTAATGTGGAATGCAAATAATAGTTTGTATTGCACACCAGCAGCTTCTTTGATATTTAAAGTCACTGGAAATACAATTTAGATGACATGGAAACTGTGGGCTGCCAATACACTGTTACCTGCTTTAAACTGTCATGAAAGTTAGTATTTTAGCTCATTGTGTCTGAAGTCTGGCTAAACTTTGCACCATCCAACTTACAAAATAAATTCCATTCAATATAATCAGCCCAGTTCACATTATATGCATTTTGTGGTAAATATGTGCTTATCAAATACCAAGTATATGGGTATGTCTTGACTGAATACAGAGTTTAATTTTTGATGGGATTAGTATCATGCTAACAGTTTTTATCATCACGCTAACAGTTGTTGTTTGTATGGACCTACACAGGAATTTAACAAAGATCACACATGTGACTTTCATTGAAAATGTAAGTGAGTGGAGGTCAGGGATTGGTTAAGAGAGACAGAGAGTAGGCATAAATAGGTATGTACTCAAGTTGATCAGTGGTGGGTCTGGGACCTCTTTCTACTATACAAAAGCAAAATACTGTAGTTGCTGCAAATATGAAATAAAACACACAGAAAACTGAAAATGCTCGTTGATCCATGAGGGAGAAATAGAGAAAATTCCAGGTTGATGATCTTCCAGAAGGTTTGTAATTATGTATCATACCCCATATATTTAAGTATATGCTACAAATTCTGACAAAACAATTTATGTCGTTTTTGTAGGACAAATCTGCTTTAAAGTAATGCATTATAATTTTTGACAGGCAAAATACAGGATGTGATTCTAAAAGAAAATCTTCAAAAGGAGGATGAAGTTTTGGTATCACTGGCTGGACTCAAGCAGGTAGATATGATGCAGCATTTTTCTCTCTCTGATTGTGAAATATACTTCCCTTTGTACTGAGTGTGGCTAGAATTTTGTTTGCACGGTTTGACTCAGGGAAGGAAGTCTTAACCATTAATTCTACCACCATCAATGAATTCAGAAATATTACCTGGAACATAAACTTTTTATAGTATTTATTGTCCTTGCATGATCACACTTTTCTACCACATTTTTGTTCTGAATAAAAGTTCTATTTTATTCTAATTTCTTCAATAGCTGTCTTGCCATTTGATGAGATAACAGCAAAATAGTTTTTGTGTTTGTAATTCTATAAATATCTTCCAAAAGCTTTGTATTTCCAGCATTGCAAGTATGAATTTCATTGTTCCGTTTCGGTACATATGACAATTACACACTCTTGATGACATATTTTAATCTTACCTTCTGTGGTACTATGTACACAATTTCTCAGTAGGTTTTATTCCAATTAGAGGTACTTTGCTGTCATTATTTTGGGATCACCAAATTCTAATTCTTGTGCTTTTGAAAAATAGACTTGAAAGAGAAAATGTTAGCCGGCTCTTTGCAAAGTGATCCAATCAGTGTTATTCCCTTGCTCTATCCTCGTGCCCATCACAATTCCTTTAGAAACCACCCTAATTGGCAGCAAATTTGAGGTTATTGTATTTTGCTGCATAGAAACTTTTTTCTCATATTCCCCCGTACCTTTTTTATCTGTTTTCTCAATCCTTGCACTTTCAACCAATGGGAATGGCTTTCTGTTTTTTTTTTATTGAAACCAGCTGATTATTTTGTTTGCCTCTATTGAAATGTTACCATTACTTACTTTACTTGGGAGAAAGGAACCCCAGCTTCTTCAGTTTAGCTGAACTCCCTCATTCCTTGAGCCATTCTGTTGAATCGAACCCTCCATACTCATGAACCTTCTTGACCTATCTAAAAGTGTGCTGACCAGAAATTGATGCAATACTCTAGTGTCACCTAACTAGAGTTTTATAAAATTTACTATCTCTGTTTTTCTACTCAAAATGTATGAAGCACAGGCTTTGCTAAACTATTTTCTCAATGTATCTTGCCACCTTAAAAAATGTGCGCATTAAAAAAATCAAGTGTTTAATTGTCATATGTACCAGGTACAGAACAATGAAATTCTTAATTGCTGCAACTTTACATACACACTGAAACACAATAAATATATCATAATCAATAATAGTATAAATGATCAATAATACTAGGTAACCAGACCATATTACTGCAAGCCAACATTATCGTATGTAGTGCAAAGTCCATAGTAGTTCATTGTGAAGTTTGTGTTGTGGCTGTGGTTCAAGAGTCTGATGATTGTAAGGAAGAAGCTGTTCTTGAATCTGGAGGTGACTGTTACTTCTCAATGGTAGCAGCAAGATGAAAGCATAGCCAATGGTGTGAGTCTTTGATGATACTCGCTGCCTTTACGAGGCAGCACCGCCTGGATATCCCTCCGTTGGTGGGGAGCTCATTCCCATGATGGACTGGGCAGTTTCCACCACTTTCTCAAACACCTTTCAAAAAACCTCCTGGCCTGTGCTGACCTATTACTGCCCCCCCCCTCCCCCAACCTTGCAATCAGTCTGCAGAAAGGTCCCAACCCGAAACGCCACCTTTCCATGTTATTCAGAGAAGCTGCCTCCAGTTACTCCAGCACTTTATCTTTCCACCCTTAGGATCCAATATGATGGAATAAAGTTACCCCTCATTCTGTCCAGACTCTCTTGATAAGACAACTCTCTAATTTCCAGGAATTAATCAGTTGTAATAAGGGTACAGTAGCATTAGATGCTGCCCAAATGAGATTCACCTGGTTCATTCCTGGGATGAGAGCGAGTTGTCCGATCAAGAGTGGCCAGACAATATTCCAGATGCCGTCTCACTAACACCCTGTCCAACTGAGGCAAATGTGGACTTTTCTCAGGATCAATGTCTCCATAGTGTTGTTCATAATATTTTTTTTGTATTTCAATTGATTTGTTTTACACATGAGCAGTGCCATTAAGGCCAGAATTAATTGCTCTTGAAAAGGTTTGATGAGCTACTTCTTGAACCACTGTAGTCTGTTTATTTTAGCATAACCACTTTTAGTACAGTTGGGTGACTAGTTAGTGGAGTGCAGAGTCAACTGCAGTGCTTCTTTGAATTTGACACCTCTGTATACTCAATTAAAATAATCCAACAATTTGTGGATAAACGCATCGTTGTGTTTATAATTGTACAGGTTTCATAATCATAGCTCTAATAGGTTCACAGCAGACAAAATAATTGATAATCAGCTTTAAAAATAACACACTGCAGTCTCCAGCAAGTTCATTCCTGTTTGGCACCATGGATGAGGTTGTTTTGCCAACAGCAATTCCACTACTATTAGAATGCAATTGAAACATGATCAAGTCTATTTTTAAACATCAATAATGGAAATATACAATGTTTAATAAGACAAGGATAGACAGACATCATTTCATCTGATGAGAGATCGCCAGCCTGAAATGTTGACTGTTTCTTCATAGATGCTGTCTGATTTGTTGAGTATTTCCAGCATTTGTGGTTTTTGCTTTTTAATCTTGACTTTTAAGTTAGTTGCTTCTATCAGGTTACCTAAGAAAGCTCCATTGCATAAAAGAACGTCAACACACAGACGGACACACCAACCAAAGAATAGTGAATGGTGCGTTTATTGTTTCATGTGCAAAATGTAAACACAGTGAAATTCTTTATCTTACAAACAGTCCAAGGGAGTATTGCCATCCCCCCCAAATCCCCGGTTAACAAGTGTACAGAAAGAGTCCACTGAGCCTGCATGCAAGAGGCACAATGCTTTGGTATAATTTTCAAAGTCCACGCTTTGGTTCTTGTGAGCGGTGCCTATTTCAGGCTAGTCCCAGGCTGTTGCGGGCCTCCGGCGTTCTCCTTTCTTGGACGCCACATCCCTCTGCTCGCCCATCCACCCCTGTTCCCCACCGCAGCCAGTAACAAGGGCACGGTCGACCAAACCCCGGTGCCCTCCCCCTCCTCCCGGCCTTGCTCCTTGCCCGCCACTGGCTCCATTCTCGCGGTCTCTGGTCCTCAGGGGACGAGCCAATGCACTTCTACATCTCAAAGTTTAAGCCTGAGAGGCTCAGTTCCTTATAGAGCCACTGATTGATATGTTTTTACAATTAAAATAAGTGAGATTGTAAGTATTCACGTTTATGTATAACTACACTTAGTGAGTAGACAATCAGAAATGCCAATAGCCAATTCCACATCTATTACAAGGCTGCCAACATTGGGTAAGAGTTGGGAGTGAGAAATTGTGAGAGACCAAGCCCGAGGGAGCATAGCGACCGGGGGGGGGAGATGTCCCCCTCCCATTAGTACGGTACCTTTGCATTTTTCAGTTTGAAATTGTGCAATATGGTGCATGCTGTAGCGAGTCTTTTGACTTACACTTGAATGCCATATATATGCTTTAAATTGGATTAGCTATGAATAAGGTTAGAGTAAATTACATTCCTAATTACATTCCACAGTAGAGCCTAGGCTCTGATCAACAGGTGCAGCACATGAATGATTTAGTGTATTCATGTATGAAAATCAGATTATAATCAAGCACTTGGCCCATGTTGACCAACCTGGTTTTCACTGCACACCTGGTATTACTCCTGGCCCTGACTCCAGTTGCATACTGCACTCATTCCTGACCCTGAGTCCAGCCTTACACCTGGCCCCCTATTCTACCCTGAGCATAGCTGCTTACCTGCTTAGGTTCCCAGTGCTAAATACACCCCTGGTCCCAGCTTTGACTGCACACCTAGTACTATTCCAGACCTTGACTCTGGATGCAAACTTGGCCTTGCTCCTAGCCCCTTTGCACTGACAATATATCTGGCCCACACATAAAGCCCCATATCTGACCCCCTGGACCTAACCTATTACGTTCGAGTCCACAGGTGCTTCTTTAATGCAGTAACCTTCTATGGGGCACTTCACAGACCAAATTATGGAGAACAAAATTTGCTACATTCATTGGCTTCCTTGTTATCTAACATGCTAGTTACTTTGTCAAAGAAGTCTTCAGTTAGTTGAACATACATATTCTGATACAATTTTTTCATTTTTGTAACAAACTGTCCTGAAGTCATTTACACCCCCAATATTTTTAGTATTTTGCAGTCTTCCTCTCAGCTGGGACTTTTCCAAAATGCAAAGTTCAATAACTATTTATTTAAGCAATATTATTCTATTAAATGTGATCTTGAGAGTACATCATATTCCCCTGCAAGTATCTCTGTCACTCCTTTAAAATATACCCCTTCTTTGAACAAACTCTTAAACATCGCATCTGAATCAGTTTCCATCTGATTACACTCCTTGAAGATGTTCATCTACGTGTTCAATTAATAAAACAACGAGATTGGGGACATTTCTATTCAACCTGTCAAAGGAATTGGGGGGGGGGGGGGGGGGGGGGGGGGGGTTAGAAATTGTCAGTGAGGTAAACAAACATAATAATTGAGTGGCAAATGACAATAGTGCTACCTTCCCAATATTTAACTGAAGGAAATAATTGGTTATCAGGGCTGTATGTTGTGACAGACAGCCTGACACCTTGCATGTCATTTAATATTACACTTATCCCACCCCGTTGGATATTCCGGATTAATAAATTAAGGTTTTGTCAACTAATTACAAATCAGGCTAATTACAAATCAATAAAATTAGCCAACTCCGAAACATGAAGCGCTGAGCATTGGGATCCGGACATCACGGACAACTGGCCTCAGTTCCCGCTCACATCTGGCAGTGTTCTCCATGGAGCGTTTTTGAAAGGGGGGAGGCTGAGCGATCACTGATCACTGGCCTTGGGGGTGCCCGGTGAGGGAGTGGAGCAACCGAGTGGGGAGAGGGTGTGGAAGAAGGATGTCCCCCCTCCCAGGGAAGTAACTTTTTGAAATTTGATGTATTAAAATAATGTTTTAGTGCATTGTAGAAGTATGATTTCAATGTTTTTTGTATGAAGTATTTTTAAGAGGTAACTTTTTAAGGGGTAACTTTATCCACACAAAGGGTGATGGGTGTATAGAACAATCAGAGAAGGTAATTGAGGCTGGGACCATCCCAACATTTAAGAAACAGTTAGACTGATACATGGATAGGACATGTTTGGAGGTATGGACCATAAGCAGGTAGCGTAGCTGGGACATGTTGGCGGGTGTGGGCAAGTTGCGCCAAAGGGCCTGTTTTCACACTGTATCACTCTATGACCACATTATACCTCCACCATGCATGAATGCTTCAAAATCAAGTGGTCAAGATTTATTACCATATACTCAAGCATAGAAACATAGAAAATAGGTTCAGGAATAGGCCATACGGCTCTTCGAGCCAGCACTGCCATTCAATATAATCATGGCTATTCATCTAAAATCAGTACCTCTGTCCTGTTTTTTCCCCTCATTTTCCTTGATTTCATTAGCCCCAAGAACTAAATGTAACTCTCTCTTGAAAACATCCAGTGAATTGGCCTGCACTGCCTTCTGTGGCAGAGAATTCCACAGATTCACAACTCTCTGTGTGAAGAAAGTTTGTTCTCATCTCAGTCCTAACTGCCCCCCTCCCTTTATTCTTAAACTGTGACCCCTGGTTCTGAACTCCCCTAATATCAGGAACATTTTTCCTGCAGCTATAGTAAGTGAAAATCAAGCAGGCAAGCAGGATGCATGCAAGAGACATCCCAACCACCCCCATTTGAAGTCCACTATCTTCCACCTTTTCTACCCAGTGCTTGGTACTTACTTCCAGCAGCCACTGGTTGTCCTCCAGGATGCACCGAGCTGCAGCCTGGTCCATGCCGGTCACCTGGCGAATTTGGCACAGAGACTCTCACGGCAGCGGCGCAACGCTTCCGACGCCTTGTACTGAGGCTGCTCCATGGCCGGAGTTGCAGTGAGCGACTCACCAGCCCGGCAAACACTCGCCAGCCCCGCTCCCCATCCGCATTTGTCCCCGTCGCTGCTTCTGCTTCCAACACCCATGGCCCATGCAGTTGATATAAGTTTTGAAATTTTCATTGATGAGAATTTCTCACAACAGAGCAAGAGAAATTTGTGATCAGTGTGAGAATGTGGCAAAATGCATGATTCTCACGCTCAATGCATGGGAGTTGGCAGCCCTGCCTCTCTATCCCCCTCTCTCTCTCTGTCCCCCCCTCTCTCTCTCTCTCTCTGTCCCCCTCTCTATCTCTCCCCTCCCCCTCTTTTTCTCCTCTCTCCCTCTCTGTCTGTCCTCTAACCCCCTCTCTCCCCCCTCTCACTCTCTCTCTTCTCTCTCCCCTCTCTCCCTTCCCCTATCCTCTCTCCCCCTCTCTCTCCCACCTCACTCTCCCCCTCTCTCTCATCCCCTCACTCCTTTCTCTCCCCCCTCTCCCCTCTCTCTCCCCTCTCTTTGCCCCAACTCTTTCTCCCCTCTCCTTCCCCTAACTCTCCCTCTCTCATATCTCCCTCCCACCGCTCTCTCTTCCCCCCTCTCCCTTCCCCTCTCTCCCTCTCTCCCCCATTTCTCCCTCCCACCTCACTCTCCCCTTGCTCTCTCTCCCCTCTCTTTCTCCTCTGTCTCTTTGCCCCCCATCTCTCTCTTTTTCCACCGTTTCTCTTTCCCCCTCTCTCCCTCTTCCTCCTCTCTCTTCCCCCTCTCCCATTCTCTCCTACCCTCTCTACCCCCTCTCTCTCTTCCCTCTTACCCCTCTCTCTTCCCCCCCACCTCTTACACCTCTCTCTCTCTCTCTCCCCCCCTCCCTCTTCTCTCTCCCCATTCACTCCCCCTCTGTCTCTCCCCTCTCTCCGCCCCCCGTCTCCCTGTCTCCTTCCCCTCTCTCTCTCTCCACCTCTCTTTGAGAGTCTCTGGCCCTTCGGAACAGAGACTCTCACGGCAGCGGCGCAGCGCTTCCGAAGGCTCGGGACTAGCACTGCTCCATGGCCGGAGCTGTAGCGAACGACTCACCAGCCCTGCAAACACTCGCCAGCCCCGGCTCCCCGCATCTGTCCCCGGCACTGGTTCTGCTTCCATCCCTCCCTCAGCCCCGGCTCTCCAACACCCGCAGACCATGCAGTTTATCTGAGTTTTTAAATTTTCGTTGATCACAGAATTTCTCACCACAGAGAGTGAGCAATTTCTGATCAGCGTGAGGGCGTGAGAGTTTCTTCAAATGCGTGATTCTCACGCTCAAAGCGTGAGAGTTGGCAGCCCTGTCTATTAGGTGGATGTTGTCTCAAATTAAATCACTTTGAGTTGTCATTTACTCAAATAACTTTGGTAAGGCATTTGATAAAATCCATCATGGTAGGTCAATCCAAAAGATTAAGATGCATGGGATCCACAGTGTCTTGGTGATTTAGATTTAGAACTACCTTACCATAAAGAGAGTGCTAACATAGTGTTCTTCTAACGGGAAGTCTGTGATCAGTGATGTTCTGCAGGAATCTCTGCTGTGACCTAGAATACATGATCTAGAATACTTGTGATCTACACAAACCAATTAGATGTAAATGTACTGGGCTGGTTAGGAAGTGTGCAGAAAACACAAGAAATGGTAGAGTTATCAACATTGAGGAAGACTGTCAAATGACACAGCAAGCCATAGATAAGTTACAGATGTAGACAAATAAATGGCAAATGGAGTTCAATTTGCGCAAGTGTGAGGTGTTGCACTTTGAGAGATCGAATGTAAGTTGAAAGTATACAGTTAATGGCAGAACCCGTAACAGCATTGATATGGAGAGGGATCTTAGGGTCCACTCCACAGATCTCTGTAAGTAGCACCACGAGCGGATAGAGAAGTAAAGAATGTATATGGTATAGACACAATGAAAGGATGCTGGTTTACCAAAGCCATATGGTTATGCCTTCATCAGTTGATGCATTGAGTAGAAGAGTAATTGTCACTTTGCAGCTTTATTGGAGTTTGGTTGTTCTGCAGTTCTGGTCGACCCGGTGATAGGAATGATGCGGAGAATTTAGAGAGTGTGCAGAAGAGATCTACCAGGATGCTGCCTGTATTAGAGGGGATTATCTATAAGAGGAGGTTAGACAAACTTGGATTGTTTTCTGTGGAGCTTCAAAGGATGACTGGAGAACAAATGAAAGCATATAAAATCCTGAGACATAGACAGGGCAGACGGTCAGAATCTTTTTCTCAGGGTAGAAATGTCAAATACTAGAGACCCCAGCTTCAAGGTGAGAGGGGGTAAGTTTAAAGGGCCTGTCCCACTGTACGAGGTAACTTAAGAGTTCTCCCGAGTTTCCCCTGATTCGAACTCAGAGAATTATGGTAATAGCTGCTCGTAGGTACATGGGGCTCTCGTGGACATTTTTCAACTGAGCTTACCGCGTTTCCCGAGTACCTGCCGTTAACGTTACGAGCCGCTAAGAGACATCCCAAACTCCGACGTGCCTGCTACGAGCATTCTACGTACTTACCACGAGTTTGATTTTTTTTAAACTCGGGAGAGCTCTTGAATTACCTCGTACAGTGGGACAGGCCCTTAAAGGCGATATTCAGGCCAAGTTTTTTGTTCCATAGAGAGTGATGAGTGGCTGGCACCAGCTATCAGGGTTGTTGGTGGAGACAGATATAAAAGTGGCAATTTAAAGGCATTTAGACAGACACACAAATAAGCAGGAAGTGGAGGGATATGGATCACATGCAGGCAAAGGAGATTAGTTTAACCTGACATGTTCTGCAAACATATTGAGGGCTGGAGGGCCTGTTCCTGTGCTATGTTCTACGAATCTTCAGGCAATGAGCAGATGTAAAGTCAAAAGGCATTTACTGTCCAAGTTACGCACTTGTGCATTGATTTTAGATGAAAGGCATTAACTGATGAGTGAATAATAATCTGATAGAAGCAACTGATTAAACAGATGCCCTCAATACAAAATGTGCACAAGCTAGAACAAGCAGATCAAGGAGAATGCTATCATTTCCACGATTATATCTGATGATCCGCTGAAGTAAGTTATTGTGGGGAGAACAGAGGAAATGGCTGTGAATGAGTGTAGACAACCTATAAACATTATCTCTGTTCTCTGCTCTTTGCTGCAACTTAACATATGATCGTTTTCTTATGTTTGAAATTCAGATGAAGGATCATTGACCCGAGATGTTAATTTGAGTCTTTTAAAGGGTAGTGGTTAGGTTTCCTCAGTTGGTGCATTTTTGGTGTACATATGTTACGCCAAAGCCGCATACCACTGTGCCAAATTCATCCACTTAAGCATATTAATTGCAGGGCGAGCACACCTAACAGATGACAATGACTTTCAATATCTAGAATATATCATGTCATATGTTGTCCTTGTGAGTCCTGTAGGTGCCAACATAACTCTGAAACTCAGAATATGGCTGGTGAAAGGGTTTGTCTGACAGGCTATTATATTAAAAACACATAATAATACCTATAATATTCACAGCACAGGGATGATCAATCTATTGTGTGTATTATCAATGCATACTTGATGCTACTTTAACTTGATCCTTTTATAGGTTTTATTTCTGGATATGATATAAGAGACGTCCCCGGGCTCCGACGTACCCGCTACGTTCATTCTCCGTGCTTACCACGAGTTTGATTTTTATTTAAACACGGGAGAGCTCTTGGAAAGAACTGGTACCGTGGGACAGGGATTTTAATTATCCCTTCATTCTTACACTGATACTGAGCCATGGAAGATTATTTGTGTCGACACAAAGAACTGTAGATGCTGTAATCTTGCGTAGGACACAAAGTGTGGAGTAATTCAATGGGTCAAATAGCATCTCTGGAGGTTACCTGTGGCCTGTTCCACACACCATGGAATTGTGAATTAACATGGAGCATTTAACAGTGGAGGAATGACCATTTTCCTGTCCAGAAAAGTGTTTTTGTCTTCCTTTCTTTTTGCAAAAGGAACTCCAGGATCACCACTGCTACAACTAAATCATGTGTCTTTTGACACCAGATCCTCCTTTAATTAAAAAGTCAACAACCTCAAAAAGTTGGTAACCATTCATTGTCTTCAATTTCTTCTACACAAACAGATTAAAGACATACTGAAAGGCTCCCTGCGTTTTAACCAGAGCCAGCTGGAGGCAGAGGAAAACGAAGAGATTACAATAGCAGATAACCATTACTGCTCCAATAACCGAGCAGCGGGGGAGAGCATAAAGCTGCTGCAAGCTGACAGGGAGATGCAGGCCACGGTGAAAACTGAAGAGGTAAATCCATTCAAATAAAGATGATGCCAGATGTCTGATGAGACGGTGATTAAGCATGACAATGTGCCACACTTTAACGTAAATTCAATTTCAATTCTGTGCTTCATCTGCAATAACATATAGTAATTTAAGAATAATTATTTTAACTTGAAATGTAACTAGTTGGAAGTGAATTTCTAAATATTTATTGTTGAACATGTGTACAGTGAAATATTTGAGTGTAAAATATGTTTGAATAGCATTGCAATATTCTTTGGGTACCAAATAATTGAACATGGACTGCAGTTGCTGGATGCTTATGCAAAATACTGGAGTAACTCAGCAGGTTTGGCAGCATCTGTAGAGGGAATGGATAGGCAACATTGTGTGTCAGGACTCTTCTTCAGCCCAAGCCAACGTTGCTTATCCATCTCCTCCACAGTTGTTGCATGCCCCATTGAGTTGAGTTAATCCAGTGCTCTGTGTTTTACTGAATAATTTGAGCATGTTGTATTTTGATTAGGTACAATGATTCTTGTCTACAAACAAAATGTCTTTGTGATTTTGATTTTCATTATAGTAAAACCAGTCAATGACATGATTGCATTGAAAAATAATAAGTAGTGCCCTGCAGGACATGCAAAGTCAAATCCTATCAGCTGTCATTATAAATAAATGATCCAATCCATGGCAAAAAAAAATACAACTAATTTGGATTATTGAAGCTGTACAGGAAATTGGATGTTGCAGCTGTATAGGACTTTTATTTATTAGGTTGCATTTGAAGAATTGCGTGGAATTGTGATTGCCAAATTACAGGCAGGAGGTGGAGGCTTTGGAGAGGCTGCAGAAGGTTTATCTGAATGCTAAAAAAGAAACAAAATGCTGAAGTAACTCGGCGGGTCAGGCAGCATCTGTGGAGAACATGGATAGGTTTTGGGTCGGGACCCTTCTGTGATTCCTGTTGCTCTCCTGCTCTTTATCATAATGCTACTTGAATTAAAGTGTAATATTTATAATACAAAGTTGGACAAACTTGGATAGTTTTCTCTGGAATGCCTGTTGAGGAGAGATCTAACAGAAGTATATTTAATGATGGGAGATGTAGATAAGGTAGACAGTCATTGAAACATAGAAAATAGGTGCAGGAGTAGGCCATTCGGCCCTTCAAACCTGTACCGCCATTCAATATGATCCTGGCTGATCATCCAATTCAGTTTCCTGTACCTGCCTTCTCTCCATACCCCCTGATCCCTTTAGCCGCAAGGGCCACATCTAACTCCCTCTTAAATATAGCCAATGAACTGGCCTCAACTACCTTCTGTGGCAGAGAATTCCCGAGACTCACCACTCTCTGTGTGAAAAATGTTTTCCTCATCATGGTCCTAAAGGAATTCCCCCTTATCTTTAGACTGTGACCCCATGTTCTGGACCTCCCCAACATCCGGAACAATCTTCCTGCATCTAGCCTATCCAACCCCTTAATAATTTTGTAAGTTTCTATAAGATCCCCCCTCAGTCTTCTAAATTCTAGAGAGTACAAGCCAAGTCTTTCCTCATATGAAAGTCCTGACATCCCAGGAATCAGTCTGGTGAACCTTCTCTGTACCCCCTCTATGGCAAGAATGTCCTTCTCAGATTTGGAGACCAAAACGGTACGCAATACTCCAGGTGTGGTCTCACCAAAACCCTGTACAACTGCAGTAGAACTTCCCTGCTCCTATACTCAAATCCTTTTGCTATGAATGCTAACATACTATTTGCTTTCTTCACTGCCTGCTGCACCTGCATGCCTACTTTCAATGATTGGTGTACCATGACACCCAGGTCTCGTTGCATCTCCCCTTTTCCTAATTTGCCACCATTCAGATAATAGTCTACCCTCCAGTTTTTGCCACCAAAGTAGATAACCTCACATTTATCCACATTATACTGCACCTGCCATGCATTTGCCCACTCACCCAGCCTATCCAAGTCACCTTGCAGCCTCCTAGCATCCTCCTTACACCTAACACTACCCCCCAGTCGGAACCTTTTTTTCCACGGTGGAAATGCCAAGGACTAAAGGGCATATTTTTTAGGTTAAAAGAAAAGTTTAAAGGAAATGAGCAGGCCATGTTTTCTTTTTTTGCAGTGAGTGGTATGTGGTGGTGGGGACAGGAAAGATAGGGGCATTTAAGAGTCTTTTAGATAGGTAAATGGAGGGATATAAATCTCATGCAGGCAGAGATTAGTTTAACTTGGCATCATATTCAGCAGACATTGTGGCCTAAAACGTAACACATTGAGGAAACATTTTTTTTTAAATGTAACCTATTAAACAATAGTTTTTCATTATTAATTCTTGGTATTATTGGTAATTAATTAACTAATAATTATTGGTATTATTTTGTAATAAAAAAGATTCAGAAAGTGACCCTCTGCAAATGAACTGAGGAACTGATTTTGCCTGAAAGTACAAAAACAATCCATTTTGATTTAACTCAAGGACAATTTGGTGTCCTTGTACACTAGTCACTGAAAATAAGCATGCAGGTGCAGCAGGCAGTGAAGAAAGCAAATGGCATGTAGGCCTTCATAGCGAGAGGATTTGAGTATAGGTGCAAGGAGGTCCTACCGCATTTGTACAGGGCCCTGGTGAGACCGTACCTGGAGTATTGTGTGGAGTTTTGGTCTCACAATTGGTGGAAGGACTTTCTTGTTATTGAGGTAGTGCAGCATAGGTTCACCAGGTGAATTCCCAGCATGGCTGGACTGACATATGATGAAAAATGGATTGACTGGGCTTTAGAAGGATGAGAGGGAATATTTTCGAAACATATAATTCTTGGAGGATTGGACAGGGAAAATGTTCCTGATGTTGGAGGAGTCCAGAATCAGGGGTCACAGTTGAAGAATAAGGGGTAGACCATTTAGGACTGAGATGAGGAATAACCTTTTCCGCCAAAGAGTTGTGAATCTGTGGAATTCTCAGCCACAGAAGGCAATGGAGGCCAATTCACAAGATGCATTCAAGAGAGAGTTAGATATAGCTCTTAGGGTGAACGGGATCAAGGGAATGGGGAAAAAGCAGGAACAGGATATCGATTCTGGATGATTAGCCATGATCATATTGAGTGGCGGTGCTGGCTAAAAGAGCCGAATGGCCTACTCCTGCACCTACTTTCTGTTTCTATAACAGAACTATATGCCTAAAAATGCAAGTACCAGTCATCTGAAACAAAAGTAAAAAATCATGGAAACCTTCTGCAGACCAGACAACAGCTGCTGTGAGAGGAAGAATTTTGTTCAGTACAGTTCTTTTTTTTTAAATTTTATTTTTTTAATTTTATTTTTTGTAAAATATTTTTATTAGAAGTAAATACATATTAAGAAGGAATAACATAAAATCAAAAAAGAAAAAACATATTATTCGTCACATACATTCTTAATATTTTTAAAGTTTACAGTCATTCTTATATATACTTCTATAACAGAAAGAAAATAGTAAGAAATAATAAAAATAAATAAAATTGAAGCAGAAAATCGATATTCTTCATTGGAGATATATGCGTGGTCTATTGTATATAGTTCTTCATCTATTCCTTCATTCAGGTTTCAGTCAGGCCCTCGAACCGGACCTCCTTAACCCTTTAAGTATTCAATAAATGGAGACCATATTCCTCTGAATTGATCTAGCTTGTCCAAAAGGACAAGTCTTAGTCTTTCCAGGTGAAGTGTCTCCGACATTTCTGTAATCCACATTTTGATTGTGGGGGATGTAGGACCTTTCCAAAATCTTAGTATTAGTTTTTTACCAATTATTAAACTATAACCAATAAAAATTATTTGCTGTGTTGTTAGTAGATGATCCGTTTCTATTACTCCTAATATGATTAATTTTCAGTCTGGAGTCAGATTTGCATTAACTACTTTCGAGATTATGTTAAAAATTTCTATCCAAAAATTAGTAATTTTTATACATGTGAATGAATGCGTTAGATTAGCTTCTAAATGCTGACATTTATCACATATAGCAGAAACATTTGAAAAAATTCTGTTTAATTTGGATTTCGAAAAGTGTAATCTATGTAAAACTTTAAATTGTATCAGGGAGTGTCTGGCATTTAATGAGCAGTGGTCTATATGTTGTAAACTTTCATTCCATACTTCTACACTAATTGTTTGTCCGAATTCGTTTTCCCATGCTTGCCTATATATTTCCGAGTTTGGTAAAAATCATTTTCCAGTAAAATATTATAAATATGATATTAATTTTTCTGTATTCCGATATTTATTTAGACATTGATCTAAAATTTCTGTCTTTCTATTTCTAAAATCCTGTGTGTTTGATTTAACATAGTCTCTAATTTGTAAATATCTAAAGTACTCTTTTGAGTGTAATCCATAATTTTGTTGTAATTCCTGAAATGAAAGGAATAAACTTTCCCTGTAGAGATCGCCCATCTTATTTATTCCATAGTTCTTCCATTTAAAAAAACCTTTATCCATCATTGAAGGTTTAAAAGTGATGTTATTTGCAATGGGAAGAGCCAGTGGTATACTTTCTAATTTTAATGTTTTCTTTAATTGTTTCCAAATACGTATGCCACTTTGTATTATTGGATTTCCTCTATAACTTTTTTTATGTATTTTAGTATTAGCAAATACAATCGAGCTAATTTCAAAAGGTGAACAATCTTCCTTTTCCATGTTTAACCAGTTTGGTTGTTTATCTAATTCTTCCAACCAAAAATTCATATTTTTAATATTAACTGCCCAATAATAAAACATAAAATTAGGCAATGCAAAACCTCCATTCATTTTTGATTTACATAGATATTTTTTATTTATTCTATGGCTCTTATAATCCCAAATAAAGTTGGTAACTATATAGTCCACTTTCTTAAAAAAAAATTTAGGAAGATATAGCGGGATCAGTTGAAACAGGTATAATAATTGCGGGAGAAAAATCATTTTTATCGCATTAATTCTACCTAGCATTGAAATAGGTAATGTTTTCCAATATAGGATATTCTTAAGTAGTTTATTCAATAGGGGTGGGAAATTAGATTTAAATAAACAATCATATCTTTTTGTTACATGAATTCCAAGATATTTGATTTTTTCATTTGCTATCTTAAAAGGATATTGTTGTAATATATATGAGTTATTTCCCATTATTGGCATAAGTTCGCTTTTATTCCAATTAATTCTATATCCTGAAATCAATCCAAATTGAGTTATTAAATCTAATAAGTTAGGAATACTAATTTCCGGCTTTGTAATATAAAGTAATACATCATCTGCGTATAAAGAGATTTTATTTTCAGTTTCTTTGGTTTCATACCCGTATATTTCAGGATGTAATCTGACGCGCTGTGCTAATGGTTCAATTGCCAGTGCGAACAGTAGTGGAGATAGAGGACAACCTTGTCTGCAGCCATGGAATAAATTAAATTTAGTTGTTAACATTTGATTTATTAATATTCTAGCTGTTGGCTTGATATATAGTAGCTTAACCCATGTTATAAACTTATCTCCCAACTGAAAAGTTTCCATAACCGAAAATAAATAAGACCATTCAATCTGATCGAAAGCTTTCTCTGCGTCCAATGAAATAATTGATAAATCTTTATTAATGTTTCTTTTCGAGTATATAATATTGAATAATCTTCTCAGGTTGTTTGAGGAGTATCATTTTGGTATAAATCCTGTTTGATCTGAATGAATTACTTTATTAATCATTGTATTTAGTCTTTGTGCTAGTATTTTGGTTAATATTTTTTGATCAGTATTTAAAAGAGCTATGGCTCTTTACAACCCTGGATCATCCAGATTTTTATCTAATTTAGGTATAAGTGTTATAATAGATTAATTTAATGTTTCTGATAACTTCTGTTGTACATAAATGTGTTCATAAAGTGTCTTCAAACGTGGAGCTATAATAACCATATAACCATATAACAATTACAGCACGGAAACAGGCCCTCTCGGCCCTTCCAGTCCGTGCCGACCATTTCTTTTCCCCTAGTCCCATCTACCTGCACTCAGACCATACCCCTCCATTCCCTTCCCGTCCATATACCTATCCACTTTACTTTTAAATGTTAAAATCGATCCTGCCTCCACCACTTCTGCTGGAAGCTCATTCCGCACAGCCACCACCCTCTGAGTAAAGAAGTTCCCCTTCACGTTACCCGTAAACCTCCGTCCCTTAATTCGCATGTCATGCCCTCTTGTTTGAATCTTCCCTACCCTTAATGGGAAAAGCTTATCCACGTCAACTCTGTCTATCCCTTTCATCATTTTAAAGACCTCAATCAAGTCCCCCCTTAACCTTCTGCGCTCCAAAGAATAAAGATCTAACTTGTTCAACCTTTCTCTGTAACATAGTTGCTGGATCCCAGGCAACATTCTAGTAAATCTCCTCTGTACTCTCTCTATTTTGTTGCCATCCTTCCTATAATTAGGCGACCAAAATTGTACACCATGCTCCAGAATTGGTCTCACCAATGCCTTGTACAATTTTAACATTACTTCCCTGCTCCTATATTCAATGCTCTGATTTATAAAGGCCAGCACACGAAAGGCTTTCTTTACCACCCCATCCACATGCGATTCCACCTTCAGGGAACTATGCACAGTTATTCCTAGATCTCTCTGTTCCACAACATTCCTCAATTCCCTACCATTTACCATGTACGTCCTATTTTGATTTGTCCTTCCAAGATGTAGCACTTCACACTTATCAGCATTAAACTCCATCTGCCATCTTTCAGCCCACTTTTCCATCTGGCCCAAATCTCTCTGTAGACTTTGAAAATCTACTTCATTATCCACAACACCACCTATCTTAGTATCATCTGCACACTTACTTATCCAATTTTCCACCCCATCATCCAGATCATTGATATACATCATAGAATGTTTTAGAATATCATAGAATGTTTCATAAAATTCTGATCCAATACCATCTGGTCCTGGAGTTTTACCAATTTTTAATGGCCTAATAGCTTCTTCGATTTCTTTAGTAGTTATTACAGCGTTGAGTGATTCTCTATTTTCTGAATCCAGTCCTTTTAGATTACAATTTTTTTTTAAAATGTTTCTACTCCTATTCGATTTTCTGTCGTTTTGGCTGAATATAATTTTTTATAATATTGCAAAAATCTCTCATTTATATCTTTAGTTTGTACTAATAATTCTCCTTTGTCTGATTTAATCCTATGGATTAATTGTTCTCCTTCCAATTTTCGTAATTGACAAGCCAATAATTTTTGTGGTTTATCTCCGAATTCAAATTGTATTTGTTTAGTATATTGGTATAGTTTTACAACTTGGTCTGACTGTATTTTATTTATATTTCAATGCAAAGATTTTATTATGTTTTATTATGGTTGGGTTAACAGCGTTTTCTGTATCTAATTGTTTGATCTCCTTTTCCAATGCCTGTTGTTCCCTCCGATTCTCTTTATTATAAAATGCTTGAGAGGATATCATAATTCCCGGAAGATACGCTTTAAAAGTTTCCCATAATAGTGACGAAGATATTTCTGGCGTATCATTTATTTCAAAGAAAATCTTGATCTGTTTTGTGATGTATTCTTGAGTTATTTTGTCTTTTAAAATTTGTGGGTTAAATCTCCATTGTCACTGTTTTTCTGTTTTACCAGTTATTTTTATCATAAAAGTTAAAGGTGCGTGATCTGAAATTATAATATTATGATATTTTGAATTATAAGTGAATGGGATAAGTTTTAAATCTACCAAAAAAATCTATTCTTGAATAAGTTTTATGCACAGGTGAATAAAATGAGTATTCCTGTCCAGCTGGGTTTGCATTCTCCAAACATCTTTAATATTACTAGTATCTATATATGCATTTATTAGATCACTGGAATACGATTTAAGTTTCCGTTGTTTTGATGATCTGTCCAAATAAGGATCTAGTGTTCAATTTAAATCTCCTCCAATTATTAAGTTGTGTTGTGATAATTCAGGAATAGTATTAAATATTTTTTTTAAAAACAGTGGGCTGTCAAAATTTGGGCCGTATACATTGACAAAAATCATTTTTTGTGTGTATAATTCTCCTATTACAATAATATCTACCATCACTATCAGTTATTGTTGAAGTGTGTTTAAATGAAGCGCCTTTACGAATTAATATTGCTACACCTCTAGATTTGTGTGTGAAAGAAGAATGATACACTTTGTCAATCCATTTAGTTTTTAATCTATGTTCTGACTCTTTTTTTAGATGTGTCTCTTGGATGAATACCACATCTGCTTTAAGTGCTTTTAAGTGTGCTAATACTTTACCTCTCTTATTTGGTTTGTTAATACCTTTAACATTCCAGCTACAAAACGTTATTCCTCCATTCCCATATTCATTTGTAAGTCTTGCATCTTTTATCTAAAGGAATATATAATAGGGCAAATGGTTCAGCTCGACATACCCGACTTTACACCCAAACTCCGAATAGATGAATTTCAAGACTCTTGAGTATCTCTCACGTATATACCTCTTTTGCATTAATTTATAACTCCATTCAAAAGTAAAATAATAATAACAAGAGATAATATTAAAAAAAGGATAGATTAAGAGATTAATAGGGTGCACAAAGAAAGAAAAAACTACATCTAAGATTGGTGTAGTTAGTGTTAGCCATACCACCATGGCTAGCAATCTATAGACTTCCATAGTCGATGTTACTAACTTATCCATTTCCATGATTCATTAAAATTGTTATTCCATACAAATATTTAACCGGGAGTATTAAACTCTGATGTTTACAAAATCCATCAGTCAAGTATTTGATAATATCTACACTTAATACTTATTAAAAGCAATAATAAGAAAATATTTTAAAAAGTAATAATAAAAAATAAGAAAAAGGGAAGAAAATATAGAAAAAGTAAAAAAAAAATAATAAAAAGTACCAGGGGGGATAAATAAAGTCAAAGTTGATATTTTGTGTATTTATATTTACTATTTACTTAATCCTAAGTAAATCAGCTATAGTTAGTTGTTAATCATTAAGTTCTAGCATTCTTTCCAACCCTCCCCTTCGCCCCAAATCAAAATTCAATCTGTTTTCAAAACTTTCCTCTTCTAATTGACCTGGATTTTTTAAAATATTTTTCTTTCTCACCGATACTCTCTCATCTGCTGAATATTTCCAAGATTTTCTGCTCTCATCTTGCATATTTTTTACTATTTTGCCAGCCACAGAGGATGATCTGCAAAAAGGAGTGAAACTGAGGATATCTGATGGTCGCATCCTTCTTTTTGAAACAAACAAAAACACTCAAAGCTGACAATATAGTTCATGATTTTTTTCACGCTTTACGAATGAGAGATTCCATCCAACATAGACTCTGCCCTGGTTACATTGATTTATTTTTCCTTTTGTACAATCTGATCCATTCCAGCTAACTTGGGTCCCTGACCGACCAAACCTGCTTTCCTGCCCCCATGCTGGCTGTGATTTTCCTTTGTGGGAACACAGAGTGGTTGGAACAGACAAATTCCATTCCATGTCCCAAAGGTGCACTTGTGGCATTGGGCAAATGCTTCCCTTACTCTGTAACAACCGATTTCCCAGGAGGGAAAGGTTCCACTTTTAAGACAAACCTCACTTCACTGAACACAAATGATAAATTTGCCTTTTTTTTCTTTGATTAACCTCGGGTCCAGAGATAATGTATGTCCATGACCATCAGAAAATATTAAAAAGCCTTTAGCAACAAACACGTTAATTTTCATTTAAAATCCATATTACTTTATTGCACATAAATTATATTAGCACTAAAATGGATTCCCTCAGGGAATATAATTTGATTATTTTCCCAACGAGTGGAACAGAAACGTTATTCAAGTAAAGGAGAACGTTTGAGATAGAAGTGGTTAAAATGCAGCAGAATGGTCTGATCCATTGGGTTGATCTTCCATTAACCCCAGCGTACCTATGCTTGGCCCTCGTAGGCTGTTACAGTGTAGGTTTGATGTGGTAGAAGAACTGTTCCCAGCTCAATAGCAGTTTGTCTTAGACAGTCAACATTTTACAACTATTAACAAACCCATAATACATAATGTACTAAATTCACCCAAAAACCCAAACTTACAAATCAGTTACAAAGGTTTGTTACCATTCCCATTACCAACGATGAGGCTATTCTGCCTCACAATAATAGAAACAATAGTTGACAGTATAGAAACAGGCACCACGTATGCACTGACCATGATGCCAAATGAAATTAATTCCATTTGCCTGCACATGTTCCATAGCCCTCCATTCCATGCCTGTTTATGTGCCTATCCAAATACCTCTTAAATATTGCTATTGTATTTGCTTCCACCTTCTCTAGCGGTGCTTTTCAGGGACATAACACTTTTTTTAAAAGCTTGTCTCACATCTCTTTCAAACATGCCCTCTAGTTTTTGACATTTCCACTTTGGTAAAGATTGTTGACTGTACTTACCTTAGAATTTCATCAACTTTAATCAAGTTGCCTTTCATCCTCCAATGCTGCAAAGAGCATAATCAAATTTTGTCCAATCCTAATACACTCAAATCCAGACAACATCCCGGTGAACCTCTTCTGCAACTCCAATGTGGCGGACCAAGGTCTTACACTGCTGCAAAATGATCTGCCATATTTTCACTCAATTCCTAGAAAATCATTTGAGGAAATTCAAAATCATTGATAGAGAAAGAAAAGGGAATGATGTTGAATTAAGAACAAGATACATGGCAATATCTCTGGAAAAGGGGGAATGGAAGAGGTGACTGACCAGTATGACAGACATCCTGGACAATACTTCCAAGAATATGCCTCTGTTCTTAAATTATGTTTACGAGATGCATTTTACTAAATTTCCAATAGATTTATAGAACATGTTCAATAAATAGCCAACAAAGCACATCTCACAGCTGGGACCGGTAGAATGGTTCACCAGAGAATGAACATGACAGTTGTTGAATGATCTTTTAATGCACTGCCATCATTTTCACAAGCCAGTTAAAGTGCTATTGCCCTCGGCCTAACATTAAATCAAGAATTGATGAGACTATTCAAAAGCATCACTTAAATTCTAATTTCCTTATTAAAAATAATATTCCATTCCTCAGTTTTACCTGAGTGCTATTACATTAAATGAAAATTTGCTGGTGATTTAAGTTTAGAATGCTTAATGTAAGAGAAGAGGGTAATGTCAAAGACTAGAGGGCCTAGCTTCGAGGTGAAAGGGGCAAGGTTTTTTTTAAAACAGTGGTGGGTGCCTGGAATGCACTGCCAGGGTGTTGGTGGAGCCAGAAACGATTGTGGTATTTGAGATTTTTAGGCACATGGATATAGAGGGATATGGATTAGGTGCAGGCAGAAGAGATGAGATACAAAGATCTTTGTCAAAATTCCTCCAATTAGCCATTCCTCAGCCCACTTGCCCAACTGATCAGGATCTTGCTGCATTGTTGATAACCGTCTTCATCATGTACGATACCATCTATTTTGGAGTTAGTTGCATCTCTGATTAATACATTCTCATCCATAGCATTGCTATGGTTGGTAAACACCAATGGATCCCGCACCATCCCCGAGGCACACCACGTCACAGGCCTCCAGTCTGAAAAACAACCTTCCACCACCACCACCCTTTGCTTCCTACCGTGAAGTTAAATCTGTATCCAGTTAACTAGCTCTACCTGGACCCCAAGTGATCCAACCTTTTACAGCAGCCGACCAAGTGGAACCTTGCTGAAGTCCATAAAGACTGCGGTGTTGCTCTCATCAACCTTCTTAGTAACTTCTTAGTAGCCCGCCGTAAATTGGAGGAGCAGCACCTCATATTTCGCTTGGGCAGTTTACACCCCAGCGGTATGTACATTGACTTCTCCAATTTCAGGTAGTCCCTGCTTTCTCTTCCCGCCCCCCCTCCCCATCAGTCTGAAGAAGGTTCTCGACCTGAAACGTCGCCTATTTCTTTCGCTCCATAGATGCTGCCTCACCCGCTGAGTTTCTCCAGCATTTTTGTCTACCCATTCATACAAGTTCTGTTATCCAACTTTCCTCACCTGCACATTAGGGACAATTTAACCTACAAAGCCAATGCATCTTTGGGATGTGGGAGGAAACCCACACGCTTGCAGGAAGAATGCGCAAATTCAATACAGACAATGCCCGAGGACAGAATCGAACACAGAATTATGGTGTGTGAGGCAGCAAGTCCACCAGCTGTGCCACTATATTTTGTTTTCCAACACACAAAAAATCAAAAGTTGATAACTTTGGTTACTAAAAAAAAACTATCAATTTTCAGTCTTAAATCTCTAAGTGACGCAATGTCCCCTTTACAGCTACTGTATGTTTTAATTCAGTTCAAGACTATGGGGCAGTACATTGGCCATAAGGTTGCTTCCTAAAAGTGCCAAAGACCCGGAATTGATCCAGTTCAAGACTATGGGGCAGTACATTGGCCATAAAGTTGCTTCCTAAAAGTGCCAAAGACCCTGAATATGGGTGCTGTCTGTATGGAGTTTGCTCCTTTTCCCTTTGATCGCATGGGTTTTCTCCGGGTACTCTTGTTTCCTTCCACATTCCAAAGGTATGCAGGAACCTTTTTCAGACCCAACCCAAAACATAATATTTTTCTTTTGTCCAGAGATTCTGTCTGACCTGTTGATTTACTCCAGCTTTTTGTGTGTATGTGTATGTATGTATATGTATATATATATGTATATATGTATATGTATATATGTATATATGTATATCTATATATCTATATCTATATCTATATCTATATCTATATATACGCACACACACACACACATTTATATATATGTATAAATATACACTGTTTTCTTTTCTCGTTTATAACATTGTTTACAGAGTACTATGTTTACATATTCTGTTGTGCTGCTGCAAGTAAGGATTTCATTTTTCTAATTGGGATGTGAGAGAATAAAACACTCTTGACTCTTGAGTTACGTTGCCAATGTGTGGGATAGAACTAGTGTACGTATGATCGGTGGTCGCCTGGACGCGGTGGGCCGAAGGGCCTGTTTCCACGTTGTATCTTTAAATTAAACTAAAAACACTAAAAAATTAAACACTCTACCCAAAACGTCACCCAATTTCTTCTATCCAGAGATGCTGGTTGCTGCATGGAGTTCCCCCGCACAATTAAAACAAAGAATAGTCTTCACCCTACCATAGTTACCCAATCAGACGCAACTAAATTTAAGATAGCTCATTTTTCCCAAGAACCCTTTTTTGCTTAAGTCCAAGTCAAGAGAGTTTTATTGTCATGTGTTCCAGATAGGGCAATGAAATTCTTACTTGCTGCAGCACAACAGAATATGTAAACATAAAACAGAACAGCAGATAAAAGTTCAGTGTGTCTATATACCATAGACCATATTTATACACAATAAATAAACAGATAAAGTGCAATAGGCTGTTATTTGGAGTTTGGTGGTGATGGGTTCACCAGGTTAAATTCCATTTGGAATATTTTTGGAGGACCAGGAAACTAAGAAGCAAGAATTACTCCAGGGAGTTACTCCAGCTCCAGGGAGTGATACTGCGTTGGGTTTCAGCGGTCACGGCGAAGCGGCGACCGGACAGCAATGGCGGCCAGATCTCCCACAATGCAAAGGGAGGGAAAAAGTGCCCGGCGCCGACCAGTTGCCGTGGCAGGGCGCATGTGCAGGGTGACCGATGATGTACTGGCCGTGGTTGTGCGCATGTGCAGGGGGAGGATGTGCAGGCCTTGGCAGTGCACATGTGCAAGGCAGCCGGCGTGCCGGTGGATGAAGAGCGGGCGGAGAACGGAGAACCGGCGGCCCAGACAAGGATACGGATGGCGGGCGGAGACGGAGAGTTACAGAGAGAGAGGAGAGGGGAGGAGGGCCCCGCTCAGAGTTGAACGATAGGTGTCCCGGGTGCTTGCCAAGCCGGGCAAAATGGCACAGCTTTTAGGTTGCCCGGCGGGATTTAAGGTCGCCATTGGCACCCGGGCAACCGTCAATTTCGAGCCCTGCTTATCCCTCAGGATATTCTCCAGTAACATTCCTACCACAGATGTTGGGCTCACTGTTCCCATGTTTTCTTTTTCTACCGGCATCTCGTGATAATTCTTCTATCTAAGACAGAACTCCCATAGTGTCCTCGGGTAGATCATATCAGGCTCAGGAGATTTACCTACCTTAATATGCGTTGGGATGTCCAGCGCCTCTTCAACTATAATGTGGATTGTCCTCAACTCATCTCCATTAACATTCCCAAGTTCACACATCTTCATGTCTCTCTCAATGATAAAAACAGAGGAGAAATATTAATTGAGGACCTTGCCCCATCTCATGCAACCCTATACATAGATAACCACTTTGGTTTCCACGTGCTCTATTCTTTCTCTCTCTCTAATTACTATTTTCTCTTAATATACATGAAATCTCTGGATTCTTCTTAATCCTATCTGCCAGCGCTATCTCATGGCCCTATTTTACCTTCCTGATTTCATTCTTAACTATACACTTCAGTCCCCTACACTCTTCCAGTGATACATTTAATCCTAGCTACCTACACCTGACGCATTCCTCCTTTTTTTACTGACGAACCCCTCATATTCTCTCATCATCCATTGTTCCTTACTCATACCAGCCCAGCCTTTCTCCAACAGGAAGATGCATTCCTTGAACTCTCATTATCACACTTTCAAAAGCATCCTATTTTCCAGATGTCCCCTTGCTTGCAAATAACCTACAATTAACTTTTGCAAGTTCCCAATGCCACCAAAGTCGGCCTTGTGCTTATTAACAACTTGTGGGCCTGCCCTGTTCCTATTTTGAAGCTAATTACATTTTGGTTGCTGGTCCCAAAAGGCTCACCCACTGAAACTTCAGTGGCTTGCCCAGCCTAATTTCCACAGAAACGGGTGAAGCTTTGTCCTCTCCCTTGTAAGGTCCCTCCACATGTTGCCTGAGGAACTTTTCCTGAACATATTTGACAAATTCTACCCCATCTAAGGCCTTTGTATTATGTTAAATGACACAGTTAAAATCCTATGATTTATGACAATACTATGACAACCTTAATTTTCTTGCCGCTGCCGACAATCTTCCAAACTATTTGTTTTTCTAATTCCCGCTGACTATTTGGGGACAATAATACAATCCCAACAAGGTGATCACCCCTTTTTATTTCCCAGCTCAACCCACACAATCCATTGGACAATCCTTCAACAATGTCATCTTAGATACTGCCGAGATGTTCCACCTGAATAAATAAAGCAATTTACCCTCTATCCTCATCTCTATCTCGCCTGTACCACCTATACCCATGGAAGGTTAATGAAAGGTTATCAAAAAAAACTTTGGAAGATTAAAGAAAGGGTTTTACTGCATAAATTTTGTTTGAATATGAAATACTCAGCAAATATCCAAATTTTAAATGGCAGTTGATAAACATTGTAATGGTTTAAAATCTGGGCAGAATTCTGATTAAATTTACATCTAAATAGTGCTTAAAAAAATTAATTGTTAGATATATTTATACAAAGAAGAGCAGTTTAGAGATAGAGTGAAAACAGGCCCATACACTAGTTCTATGTTTCACATCCTACACAGTCAGGGCAATTTATAGAAGCCAATTAACCTACAAACCCGTATGCCTTTGTGAATGTGGGAGGAAACCGGTACACCCGGAAAAAACCCACGTGGTCACTGGAAGAACGTACAAACGCACAGACAGTAAGTACCCATAATCAGGATCGAACACTGGTCTCTGGTGCTGTGAAACAGCAGCTCTACTACTGCGCCTTTGTGCAGTTGTTTTCTCATCTGAAATGTAACTTTTGTACATAAAAACATCCTTGCACCAGCAGGATGAGGAGTAGCTTCTATAATAACACTATCGCACTGCTGAACTCGGAGTCCCGCCGATAGATTTCCACACCTGTATTTATTTATCTGTATTTACCTATATATTGCTATCACTTCGTACTGTCACTAAACTGCATTTCAATGTACCCATACTTGTATCTGTGCAATGACATTAAAGTTGAATTGAATTGAATTGAATAAATCCATAGCATGTATTGATCAGCTTACTATTTAAACCATGAACTTAATTGCAAAGCTTAGATGTTTGGCATGATTGAAAAGTGGGAACATATTTTGATTTTGACATCATAAAATAGAAAAGAAAGATGGCAGCAATCTAGTTCTTACCTGATGCCTTATTTATGATTTAGGTCACGTCGCTGACTTCCCTGAATTCAGACGGTAGAAATTCAGATGACTACATCTTAGTCTCAAAGGAGGATGATGACTTAATGCATGAGCACTTATCCAAGAAACTGGAAGCAACAGGAGCCACATCAGAGAAACAACAAACCTTACGAGCATCCCATGCCTCTGAAGCGACTGGAAAACAAACACCGCAGTCTTCCGTTTTCTCTGACCCTCTGACAGGTGGGGTTCTGTGCCTACCATCCAGCAACTCGGAATCCAGTCCAGATGACGACAGCAGCAACAGCAAGGATTCCGATTTCACAATTGTCAGCCCTCTGGACATCTGAAAGGTTCTCAGTCAGAACTACTCTCCCCATCAATGCAAAAGTCATTTATCTGCACATTAACTAAATTCCATAAAGATTGATTAACAACTGAAACTCTCCTCCCTCAGCTTGAAGGTGGTATAATGTTTATATATATACCCGTGTTTAATAAAGAATATTGGAATGTAATTAAATGTTGGGTCAGACATCAAAGGTAACTCCTTACCTTTTGACTATCTCACTTCTACACCACTACTCAGATATCTTTGAGCGTCTCTCCTAAGTAGGTCAGACTGGGATGCCTTGTAAGATATTTTGTTTTCTTATGGTGGTCAAGAGCATACACATCAGTGCAGAAATCAGTCTGCAAGATTGTGCTTGCCTCACTGCATCTGCACTCTCACCTCAGCAGAAAAAGGACTTTGGGAGTTCTATTGTTCAAAACAAAATATAACAATTTCAGACATTGAAGTATATGGGTATTTCTAATAATAATTGGAGGGTTAAATAATTTAATTAATTAATTAATGATTATAACCCCCCCCCCCCCCCCACAAGTTTGTGGTGGCATTCTGAAATGCAGAAAAGTATGAGTGTCTTTTCCCTCTAATTTGCAGAAGCACTGGACCTCTTAGTCCCTGGATCCTTAACGCCTCCCTATCTGATAACGATTATACATGAAATCAGACTATTCCCGTTTTATTAATCTGCCAATTTGATTCCGAATCTGGAGCTTTATAGCCCTTTATTCTAATTGCTGTTTGAATACTTTATCAAAATAATCAATAATACTGAAATGTGTTTACATTGTGCTTCCAATTTTACAAATATTAGCAATGATATCTTTATTCAAATACTTTCTCTTGTACGTACTCTCGCCTTGGAGCAATTTGCAAAGTTGGGCACTGGGGGCTTCATAAATATCTAGTCAATATTGCTGAGTAGTTGTTTTAAAAGTAGCTGCCTGCATATTTTATACTGTTTCTACTATAAGAATCTGCTGCATTCCACCAAGCAATTACTGTAACACAGTTTTTGCTTCCATTGGTGGTACTTGATTCTACAAATTATTGGTACAAAGCTTAATTTTGGATGTGGTATAAGAACGTGTAGTGTGTAACTGAGAAAAATCACTGGAAAGCATTGTACCAAGATTTACTGCAGCGTTTTTATGAAAAATCTCTTAACCTTTTAATACACCTTAAATCTTCAGTGAGCCACCCAGAAACTACTTAGAATGTATACCAAATGCCACATCCAAATAATGTGCTTATTGAAGTATTGACCTATTATATAGAAAACAATGTTATTAAACAAAATTGTCAGTAGAAAAAGATTTTTTTTACCGAATAGATTTACAGGACCATGTATTGTAGTGAGGATAAAACTATTTGCACAAACTGTAATTTATTCTGAACTATACAAATTAAATTGCAGAAGATAATTTTGTCCAGAAACATAATGATGATTCTAATGGTGCAGAACTTGCGTAATGAATTGAAATATTACAAACTTTAAAAAAAAATGAATAAAATTATCAATAGACCATATTCTGTGACTCATTTCACACGCTGGCTTAAGAGCTACAACATATCTTTGAAACAGAATGTGGTATTCAAGTTCAAAATGCAACCCCATAAGGCTCCGTTCAACAGGAAAACTATATGAACTATTATGAATGCCAGAAAATGTATTTCCTCCTGGCACAAATTGTTCGCCAGATATTTCACAGGCTCCAAGTGCACATCTCAGAAATCTTGTAACGTTTCAGGAAATTGATTATTTTAAAATTCTATGACCAAATGAATCCATTGCTTTAACTCCATTCAATTTGGATAAGAAGAAACTCCCCTGGCACATTATTACATTTTCAGCATATTCCAACAGCAATGTAAACGTGGCCCAATCTGGATACATGGTCCAAAAAACAAACAATTGGCCTGGAATCTAAGGACTAGAATCTTTCTGAACAAAGATCAATTTAATCAAATACACCGGAAAAGTTGTTCCGGGCACTTTTTGCATTATTTACTTTTTAACATGCATGACAATTTGAGCATCAGGACACACCCAGTGTTATCACTATTTACACACCGCTTACCAACAGAAAATTGAATTAAAAACTGCAAATGTCATGAACCCAGGGCTGCCAACATTGGATGAGAATTGGGAGTGAGAAATTGCGAGAGAGCGTAGCGACCGAAGGGGGGTGGGAGGAGGGTACGAAGCTTTGGCATTTTTCAGCTTGAAATTGTGCAATCTGGTGCATACTGTAGCTAGTCTATTAAATAACACTTGAATGCAATATTTATGCTTTAAATTGGATTAGCTATGAATAAGGTTAGGCTAAATTACATTCCACAGTAGAGCCAAACTCTGATCAACAGGTGCAGCACATGACTGATCTGAGTGTATTCATATATGGTAATCAAACACATAGCCCATGTTAACCAACTGCTCACTGCTCACCTGGTACTACTCCTGACCCTGACTCCAGTTGCATACCGTCTCTCATTCCTGACCCCGAGTCCAGCCTTACACCTGGCCCCCTATTCTACCCTGATCATAGCTGCTTACCTGCTTAGGTTCCCTGTGCTGAACACTCCCATTGTCCCAGCTTTGACTGCACACCTAGTACTATTCCAGGCTAATATTAATCTAGCACTAGCACAGCTGCACTCAACCTTCAGTAAGCAGCAGGATTCTCACCCCGACGGTGCCTTCATTGTTACAGGGGACTTTAATCAGGTCGACCTAAGAGCTGCGCTCCGCAAATTCCACCAGCATGTGCAGTGCCCTACCAGGGACGGAAACACGCTGGATAAAGTATACACCAACGTCAAGAATGCATACAGAGCACTCCCCTGCCCACTCCAGGACAATCCGATCACCTCTCACTGTTTCTACTGCCTGCATACAAACCCCTCATCCGCAAGACCAAACCTGCAATAAAGGCGGTCAAAATATGGCCAGAGGACGCCACCCTACAACTGCTTTGATCACACCGACTGGGACCTGTTTGCACAACAGGCTACCAGTGGTACAGAGGTAGACTTGGAGGAGTACACATCCACTGTGCTCTCCTACATCAACTGCTGTGTGGAGACTGTCACAGTGGACAAGCAAATAAAGATGTTCCCAATCCGGAAACCGTGGATGAACAAGGAGGTACAGAATCTGCTAAGGGCACGCAACAATGCCTTTAAATCCGGTGACACTTCAGCATACAGTGCTGCCGGGTCACACCTGAACAAGGGTATAAAAAGGGCCAAAGACATTCACAGGCAAAGGGTTGAAGACCACTTCAATACCGCGGACACCAGAAGCATGTGGCAGGGTGTCAGGGACATCACTGAGCAGCCCCACCTGCACCCACAGTGATATCCCACTGGCCAACTAGGTTAACACCTTCTTTGCCCGCTTCAAAACTGGCAACACCACCAGGAGTGGAATAACCCCGGCCATGGCAGAGGGACAGGCCTTATTACTGAGCACTCAGGAGGTACAGGGCGTTCTGCGTAGGATCAATCCATGCAAGGCTGCAGGCCCGGAGACCAAGGAAGGGTACTTAAGGACTGTGCTGAACAGCTGGTTGAGGTATTCACCAGGATCTTTAACCCGTCTCTATCTCTGGCAACGGTCCCCAAGTGCCTGAAGTCAGCTACCATAGTGCCGGTGCCAAAAAAGACAAAAATCGCCAACCTGAATGACTACCGTCCGGTTGCCTTAACACCAATAATCATGATGTGCTTTGAAAGGCTGGTCCTCTCCCACATCAAATCCAGCATCCCTGCCTCATTGGACTCACATCAATTCTTATACAGGGCAAATAGATCCACAGAGGATGCCATCTCTCTGGCTCGTCACACTGTCCTGACTCACCTGGAGAGACAGGGCACGTATGCGGGGATGCCTTTCACAGACTACAGCTCTGCCTTCAACACCGTCATCCCCACCAAGCTCACCACCAAACTCCACCAGCTAGACCTCAGCTCGTCCATATGCGACTGGATTCTGAATTTCCTGACGGAGCGACCGCAGGCAGTGAGACTGCACCCGCACCTGTCCTCCACTATCACGCTGAGTACCGGCACAGCACAGGGCTGTGTACTGAGCCCCATGCTCTACTCCCTCTTCACACACGACTGTGTTCCTGCATTCACCACCAACACCATTGTCAAGTCTGCAGACAGTAGACAATAGGTGCAGGAGTAGGCCATTCAATGTGATCATGGCTGATAATCCCCAATCAGTACCCCATTCCTGCCTTCTCCCCATATCTCCTGACTCCGCTATTTTTAAGAGCCCTATCTAGCTCTCTCTTGAAAGCATCCAGAGAACCTGCCTCCACCGCCCTCTGAGGCAGAGAATTCCACTAACTCACCACTCTCTGTGAGAAAAAGTGTTTTGTCGTCTCCGTTCTAAATGGCTTACTCCTTATTCTTCAACTGTGGCCCCTAGTTCTGGACTCCCCCAACATCGGGAACATGTTTCCTGCCTCTAGCGTGTCCAAACCCTTAACAATCTTATATGTTTCAATGAGATTCCCTCTCATCCTTCTAAATTCCAGAGTGTACAAGCCCAGCTGCTCCATTCTCTCAGCATATGACAGTCCCGCCATCCCGGGAATTAACCTTGTAAACCTGCGCTCCTTCAATAGCAAGAATGTCCTTCCTCAAATTAGGGGACCAAAACAGCACACAATACTCCAGGTGTGGTCTCTCTAGGGCTCTGTACAAATGCAGATCTGTTTGCTCCTATATTCGTCTCCTCTTGTTATAATGGCCAACATGCCATTCGCTTTCTTCACTGCCTGCTGTACCTGCATGCTTACTTTCATAGACTGATGTACAAGGACCCCCAGATCCCGTTGTACTTCCCCTTTTCCCAACTTGATGCCATTTAGATAGTAATTTGCCTTCCTGTTTTTGCTACCAAAGCGGAGAACCTCACATTTATCCGCATGAAAATTCATCTGCCATGCATCTGCCCACTCCTCCAACCTGCCCAAGTCACCCTGCATTCTCATAGTTTCCTCCTCGCAGTTCACACTGCCACCCAGCTTTGTGTCATCTGCAAATTTCCTAATGTTACTTTGAATCCCTTCATCCAAATCATTGATTTATATTGTAAATCGCTGCGGTCCCAGCACCGAGCCTTGCGGTACCCCACTAGTCACTGCCTGCCGTTCTGAAAGGGACCCGTTAATCCCTACTCTTTGTTTCCTATCTGCCAACTACTTCTATATCCATGTCTGCACTCTACCCCCAATTTCAGCACTCTACCCCCAACGACAACGGTGATCGGGCTGATCACCAACGGTGATGAAACACACTACAGAGCGGAGGTGCAGAACCTGGCGGACTGGTGCTCAGATAACAACCTGTCCCTAAACATCTCTAAGACCAAGGAACTGATCATCAACTTCAGACGTTCACATAATGGGGAATACGCTCCAATCTTTATCAACGGGGACAGTGTGGAGAGAGTGTCCAGCTTTAGGTTTCTGGGCACGCACATTTCGGAGGACCTCATATGGTCCACCAACACCGCTGCGCTGGTCAAGAAGGCACAGCAACGACTGTTCTTCCTGAGAACACTAAAAAAGACTGATCTGCCCCAACTGCTGCTGACAACCTTCTTACGCCGCACCACAGAGAGCATTCTAACATATGGCATCTCTGTGTGGTATCGCAGCTGCACGGAGACGGAGAGAGCTCTTCAGCGGGTCGTCCACAGAGCGCAGAAGATAATTGGGACATAGCTATCAGTCTTGGAGGGCATCTACAATACACGGTACCTCAGGAAGGCCATCAGCGTTCATAAAAACTCCTCACACCCTTGCAAAAGTCTGTTCGAACTTCTACCATCCGGCAGATGTTACAAGGCCTTCTACGTCCGCACCTCCAGACTTAGGGACAGCTTCATCCCCAGTGCTCTGAACCGGCCCTGCTGAGTGCCCCCCACGCCCATGAATTGTCTCCCTCCGATGGTCACGTCGCACTTTGACCTGGCACAGACCTATTTGCACTTTATACTGCTTTAACTGTTTTTTTAATCTTGTTTCTCTGGCTGTCTAAAATTTTAGCTAATTAAGTTATTACATCGGATGGAAGTTGCATTCCAAATCTCGTTGTACCTCTGTGCAATGACAATAAAGATATACCATTATTATTATTATTATTATCTTGACTCTGGATGCACACTTGGTCTTGCTCCTAGCCCCTCTGCATTGACAATATATCTGGCCCACACATAAAGCCCCATATCTGACCCCCTGGACTTAACCTATTACTTTCAAGTCCACAGGTGCTTATTTAATGCGGTAATCTTTTATGGGGCATTTCACGGACCAAATTTTGTATAACAAAATGTGTTACATCCGTTGGCTTCCTTGTTATCTAACATGCTAGATACTTTGTCAAATAAGTCATCAATTGGTTGAACAACATTTCTCATCCATAAAATTATACTCACTCAGCTGCATAAGTATTCTGTTACCATTTCCTTCATTTTCCTAACAAACTGTCCTGAAGTCATTATCACCCCCAATATCTTCAGCATTTTGCTGTCTTCCTCTCAGCTGGGACTTTTCCGAAATGCAAAGTCCAAAAACAATATATACATTTAAGTAATAATATTCTATTTAATGTGATCTTGAGAGTACATCATATTTTCTGTGGTATTCATAACACAACAATGATAAAAAAGATCTTTGTTTTGATTGCACCTACCAACATGCATGCATTATTATATTACAGTTAATATGTACCGAGTACAAATTTTTGTTCCAATGCTCCCCATTCCCAATTACTTTTACATTTAAGTGATTAAAATCCAAGTGAAGTTTAAATAGTATCATAAAAATAAAACCTCCGGAATGGATGATATTCATTACGTGGCTGGTTGGAGTCAGTATCAGCACAATTACTATATTAAACTTTGAATCTTCAGATGTCCTGGTTCAAGCTAAAACTAAAGACAAATAATAACCTCCTCACACATTCCCCTGCAAGTATCTTTGTCACTCCTTTAAAATATGCCCCTTCTTTGAACAAGCTCTTAAACATCGCATCTGAATCAGTTTCCATCTGATTACACTCCTTGAGGGGTTTATAAATAGTCAGTGTGGTAAACAAACATAATAGTAAGATTAAATGAGGACTCACCAGTTTGAAGTTTGATCTTTATTTTATGAGGAATTACGATGCAGGATTACGTGAAGACCCCGCCAGCACGCAAGTGCGACATTCTTCAAAACAGCGGTGTGAAATCACAGATAACAGAGTTGACTAACATAGTAAGATAAGAGAACCAGCATACCAGTTGACCTTTATAATAGTGGGTTTGGGAGCGGATGGCATGTAATCCCTCATCGTAAATCCTCATAAAATAAAGACCAAACTTCAAACTGGTAAGTTCTCATTTAATCTTATTATTTTACTTCGGAGTCACGTGAGTGACTACGTGAAGATTTCAAAGCTCTGTGATTTCATGCCCTGGAACAAGTCATAGAAACATAGAAATTAGGTGCAGGAGTAGGCCATTCGGCCCTTCGAGCCTGCACCGCCATTCAATATGATCATGGCTGATCATCCAACTCAGTATCCCGTACCTGCCTTCTCTCCATACCCTCTGATCCCCTTAGCCACAAGGGCCACATCTAACTCCCCCTTAAATATAGCCAATGAACTGACCTCAACTACCCTCTGTGGCAGAGAGTTCCAGAGACTCACCACTCTCTGTGTGAAAAAAGTCTTTCTCATCTCGGTCTTAAAGGATTTCCCCCTTATCCTTAAGCTGTGACCCCTTGTCCTGGAGTCCATGCTCACACACTGGCATAATGACAAATGGAGAAAGTATGTTAACGTACTTCAGACATGAAACTGTGCTGAAAAACAAGAGGATATTTATTTAACAATAACAAATAATACCCCTACTTCAGGGAAATTATAATAAAGAACTGAATATTGAGTCTGCAAACGTCTCAGGCACGGCCACGGGTTTATATAGAACTGCTGGAAGATTTTCTCATTAGCCCAACCCGCCGTTGCAAAGATGTGGTCCATTGGAACTTACATCATCCTTGCCGCCGATGTAGATGCAGCCCTGGTGGAGTGAGATTTAAAAACATCAGTGCCCACCCCCGCTGCACCCAATACCACCCTTAGCCATCTTGAAATAGTTTGCACGGTGACTCTGTGATGAGGACGTTTGTGACATAAGCAGAGCCCTTTCCGTGCCCCTGAGACACTTGGTGACCTCCATGTAGTGTAAAAGTTGGGTAACTATGCATAGGCAGCTGTCTACGGGGTAGGCCAGGAAATCCAACTTGCAGCCAGATTACCCAGACCTGTTTTGTTTGAGCAACCCCTGAATAAAGAAAGTTACCATATTGTTGGTTATAACCATGGCGCCCATACTTAGCTTGTGTAGGGACTGCACCCGTTGCGCCGTCACGAGTGCCATCAGCATTACCATTTTGTATGTCAATTTGGCTAGGGAAAGAGACGTTACTGGTGCCCACCCTCGGAGCATGGTTAGCACAATGCCAATATCCCAGGTCTGGGAATATCTAGGCCTGGGGGGATTTGAGTTAAAAATTCCCCTCATAAGTTTAGACACCAAGGGGTGGGACCCCACTGCCAGTTGATCTAAACCTTGTCCGAGGTATGAGGATAGGGCACTCCTGGCACAGTTGATGGCACTGTAGCTTAAACCTTCATCAAAATGAAGGCTTGCCAAGAACTCCAGCACTTCCGTAATGGTGGCTGTGTCGTATGTGGTGTTTGTCTTGGTACAAAACACCTCCCATTTTTTGACGCAAGTGAGGTATTGGCTCCTGGTGGACTCCCTACATGATGCCGTGATGATATTCATTGTTCGGTCCGAGAGTCCAAAATCCAGGAGTGGCCTTTTCAAACCCTGCAAACCAATAGGTTCATCCGGTCATGGCATGGGTGACTCTCCCCGTCACAGGATGTACCAATAAACTCGGACATTTGGGTATTGGAATGCATGGTTCTGAAACCATGTCCAGTACCACAGGGAACCATGGCTGAGTTGGCCAGTCGGGTACAACCAGAATACCCGATGCGGAGTCTTGTTGAATTTTCTGCAAGACCTGACTGAAGAGGCAGAAGGGGGGAAATCCGTAGAAAAACAAATCCCCCCAGTGTAGCGAGTAAATGCCCATCGCTACTGCCCCAGAGTCTGGTTCCCACGCAACATATGTTGGTATTTGGTGATTAGGTTTGGATGCAAAAAGGTCGATACCTGGTATCCGCCACTGTATTTAGCTTACCCGGAAGGTAAGTGGCTGATATCCAAATTTTGCTTTCTAAGCACCAGTGCCAGATTGTATTGCCCAATTTGTCACAAGATATCGACTTAATTCCACCCATATGATTGATATAAGCCATCACGGTGGTATTATCAATTTGTAGGCGTACATGCAGATGGTGCATGTCCGAACAGTAAGCCCGGAGTCCATGAAATGCTCCCAGCATTTCTAGATGATTAATTCCCAGTGCCGGGAGTAAAGTTAACTCATGTGCATTCCATCTACCACTGCAACTGGAGGTGGTATTAGTTGCTCCCCAGCCTTGAGCGCTGGCGTCAGTTTGTAGTATAACCATGGGGTTTGTGATTGTAATGGGATTAGAGCAATGTCGAGCATTGTCTATCCACCATTGCAATTCCAATTTTGCTTTCCCTGGTAATTGCATTGGCCGGTCAAAATGGCCAGCATGGTGTTTGAGTGCTGCAATTTTTGCTCTTTGTAGGTTTTGGTAATGCAAGGGCCCAAATTGTGTGGCTGGAAAGGCAGCCACAAGCTTCCCAATTACCCTGGCTACTTGCCGAATAGACGGTTTACTGATGCCAGTAAGGCTGTTACATGCCTCTATCAAGTCTGATGCTTTGTTCGGTGGCAAAGTGACAGACATATGAACAGAGTAAATCGTGAATCCCAAATAGTCCATAGTGGTAGAAGGCATTAATTTGGATTTGGCTGGATGGTTGATCAACCCCAGTTTTTGAAATAAGTGCTCAGTGGCCGAGACAGCCAATTTGGCCAGCTCCTAGGTTTTCCCCACAATTAGAATGTCATCAAGGTAACAATATGCTTTTGTTTTCTGAGACACGCTAAAGCTGGTTTCAATAATTTGGTAAACAGTCTGGGTGCTGATGTTAATCCATTAGGCAACGCTTTATACTGCCAGAGCTGCCCCATCCAGGCAAATTTCAAATATCTGCGATGATCTTTGTCTATTGGAACTGAATAGTATGCATCTTTTAGGTCGATGCAAGCCATGAAGTATCTCTTGGAAACTAGTTGTTTGACAGTAACAAAGATTTCCATTTTGAAGTGGGCATACTGCACGAAAGCATTCAGTCATGTCAAATCAATAATGTTGCAGCATCCGCCGTCATTTTTATTTTTAGTGAAGATGTTCGATACAAACTCATGAGACTCACTTTTGGTTTTCTCAATTACCCCTTTTGTATGTAGTCTTAAGAGTTCAGCATGACCTTCTGTCTTTTCTTTCTGTGAAAGTACAAACTTTCGACTAGGTGCATGCTGAACAGGAAGGGGAAGTTTGTGAACAAATTCTATTTTGTATCGTTGAATACTTTGCAGTATGAAAGGATCAGAAGTTATAGAACTCCATGCATCCCAAAACCAGTGCAACCATCCCCCAATCCGTGAAGAATTTAAACATGCAATTATCCTGAGGCAACCAGACAAACCTACCTCCATGGTTACCGGCAGTGCTGCGTTGGTTTCCTCTGTCCTTGTTTCCTGGAGACGCTGTGGTGTGGGGGTGGCGGATCCTCCAGGAAGGCCGTGTTGGGCCATGGTCTAATAAAAGACCGTTGGACGGCCTTCGAGCTTTCACCAGCAGGTGTTCGTCACTTTGGTAGCGTGGTTTGCTGATGGATGCATAGGGGTGCTGTCGCCGCAGGTATGAGGACTTGGTGGCAGCCGGCACTTTTATCATGCCTATTGTCTTTGCCTCTTCATCGAGGTCTTTTACCTGCTTTGGAAGGTTGTCCCCAAATAGTAGTGTAGGCGGCTGTGCACTGCTGGGTCTGCACAACCCCGCGAACTTGGGGTTCAGTGCAGGCCGGATGACACTCTTTCTGTAACAGTTCATCTCAAACTGAGTGTTACAGAGGAGTGCCAGGGCATCCTGTAGCTCTTCCGACATCTCCACTCCGTCCACTGACCTGGCAACGGCCGTGATTCCAGCAGCCAGTAGTTTTAGGATTTTCTGGAGTTTTACTTCCTGGCTTCTGATGCCATGTTACCCCAGATGGGGTTGTTGACTGCAGGCACGTTGAGGGAGATACAATTCTCAGGATCTAGGTATTTAGCTGCGGTGTCATTAATGACCTGTTCCTGAAGTTGATTAATTGCCATGTAGTTTACACTGGCTGCTAACTTCGGCTGCAACAGCAGTCCTTTTTTGGTAGGCATCGCAAATTTAGATACCATGCCCAGTAGCTCCTCTTCTGGCACCCCTAGCATTGGTGTTTCTTCAGCCACACTCCCCTCTTCAGAGTCAGCCCAGTCCTGACTCCTTATGCTCCCCTGCAAGGAGGGTGAGACATTTGGTAGCCCTGTAAAGGGTGCTGCCGTGGGTCTGCGAGGAGACCCACTGTGACCATACCCCTGCTGCAGCAGGTCACGTTGGAGCAACTGCTCCACCATCTTTCCTGTTTTATTTCCTCATATCCTTTGATTTAGTTAGCACCAAGAGCTAAATGTAACTCTCGCTTGAAAACATCCAGTGAATTGGCCTCCACTGCCAGAGAATTCCACAGATTCACAACTCTCTGGGTGAAAAAAGTTTCCTCATCTCAGTCCTAAGTGGCCTACCCCTTATTCTTAAACTGTGATCCCTGATTCTGAACTTCCTCAACATCGGGAACATTTTTCCTGCATGATGCTTTCTCCATCCACCCCCATTTGAAGGCCACTATCTTACACCGCTTGTACCCAGTGCCTGGTACTTACTTCCAGCAGCCACTGGTTGTCCTCCAGGATGCACCGAGCTGCAGCCTGGTCCATGCCGGTCACCTGGGCGAATTGGGCGCAGAGTCTCTCACGGCAGCGGCGCAATGCTTCCGACGGCCCGGGACTCTTGCACTGAGGCTGCTCCATGGCCGGAGCTTCTGCGAGCGACTCGCCAGCCCGCAAACACTCGCCAGCCCCAGCTCCCCGTCCGCATCTGCACAGCAGCGCATCATCCAAAGCCAGGAACATTGAAACATGTCTAGCCAAAAAAGAGCCCCCCCCCCCCCACCCTAGCGCCCCTGGTTCCGCGGCCATGCACCTCTCTACTGCCGCTTGCCGGCCTCGCTCATGTCAGCCGCTTCTCGCAAATCCTGAAATTCCGACTGCCGCCTGGAGCAGGACATGCATGGCCTAACTTGCTGCGCTGGGTGACACTCATTCACTGCTGTGTCTTTCAATGTAAATTTACAAGGGGACATGGTTTGGAGGTGTGTGACGGTTCAGACAAGTTAGAATAACGGAGAATAAGAATGCTGCTGTCTTGTCAACAGACATGCACACAAACAGTTGATATTAGTTTTGAAATTCTCGTTGATCACAGAATTTCTCACAACAGAGCATGAGAAATTTGTGATCAACATGAGAGCATGAGAATTGGGCAAAATGCGTGATTCTCAAGCTCAATGCGTGAGAGGCAACCATATTTGCTGCTGTCCTTATCTAACTGACATTAAAAGAGTATTTCAATATCACCCCTTTGGAAGTTCGACCTCTGTGTAGGGGCTGGAGAGGGCAAGGTATAAAGAAGAGGACAGTGAGGTGGGTGGGGAATGTAGATGGAGTGTTCTGTGTCAAAGCACTAAAGATTAATATGAACAGGTTCAGTGCTCACCATTAAATATCCAATAAGGTCACATAATTTCTTGTGGAATTGCTGTACAGTTTGGCATTTGTCACACCTGCTGGATCTTCTAACAATGGATCTGGCAGCTCTTCTGCGCAGCCCTCATAACCTGGCACTGAGCATCCCACATAGCCTCCATCTCTCCACCAGGACAACGATATCACATTTTATTCATGATCACCAATTTGAATGGATCGTAAGAAAATCCATCTGTTGCACCAACGTCCATAAATCTATTCCAGCCTAGATAAGGTTGTCAAACCTTCCTCTCTGGAGGGTATTGGTGGACCAGGATGAAATCGGAGACTAAACCCTGGGCCAAATATGGTTTCAAGGTTGCAAGTTGATCAATAATACAAGGTAACAGCCTGAATATCAATGCCCCTTACATCATAGGTCATTTCATGACTGGACTGAAGTGTCACCTTGGAAGATTCAAGACCCGAGATGGGGCTGGAAACCACAGCATCCTATTTCAAAAAGGAATATTCCACTAAATGAACATTTAGTCAAAACTAAATTCATAAATAAAAGCTGACATATGTTGGTTTGATCTTAATTTACTGGTGCACTGATGAAGAAGAGCTCTTGTGTGTGGGGAACTGGGAAGTATGACCGTCAGTGCCTTTGCTAACCAGCTTCTTTGTACCTATTGTACCTACTCCCGACTCTCAGTCTGAAGAAGGATCTCGAACATAAACGTCACCCATTCCTTTTCTCCAGAGATGCTGCCTGAACCGCTGAGTTACTCCAGCATTTTGTGCCTATCTTCCGTGTAAACCAGCATCTGCAGTTCCATCCTGTACTGTTTTACACTTTCCAGGTTTATTAAATAATTAGCAAATGTCAAGGCAACAAACATGTCACATTTATGTTCAGTGTTTAGAAAGTCACTCCTAATGTATCTTCAATCAGTTGGAGGTGCCTTTGACAAACAAATCCCCCACAAACCCTGCATCATTACTTCAATTACAAATATTTCCCACACACCAAAGCTGCCAGCACTACACTGCTATGTGGATTAACTATAAAACCACCAATTTTATTTCAAAAGTAAATGGGGGGGAAAAAAAAAACTGCAAACATAATATTTACATTTTACAATGCATTATAGAATTATTAATTCTAAATCTGTAATAAAAACTTTTAAAGATCAATGTTTCTCCGCATTTAAAAAATAATTTTCTTATAAAGTCATTCGTTGACAGGCAAGAATTCTGCAATTATGTAGTTTGCGGTATACAAAATTTGGAAGGTTGAATTGGTTTCAATTAACATGAGTAAAGTTGCAGCCGACTGAACAGCTTTTAAAGGCCTTGATAGTCATTTTAATTTGTGCTTCTGTGCCAAGAAGAATAATTCCAAATTATCAACAGGGCCTTCAGAATCATTATTCATTCCGCTGCATCTTTACTCATGTGACCTTTCCTAATTAAAAAAGGAACCTTTTACAGACATCAAGCTGCAGAATAGTTTAAACCGCATAGAATATCTGTCTGTCAACAAGCAATAATTAACCAAGGTGCATATCAGATGTTCCAGTCTCCATCAGAAAGAAGTTCAAATGCAAATATAGCACATTACTTGTACATCAGAACTAGCATAATTGCTCATTTTTACGTAATTAACCACTTTAAAAACCTGGCAAACGGTTGCTGCCCCTTTAAGAGACAAGTAGAGTGCCTTCCAGGGCTGGAAAGTGAAGATGCAGCTCAGGCCACAGGCGGTGGTCCCAACATGAGCTGCCAAGTGATGGGCATCAAGCCCATGGACCCTGCTGCTGAAACCAAGGGTCATATCGATGGATATCAGCAACACAAACATGATGCCACCATCCAAGAATCGTGTCAAAAGAGGCTTAAAGAATCTGGGTCATCGTGGCTACCCCTCGAGGTCAATGATGATGGTTTACGTCCTTTTGGTTTTATGGACTCTCAGGTGGCTTACGAGTCCAATCCTGGCTTTGAAAGTTCTTCGGCATTCAGGTCTGGTAATTCCGGATGGCAGATCGCGCTTTGGTTGTTGCTGCCTCTCTTTCGGTTTTCTTCTCTTTCCTTCTAATTCTGCGCATCTCTTGGCTTCGAAGGTCGCTGTTTCTTCTTGGATGATGGTTCGCCAGAGTTTCCTGTCCTTGGCATTGGTTTCCCAATTGTCGATGTCGATTTCACATTTCTTCATGCTGTGGCTTTTAAGGCGTCTTTGAATCTCTTCTTTTGTCCGCCTCTTTTACATTTGCCTTCTTTAAGCTGGGAGTAGAAGGTTTGTTTTGGTAGACGTTCGTCTTCCATCCAAACAACATGTCTGATCCATCTTAGTTGGTTCTTGATGACGAAGGCTTCGATGCTAGATGTTTTTGCTTCATTCAGCACGCTGACGTTGGTTTTTCTTTCTTCCCAGCTGATATTTAAGCTGCTTCGAAGACATCGTTGATGGAACTTTTCAAGTGTTTTTAGATGCTGTCGGTTTGTTGTCCAGGTTTCTGATGTATACAGGAGCGTTGGAATCACTACTGCCTTGTACACTAACATTTTGGTGTCTGTTCGGATGTCACGATTTTGAAAGACTCCCGTTCGAAGACGTCCAAAAGCTCCAGCACACTTAAGACGATGTTGGATCTCGTCATCAAGGTCGACGATGGAGGAGAGGTGACTTCCAAGATACGGAAAGTGATCCACATTTTCCAGGGTTGTTTCACCAAGTTGAATTGACGGTTCTTTCAGATTTGCCTCAATTGGCAACCTGAGTCTTCTTGGAGTTGATGGTAAGTCCAAGTTTTGTGTATGCACTGAAGGCAGTCAGGATCTGTTGCAGATTATTTTCTGAGAGAGTTGCAACACAGTGGTCGTCTGGGTATTGGAACTCGATGAGGGAGCTCATTGATGTCTTAGTTTTGGACTTGAGACGGGCAAAGTTGAAAAGTCTGCCATCTGTTCTGTAGATTATTTCGATTCCTGGGGATAAGTCATCCTGGATATGTGGATGGTTGTCGCAATGAAGCTGGCGAACAGTGTTGGGGCAATCAGGTATCCCTGTTTCACTCAGATCAGGAGTGAAATGGCTCGCTGTTGCTGGCCATGACTGTGGCAAGCATGTCATCGTGGAGGAGTCTCAGGATTTGAATATACTTTTCAGGACAGTCATAGGTGGTCAGGACGTCCCATAAGAGTTCCCTGATACCGAGTTGAAGGCCTTAGTGAGGTCGGTGAATTATTTGTCGGGTGAAGACGGTGGCAGGTTCTCTGCTGTTCAGATAAAGCTCGGTCCTCGTTCTGTTCTCACAGCACAATGGAGGAACATTCACCTCTGTGCTTTTCCTCCCATCCCCATCTGTCTACCAGCCTCCGACTCCAGCACCCCATTGCCAGGGTCCTCTCGTACATCCTCAGCATAGACTCTACACACCCCCACCCCCACTTCATCTCTTACTCTGTGCAGGGGCAGAGAGTACTGAACACAGCCAGAGAATCAGATTCGACCTTCCAGCCATCTCACATCAGTTTTAACTTCTGTAAATTTAACGATGACAAAAAAAAACTGTCAGGACATAAGACAAAATATACATTAAAAATTCCTGTATCTTTTTCACCCCTACCTAACGCGATGGGAGAGCATATCCAGACATTGCTACACGCAGATGGTGGATGCAATGTAAGGCAATGAGAAAATTCACTGACTTTGGACAGTGTACATAAGTAAATAGCAGTTGCAGTTTCCATTCCTGATCTAATGCAGCAGTGAGGATTCGGATTAAATATCGGATTCTCCTCAGTAAAACTAACATGTCAACTAACGCGTTGGGAGAACACTCTCAGCGGCTTGGAGTGTCTGGAACGGCCGTCTCCTACCCGAGACCGCAGCTCCCGAAGTCCACAGGCCGTGCTGGTCGGAGCTCCGACACTGGCGATCTCGGCGAGAGATCCCAGGCGTTTGAAAGTCAGCGCGGCGGCGGCTGGACGTTCTGCAGACGCCGCGATGTTGGAATTGGCGATCTCAGCACTCCGGAGCTTACCACACGGCGACCCGGGTAAGGCGTCGACCGCTCCGTGATGGTGCTTCAGCGCTGCGCTGCCGCCGAAGCTGAGGTTCTGGCCGGTCCCGGCAGGAAATGCCGCTCCAGTCCTGTTGGTAGGCGCGAGGAAGGGGCGAAGGAAAACCGCATCTCCGACCAGGTAGGGACTGAGAAAAACAGTTTCCTCCTTCCCCTCCCCACATAAAAAGACTAGAAAACCTACAAAACAACACTTTTTAACATACTAAAAGTAGAAAAGGGTGCAAAGGACAGACAGCTGCAGGCGGCAGCCTTACTCGATGGCGCCCCCACTCGAATGGTACCCAGACCCTGACCTTTCATACAACACAAGGTACAGAGGCAGCAATAGGCTCTTTGGCCAATCAAGCCTGCTCCCCCGTTTAATAATATCATAACTGATCTTCTACTCACCATCATTTCCTAATGGAATGGCTGAAATTGTAACCAAGTTCACCCCCAGTACTGCTGTCACTTATAACAAACAAACAAACTTCCACAATCTCTGTCTCTGCTTTACATCCAACAAGCGCAAATCTTTGCTGTGTAGGAAAGAACAGCAGATGCTGGTTTAAATTTTTATTTTTTATTATAATTTTAAAATTTTATTTTAAGTTTAAATTGAAGTTTAAATCTTTGCCGTGTTGCATGTCAAGCAAACATCAACTCGGTAGCCAGACCGGTGTTCTGCACCTTCTTTACAGAACAGAATGAGTTCTCCATGTCAGAGCAACCGCAGCCTTCCGGCTCTAGAACTATTTATCCAGAACTGCCGTCGGGACATCAACCGCCTCGACTTCTCCACCCCCCTGTCTCACTCCAATCTCTCCAGCCCCGAACGTACTGCCATCGACTCACTCCGTAACAACCCAGACTGGGTTATCAAACCCGCCGACAAGGGAGGTGCCGTGGTAGTCTGGCGCGTCGATCTCTACAAAGCGGAGGCCATGCGCCAACTCTCGGACACCTCCTCCTACTTACCCCTGGACCATGACCCCACTGACGAACACCAGGCCACCATCTCGAGCACCATAACCGACTTCATCAGCTCCGGCTCCCTACCCCCCCCGAGCCTCCGACCTCATCGTTTCCCAGCCCCGCACGGCCCGATTTTACCTTCTCCCCAAAATCCACAAACCCGACTGCCCTGGCAGACCCATTGTCTCTGCCTGTTTCTGCCCCACCAGACACATTTCTACATACCTTGATGCCATCCTATCCCCCTTTGTTAAATCCCTCCCCACCTATGTTCAAGACACCTCAGACACTCTCCGTCGGCTCCGTGCATTCCATTCTCCAGGCCCCCATCCTCTCATCTTTACCATGGACGTCCAGTCACTCTACACCTCCATCCCCCACCAGGACGGTCTCAAAGCCCTCCGGTTCTTCCTCGACCAGAGGAGCAACACATACCCGTCCACTGACTCCTTGCCCTCAATAGCTTCTCTTTTGATTCCTCCCATTTCCTCCAAACACAAGGCGTTGCTATGGAAACACGCATGGGCCCCAGCTACACTTGCCTCTTTGTTGGGTACGTCAAACAATCCTTGTTCTCGGCGTACCAGGGCCCCATCCCCGACCTCTACCTCCATTACATCGACGACTGCTTTGGTGTCACCTCCTGCACCCACACACAACTGACTGACTTCATTCATTTCACCACCAACTTCCATCCGGCACTCAAATACACTTGGACCATTTCCGACATTTCCCTACCATTCCTTGACCTCACCATCTCTATTGCAGGTGATACACTCCTGACCGACATCCACTACAAACCCACTGACTCCCACAGCTACCTGGACTACTCTTCCTCCCACCCTGCTTCCTGTAAGGACTCCATCCCCTATTCCCAATTCCTCCGTCTACGCCGCATCTGCTCCCAGGATGAGGTGTTTCACACCAGGTCATCACAAATGGCCTAATTCTTCAGAGAACGGGGATTCCCCTCCCCCACTATTGATGAGGCTCGCACCAGGGTCTCCTCCATACCCCGCAACACTGCCCTCTCTCCCCATTCCCCCACTCGCAAACAGGGCAGAGTCCCCCTGGTCCTCACCTTTCACCCCACCAGCCGGCAAATACAACAGATAGTCCTCCGCCAGTTTCGCCACCTCCAACGTGACCCCTCCACCCGCCACATCTTCCAATCTCCCCCCGTCTGCCTTCCGCAAAGACCGCTCCCTCCGCAACTCCCTTGTCAATTCTTCCCTCCCCTCCCGCTCTACCCCTTCCCCGGGCACTTTCCCTTGCAACCGCAAGAAATGCAACACTTGTCCCTTCACCTCCCCCTCCACTCCTTTCAGGGACCCAAGCAGTCCTTCCAGGTCCGACAGAGGTTCACCTGCACCTCCTCCAACCTCATCTACTGCATCCGCTGCTCCAGATGCCAGATGATCTATATCGGTGAGACCAAGCGGAGGCTTGGCGATCGTTTCGCCGAACACCTCCGCTCGGTCCGCAAAAACCAACCCGACCTCCCGGTCGCTCAGCACTTCAACTCCCACTCCCATTCCGTATCCGACCTCTCGGTCCTGGGCCTCCTCCATGGCCAGAGTGAGCAACACCGCAAGTTGGAGGAACAGCACCTCATATTCCGCTTGGGGAGTCTGCATCCTTTGGGCTTGAACATTGAATTTTCTCAATTCTGTTAACCCTTGCTGTCTCCTCCCCTTCCCACCTCTCCCTCAGCCCTCGGGCCCTGGCATTCCCTCTATCTCTATCTCCCTCCCCCACCCCAGTCGCACCAGCTTCTCATTTTCACACCACAAACAGCTTACAATGGCTTGTTCCCTTTATCATCGATACTTTTTTGCATATCTTTCATTCATCGTTCTTTATCTCTCCACATCACCGTCTATATCTCTCGTTTCCCTGATCCCTGACCAGTCTGAAGAAGGGTCTCGACCCGAAACGTCGCCTATCTCCTTCGCTCCTTAGATGCTGCTGCACCCGCTGAGTTTCTCCAGCTTTTTGTGTAACCCTCGATTCTCCAGCATCTGCAGTCTCTTCGTTAACACCATTAATTTCCTCTACTGCAGGTGAAACTGTTGGATTCAACATGCTTTTTATAAACGCAGAGAGTGATGAGGGCCTGGAATGCGATGATGGTGGTGGAGGCAGATACGATTAGAACCTTTAGGGGCTTTTGGATAGACACATGGATATGCATAAAATGGAGGGATATGGATCACATGCAGGCAGAGGAGATTAGTTCAACAACATTGTGTTTGGCACAGGCTTTGTAGGCCAAAGAGCCTGTTCCTGTGTACTGTTCTCATCATAAGACATAGGAGCAGAATTAAGCCATTCAGCCATTGAGTCTGTTCTGCCAGTCAATCATGGCGGATCTATTTTTCTCTCTCAACATTCTCCTGCTTTCTCCCTGTAACCTTTGAAGCCCTTACTAATCAAGAACCTCCACTTAAATGACCAAATTACTTGGTCTCCACTGCTGTCTGTGGCAATGAGTTCCACACATTCACCACTCTCTGGCTAAAGAAATGTCTCCTCATCTCCACTCTAAAGGTACATCTTTTTATTCTTAGGTTGTGCCTTCTGGTCCTAGATTCTCCCATTACTGAAAACATCCTCTCCACATCCTCCCAAACTAGGCTTTTCATTATTCGGTTGGTTTCAATGAGGTCTCTCCTCATCCTTCTAAACGCTAGTGAGTACAGGCCCAGAGCCTTCACATGCTCTTCAAATGAGAATCATTCTTGCGTGATTCCCATCATCATTCTATGCACCTTTTGGTTTAGGTCATGTACCCGGTCATTTAATTTACTTTCTTACTATTTTGCTAAAGTTGCATGGACTTCAGTTTTCCTGACCTCTTTAAACACGATGTTGCTTTTTAAACAATTTCCTTATTTCAGAATGGCAATTATACAAGATCAATTATTCACAGAGGACATCTATATCATTACAATACTCAGAGTATCCCTTTATTTATGCCTTACTTATTATAGTTCAATCCTGTTTAAATCACATTTACTCAGTCTTTTTAAAATGACAGTGCAGTGGCACAGCGGTAGAGCTGCTGCCTTAGTGCCAGAGGCCACAGATCGATCCCAGCTACGAGTGCTGTCTGTACAGAGTCTGTACGTTATCCCAGTGACCTGCGTAGGTTTTCTCTGGGAGCTCTTGCTTTCCTCCCACATTCCAAAGACGTACAGGTTTGTATGCTAAATTGGCTTGGTATAATTGTAAATTGTCTGTAGTGCGTTAAGGGCCAGTCGCACTTGGGCGTCATTTACGCGACAGGCCGGTAGTGACTGCCGCGCGAAAATCGTCTAGCAGTACGACAGTCGCGCGCCATTTGCAATGCCGTTCGTACTTGGTCCAATCTCCGTGGCAAGGATTTTCACAGTGAACATTTTTCAAAACTACGCGCGCTTTATACCCGGGTGGCCACGTGGTGCAGCGCTCAAATGATGCGCAAATGGTGCAACGATGGCATACGGGCGGCGCATGGTTACGGATGTTGATGCACGGTTATGCATAATAAATTAGCATAGGCAATGTTCGTGTGTAACCATGCGTCACCACGCTCTACACGTACGCCGTCAGTACGTCAGCATACACCTTCAGTGTGTCAGCGTGTGCAACTTTGCAACTGTTACCTGCTCCAATATTTTGCACATATTACAAGTCACAATCGCCCCATCTAATCTACGTGGTTTTGGCTCATTGTATGTTCACAGCTAAATAAACGTAAAGAAACATAGGGCTCCTTTGTCCAGTCAACGTTCAATCCACTTTGTTAAAATATCTGGAATAGAAAATATGCTGAAGTATTTTCTCACGTGCAAATTCTATTTGAAGGGTACAATGGGAGCACATCAGATTAGATCATGTTTTCAATTGCTGAATTTTACACATCTGTGGTTATTGTGTTTCAGGGTCTGTTATGCTGCAAGACCATCACGGTACAGACCTCCCCACCATCAAAGAGGCAATGACAAGTATCACTGCCACAAAAAAGGCAGCCAGCATTAGAGACCATCGCTCTCATTTTTTCCTGCCATCGTGAAGAAAGTAGCCCGAAAACTGTAACATCCAAATTAAGCTGCTACATCTTCTGTACAACCATCTGGCTATATGGTGTTTACAGAGTACTATGTTTACATATCTGTTGTGCTGCTACAAGTAAGAATTTCATTATTTCGTAGTCAGTACATATAACAATTAAACAGTCTTGACGCTTGTGTTTCTCTTCTTCCCTTCACCACCTGCCCTGGCAGTATACGTGTACGAGTATATGACACGATATTTCATTCACTGTTTCAATACAAAATCTGCATATGTTATCACATGGCACTGTCCCCGACTCAAGTTAACAATACATAGTGGCGCAGGTGTAGAGCTGCTGCCTTACAGTGCCAGAGATCTGGGTTAGGTCCTGACTACGGGTGCTGTCTGTACAGAGTTTGCACGTTCTCCCTGTCATCGTATGGATTTCCTCTGGTGCTCCAGTTTTCTCTCACATTCCAAATACGTGCAGGTTTGTGGGTTAAGTGGCTTCTGTAAATTGCCTCTAGTCTGCAGGATAACACTAATGTATGGGCGATCATTGGTCGGCACGATCTCAGTAGTTTGACGGGTCCGTTGTCATGCTATAATCTTTAAACTAAACATTAATAGAAAACACCCGAGTGATATTTAAATGTACAATATAAAGCTCACAACACACAAGGATGGCTAGCTCAACTCTGCTGCCCAATTTCTGAACCCAGTAAGCACATGGAAATACTCATCTCTGGAAATGGTTCCCTTCCAGGGCCGGGCACCTTTCAATTGTCTCACATATCACTTGGATGTAATAATGTCCATTAAAGTTAATGGAAATACTCAGAAGCAAGGAATTAAAAATAAATAACAGGACTGTTGAGGGTGAAGGACATGCCTTAACTATTTCATTTTCCTAATTAGATGGAAGAGTCATTTTGACCTACTAGACAAGAGTTTGGCACTTAGAGAAATTCGATAGCAGTCTCCAAGTCAATTTACTGAGGCAGAACTCTTGGGAACATTGAAGTAGAGGGATCTTGCAATGAAAGTCCAATGCTCACTGAAAGTGGCAGCGCAAGTAAATGGGATGGTGAAGAAGGTTTAGAACACACTTGCCATTATTGGGACAGTTGTATAACACTTTGGAGAGCGTGCCGAAGAGGTTCATCAGGATATTACCTAAATTGGAGAGTATTAACTATAAAAAGAGGTTGGACAAACATGGATTGTTTCCTCCGATGCATCGGAGGCTGAGGGGGGGGGGGGATCAAGGGTTCCCTGATCCTGCATTCTTGCATTCTGAGGTTCCCACCTGCTTCAAGAGGACCAACATCACCTGGGATTAAAGAAAAGTAAGGTAGTGTGCCTTAATGACTTCCATTCCATGGCTCCCACATCCACCACCGTAAAGTGCTTTGAGAGGCTGGTTTTGGAGCACATCAACTCCAGCCTTCCAGTCAGAATAAATCTACTGCAGTTTGCTTACCATCAGAACAGGTCCACAGCAGACACCATGTCACTAAACTGATCTCTGGAACACCTAGACAACAAGATTGGACAAATTTAAACTCCTATCTATTGATTATATTCTGCCTCCAACAGCATTATCCATACCTGTCAACATTTGAAAATGAAAAATCTTACTCTGAGTGCGCGGGTTGACGGAGTGCGAGCGCCAAAGGCCCGCCTTAGCTCCTCGATTTTGTTTTTTTTCCCAGTAGTGTGCCGATATTGCGATATATTCAGAGCTGCCAAGTTTTGTCAGAGCATTTCAGTATTGTAGTACCTGAAAATCAGTATTTTGCTGAGGAAATCAGTATTTTTACGCGGTGCCATTTTGCTGAAATTGTTTTAATTTTTTTATGTGTGGTCACACCCATGTAAAAGTACTAGAATGCATAACTTGTTTATTGTGCTTTCTTGCATTTGTCCAGAAATTTATCATTGAAAGTCATTTGGTAGCAACGTTTCCCTGTGGCCTGGGGAAACGTTAAGGGGCTGGAATCTCTCTATCTTGTTCTTTCTTTGGCTCTCTATCTCTCGCTCTCTCTCCCCTCCCTCTATCTCTCCCCCTCTCTCTCCTGTTATCTCCCTCTCTCTCTATCTCTCGCGCTCTCTCTCCTACTCCCCATCTGCAGCCATCTTCTGCTTCAGTAAGGGAAGCTGGTCGGTGATTCACCGCAACGCCCTTTGGAGGCAGCGTCTGATTGGCTGCCAAGTGACCAGTGCATTATGTGTTTTGACACAATGTCCCTTGGAGACAGCGGCTGATTAGACGGGAATGCATTGTCCCATCCAAACTCATCCCCAAACTCCTGGACCTATAAATCAGCACCATGCCTGTCCTGGATCCTCGACTTTCGGATCCACAAACAAGAATCAGTGAGGGCAGGGGTCAACACCTCCTTCACAATAATTCTCAACACTGGAACCCCTCACGGAGGCATTCTCAGTCCCCTACTCTACTCCCCATCCACGCACAACTGTACAGACACATTTGGCTCCCACACCATCTACAAGTTTACAGATGTCACCACTGTGGTGGGCCGGATCATGGACAATGAGGAGACAGAGTGCAGGAAGGAGATAGAGAACATAGTAACATGGTGTCAGGACAATAATCTCTCTTTCAATGTCAGCAAAGCTGAAGGAGCAACTTCAGGAAGCATGATGGAGTACATGCTCCAATCATGCTGTTGTGAATTGGTTGACAGCTTCACGTTTCTTGGTGTTATTACCAACAAGGTCATGGGCCAAACACATTGAAACGACAGCCAAGGCGGCACGCCATATCTTCTACTTCTTGAGATGACTGAAATTTTACACGTCTCCAGTGACTCTTACAAACTTCTACAGATGCAGCATAGAAACCATATTGTTGTGTTGCATCGCAGCTTGGTTTGGGAATAGCTCAGCCCAAAACCACAAGAAATGTTGCCCAGTCCATAATACAGACCAGACTTCCCACCATTGACTCACCATACACTACACGGAGCCTTGGAAAAGTAGCCAACAGAATCAAAGACTTGTCTCACCCAATACATTCCTTCTTCTCCCTGCTCCCGTCCAGCAGGAGGTACAGAAGCTTGAAAGCATCACCACCAGACTCAGGAACAGCTTCTTCCCCTCTGTTATCAGGTTTTTTTGAATGATCCTTCCATAAGCTAGGGAACGCTGCGATTCACTTCTACCGTATGGCGGACATTGGACTTTGTGTATGGACCTAATATGCTACAATGCTGTGAACTATATTCTGCACTCTGTATGATCTCCTCTGCTTTATCTATTGTACCTGAATTTGATTTTATATTTATTTGATCTGCTTGGTTAGCATGACAACAAAACATTTCACTGTATCTTGGTACACATGACAATAATAAACCTAAACATATGTCCCATGGCGTCTATATTGCAAAACTGAAGTCAGCCTGAGGCATGTAAAAATGACCAGTTGGCCATATTGTATTAATTTAATGTATCTGTGATCTAATGAAAGTCTGAGGAAGAGTTCCGACCCGAAACATCGAGTGTCCGTTCCCTTTAAAGATGCTGCCTGACTGGCTGGAACAGACAGCACTTTGTTTTTTGCTCAATGAAATGTAAAGGGTCTGTCCCACTTTCATGAGGTAATTCACACATTTTCCCGCGTTTTCCCCCCCGATTCAAACTCGCAGAATGTTCGTAACGAGTCCGTAGGAGGACCTAGGAGTTTGTAGATATATCGTAGCGGCTCGTTATGCTAGCCATAGGTACTCGTGGCATCAGGTAAGTCGGGACGTTTTTTCCAGCCCGATAAAAAAATGTCCACGTGTAAAAAAATGGTCGGGATGAAAGAAATTGCAACTTTTTACTCGGCAGAGGTTTTGAATTAAGTCGTGAAAGTGGGACAGGCCCTTAAGATTGCCAGGATTTTACAGAGCATGGACTGGTTCAATTTGTGATTTATAATTCATGCCTCCTTAAATCCAATCTACCAAGTCTCTGTGGATCCTATGTGAAGTAATTCTCTGGATCAGCCTACCATGAAGGACTTTGTCGATTGTTTTGCCAAAGCCAGTCCAAAGCGAGCCAATTGGATACAAAAATTGGAAGGTCAGAGAGTGATATTGGAGGGTTGTTTTTCAGACTGTAGACCATCATTTACAATGATTAGAGTAAAACAGCACTGGTGTTTTTTTAATTAATTTCTCAATCTGTGCTTTGTTTCCAGCATCTGCAGGTTCTTGTGCCTCAGACGTACATTAAATAATTCTGCCTATTCTTATTGATGGAGATTCACATCTTTTATTCCCTGGCATATCACCCTTACACAACTTCAGCCCCAAACATATGCTCTTGCCTCCCCCCCCCCCCCCCCCCCCCCCCAATAGTTAAATAAAATAAATTAAACACAAAATGTTTCATCTACTAGACAGGGAACGCAACAGCTATGATCGGGAAAAAAAAGTTAATCCTTTATGGTTGGACAACTGCTGCATATAATCCAAAGCATCTACAGTATCTGAATGATCTTCCATCATCAGACTCACAAAAACAGCAGCTCATAGGCATAACTATAAAACAAGGGAATACGTGCAATATATTTCTAGAAAAATGACTCTTGGCCTTAATCACATTCAATAACAAATTGCAAAATTATACTTGCATAATTTAAAAAAAATTAAACATGCAAGAAGCTCATTATCATCATGCCACACTGCAAATGATGTTCTTTTGACACTTCATAATCACCATTGAATGTCGAAAGTTGATGGGCTTAGGCAGTATTATAACTGTTGAGTTTGGATTTTCTCCATCCTATACTTTAGAAACCACAGTCTAGTTATTAACCTCAAGCTTGTATTTACAACGTGCAGCACCATCCGTACAGGAAAATTGAATTGCATCTGCTGTTGTAAATGGAAAAGTCCAGCACACTGATGTATAATGGGCCAAAATAATCATTTCAGCAAAATAGTCTGAAACTTTGCTGGTTAAGTGCAGAGCTAAGGGAATAAGGAAAGTAAGATGAAGTACAGCACAGGAATAGACCCTTTGGCCGTTAATGCCTGTGCTGAATCTGATGTCGTGAAACTTTGCCTGCATGTGAACCTTACAACTGCATTCCCTGCAGATCCATGTGCCTATTTAATGCTGCTATCGTGTCTGTTTCCAGCAGCATCCCTGGTAGCACATTCCATGCACCCACCACACTCTGCCTGAAAAGCTTTCCCTGCACATCTCCTTTAAACTTTCTCCCCCATTAACTTTAAAGCTATGCCCTCTAATCTTTAACATTCCCATCCTGGGAAAAGGGTCCCAGGATGTAGCATCTCTTGCGGTTGCAAGGGAAAGTGCGCGGGGAGGGGGTGGTACGGGACGGAAGGGAAGAATTGACCCTATGACCCTCCCACCCTATGTTATTTGTTGTATGTGATGGCTGGTGGAGTGGAAGGTGAGGACAAGGGGGACTCTGCCCTTGTTACGAGTGGGGGGGGGGGGGGGGGGGGGGGGAGATGGGAAGTGAGAGCAGAGTCACGGAGAATAGAAGAGACCCTTGTGAGAGCCTCATCTAAAGTAGAAGAGGGGAACCCCCGTTTCCTAAAGAATGAGGACATCTCCAATGCCCTGGTTTGAAACACCTCATCCTGGGTGCAGATCCGGCGTAGACTGAGGAATTGGGAGTAGGGGATGGAGTCCTTACAGGAAGCAGGGTGGGAAGAAGTGTAGTCCAGATAGCCATGGGAGTCAGTGGGTTTATAATAGATGTTGGTCAGTAGCAAGTCACCTGCGATGGAGATAGTGAGGTCTAGAAACGGTAGGGAGATGTCGGAAATGGTCCAGGTGCATTTGAGTGCCGGATGAGTTCCTCCAGCATTTTTGTCTACCTTCGATTTTCCAGCATCTGCAGTTCCTTCTTAAACATAGACAACCAAAGGGTCAGCAGAAGGTAAAAGCGCACTGTCACCTGCATCCTACACCAGGGAAGGACCTGAAATCCTTGCGAGGGCTTGTATCACCTATGACTGTCGATGGAGAACAAAAGGTACTCAGGAATATAGAACACTGATAACACTGATCCATTAGACAAGTGGCAATTTGTGAGATGCTGCAAATAGTCTGCATGGATAAAGATTCATGCTCACTGTCATCTTGACTGCAAGAAAAAATGAAGGGAATTCAAGCAATATTTTATAACAAATCAGCCCACCACATCCATGCCGGTCTCTTTGACTATCTGGACCAAGGCTGAACTATGATGCAAGTATGGAGCAGAATAACAAGATCAGGAGAAGGTCCCACAGGTTAAGATCAGCCGAGATGTGAAGTCCTTCAGTGTAAAAGCATAGAAAGTACGTAGGAACTTTGGTTGGGTGCTGGAGAAAGTGAAATTTAAAGGGGAAACGGAGAAGGGATTTAAAAAGTAGCCATTAGCCCAAGGCCAGGTCTGTTTTACTGTCACGTGAACAGCTGAGAAGAGGACCATCACGGGAGATTTAAAAAAAGAGCTGGTAGAATTCTGAAGGATAAGATAAACATGCATTTGGATAGACAGGGATTGATTACAGACAGTCAGTGTGGTTCTGTGCGTTGGAGATAGTGTCTCACAAATTTGATTGAGTTATTTAAAGAAGAAATCAAGATGGACGATGAGGGCAGGGCTGTAGACATTGTCTATATGGACTTCAGTAAGGCCTTTGAGGTGGTGGAAGGTTGTATTTCAAACTGGAGCCCTGTGCCTAGTGGTGTGCCTTAGTGTTGGTGGCATTGCTGTCATCCGATTCGGATGAGAATGGGCAGGGCATGATTAGTAAGTTTGCAGATGACCACTTAAATAGGTGGTATCATCGACCAATTGACCAAATGGTGCCAGCACAACAACCTGGCTCTCAACACCAGCAAAACAAAGGAACTGATTGTGGACTTTGGAAAGGGTAGGATGGGGACCTACAATCCCGTTTATATCAACGGGACAATGGTGGAAAGGGTCAAAGAACTTCAAATTCCAGGGCGTGCATATTTCCGAAGATCTTTCCTGGTCCCAGCACACCGATGCAGTTATAAAGAAGGCACATCAGCGCCGCTACTTCCTGAGAAGATTACGGAGAGTCGGTATGTCAAGGAGGACTCTCTCAAACCTCTACAGGTCCACAGTAGAAAGCATTCTGACTGGCTGCATCATGTCTTGGTTCGGCAACTTGAATGTCCAGGAGTGGAAAAGAATGCAGAAAGTTGTAACCACTGCCCAGTCCATCATCGGCTCTGACCTCCCCTCCATCGAAGGGATCTATCGCAGTCGCTGCCTCAAAAAGGCTGCCAACATCATCAAAGACCCACACCATCCTGGCCACACACTCATCTCGCCGTTGCCATCGGGAAGAAAGTACAGGAGCTTGAAATCTGGAACATCCAGGTTCAAGAACAGCTTCTTCCCCACAGCCATCAGGCTACTAAATATGACATCAAACAAGCTCTGAACAATAACAGTCTATTGCACTTTATCTGTTTATTTATTGTGTACATATGGCCTATGATACATAGACACACTGAACTTTTATCTCCTGTTCTGTATTATGTTTACATATTCTGCTGTGCTGCAGCAGGCAAGAATTTCATTGTCCCATCTGGGACACATGAAAATAAAACTCTTGACTCTTGATCATAGTCAGTGAGGATGGGTTATCAAGAAGTTCAGCAGGATCTGGCTCACTGGGTAAGCAGGCAAAGGAATGGCAGAATTAAAGGACATTCTTTTAGGAAGGAGATGAGGGTGGTGAATCTGTGGAATTATTTGCCACAGAAGGCTGTAGTGGCCAAGTCAGTGGATATTTTTGAGGCAGAGATAGATTTTTGACTTGTACGGGTGACAGAGGTTATGGGGAGAGGGCAGGAGAATGGGGTTAGGAGGGAGAGATAGAGCAGTCATGATTGAATGGTGGAGTAGACGTGATGGGCCGAATGGCCTAATTCTACTCCTATCACATGACCTTAACTAGGGCAATAATACCACCCTGATGCTGTCTGCCTGTAGTCTGCACATTCTGTGTGACCTTGCTGTATTCCTCCAGCTGCTCTGGTTGCTTCCCACATCCCCAAAGACATGGAGGGAGGGTGGTGGGCTTATTGTCAATTGTCCCCAGTGTGTGGGTGAGTGGTAGAATGGAGACTGGGGGAGTGGATTGGTAGGGGGGGGGGGGGGGGGGGGGGGGGGAGATGCTGAGTGTATAGCAATGTGGGGAGCATAGAGTACTGGAGAAATGAGTGGGGGGAGGGGATATGGAATTGTTCCATGAGCTGGCATTGATGGGATAAAATGGCATCCTACAATGTCGTCAGGAAATAGGGGCCAAGGATTGGGTTCATGAAAAGGGGAACAGAGCAGGTGCGACAGAGGAAGGCAGAGGGGCAGAAGAGCCAAAACTAAATGAAGATACAAGTAATGGGATGTATCGAAACACAACCTAAACGCGACAAATCACAAAAGTGTTCAAAAGGATCCTATCTTGGTCTTAAACCAAGGACACCTCGGTTACTACTCCAGCTGACCTCCATCAGGCAGATTGGAAGTTGCAACACTCAGTACGGTCTGTGCACAAACATTGCTACAAAATGGCACACAGTTAACCAACTGTCAGTTCAGGTGCACCAAATAACCTCCCTTGGTATGAAACCATTCTACACAGCGTCCTTAATTATGTTGAGCTTTCTTCAGCGGTAGAATTAATCCCTCGTCCACCCTGATGCTTTACTGGGTTTAGACCAGGAATGTTAAATTACTTGGGAGCTGCCAACATTCCCTGCTCCACGAGATTCCCATGATAGTTCACTGGTTAACGTGCGAACTCCCCACGGAGCTGAGGTTTTGGTTGTCTGTTTTAACCAGCTTTGCAGCATTTCCTGATGCACACTATCGGCTGCAGATCCAACACATTGTTCAATCATTAAAATGACAGCATCAGCCGAGCCCGACCACTGATTTAAGTTACTCCTTCAAAGGCAGCACAGGGATTTGTTAAACAGATGAGGCTTGGACTTGAAGCTGGTGTGAAGCAGGCAGAATTTGATATTCCCTGCAAGTTCATTAACTACAAACATTTATTTTAAGCTGTTTGAATTATTTTCTATTTTTACAGCACGACTATGTCTTATGTAACTTAATTGCTATTTAAAACAGCTGTGAAATAAATTGTCGGGAAGAACCCATGTTAAATTACACTGGGTCATTACCGAGCACTAAAACCCAGTTTCCCTGCTGATGATCCTCCGGTGTTGCTCAAAGATAATAGAGGAGCTCCTCTAGTGTCTTTGGTTTTACTTTATGTTTATTATTGTCACGTGTACTGTGGTACAGTGAAAAGCTTTGTTTGGATGCTAAGTACAAAATCAGATATACTATATATAAATATAATCAAACTCTAGTAAAACAGGTAGAGCAAAGGGGAGGATAGACTACAGAATATGTTTACCAGCATTGTAGCACATTAGCTACATACACGGACCAATACCCATGATGAAGTAGAGGTAAGATACTCTAGCTTATGGAGGGAACATTCAGAAATCTTATGACCTAGGGGAAGAAGCTGTCCCGAGTCTAGTGGTGCCTGCTTTTAAGCTGCTGCCATTTCTGCAAGACGAGAGGAGGAGGAATAACCAGGGTGGGAAAGTCTGCCATTACGTTGGGTGTTTTTGCGAGGCAGCATAATTGGAGATGGACAATGGTAGTGCGTCTTGTCTGGATGATGGACTGGGCTACATCTACTATTCTCTGAAATTCCTTGCAGTCTTGGGCAGGGATGTTTCCAAATCAAGCTGTGATGCAAGCTGACAGTCTGCTTCTATAGTGCATTTGCAGAAATTGGCCAAAGGTGTGTCATATGGGGTAAAGGGTGGACAGTGAAAGCCTTTTTCCCCCCCAGGGTGGAAATGTCTAAGGTTTAAGGCTTTAAGATGGAAAGGCCAAAATTGAAAGGAGATATGTGGTACAAACTTTTTCTTTTAATACAGAGTGGTGCTGCCAGAGATGGTGGTGTAAACACATATGATGGTGGGATTTAAAATGCTTTTAGGCAGGCACATGGATATGCAGGGAATCGAGGGATATAGATCACTTGTTCGGCACATACATTGTGGGCTGATGTGTATACTCTCCTATACAGCAGTGTTCTATGTTCTAAATCACTATCCCAAATTAATTTATGCAAATTACAGCAAATGTTTATGCTTGATTAGAAAATGCAGTATACTTTAGCGGATGCAGAAACGCCAACCAAGTTTTCTGAACGTTTTTTATTACACACTCACTCCTTGGCAAACAGGCCTCTGCAAACACGTCTGATCACAACGGTGGTCAGCAAAATAACTGTGGCGCGAAAGCGAAACCGTGCGAAAACAGCAGCCCCTCCCGAGTCAAGTGACCGCAGCTTCCGAACGCCGGGTTCGATACCTGTGTGCGCCAGCAGGCGCCACTACATGCCCCCCCCCCCCCAGAATCCACGGTACGGAAACGCACGGGTAACCGGACAGTTCGACCGGAACGCGTAGTCCGAGGTCGCGGGGCGAGCGTAACATTCGGGGCTGGCAAAACAGAACCGGAGGGACGCGACAAACGCGAACGAGGGACGGGCGTAACAGAGGGGACTGGTGAAACATAACCGGGGGTAACAGGTGCAGAGGGCAGCAAAACGGCCGGTGGATGCCCTCTACGCCGCGGAGTGGCCACAGCTGCCGGGCTATCCTCGTCGATGTGGGCTGGCTTAAGGAGGCTGACGGAGACGAACTCCTCCCTGCCACCCATGTCTAACGTGAAAGTCGAGGCACCAGTCTCTAGTACCCTGTACAGACCTTCGTACACTCACTGTAACGGCGAGCGGTGAGCATCCCTACTAAGGAAAACACAAGCACAATCCCGTAACATAGTAGGCACATGCACCGCGGACGACCCGTGTCAGGAAGTGGGAACCGGGACCAAAGCGCGCGCCCGCTCGCGAAGGTCAGCTAGCACTGCCGAAGCCGGGACCTCTTGACGGGCAGAAAATCCCCAGGTACCCGCAAATCCGAGCCATAAACCAGCGCGGCCGAGGAGGCGTTGAGGTCTTTCATAGGCGTAGTTCTGATGCCTAGGAGAACCCAGGGCAACTGGTCAACCCAATCGGGGCCGGTGAGCCGGGCCTTCAACGCCAACTTAAGGTGTCTGTGAAACCGCTCGACCAACCCATTCGACTCCGGATGATACGCGGTGGTCTGGTGCAGCTTCACGCCGTACAGCTGCGCCATACCACTCCACAGGGAGGACGTGAACTGGGCCCCACGATCGGTAGTGATATCTGAAGGGACCCCGGAACGAACGATCCAATTGGAGACAATAGCCCACGCACAAGCCTCGGCGGGGGTAACGGTCAACGGTATTGCCTCCGCCCACCTGGTGAACCTACCCATGATAGTTAGTGAGTGAGTGGCCCCGCGCGAACACAGCAAGGGACTCACCAGGTCGACATGGATGTGCAGGAACCTGCCGACTGGAACAGCAAAATCCTGCACGGGCGGGCGCACATGCCTCTGCACCTTGGAAGTCTGACAGGGGATACAAGCGTGGGCCCATGCTGCGACCTGCTTTCGTAACCCGTGCCAAACGAACTTGGAAGCAACCAGGACAGAGGTGCCGCGGATGGACGGGTGAGCTAGGCTGTGGATGGTGTCGAAAATCCGACACCTCCAGGCAATCGGGCAGGCTTTACCCGTTGAGACATGCAAATGACACGCACGCCTGCTGCACCGCAAGGCACCTCAGCCAGCTTGAGGCCCGATTCAGCATTGCGGTAATCCCCCATTCCGGCGTCGGCCCTTTGAGCCGCTGCCAGCTCTGCTTAATCGACACCGAGGTTCAAAAACGGAAACTTCATGGACCGCCGGACGGGAGAGCACGTAGGCCACAACGTTCAGCCACCCCGCCACGTGCCGAATGTCAGACGTGAATTTGGATATGTAGGCGAGGTGTCGCTGTTGCCTGGCAGACCAGGGGTCGGACACCTTATTCAAAGCGAACGCAAGCGGCTTATGGTCCGTGAATGCGGTGAATGTGCAGCCCTCTAGAAAATAACGGAAATGTCGGAGTTGCTGTTGGGGCGTGAACGGACTAGGTAAAGCGTGAGGAGCTCCCGATCGAACGCGCTGTACTTGATCTCTGGGGCCCGCAGCTGCCTGCTGAAAATCGGCAGCGGCAGCCAGCGGTTACCTACCCGTTGCTCGAGGACAGCACCACTGCGACGTCCGATGTGTCCACGGTGAGAGCTGTGAGGGCCGATGCCCTCGGGTGTACCAGCATGGTGGCATTGGCCAGCGCGGTCTTAGCCCCCTCTAAATCTATACCGGCCTCCCTGGACCAAACCAGCTCCTTGGGCTTGCCCGCCAGACATTGGAACAACGGCCGCATTATGGCCGCTGACGGGACGATTCGGTGGTAGAAATTGACCATTCCGATGAATTCCTGCAGGCCCTTGATGGATAGTGGCCTCGGGAAATGGACGGATTGCATCGACCTTCTCAGGCAGCGGTTGTGTGCCTTGGCAGGGTACCCCGTGACCTAAAAAGATGAGATCTCCTAAAAAGATCACCAACCAATGCTTACGCAGCCGTTCGAAGAGCAGGCAGAGCTGCCTAACGTGTTCAGCCTGCGAGTTGCAGGCCACCAGAATATCATCGAGATAGATGAATATGAATGGAAAACCCCTCCGATCTGATCTATTAACCTTTGGAATGCTTGAGCGCCATTCTTCAGGCCAAAAGGCATTCTTAGCCATTCGAAAAGGCCAAAAGGGGCGATGATGGCCGTCTTAGGGACGGCGTGAACCGGTGGGGCCTTGGTGGGGATGTGGTGGCCACACCATGACGGGGCGCGGCCCCGTTGAACCGGGGCGTGAGCAACCCTGGGAATTCAGTGAGAAGGGCTGCGAAAAGTTGCTGGATCTCAGCTACCTCGTCGAGTTGCTGTTGGGGCGTGACAGGGCACAGGAACCAGCGATGACGGAACCATTCGCCCGCCCTAGCAGGGAGAACGCACGCAAGAGGTCGGCCCCCGATATCGGTTGGGTGACGTCAGCAACGGTGAACTTGCAACTACATGGGTGGGAATCCAAACGCAAGTCCAGGGTCCGTGCACCGCAAGTTCAAATGTCGCTCCCGTTAACGGCCGAGAGGACGGGTCCTACCTTACCGACGAGGGTATCTCGGGCGGTCGGTGGCAGGATGCTGGCTATAGCACCAGAGACGACCAGGAAACGGTGGCCGGAGTGGCAATCACGGACGTAGAGGCGTTCGTTCGGGCCGATTGCGTTCGCCTCTATGGGCGATCGGCCAAGGCATTTCCCTGAAACGAGCAGGGGCTGCGACATCTTTGGGCTTCCACACCGTGACGGAGATGGTAGTAACACCAACGGCGTCGCTGTACACCTCCGGCTGCGGCCATGCTTCTTTGGCGCTGGGCAGATCCTGACCTTCGTCCCGATGTCGTCTTGGTTGCACTCGCAGTGGGGCGGGAGAAAGAACAAACGTCCCGCCGTCTGTGGGTCCACAGCTCGTCGGCTCTCTATGCGAGGCGCTGGAGATCGCTGAAATCGGCCCCAGCGAGCATCAAGCGGACCTCGTCCGGCATCTGCTCCAAGAATGCCTGTTCGAATAGCAGGCACAGGCGATGCCCGTCCATCAGGGCCTGCATCTTCGCCATGATGGTGGATGGACACCGATCACCGACACTGTCCATGTGTAGGATCTTCCCCGCCCTGTCTCTACAGCCGAGACTGGTTTGTAACAACAGAGCCTTCAAACCTTCGTACTTTGCGATCGTCGGTGGGTCTCTGATATACGGCAGCAGCCTCGAGGTAGTCCTGTGGCAGAGCTCCTACCATGTGAAAGTACATCGGGTCATCCGCTATTATTCTACGCAGATGAAACTGTGCCTCTACATGGGCAAACCACACCTGAGGTTGATCTGGTCAAAATGAAGGTAGCTTGAAGCCCTGCCTCGTGCCGGCTGATTCTGCGGGGACGTAGTCCTCCTGCATGATCTCTTGTCTAACAACGGCTATCACGTCGGGGCCACCAATTTAGCGGATGCAGAAACACGACCAAGTTTTCTGAACGGTTTTTATTACTCACTCGCTCCTTGGCAAACAGGTCTCTGCAAATGCGTCTGATCACAGTGCTGGTCAGCAAAACAACTGTGGCGCGAAAGCAAAACCGCCCGAAAACAGCAGCCCCTCCCGAGTCACGTGACCGCAGCTTCGAACGCCAGGTTCGATATCTGCGCCGCTACAATACATTTGGATTATGTTTTGCCCTGTTCAGCATTTTGGTTACATTGGCACAATTGTGTTTTTTTTTAAAGATCAAGATAATGGCATTTCTGTTTTTTCACAATCTGAGGATATTCCACATTTCAGCAAATAAAGTATTACTGAGGACAGTGACTATTGCACAAAAGAACTGGGCCAGGTGGCAGGCAACAACAGAGTGTTAACATTACTGGGTCAGCAGCAGAGGATCTGGACTATTGACCCAGAGACCAGACTTTAAAATAAAAGCAGAAAACACTGGAAGCTCACAGCGTCAAGCAGCATCTGTGGCAAGAGATGCAGAGGTAATGATCAGGATGAGGACTCAGAATAATCACGTAACAGGATAACTGCCAGCTCAGGTGCAAAACCTCTCTAATAACTTCAATTTTAAAATGTTCCACAAACCAAGGTTCACACACACTCAACACAGGGTGCCCTTATTTTTGGTGATTCTTCTTTGTCAGTAGCTAATTCCCTTTAATTTATTTGGAACAGGCAGCAATCAATTTTCCTGAATAGCTGACTGGATAATGGCAAATCGAATGAACGGTCTGAAATGTAAACCCAGTTTCTCTTTCTTTAGATGCTGCCCGACCTGCTGAGAATTCCCAACATTTTTGTTTTTTAACTACCTAGTGCATTGTTAGACAGACCAGCTAATCTTTTAGTGATATTGACTAATGGACAAGTACTGACAAAGATGCAAGATCCATCTCCCATGGTCTCCATTAAAATGCGATGGAAACACTTGCACCCTTGGAGAACTAATGGGTTGCAATTTAACGTATCATTGAGCATCTGGGTGGCAGAGTGATGCGGCAGGTAGACCTGCTGCCCCACAACGCCAGAGACCCAGGTTCGATCTATATCTCGGATACCGTCGGTAAGGAGTTTGCACGTTCTCCCATTGACCACGTGCATTACCTCCCACATCCCAAAGACGTACAGGTTTGCAGGGGGGGGGGTCCCAACCCGAAACGTCACACATCCATTTTCTCCAGAGATGCTGCCTGACCTGATGAGTTACTACAGCACTCTGTGTATCTTCGCTATGCACCAGCATCTGCCGTTCTTTTTTTTTAACAGGTTTGTAGATTAATTGGCCTCTCTAAATTGCTCCTAATGCGTTGGGAGTGGATGAGAAAGTGGGATAACATAGAACTAGCATGATCAAAGGTCAGCATAGACTCGGTGGGTCGGTCTGTTTCCACACTATCTTTATTAATAATAGAAATAACATAGAAACATAGAGAATAGGTGCAGGAGGAGGCCATTCGGCCCTTCGAGCCAGCACCACCATTCATTGTGATCATGGCTGATCGTCCCCAATCAATAACCCATGCCTGCCTTCTCCCCATATCCCTTGATTCCACTAGCCCTTAGAGCTCTATCTAACTCTTTCTTAAATCCATCCAGTGATTTTGCCCCCACTGCCCTCTGTGGCAGGGAATTCCACAAATAACATCTGACGATTGAACACTCCCTCACTGGCATGTCATCCTAACTTTCTGTACTCGCATCTCTGCAGTGGGACTTGAACTCTCAACCTGCTGGTCCAGAGGTGTAATTGCCAGCATCTGTTATCAGCCCAACACATGCCAGGTCTGGAATTGGTATTAGTTTATTATTGTCACATGTTACATTATTTTCACTGAGATCGTGAGTTTGTTTTTCGTACTATCCACGTAGATCACACCATAGAGAAGTACAACAGGTAGCACAAAAGAGAAAGGAAACCAGAATACTTTTACAGCTACAGAGAAAGTGTAGACTAAAAACGTACAAGGACCAAAATGAGGTAGATTGAAAGTTTGGGAATGCATCCTTAACTAATGGGGAGGGCATTCAACTGTCTCAATAAAACAAGGAAGAAACTGTTCTTGAATCTAGTGGTTTGCGCTTTTAAGCTTTGATATCTTCTGCTTGAAGGGGGAGAGAAGATGACTGGGGCGTGAGAGGTCCTTGACAATATTGGCTGCTTTCCCGAGGCAGCGTGATGTGTAGATAGGGTTGACTAGCCTGGAGGGGTGGTGGGGAAGGCTGCTTTGTGAAGTGGCAGAGGAGTTAACAGACCCAGCTGTGCTGCATCCCGATAGCATGTTTTCTTCAGAAACTCTGAAGCAACTAATAGATTCTTGTAGTTTACTGAGGAGCAAGAAACAAAAAACATGTTTGCAATTTTGACCATTAAGAGAAAAATCCTAGCAAAGTGCCAGAGAAAGGGTTGGTAAAGTATTTGGGGTTTGATCCGCACAAAGCTCTCAACAGAGTGTTACACCAGATTCTGTTTGCAACTGTGCCTAACAGGAGGATGAGGAGGAAGAGAAATGACACTTACTAACTACAGACACAGCTCCATAGAAAACTGATGCATCTTTCATTTAATTTGACTTCAGCAGTGGAGTACAGCTCAAGACCCCCAGTGTTAAAACGCAAGAGTTTCAAAAAAGTTGTCTGGAATTTAATATTTTGCACACTGCTTATTTCTGTATAGAAAATACAATTAATGCTTTAAGAATTTGATTGAGGAATACCTTTTGGTGAATTTGTAGACCCTAACTTAGACACTGTCAAAACATAATTCATTCATTTGCTGGAGATTCTTTTGATAATTGTGAATTAATGCAATGTTAAAACCATCATAACTCTACAACTGGGATAAAAGTGGACATGAGCCAGCATGAAAACATTTTTACTAATGAGTGCGCTGGAGTGACTTCAAGAAAATCATCCGTCTCTGCTTTCAGTCAACAGTTTCAGACAAATGATTTGTTCCATTTGCAACATGATCTTCTCAATTAGATCACTTCCTTATAAATGCAGACAAAGACTGTTGTTGTTTACAGTTTGTTATATTTTGCTTAAGTAACAGTTGCTTCAAACCACTAGTTACAATCTTGATGCAGTTCCAGATTTTGCAGACAGTGATATTAACATCACCATCGCTTATTATTTATGGCAGTTTCCATTTGGAAAGGTTTCCAAAATGATTTTGTTTAACTTCTTCTTGCAATAAATTACATTACTTAGGCTTAAATCAAACAAAACGCAGGCGAATAATTCCAAACCTAGAAATTCTATTCCATGGCAAAACATTTAGCTGTGTTTTTTTAAATATTCATATTCAGAATCTGAACATAGAAACATAGAAAATAGGTGCAGGAGTAGGCCATTCGGCCCTTCGAGCCTGCACCGCCATTCAATATGATCATGGCTGATCATCCAACTCAGTATCCTGTACCTGCCTTCTCTCCATATCCCCTGATCCCTTTAGCCACAAGGGTCACATCTAACTCCCTCTTAAATATGGCCAACGAACTGGCCTCAACTACTTCTGTGGCAGAGAATTCCACAGATTCACCACTCTGTGTGAAAAATGATGTTCTCATCTCGGTCCTAAAAGACATCCCCCTTATCCTTAAAGAACATTGCTGGTCAGGCCAGCACTTATTGCCCATTCAAACAGCAGCAGTGGCAAAGCTGCTGCCTCAGAGCAGAGACCTGGGTTTGAATTCGATCTTCAATGCTATCCGTGTGAAGTTTGCACGCTCTCCCGTGACCACAGAGGCAGGAAACACGTTCCCCATGTTGGGGGAGTCCAGAACCAGGGGCCACAGTTTAAGAATAAGGGGTAAGCTATTTAGAACAAAAATGAGGAAACACTTTTTCACACAGTGTTGTGAGTCTGTGGAATTCTCTGCCTCAGAGGGCGGTGGAGGCCAGTTCTCTGGATACTTTCAACAGGGAGCTAGATAGGGCTCTTAAATATAGCGGAGTCAGGGGATATGGGTAGAAGGCAGAAATGGTGTACTGATTGTGGATGATCAGCCATGATCACATTGAATGGTTGCTCGAAGGGCCGAATGGCCTACTCCTGCACCTATTGTCTATCTCCTCCGGGTGCTTTGGTTTCCTCCCACATCCCAAAGATGTACGGAATTGTAGATTAATCAGCTTCTCTAAATTGTCCCAAGTGTGTAGAACAGAACTAGTGTATGGGAATCGCTGGTTAGTGTAGACATGATGGGCCAAAGGGCCGATTTCCACGCTGTATCTCTAAACTAAACTAATGTAATGGCAAATTTCCGACTTCCAGTGTCCTCTTTTCTGTTGCCATTACTACACAGGGAAGTAGGAGTGATCTTACGCAGACCTATAGAACAAATCTTGGTTGTTTATTGAAGTAGTTATACAAACAAAGAGATGAAGGTACCAGGTTTTCCTTATTCTCCATACAAGGTGTAACTGGCTGTTCTCTCCGGTCTGGTGAGAACTGTATGCTCTCCACCCCTGTGCCTGGTATATCACTTCCTGTCCCCTATGCTCATATATACGGCCCTCTATGCCTCTAATGACCGCTCCCAAGTGTCCAAAATAATACTGCAAGATATATCTAGACAAAATAATATAAAATGCCAACAGTTGGTAGCCTAAACATAAATGGCTCCTACAACTACATTTGACCAAGTGTTGCATCAAGAAGCCAACTACAAACCTGCCTGTCTTTGGAATGTGGGAGGAAACCGGAGCACCCGGAGAAAACTCATTCACAGGGAGAAAGTACAAACTCCGTACAGACAGCACCCGTAGTCAGGATTAGACACCGGTTGTCTGGCACAACACGGCAGCAACTCCGTCGCTACACCACTGTGCCACCCTGAATCTGATTTTCAGATCTACCAGGTCATGCAGGAGTTTGCAGGTATCAGACATGTCATGCAGAACATCCCAGCATATCCGTGTCCAGGCACAGTTCACTCTCTCTACTGACCCTCCATGACGGGCAGTGTCTCTCACCAACTGTGTGCATCCAGCACTCCCTCTCTCCCTCATCACTGCTGGACAACTGCTGAGGAATCAAACTCAGCTTCATTCACCACCTGGGAGCATATTCCTTGAGAAAGGTAGGCAGGACATGATCATGACCTAATTCGATGCCGAATGATATAACTGCTGACGAGTGTTCTTTGCACAAAATATCAACAAAAAAAGCCAAGAAAAGCCACTGAGATTGTTCGATAATTGTACAAAAGGACAGGTTAATAACTGGAACAGATGAAATCTATGTTTGACTCTGCTAGACTTAATTCTATGTTTATTCAAATATACCTTTGAATATAAACATGCAAAGGAAAACAACCTCAACTCACTGCATGAATGAACAAGCAGTGTGGAACCTATTCACAAACAGCAACTCTGAACGTGTCAAGTTCATATAGTATAGTTCAATAAAGCACCACAGATTAGAAACATAGAAAATAGGTGCAGGAGGCCGCCATTCGGCCCTTCGAGACAGCACCATCATTCATTGTGATCATGGCTGATCGTCCCCTATCAATAACCCGTGCCTGCCTTCTCCCCATATCCTTTGACTCCACTAGCCCCTAGAGCTCTATCTATCTCTATCTTAAATCCATCCAGTGATTTGGCCTCCACTGCCCTCTGTGGCAGGGAATTCCATAAATTCACAACTCCCTGTTGCCCAGCCAGATGCAACTAAATTTAAAGTGGCACTTTCTTCCCAATAACCCTCTCTGGCTTAACCCCTCCCTTCACCACCTCCAGTATAAATTTCAGTTGGAATATTGTGGAGGACCAAGTAACCAAGAACCAAGAACTCTCTGGGTGAAAATGTTTTTTCTCACCTCAGTCTTAAATGACCTCTCCTTTATTCTAAGACTGTGGCCCCTGGTTCTGGACTCGCCCAACATTGGGAACAGTTTTCCTGCATCTAGCTTGTCCAGTCCTTTTATAATTTTATATGTTTCTATAAGATCACCCTCATCCTTCTAAACTCCAGTGAATACACGTTCATGGTGCAATGCCAGTGGAATTATGGATAATTCATTCAAGACCAATTCAGAATGAAATCGTAGCCTGTAATTGTAGAAAAATCTCATTAGAGATCTTGATGGAATATATTTAATTGCTTTATTTATTTGAGTTCTAAACAAAATTAAATTTGCTGTGCAACCATAAGTAAAAATGTGCTTCAATTCACTGCCTTAAATTCAAAGAATGACAGAATAGGACCATTTAAAAACAATACAATACATGAAATAACTTAACCTTATTACATGTGGAAATACAATGACTCAAATGTTCAAATTAAAAAACAAGTTCCACCAACTAATCTTTAGAAAGATTCTTTTTCCATTCAATCAGCATTAATCAGAATAAAAATCTGCTTGGAAAAAAATACCAGTGAATGATAAATGGAGAAAACATTTGACTTTATTATGACAGAAATTGCTCTACTGTAACAATATGAATAATATGAAGCAGTGTTCACAGTTCACAATGTTATGGTGGAGAAATGTGTGTAATAATAATTATTTATATTTGATATTTTATTTAGAGAACTACAGCCCATCTGCTGCTATATATCTTTAGTGACACAGGAGACCTCAGATACCGAAATCTAGAGCAAAAAAAAAGTACTGCTGGAGGAACACAGCAGGTCAGACAGCATCTGTGGAGGGAAACACACAGTCAAATGTTTCGGATCGGGACTTTTCATCTGGACCGGATTACCTTTACAGAGACGTTTCATCACAGTACCATCATTGAACGAGTAGCTAAATTACTCAGCATGGCCATTTTGTCAGTTCTTCCAACAGCATTAATTTAAAATGGTGAGGGACAAAGGGCATGTTGGTGGAGGAAGCACTGGGTCTCCTGTTTCTTTGCAAAGATATTTCAGCTTTGTATGAGCAGGCATTGAGCTTTATGAAGGCGACATCTTTTTGGATTACGTTTGCCAAATCAGGCAGCCTTTGGCCTGAAAGGTAGAAATATCTATTCTGAGAACATAGCAAAATGATTAACAGGGTCACTTGGCCTCTGGAGTGAAAGAGCGTGGGAGGAGAAAGATTAAAGAGGCAAGGCAGAAAGGCAGATGAGCAAATACGAGTCAGGCATACACCACGGAAACGGTCCTGCAACCAAACCTGTCCATTCTAATTAACATGCCCCATCTAACATCCATCCAAACCTATCTGAAACATGTACCTATCCAATTGTCTTTTACATGCTGTTATACTGTTATAGTACCTGCCTCAAATATAGCTGCCTCTAACCTGCCCCCTATAGTACCTGCCTTTGACAGCTCGTTACATTTAGCCACCACCCTCTCTGAAAAAGTTGCCTCTCAGTTTCCTAATAAATCTTGCCCCTTTCACTTTAAAACTATGCCCTCTGGTTCTTGATTCCCCTACCCTGGGTAAAAGAATCTCTGCATTCACCCTATCAATTCCCCTCATGATTTTATACACCTCTTCAGTCTCCTGGCTCCAAGGAATAGAGTCCTCACCTGCCCAACCTTTCCCCAGTAGCTCAGGCGCATGGGTTCTGGCACCACCTTACAAGCCTTTGAACTCTCTCCAGCTTCCTATAGCAGGGTGACATGACTGAACAAAATACATCAGATGCAGCCTCACCAACATCTTGTAAAACTTTAACATAAGGTCCCAAATATAGACACAAAGTGCTGGAGTAACTCATCAGCATCTCTGAAGAAAAAGGATGGGTGATATTTTGAGTTGGGACACTTCTTCAGACTGAACCAGCATCTGTAGTTCTTTGCTTCCACATAATGTCCCAACTTCTAAACTCAATGCTGATGAAGGCCAATGTACCAAACGCCTTCTTTACCATTCCATCTATCTGTGACACCATTTTTAGGAAACCATGTACCTGTACTTCCAGATTCCCTCTGCTCTTCAACATTCACAAGGGCCTTCCATTCACCGCAAAGGTCTTGCCCAAGCTTGACTTTCCAAAATGCACCACCTCACTTTTAACCAGATTAAACTCCATTTGCTATTCCTCCACCCATTTGCTCAGCTGATCACGATCGTGCAATCATTTTTGGTAACCATCTGCAACACCTACTTTGGTGTCACAAGAGTTTGTATGTAAAATATTGAGAGACATAGATTGGGTAGTCAGTCAGAACCTTTCTCCCCAGGGTGGAGATGTTCAATACTAGAAGGTGAGGTGGAGAAAGTTTAATGGAAATGTGCAGCACAAGATTTGTTTTGTATGCAGAGTGGTGGGGGCTTAGAACACATTGCCTGGGGTAGTGGTGCAGGCAGATGCAATAGTGGCATTTAAGAGGCTTTCAGATAGGCACATGGAAATGCAGGGAATAGAGGAATATGGATCATGTACAGACAGACAAGATCAGTTTAACTAGACATCATGGAAGTGTAACTCAGCCGGTGAGGCAGCAGCTCTGGAGAGAAGGAATGGGTGACATTTTGGGTCGAGACCCTTTTTCACACTGATGTCAGGGGAGGGGGCAGGACAGAGATAGAATGTAGGTGGAGACAGTAAGACTAGTGGGGGAACTGGGAAGGGGAGGGGATGGAGAGAGAAAGCAAGGGCTATCTGAAGTTAGAGAAGTCAATGTTCATACCACTGAGGTGTAAACTACCCAAGCTAAATATGTGCTGTTCCTCTAATTTGCACTGGGTCTCACTGTAACAATGGAGGAGGCCCAGGACAGAAAGGTAAGATTGGGAATGGGAGGGAGAGTTGAAGTGCTGAGCAACCGGTAAGTTACGACGGACTGAGCGGAGGTGTTCAGCGAAACAATTGCTGAGCCTGCGCTGGAGAAGATAACTAGACATCATGTTTGGCACAAGCATTCTGGGCCAAAGGGCCTGTTCCCGTGCTGTAGTATTCATTGTTCTACGACTCAACAATGAATTTAACACCCAACAACATACAATGAATGGTCAGTCCTGCAGTCGCTCACATTAGATTTGTAAATTCCCCAAACACCAGGCAATAATCTTATCAAAGGAGAAGCACTGACATTCAATGGCATCTCCCATCAACATTGTTGTCTCCACAATCGCCAAATGAACCACATAAAATGTCCATTAAAACTAAATGAGGTTGAGAGGGGGCGGGTTTAAAATGTGATTTTTCTTCAGACTATTCAAATCGAATTTGAACAGACTGTTTACTTGCTGAAGAAAAATCGCTTTGACTGCCGTTTTATTAAGTTTATTAAAATTAGCGCGGGATAATTTAATAGCAGTAAATTAAAAATCATCTTCTAATGCCGTCAACGCCAACAACGGGACGGATCTCACGTAGGGGACAAAGCAACGTTCGCCGTTTATTTTTTCATACGAACTTGCTTCTTAGGATGCCTTTAATCAAAATTTCACGTTGCGAAAAGGTGACTTAGGACCCATACGAACCGGCAGTATTTTTCCTGCCAATATGGGGTTTAAATTCACCGTAACGTTCCAATTGATCGCGCGTTCCACAAAAACCCCCTCGCAAGATGATTAAAATGACCATTAATTTACGGGAATTAAACACTAAATTCCTTCCATTTAGCCTATAAATTCATGACAATGAGATCTAAAAATCATGTTATATTGTGAATTCTTGTGTGAATGTTATTTGGACAGGCTTTTTAAAAATGTTAACCTTTTCTTAAGATATGGATAGGTTTAGATCAAAGATTATAGAGCTCCTCTATAATCTTTGGTTTAGATCTAGTAATTGAATTTTGTAATTAGCTACAATTAGGTAACTAACTAATTATATGCTTTAATTTCAGGTCATCCAAGTAAGATTGTTTTATATTTGTTTCAGAATGCTTCAATCTATAATAACTGAAAATTTCATTCAGTTCTCTTAATTTTTAAGAAAGTTATGGGCGTTTGACTGTCCTTGATCACAGCTTTTGTGTTGTCAATAGAAAAGCAATAGGGAACAAGATGCTAATTTCTGAGTATGAAAATTGCCATAACCTTTTTAATACTTAAGATATGAAAGTGAATTAGGTGTCAAATTAAACTTCTTTTTATGCTTTATCTGATGGGATAAATTGCAGACTTGATTTTTAAAATCTCAAAATTTTGTAACAATGCTATGTGTTGCTCACCTCCTACCCTTCTGAACCCTCTGCTCTAGCAACAGTTGGGGGGGAGGGAGAGATAACTTACATTTTGTGATGTATTTTCCAATCTCTCGAATAGCTGTAAACAAAATAAAATGCTTTGCAATTTGGAATTGTTTGGGTATCAAGCGCAGTGTAATGTCACACACAATGCAAAGGTACGCAAAGGTTTTGTGCTCTTTTTTTAAAGTATTGGGTGTAGGAAAAAAATGAGACAGGCCACATCTTTAGCACCACCTCTTTAGTACAAGGCACAGACAGTTGTTCGATAAAAGTCTCCTCTATTTGCATGACTGTGTGCTGTGGGATCAAGCAAAGGCAACTCAGTATCATTCAGGTCAAAGCAGTCTAGTTTATCCATTCCATATTTAGTCACATAAACCTAAACATGCTCCATAACTGTAGACTGTTGTATTGCAGCAGGTACCAAGTTCATCTTCAATGAATAACACTTCCCAAACCCCACCAGCTAGAAAGGAAAAGGAGCCACGAATCCCACAGAAAACCAGCCCCCTTCAGGTCATTCACGGCCACAACTTAAACATGTATCGCCTGCTTTTCGTTTGCAGAACGGCAGACTGTGAGCTCCTTACCTCCCTGCTGTGGAAACACCTCACAACATGGTCTGCAAGAGCAATTAGCTCATTGGCTGCTCAGCATCAGCTGATTTCAAGCATTCCCAAATTATACAGGAGTTTAAATGCAAAGATTCACATTTAAAGGGACGTCACAATATCAGTTTAACGTTTTTTAAATATATAAATTTTGTTTAAAAATAGGGGATGTTCAATCTCTATAAAACTGGGAAGATGTAAAGTAATGTAAAGATGGGCTATTTCACATGGAGTAACTAATTAACAAACCAAACATATCTTAAAAGGGAGTGAAAAAAGTGGAAGGCTTTGCAGATATGACTAGGTAAATGTGACCTGTTGCAACAGCTCCAGCGGAGGGAGAACCCCAGCCCTGGGCTTGAGGGGTAGTTGGAGCTGATGGTGAGCATAAGGGAGGCCAAAGGGTTTGGTTTAGTTAAGGTTAGAAGTACAGCATGGAAACTGGCCGTTCGGCCCACCTAGCCCACGCTGACCATTGATGTGTCAGAAGGAACTTTGGATGCTGGTTTAAACCAAAGATAGACACAAAAAGCTGGAGTTACTCAGCGAGTCAGGCAGCATCTCTAGAGAAAAGGAATGGGTGACATTTCGGGTCGAGACCCTTCTTCAGACTGAGAGTCAGGGGAAAGGGAAACAAGAGAAATGTTATTCCACTTTCACATCCACTTCCAACAGACTAGGGACAATTTATGGAAGCCAACGAACCTACGAACCCACACAACATTGAAATGTGGGAGGAAACCGGAGCACTCGGAGGAAAGCCAGTTCAATCACAGGGAAAACGTGTCAACTCCACACTGACAGCACCCGAGGCCGGGATTGAACTGCGCTACTTGTTGTCCTGGGTTTCTGGGAGTTTTCAGGAAGACTCTCCAGGCAGCCAGGAAAACTTCAAAAGAGCAAGTTCATGGTCACCCAGTAGGAACTGTTTCAAACCAACCGTCTGTACGCGAGGTGGGCGGGAGTGATGGCATCGTGTCGAACTTCAGTGGAGCAAAGCAGCACAGCAGTGTCAAAGTGCAGCGTCTACAGAGCAATTTCATGGCGAAGAGCAGGCTGCCACTGTCCACGGGAGTCCCGCACACTGGGTGCTTCCCTGTTGCATAAAAGGTTGTGGAATAGTTTTGTGGTGGGAGGCAGAAGTACACATGGGGATCATGGCACAGAGAGGACAGAAACTTGAGATTCTCCAATTGGATGAGGGAGGAAACTCAGGTTCAAAATAGGACCTCAGAGGTAATAACATAGATTATTTGTGTACCTGCCAGCGAGAATGGGAACAGGAGGATGAGGAAGAATAGTTTGGGGGATAGTGTAGGAGAGCAAGCTGCAGGGTCCATGTGAGGCAGGAGGTACTTGTCAAAGCTCGGCCTACAGAAATGATCTCTAGTTTGGATGGGAAAGGTTCAAACCAAGTTGCCTGCTGGATAAGTACCAATAAGTGTGGTGGTGAGTCTGGCGCTAGTGCTGGCGCTAGTGTTTTACAGCCTGTCGGAGGTCTTCTACATGAAGTGCAGCTCCTTTGTGAACAGTGATTCTCCGTGTTGCTCTGTCCTGTGCCAAGGTCACGGATGTAATACTGAGGGTCTATAAGGCGCTGGTAAGGCCACATTTGGAATATTGTGAGCAATTTTGGGCACCATATCTGAGGAAGGATGTGCTGGCTCTGGAGAGGATCCAGAGGAGAGTTACAAGAATGATCCCAGGAGTTAAGGGGCTGTCCTACTTGGGCGACCTAATCCGCTAGTTCTGGCGAGTTTGCCTTCGACTCATACTCGCAGCTTGGTCGACACGAGTCGTAGGAGGTCTTTGTAACTCTCCTTCATGCTCGAGAGTAGTCCCCGTGTACCCGAGGCCTCAGCTAGGTCACGGCGTATTTTTCAACATGTTGAAAAATGCCCGCGAGTAAAAAAAGGTCGCCATGGAAAAACGTAGGTCGGCATGATAGTCGTACGTAATCGAGGGCAGTCGAAGGTAGTCGCATAGTCTTCATCATAGTCGAAGGGAGGTCGAAGGAGATCGAAAGAGGTCATCTTCACTCTCCACTATTCGGTGTCCAATTTTCCCGAAGTTAGTCATAGCTACTCGAAGCTAGTCGAAGCTAGTCTTCAACATAGTCGAAGGAGGTCTTCTACATAGTCGAAGGTCTTCAGCATGACATTCATACAGAATAGTGAAAGGCTTAGATAAAGTGGATGTGGAGAGGATGTTTCCACTAGCAGGAGAGTCTAGGACAAGAGGTCATAGCCTTAGAATTAAAGGACGTTCTTTTAGGAAGAAGATAAGGAGAAATTTCATAAGACAGAGGGTGGTGAATCTGTGGAATTCTTTGTCACAAATGGCTGTAGAGGCCAAGTCAACAGATATTTTTAAGGCAGAGATAGATCATTTTTGATTAGTACAGGTATCAGAGGTTATGGGGAGAAGACAGGAGAATGGGGTTAGCAGGGATAGATCAGCCATGATGGAATGGCGTAGTAGACTTGACGGGCCGAATGGCCTAATTCTACTCCTATCACATGACTTTATGACCTCTCAGTGATGTGGCACTTTTTGGTTGTGCTTCTGATCTTCTGGGGGTTGCTGTCCTGCCCAAGATTGGGGCTGGAGGATATGTGTTGAGTAGAGGATATGTGTTGAGTAGAGGATTTCACAAGCTGTTCACCTACTCACTCAACCTTCTGTTCTCCGGTGGCAGTCGGCAGTTCCCACATCACCCTCGTCAGTTTCCTCAGAATCTAGGGAACAGATGTGCAACCAAGCCACTGCCAATCTTTTGTTATGATGATTACGGAGAACTGCCTAAAAATGTGTGCTCGGAAGAAATTGTTCTTGAAGAGACAGGAACAGGCCGGTTCATCTAGGTGTTTTCTCCAGTGTTCTCTAATTTTCTCCAATTTCAGGATACTCTGTCTTCTTTTACTTTTACCAGGCAATAGGTTTAGGTTTATTATTGTCACATACACCGAAGTACAATGAAAAGGCAGTACATAGATAGAAACATAGAAAATAGGTGCAGGAGCTGGCCATTCGGCCCTTCGAGCCTGCACCGCCATTCAATATGATCATGGCTGATCATCCAACTCAGTATCCTGTACCTGCCTTCTCTTCATACCCCCTGATCCCTTTAGCTACAAGGGCCACATCTAACTCCCTCTTAAATATAGCCAATGAACATGCCTCAACTACCTTCTGTGGCAGAGAATTCCACAGATTCACCACTCTCTGTGTGAAAAATGATTTTCTCATCTCGGATCTAAAAGACTTTCCCCTTATCCTTATACTGTGACCCCTTGTTCTGGACTTCCCCAACATCGGGAACAATCTTCCTGCATCTAGCCTGTCCAACCCCGTAAGAATTTTGTAAGTCTCTATAAGATCCCCCCTAAATCTTCTAAATTCCAGCGGGTACTATGGAAGTTATAAACAAGTTACTTTCAGTTATAAACAAGTTACTTATTTCTACTTTTACACCTTTGTATTCTTAATAAATACATTTATATCCTTGTATTAAACATAAACTAAAATGGTGTGTGTAACAGTATAAAATGGCTTCAGCTAAAACATAGCTGGGAGATTAAAAAACAATAGTTTGGAATTTAAGGGTGGCGAGTGAAGGCGAGATACGAGGGGAAATGTAAAGTTGAATAAGATTGAGCCAAGGTCGGAATTTAATGGTGGCGAGATAGAGATAATTAGAATTGAAGAAAGATTGATGTGAAAGGAGTACAGCATGCAAGATAATGCGGCAGAGATAGGGCTAGAAACTGTAATAAAAAGCTGCTTGTTTCTGGGATTCAGAGAGCAATTAGAGAACAGACAGGTGGTGTCGTCTCTGAATGTTCCGGCTGAATATTTGAAAAGGCTTTCGTCTTCTGGAAGAATTCTCCGTGTCTGTCATCGTATCCAAATTTGAGTTTTAAAACCACGACAGTACAAGCCGAGTCTATCCAGTCTTTCTTCATATGGAAGTCCATACAGTGCACATATGGAAGTCCAGTGGTGCAGCAGTAGAGTTGCTGCCTTACAGTGCCAGATCGTGACTACAGGTGCTGTCTATACCGAGTTTGTACATTCTCCCTGTGACTGGGTGGATTTTCTTCAGGTGCTCCGATTTTCTTCCACACTACAGAGACATACAGGTTTGTAGGTTAATTGGCTTTGGTTAAATTGTCCCTAGTGTGTAGGATGGTGTTAGTGTACGGGTGAACGCTGGTCGGCGCACTCAGTGGGCCGAAGGCCTGCTTCCACACTGCATCTCTAAATTCTAAAAGTCTAAATGTTTTGCATGCTATCCAATCAAATTAGATAAATACCACATATAAATACAATCAAGCCAAACTCAACTACAATAGGGAGATACAGGGTGCAGAATATAGTTCTCAGCATTATAGCATGACAGTTCGAGAGACAAAGTCCAATGTCCATCACGAGGTGGAGAATCCCAGCTATGGAAGGACCATTTGGAAGCCTGATAACAGAGCTTAAGAAGCTGATCCTAAGTCTGATGGTGTGTTCTTTCAGGGTTCTGTATTTCTGCCTGACGAGAGTGGGTAAAAGAACTGACGGAGGTGATAAAAGTCTGAAGTCATGAAGTGTAGATGGAGTCAGGTTTGTGTGATTGACTGGTGTACATCTACAACTTTGCAATTTCTTGTGGTCTTGGGACGAGCTGTTCTGAAACTAAGCTGTGATGCAACCCAACAGTATGCTTTCTATGGTGCACCTGTGGAAGTTTGTGAGAGCCATTGGCGACATGCTAAATTTCCTGAGTCTCCTCAGGAAGTAGGCATTTATGTGGTTTTTTGGCTGTCACATCTTCAATATGGTTGGTCCATGACAGATCATTGGTAATATTCACAACAAAGAAATTGAAGTTCTCAACCATTTGTCAGTGAACGATAGAACTGAATCAATTTAATAATTGATCTATAATTAAAAAATTGAGTCAATATATTATTTTTACATTTTAAGCAGTAAATAAGAATAGAATTAGGGATGGGAAATGTTTTGAGGGTCACGGGCAAATGTGTGTCTTGCTTAGATGGGTATATTGGCCAAAGAACCTGTTTCCGTGTTGTTTGACTCCATGACACTAACTGTTTTAGGGAAACAGCATTTTAACCTGAAAATATAATCTTTTAGGTAAAATACGTAATATGCATGTCGTATTAAAGCATAACAATTGATTTCAAATTACCTTTAATAAAAAAACATTTCTTCACAGTATCGTTGCATTTATAAGTAAACTAGTGGCATTTCTTTTCAATGTGGTGGCTCCCATCATAGCAAAGAACCAGTTAAATTTTTTTTTGGTCTTAATTATATTAATTAAGAGTTCAGTGTTACTGGCAGAGGTGAACAGATGAAAGTACCATGGTTTTATATCACAGTTCAAACAGGACAAAACAAAGAACTAAATCAGGCATCCACAACATCAGTCCCTTCCAATGACCTGTCTGATAGAAGGTCATCAACCTAAAACATCAACTCAGTTTCTCTCTCTTCAGATGTTGTCTGATCTGTTGATTATTTCCAGTATATTTTCATGACATGAATCTTTTAAATACTCCAGTAATATTTCTGTATTTTGGCAAAACACGACTAATTACAATGTTTCACTTTCCTAACTGAACCTTATCAGACACGATAATATTAATTATAATGGTCTAATACAGTGGTTCTTAACCTTTTTGGCCCCACGACCCCATCAGACATTCTAGGTCAGTACCGTGACCCCCGAAACAAAAATTGGAAAAGAAACAGCCCGATTTATTAAAACTTGTCTGCCAATGCTCAGTCACTGGGATGGCTGAAGTTGCTTTGCAGCCATCAGGCGATCAAAACGAGGATGAATGCTCGACAGGCAGCACCTCATGTCAGCGTTGATCACAAGCCTATTGCGTGCCTTCGTTTTCAGAGTTACCATGGTTGAGAATCCAGCCTCACAGCGATAGGTTGAGGGGGACTGGACTGATAGGGTCAGAGCCCTCTTCGAAACAACAGGACAGTCCTTCACTTTCAGCCAAAATGTGGCGAGTTCTTGTTCCATGAAATCACTCTTGAGCTGCGCCTCTTCACGAATTCGGTAAAATTCAACCTTCGCAGCCACGTCAGTATTTCTGATAGCACCGTCTTCAACAGAAAAGGGTCGGACGATCGACTCATGACGAGAGCGGTCGTCCAGTCCGAGGAAGTAACTTTCGATGACTTTGCTAACTGCCAGAAGGTGGGTTGAGATCTCCTCGTGGAAGTGGCATTCAGCATCTGGCGTAGCATCCAGGAGAGTCGTTATCTCAGGGAAGATAGTCTTGTCACCATCCTGGGCTCTTCTCTGGTAAAGGTGAATCTTCCTCCTGAATGCTGCCACTTTGTCATGAGCCGTGTGTAGCATTGGGAGGTTTCCTTGAAGTGACAGGTTCGAGGAATTCACCTCGGCGAAAAAGTCAGCCAAGTAAGCAACTTTCATCACAAACAGTTCATCCTGCATCTTTTCATGAAGCTGATTCTCCTTCTCAGTACACCCTCTCCCCAAGAACAGCGCTATTTCCTCTCGAAGTTGAATTACACAATTAAGAACTTTACCACGCGAAAGCCAGCGCACCTCTTTGTGGAATATCAGAACAGTGAAATCAGCGCCCATTTCTTCACACATCGCTCTGAAGATTCTTGAATTTGTTGTGCTCCCTCGGATGTGGTTCAAAATCTTCACCACATCTGAAAGCACTTCTGGAAGACCAGGAGGGAGAGTCTTCATCGCTAAAGCATGGTGATGTATCATGCAGTGGGTGAAGGAGACATGGGGAGCGATATCTTCACAAAGGCTTTGAGGCCGGATCTGCATCCGACCATGGAAGGTGCCCATCTGTACACACCCCGACCAGGCGTTCCCAGCCAAGCTCATGTTTGATGAGGACTACCAGCATTCTGAACACATCTTCTCCGTTGGCTACTACCGAGTGGTAGTAGCCAATGGCTCCGAGAACAGGTACTCCTTCATGGCTTCTCCGACGAGGTAACGAATGTAGATTAGCAATTGGGAACATGAGGCAACATCCAGTTGCAGTGAATACACTGGACTGCTCTTCACAGCGCTCACTACTTGCAGCAGAATATTCAACTTTTGACTGTGTCATTCGAAAGGGAAATCTGCATCAACTTGTTTGACTGCTGTTCCCCCAGCACCAACTTCACTGCTTCGAGAAGGCATGGCTTAATAAGCTCTTCACCGATGGTGTGAGGTTTCTTAGTCTCTGCGATTCGATAAGCAATCCGGTATGAAGCCTCCAGCGCTGCTTCATTTTGATGGGCGCAGTGACCCTTCGAATCGATGCGGGAACCCTTGAGTGCGGCTTCTTTTCATTTTTCCACGCCCTTCCCCGCCAGGTCGCTGTGGACTCCAAAAGGATTTTCAGTTTGCTGGGCTTCATGCACTCGTGGCTCAAAAACTTGGCACAGATAACACATTGCGGCTTGACCACGGATTTGTGAACAATGCTTGTGAAGCCGAACTTGAGAAATACTTCACTACATGTGCGCTTCTTGGCAGACATGGTTCGCAATGTACACAGTTCGTGTGCGTATATGTACCCTCATACGCGAACAAAATACTGTGTGGTATGTACCTTTGTTAGGTTCCTAATAATGTGCTCAACAAATTGATATGTTATTTATAACCCCTTCATGACCCCCGGAAAAACCCCAAACGACCCCCAGGTTAAGAACCGCTGGTCTAATAGTTGCTTTGCAATGATGAGAACTATTGTTTTACATATCTTATATACATATAATGATGAAAATATATATTAAATTTTCGCAACCTACAACTTATCAATAGTTGCATAATTTTATTTAAGTTTCAAGAATTTATCAGTTCCAAAATTGACCAGATGCTTTAAAATATTTGTCCTGTCTGAGACCCTGAGGACAATTGATTTAAACCATTTTCTTATATTCTGATATAGTATAGAGCAGTTACCTTACATAATTTTCAACTATTTCTCTTTAATATTCGGAAATCAGGCATGGTTATGTATTTGATTTAAGTTATCGATTTCTCCACTACATTCTGAAATTCACTAAGTTTTATATTAAAACAGATCATTACTCGAAGATCACTGTGCTGGGATCAAATGAAGTTGACATTGTATTGTTAAATTTAGAATTGATGTTGCAGTTGCACTTTGATAAGAGTCACATGGGATTTAAAAATTGTGATACATAGTAATTTATTTTCTTGATTTGGAAGATTTTAGTTGAATTTTAGATAGTCATGTAACAAAAATAACATTGCCAATAATGACTATGATTTTCATTGTGTACGCAGTTAATAAAATCAGCTTCCTGTACAATTTTCTGCAAGTTGTTTTTGAGCAACTAAGTCATGGATCAATAAGCATGCAAAGCTTACACTGAGTACTTTCTTTGATGATCTAATCATCATTGCATAAGGCCAGAAACACGCATTGAGTCATAATACTTCGGCATAGTTGAGTCAAGTGCGAATGGGCAAAATGTGGCTCAGTTCAAGTACGTAACAGTGGTGATGGTCACCTTTTTCTCTTTTATCAGATAGATGTTGTTCATGGTCTAATTGGCAAAATGTACCCAGTTGATAGAAGTAAGTTTGATGGACAGTCTAGAATTCATGAACAATTGTCAATAGATTCGCTGGAATGGGTCCCATTATGGAAATTATGAGTTGGGTTTTGCAAATGATGCTTTATGTGTTACTTACAATTAGTATCTGTTCTCCATACAGATGAAGGATCAGCTGGATAATCTGCAGCATAGGACATTGATAAAACAAGGCTTGATTTATTCAAAAGATCATCCAATTATAAGAAAACAAGCTGTAAATTATCACGGACTACTTGTAAATTGCTCATACTTGTTTTAAGAGAATAATGTTTCAATTTAATGGACGCTAATTCACATCCTACGGCTCTCAAATAAAATATGCTATTATTTAATCTCCATAGATGGAAAACATTTTACAGATGTGCACAGATTTCTGGACCAACCAATGGAGAATAGGAATCCACTAATAAATGTGGAAACTAGTCAAGAACGTTCTACAAAGATGCTCAAAGAATTTAAAGCAGGAAAATGTGGCAGAGAAGAAGTGGTAACAACTGGACATTGAGACCCGATCTGATGACCTGGTTCTTGAATAAGCTGGGTTTGCAAATTTCCCTTTAAATATTTAGGACACCTCAAATAGATGAATATGTGATCAATTCTGTTAATATTAAAGAAACAGACACTTTTTCATATTTTTTGAGGTTTTAGGTTATCTTTTACAATTAACTTCTGACGCACCATGTCAAAAGGAAAATCTAACAGATGACAGATTTGCAATGGCAAGTTAACTCTATTTGGATGTTAGCAGAAAATTAGTGAGAAAGAACTGCAGATGCTGGTTTAAATTGAAGGTAGACACAAAATGCTGGAGTAACTCAGCGGGTGAGGCAGCATCTCTGGAGAGAAGGAATGGGCGACGTTTCGGGTCGAGACCCTTCTTCAAGAAAGGTCTCGACCCGAAACGTCATCCATTCCTTCTCTCCAGAGATGCTGCCTCACCTGCTGAGTTACTCCAGCATTTTGTGTCTACCGTAGTAGAAAATTACATGTTTATGTATAATGAAAGGAAATTGGAGTTCAGAAGGTTTTCCAAATATTTTAAACCATCTAAAAATCCTAAGGACAATGCACCAAATCGAGAATTTTATTTGGCATTTTACAGAATTGTACTGATATTAATCTAAAGATTTATAATCAAGACTGCAGATGCTGGAGTCTCAAACAGAAACAGATAGAATATAGAATAATATAGCACAAGATGCTTTGAATCAACTAGCATCTATGGAGACAAAAGGTGTATGTAAATATTTCAGCTGAGGATCCTGCATCAAGATTGAAAGGGAACTGGAAAGTAGTCATAGGAGTGGTCAGTTTGGGGAGATGGATGCCATAAACGCTGCTTTGTGGAAGGTGAAACGAGATGGGGAGGGGGTGTGAGTCAGGTGGAACCAGGTGGGGAAGAGGGAGATGGAACAGAGAACAGAGATGGAACACATGGTAGGTGATAAGCAGAAATGCAAGTACGGAAAGTCAAGATGCAGGTAAAGCAAGAACTTCAGAATATAAGTGGAATCTTGGTCTTTCTTTCAATAGGTTTAGAATGCAGAGTAAGGATGCCTTTATGTATCTGTGCAGAGCTTTGGTTAAATCACACCTGGAAATGTGTGTGTAGTTTGGATCTTCATAACTAAGAAAAGATCTACATGCCTTTGAGGCAGCACAGCCTAGGTTTATTTGCAGAGTTTCAAGGACAAGAGAGTTTTCTATGAAAGGAGATTTAATAGCATGGGCCACTTCTTATTGGTGTTTGGGAAATGCAAGGAATCTGACTGAAGCACGTAAGATTCTGAAACATTGACAAGGCTGGCATTCTGAGGCAGTTTTCTCTGACTGGAGAGTTTAGAAACATAACGTACAATCTCAAGAAATGGGTTCACAGTCTTGGAAACGAGGCTTGAAGAAATTCCTTTACTCAGAAGGTCATGAGTCCCTGCGATTCTTTACTCGAGAACTGTGGGTGCTCTGATTTTGAGTTTATTCAGGATTCCGATTGATAAGAGTTTGAACAATAAGGAAATCAAGGAATATATAGATCAGCAAGAACGTAAACATTAGGATTACCCATGATTTTCCTAAGTGACAAAACTGGCCCAAACAGCTGCCAACTAGAGAATTCACCCATTTGTTTCCATTGGAGGAAAATGGCATGGACCATTGATGTGGTTGCTCTGTGAATACATTAGAGAAGGGAATAAACTGGGTTTGAATCCTGGGCATGAGAAAACACAGATGTAGAAAACCTCTGGAGGAACTCAGCCGGTCACATGTTGTTCTTCAGTGAAGGAAAATGGACAGATAACATACCAGGTCATGACCTTTCCTCAGTCTGAAGAAAGATCCCAACACCAAGGGTCCCAATCCCTTTCCCTCCACAGATCCTGCCTGACCTGCCGAGATCCTCTAGCAGTTTGTTTTATGCTCGAGATTTAAGCATCTGCTATTTCATGGGTCTTCAAAATGATTATTTTTCCCCCCATCTGTGTATATTATAGAATAACAAATTTATACTCCAAATTAGATCTCAGATATAAGCCGAAAAAATATTTTAAAGTTATACATTAAATATAGGCATAGGTTAAATCTTTGCCATCACTAGATAACCTTTTCAAATTTCATTCCAAGAATTTCACTGCATGGCTTTTATCGAACGTGAACTATCTACTATCATATCAGTGCATAGAGAGTAAAAACATCTATCTTTATAGATTTCTTGTACCCAAGGAAAATTAGTTTTTCTCTGATTATTAGATAATGAAGGATATCCACAATATCATAAATTCTAGCAAGTGATGAATGGCCAGGCCTGGGTTTCTGTGTTTACAGTTCAGTCAGCCATTCCGCACCAAAGATTTCCGGGTAAGTAAAAGGAACGACAAGAAAAATAATGACTGGCCTAAGGCACTGCAGGGTAGTCTTTTCCTTCCACTGACTGTGATATAGTCACAATGCCACAGAAGTTTGAGCAGAAGGAATCACATGCTACAGTGAGTCCACCTAAATTTCTTCTATGAACTACACGCACATGATTCTTAATGTGATGTGAATGCTCAAGGGAATCTGCTCATGCACTGCACAGACTTGTTAAGAAGCTTCAAGAACTGAAAATAAAGGAGTCACTAAATAATAACAAGAGGATTGATCAATTGAACCCAAATGATAAGTTTCTGATTTTCACAAATATTAAAAGCCAGAAATACAGCACGGGGAGAGGGGACAGATTATAATCTCTTGTGCTTAACAAACTTCCAGAATGCTTAATAAACTGGCAGAATTAAAGTGGAGATAAAATTGGATATTTGAGGGATTGGCAATTAGTCTCCGAGGCTAGCTGGAAGCACTGTACAGGGATTTCCAAGCTCATACAATTTTCATTTACTCTTCCAGTAAGGTTTGTAATAAACTTCTTCGGATTTTTCTCACCTATCATTGAAAGTATATAACTTAAAAAACAGAGCAGCAAATTTGTTCACATCACAACATACTTACAATCCCTTTACAAAAGTCTGCAGCAACAACTATTTTGCACACTAGACCACTAATTTGGGAGGATTTCAAATGGACTTTATTTTAAAAAAAATGCAAACTTTTGTTGCTGCTCCGTTCTATAACCCAACAACTGTTTGATTGGTTCAAGACTGCCAACAATGATGGTATTAACATTTTATTTTATATTGTTGTTTTCAAATAATTCAGAGTGAATTCCCACAATGAGAGGGTCGTCCTATCGAGGGCCTGGACAGGTTGGGTCTGTATGTCTTGAAATTTAGAAAAATAATACATTTATTCAAATATATAAAATAATTATATTTTATTATTTTAAGGGCTTGACAGGGTAAATGTGGAGATGTTTCCAATAGTGGGAGAGTCATGAACAAGGGACAGAATTACAACATTTAGGGCTGGTCACTTAACACTGAGGTTCTTCTCTTAGAGAGGAATGAATCTCTGGAATTCTCTGTCCCAAAGGTGGTGGAGGGCAGATATTTGATACGTTTAATATGGAGAAAGGCAAATGTTTGAAAGGTCAGGGAATTGAGTTGTGAGGAACTGGCACAGAAGAGGATGAGGCCAACATAGATCAGCCATAATCACATCATGAATGGCTGGGCAAACTTGTGGCTCGGTTGCCTATTCCTCATATTTTCTTGTGTTCGTACGAAAGAGGTGAAAGAATTGCCTTTCTTTCCCAGCGAATCAGATACATTCAGCAATATGGAAGATCATGGCTGCTGGTAGTGCACTGCATGAATAACTTGGAATCCTTTCTTGTGGAAATTAATAAGCCTAACTTTTCCTCTTTGTGAAATAAAACATATATATATATATATATATTACAACAACTTGCAAAAAAGCTGCTGCCTATTTGGTCACCAGACGCTGGGTACAAGCATTTCAAATGTTTTTGTTTAACATTAACAATTATCTCTAGAGGGCAGGATTTACAGTAGAATTTATTCAGCTTTTCCTTGATTAATGGTCATTGTAAAGTGCACTGACGCTCAGTGACCACAATCAATGATTCGTGATTCCACTTATGGCTCAACAAGCTTTGCAATGTTTAGGTGGTTTCACACAGACACTTGTATTTATATATACTTCACATATTCCTCTGTATAACAACTATTTTGTACTTAAATGCAGACATGTATTTTAGGTATCTAGAGAAATGTTACATTTACAAAAAGAATGTAAAAAGGCAGCATAAGTTACTAGAAAAAAAGTTACACTTTAACTGATTATTTGTGACATCATATATACATATTAATTTGGCAGATGAACATTCAATGGCAAGTCCGCAGCTTGTTGAGAGCAGTAATAATTTTCCATCACTATTGGTATGTTTTCACTTGGAGAAGTGTTACATTCATTGCTCCATTTGTCACATTATACCAAGACTCAGAATTGTGCTTTAGAATTCCCAAAGTATGAAAACCAACCAACCCGAGAAGGCTTTCAAGTGCAAACCAAATGTTACACATGATTGCTTTCATTTGGCAGCTTTGATGGATTTTTCAGTGGTTGTATTGTTGTGACATTCTGCAGCTTGGTCCCCAGATCCGATATCCACACCTTCTTTCTCAGGTATGGCCTCGAGGCTTCGCCTTGTCTTGGACGGTTCTGCATTCCCAGTTCCTGGCTTGTTCAGACCACAAGACACTGCAGCATAATGGATTTGCTTCAGGTTGTCCAATGCTTCAATTTTAGCATGTTTCAGCAGATCAGCTTGCCCCTGTAGACGGTAAATAGTTCACAAAGCACAAGTTAAACAAATTGCTTATGTATGTACCAAGTGCACAAAGCAAAGATGCAGGGGATAGTGATAGCGATGAGCTAGTGGGTAACTTTGTACGTGGAGGGTTAATCTTACTGATCCTGTTCATCATGGATTCCAGAGCATTGCCCTAATGGTCACAGATCTTCCTCTGGTAGTGAGGAGGCTTTGTTGTTGAAGACCCCACATACTGTGACAGCAAGCAAAGTCGAAATCAGAATTCTTGCAACTATAAAAGCTAAATTTGATTTGTAATGGATTTTAAATACCACTGGCAATCAGAAACAACAAAAAACTTACTATTGATATAAACAAAGAAAAGTTAATTTAAACACAAAAAATGCCCAAATAATTAACGTCAAGTAAAACAAAATAATTTTAAATAAGTAACTTTAATTCCTGGTCCTTTGCTGTACAATTCTCACTGAAATTAATGAGAATGTCAGATCCATTGATGGTTCAACTCGGCAAAGATCTGAAAGACAATTTCCAGATAAAGTGCTAAGGAATCCCAGGAAGACCCCAGTGACCAATTTCTGGACAAGTCATTAGAAATCAATGAAGAATATAATCAGTAAATTAGGTGGTTAAATGGCCTTAGGTGTTTCCTTGATGGAATGAAATAAGATTGTTCTGATGTAAAATTACCTTGTAAATAGCATTACGTTGTTCAAGATCAATCATGGTTAGTGCATTTAAAATACGCACCTAACTTCCACTTCAAATTTATTAGGTATTTGAAATGTGTATTTATGCTACCTAGATTAAAGTTTTATTTTTTCATTTTTCAAGTGCAGACCCAACGCAATATTCCACCACTCACCCGTTCCCCTAATGCAACCCATTCCCCAACACAATATTCCACCACTCACGCATAGCCCCCAACTGCGCAGGCACAGCTCATTTCCCCTTATCCCCAGCACTCCCTCCCCCTCCTCTTCACCCTCCCTTCTTTCCCCTCTCCTCCCCTCCCCAATCCCTCCCTCATCTCTCCTTTCCCCTACCCCATCACTCCCTACCTCCCTCCATAACTACTCTTCTCCCTACCCCCCTCCTCTATTCCCCCCTCCTCTCCCTCTATTCCCCCTCGGCACCACGGAGGCACACGTAGGTGCAGATGCAGACCCCACCCACTTTCCAGCTGGCAGAGCATTAGTGATGCTCACTCCGCTCCTTCAGCGTTATATTCTCCTCGCCAGGTGAGACAGGTGCCGCCCGTGACTGTCAGCGGACCCGGCCAAGTAGTGCGGCGATGGTGCAGGAAGGGGTGTCGCTGTCCAGGCGACTGACAGGAGAGGAGACCAATCTGCGTGGCACTGACTGACAGGAGAGGAGACCAATCTGCGCATTTGCGGTTTATTAACCTTAATAACGTTTAAAATGTACCATCGATCGGAACAAAACTTGTTGCGCTTGAGCACAGGAGAATGGCAAGTAAAGGTGGCGCAAAATCGTAGCGCTACCGTGTACCAATTTTGCGCAAATAGAAAAATCACGCAAATTGAAAGAGCACAAAATCAGAGATTTAGTTATACGGATATAGATAGATCGATAGTCCTGAGCAAAACAAAGCGATAAGGCGGTGAATTTTACTCTCCAATCTGATCATACCAAGTCATTCCTAAAGGTTATTTCTTCAAGAGTTGGTATTTTTTATAGAAATATGAGATTCCTCCTCCCCGAATGATTTATGTTTAATTGCATGTAATGAGTATTTTCAAAAGTCACATTGGCTACTGCTGCAAAATAATTGTTTGACAGGGAAAAGGTGTGAGGGATGGAGAGGTTTCTGTGCTTGGAATTTGGCTTAGTGAAATGGACCACATAACTGAATCAGTGCATTCAGCAGCACTGAACATCCGCTCGCCTTTTATGAAGCAGAAGCACAAATAAACAAGATATGATGTCCACAAATAAATAATAGATCATTTAAAAAAAGTTAAAATATGGTCGTAGCATGAAGCAAGATGGACAAGTCTGCTCTAGGTGATTAGTCAGCATCAGTACTGAACTCCTCTAGGGTTAATAAAAAACAAAGTGTGAAAGACTGAAGGGGAAGCATGTATCTATAAACCAATGAACAAAACCAAATGGTTTGACATTTGGGAAATAATTTTACTAATAGGCCAGATTGCTTGCATTATTTATTTTAAAATGCTTGCTAAAGATTTCAATCAGTTCATTACTCCCAAATGAAATATGATTAAAGGATTTTTATGTGCACAGTTCATAAAACTAAATTTATCTGGAGCATGGTAGTTTTATATGGAAATAAGAAGACTGGTCAGCCCCTTGAGCCTCAATTAGACCATTCAATTAGATCACAGCAGATTTGATCATGATCTCAACATCATTCTCTTCCCATAGCTCTCGATTCCCTTATAGTTTAAATGTTTAGAAACGTAGAAATTAGGTGCAGGAGTAGGCCATTCGGCCCTTCGAGCCTGCACCGCCATTCAATATGATCATGGCTGATCATCCAACTCAGTATCCCGTACCTGCCTTCTCTCCATACCCTCTGATCCCCTTAGCCACAAGGGCCACATCTAACTCCCTCTTAAATATAGCCAATGAACTGGCCTCAACTACCGTCTGTGGCAGAGAGTTCCAGAGACTCACCACTCTCTGTGTGAAAAATTTGTCAAATTCTGTTGTGCATATATTCAATGACTCTGCCTTCCTATGCACACTGAGGTTGAGAACTCCAGTCACAACCAGCCTAGAGGAAACATTCCTCGTTTCCATTTCAAATAGGCTACTCTTTATTTTGAAACTACGTTTCTTATATCTTAGAGAGATGTCCTGAGCATCCACCCCATCAATCCTTCTCTTAATCTTAATTCACAATGGCCTCCTCCTGCTCAACATTTCTTCTTCTGTCAACTGCTTTATGTTAGGAATCCACTTATTGAGCCGTCTCTGTATAAGCTGAAACAAGCACAGCCCTCCTTAAATATGGAGACCAAAACAGCACAGTAATCCAAGTGCAGTCATGCCATTTTGTATCAAAACCTATCTTTTATCCACTATACTCTGTTCAAAAAACGGTCACCAGTCTAGGAGCCTTCCGACTTACTCATTGCACCTCCAGGTTCAGGAATAATGTCTTCCCAACACCACCTGGCTCCTGAACACTACAAAATAGTAACTAAACTATGAACTGCCTTGGTTGCACAAGGACTGTGGGTTTTTTTTTCCGTATTGGGGATATTAATTTATTGATTTTTTTTGTTTTATTACGTTATCTGTGAATATTGTGCTTACAATATTGTGCCTGTTATGCAGCTGCAGTTCAAATTTCACTGTTCCTTTGTTGGTGCCTACGACAATTAAATGCTCTTGACTTTCTTACCTGAATACCAATCTGTTGTGTTTCATCCATCGGGACCTTCAGATCCCACTGTATTACAACATTTTACCGTTGCTCTATTTAGATAAATTTGCTTTTTCATTCTTATTTCCAAAGTAGATATCCTCATATTTGCCCATTTTACTTCGGAGTCACGTGAGTGACTACGTGATGAAGAACCCCGTTCAGCCGCACGTGCGTCATTACGTCAGACGCATTGGTGCAGGCGACCGGTTGGAGCAGCAGAGCTCCTCCAGCGGTAAGTTTAAAACACCTCAAGGTAAGTGGAAAACTCAGCCTGGAGGTCGCTTTCTGCATTTACGGGTGATTTCAGGACTTACAACTTTTCAAAATGCAGAAAGCAGCAAAGGTGAAGGCGAGGCGACCCGTTGTTAAAGATTTGGAGGATTGCGGGAGTGCGGGTAGTGGGTGCTCGCCTAGCTCACCGAATCCGTCGCCAGCAAGGGGGTTTGCGACAGCAGATATGTTGCCTGTGAGCAGCGTTGTCACGCCGGTAGGGTGTAAGGCCACAGCAAAGTCTGCTAGGCCCATTGATCCAGAGTCGGGCCTGGAGGTTTCACCTCCGCAAGGGGAGTCCGTTTGCTCACGGCTCTCCCAGATCGAGATCCTATTGCAGAGGATGCTCGATGAGGACGCACTCCGGGAGGAGGAGTGGTGTCCACGCCAGGCTGTTGGAGAGCCTGTGCCAGCAGCACCTGGAATAGGGCTGCATGATTACTCACTCATGGAGGAGGAGGGTTTGCCGGCTCAGGGGTATACTGATGCCGAGTCAGTGGCTGAACAGAGCCCAAAGGGTGAAGGGCAACAGGGTTTAATACCTAACCTAGCTGCAAAGTTTGCTATCCCCAGAGAAGCAGGGGAGCCATTGGGGGAGGAGTTGGCAACTGCCATCCAGTATATGCTCTCCCATCAGCTCCAAGAGCTGGCAATGGACGACACTGCTAAAAGATATGAAACCCCAGTTAACTGTGGGTTGGTGAAGGTGCCGGTGGTCAACCATGTCATATGGGGCCAAATGGGGGTTGCAGTGCGGGCACAAGAAATAAAACTCTAGAGGGTGCTCAAGTTACTGGCAGCAGGATTCACTGCGTTCGCCAGAACGGTGGACGAGGGGCACATGACGGAAGTTCATCAGGATGCGTTGGGGCTCCTGTGCAGCGCACATTTCGAAATGAACTGTATAAGAAAGAGTGCCATACGCCCAGCCATTCACCCAAAATTTGCAGCACTCTGCAAACCAACCAACGTACAACTGCCTAATCTGTTGTTTGGGGAGGACCTCGCAAAGCGAGTCAAATAACTTGACGAGGAGGCAAAAACTGTGGGCCTCATTAAAACAAGCGGCAAAATAGGCAGGAGGGTTTTTCTCTATCGACGGGGTGCTATGACGGGCTGGTAAAGGGACAAGCCGTTCATTCCCGAAAACACGCAGCTGGCAGCCTGCCACAGGCACACGGGGAAGGATGAATTTCCCTACAAGGGGCCGGGGGCAACAAGCGCTGTCAGGAAATGTGCAGGTGAGAGATTTTGCTCCTGAGGAAAACAAATTAAGTGGGAAAGATGTTCAAGTTGGGGGCAGATTACACTTGTTCCTTAAACAATGGCAGGAGATAACATCAGATTTGTTTGTACTGGGCAGTATAGAGGGGGTTAAAATTGAATTCTACCCTACTGTGTGTACACCCACTCAGCATGTCCCACGTCGAACACCTCGTGTTTTCACAAGAGAATATGCAGATATAGGCAGAACTTGAGATATTATGCAAAAAGCAGGTTATTGACAAGTCGGTTCGTCAATCCCATCAGTTTGTGTCAAATATTTTTCCTAAGTCTAAAAAGACTGGGGGATGTAGAATCATTCCGGACCTGACGAGCGTGAACCCTTTTGTGCAGTATTGTCATTTCAAAATGGAAACTTTTTCTACTGCTAACCAGCTGGTTTCCAAAGGGTGTTATATGGCAAGCATAGATCTTAAAGATGCATATTACTCAGTGTATGTTCATTGTGATAATAGGAGGTATTTGAAGTTTAGCTGGATGAGTCAGTTATGGCAATTCAAAGCACTGCCTAATCTAACCTCAGCTCCTAGATTGTTTACCAAATTGTTAAAACCTGTTCTAGGGCTACTACGAGCTCAGGGTCATGTAGTAATGGCCTATTTAGATGATATCTTAATTGTCGGAAAGACTCAGAATGCAGCTGAATCATCTGTTTCAGTTGTTAAACTCACTTTTGAGCAATTGGGGTTCATCATTCATCCAGATAAATCCAAATTAACACCAGTTAAAATTATTGATTACTTGGGCTTTACCATTAATTCAGATCACATGTTAGTGACTATGCCCAGTGACAAAAGGCAGCAATTAATTGAAGGTTGTATTAACCTCCTTGGTGAACAACGACCTTCAATTAGACAGGTGGCCAGTTTAATTGGTAAATTGGTGGCTGCTTTTCCAGCTGTGCGGTTTGGACCTCTGCATTATCAACACTTACAACGAGCAAAAGAACAGGCACTGAGGACACATGCAGGTCATTTTGACAGGCCCATGGGGTTGCCAGCTGAAGCCATTTCAGAAATACAATGGTGGATCACAAATGTCTCAAGTGGTTCCAGGGAAGTTTTGGTTGAACCACCTTCCATAGTCTTACAGACTGATGTTAGTGCTCTAGGTTGGGGTGCTGCGGATATGTCTTCCAGCTGTGGAGGCAGATGGAATAGTGATGAGACATCCCTTCTGCTAATGTGAGGGATCAATTATTTAGAGCTTTTGGGAAACTTTTATGGGCTTAAAACTTATTGCTCTGCCAAGAGTCACTTGCATGTGCCGGTTCAAATTGACAACACTACAGCAGTGACATATGTTAATCACATGGGTGGAGTTAAGTCGGAATCTTGTGACAGATTGGCTAATCACATCTGGAGCTGGTGCATTGACAAAAACATTTGGCTTTCAGCAATCTGCTTACCAGATAGATTCAACATAGTGGCAGACACAAGGTCACGCCAATTCAATGATAACATAGAATGGATGTTGAATCAGGACATATTTAATGATGTTGTTGCTCGATATGGAATGCCAGATATTGATTTGTTTGCATCTAGACTAACCCATCAGTTGCCCAAACACGTTTCATGGGAACCAGACCCTGGCGCAGCAGCGGCTGATGCATTCTCGCTGCATTGGGGTGGAATGTTTTAATATGCATTTCCTCCATTCTGTCTCATCAGTCGATGCCTGCAAAAAATCAAGCAGGACTCTGCTTCAGGAGTATTGGTAGTGCCAGACTGGCCTACTCAGCCATGGTTCCCTCTCATGTTGCAGATGGCTATTCAGCCTCATATGATTGTTCCCAAACATAAAAACCTACTGGTGAATCCGGTAACATGCGATCAACATCCTTTACATGATCGGATTGATCTGTTAATTTGCAGATTCTAAGAAGGCCATACCTGGGGAGAGGACTGTCCGATCGCACCGTGGATGTTCTCACGTTGGCCTGGAGGGATAGTACCCAGAAGCAGTACATCTCCTCGATAAGAAAGTGGGAGGTGTTCTGCTTATGGCAGAATATCTCATATCAAGCTGCAGGCATCCCAGACGTGCTGGAGTTCTTGTCCACTCTCTATTTCGATCAAAAGTTAAGCTATAGTGCGAGCAATACAGCCAGAAGTGCTCTGTCTTCTTATTTACCCATGGTGTCAGAATTACATTCCGTAGGGACACATCCATTAGTCTCTAGACTTATGAAGGGAGTTTTTAATTCTAATCCTCCTAGGCCCAGGTATTCGGTTATCTGGAATGTAAGCGAAGTTCATATGCTCCTTCACCAGTGGACTCCTGTCACAGTCCTATCTCTAGCCAAACTATCCATGAAGGTGGTCATGCTTGTGGCGTTGGTATCAGCCCAACGTGTGCAGACATTACAGAAGCTGCGGCTAGACAGGATGGAGGTATCGGCCGATGCCATCACTTTTTATGTTTATGATCTGCTCAAGCAGAGTAGAATAGGGGTGACTGGGTGTAAGATTGTCTTTTCGGCATACCGCAAGGATTCCCGCCTGTGTCATATTTGTCCCATTACATTGAGGCTACCAGAACCATAAGAGGAACAGAGTCAGCTTTGTTTATTAGCCACAAAAAAACTCACAGTAAGGTGTCGGTGCTGCATCAACTTCAGCGCCCAGGGCGATGGACGTGCCTATAGACCATATCCTCACGGCCGCAGAATGGTCCAGTGAGCTGACGTTCCAGAGATTTTACCATAAGCCAATTGCAAAGCTGGGGGTATTTGTTGATTCATTTTTTGGGTTTTATTTTAAAATTTGTTTTTATTAGAAGTAATGTACAGAACAATAATATAAGCCCAAAATAACATAATACATTTCATGTACCACTTCTTGTTTTAAACTTTAATAATAGGAAAGTAACAGAATAAAGGAACGAGAAATAGAGAAGATTAGATAAGATAGAAAGTGAAAAGAAATATCCCATAAAGACGTAGAATGCGAGGAAGAATAAAAAAAAGAAAAAGAAAAATATAAAAAAGGAAAATATAAGAAAGTAAAAAAAGATAATATAAAAGGGATGTACCTACTTCATATCTTTACACACCCCTCACCAGGTCCTGAAGTTATGTCGCACCCTATGCTTGTAATAAGTCGATAAATGGAGACCAAATCCTTAAGAATTGGTCTGATTTGCCTGGTAGGACGAATCTCATGTCTTCAATGTGTAACATTTTGGACATATTTGAAATCCACATTTTTACCGTTGGTGTGGGTGCATTTTTCCAAAATTTAAGTATGAGTTTTTTTGCCTTTATTACGCCATAATTAAGGAAACTCTTTTGGAATGAAGTCAGCTCAAAGCCGACTTCCATTGTTCCAAAAATAATTTCTGCGTTTGGTTTCAATTTTATTTTGAATCATTTTGTAAAGTTTTCATTCCAAAATGTTTTGATTTTTATGCAAAAAACAAAGGAATGTGCTATAGTAGCATCTTGAGCTAAACATTTCTCACAAGTGGGGGAAACATTTGGAAAAAATTGGTTTTAAGTTCAGTTATAGTTTCCCCCTGGGATAGAGGGGTTGCTATTGTTTTATTTGTAAAAATAAACCGTTAATTCGGTTAAGCAATATTATGATTGTTGCATTATTGATTATTTAATTATGTTGAGTCAATCAATGCAGTGAGAGGCCGGATTTGAATCTGCGGCATGAAATCACAGAGCTTTGAAATCTTCACGTAGTCATTCACGTGACTCCGTAGTAAATTAGTAAGATTAAACAAGAACGTACCAGTTTGAAGTTTGATCTTTATTTTATGAGGAGTTACGATGAGGGACTACGTGCCCTCTGCTCCCAACCCTCATAAATGTCAACTGGTAGTTCTAGTCTTCAGTTATCTTACTATTATACTTGTCACTATTTCCTGTGATTTCACACCGCTGCTTTGAAGATTGACGCACGTGCGGCTGGACGGGGTTCTTCTTCAGGTAGTCCCTCATCGTAACTCCTCATAAAATAAAGATCAAACTTCAAACTGGTAAGTTCTCGTTTAATCTTACTATTTTAAGCTCCATCTGCAAAATTTGCCAGCTTACTCACACTGAACCATCAGCAGAAATTCAAGCATCCGTGCAACTTTTATGCTTGGCCATTTATTTGCAGGAAAAAGTACAGGCACATCATGCAGGATTTTCAAATGAGCCAGTGGTTAACAGATCTGCGTTGACGCATCAATGGTTTGCAGGCTGGATCTTATGGTCTTATTGTTCCAATGCTTACCAGACCCAGTAGGGCACTGGTGTTGAGAATTATCATGCAAGATGTTTTAATGCCTGTCCTCACTGATTATGGTCTACGGGTCAGGAAGTCGAGAATCTAGTTATCGAGCAGATGCTGACTGCAGCTGATCAGCGCAGGTTCGGAAGACGTGGACTCCATCCAGACCAGTTGCATTCCCTGGGTTCTTTAATCTGACATCTGCTGCAGTGACCATGGATATGGGCTGTCGGGACAGGTAACGTCATTCCATTGAGCTTCTGTTCAAAGCGAGCAAAGAATGCATTGAGTTTGTATGGGAGGAATGTGTTGCTACCAGTGACACTGCTCGACTTCACCTTGTAGTCCGTTATAAAAAGCCACAATCAACAGCTGTATGTGTAGTCATCCTGGGACTCTGGCTTAGCCTGGAATTCCCTCTTGGCATTCTTGTGAAGATTGTACATGGATTTTCTGAACTGCTTGGGATCATTTGAATGCCATAGTGCTATTTGATTAATCGAAACATTTCAGTAGTAATCTTATTTAATGATTTTTGAGAGGTTACACTTGTCAATGGCAGCTCGTTAGGGTGGGGTGGAGCTTCATTAGTTGTCATGGCAACTCTGGGGGTGCAGCCAGTCAATTATTATATGTGAGGTCCTCGTGCTGATGAGGTTTTCAGAGCAAGAAAAGATCCACCCCATGATTTTATCCATAGAAAAAGTAATTAAAAATGCCTCCTTTAGTTTTAAAACTTGTAACCATTCTGCTTTTTAAATAAATTATTTCTCAGACTTTCAGAAATAGAGTTACATCTTATTATAGACTATATACAATAGGTGCAGGAGTAGGCCATTTGGCCCTTCGAGCCAGCACCGCCATTCAACGTGATCATGGCTGATCATCCCCAATCAGTACCCCGTTCCTGCCTTCTCCCCATATCCCCTGACTTCATTATTTTTAAGAGCCTTATCTAGCTCTCTCTTGAAAGCATCCAGAGAACCTGCCTCCACCACACTATGAGGCAGAGAATTCCACTGACTCACCACTCTCTGTGAGAAAAAGTGTTTCCTCGTCTCCGTTCTAAATGGCTTACTCCTTATTCTTAAACTGTGGCCCCTGGTTCTGGACTTCCCCAACATCGGGAACATGTTTCCTGCCTCTAGCGATTCCAAGCCCTTAACAATCTTTTATGTTTCAATGAGATATCCTCTCATCCTTCTAAACTCCAGAGTGTATAAGCCCAGCTGCTCCATTCTCTCAGCACATGACAGTCCCGCCATCCCGGGAATTAACCTTGTAAACCTACGCTGCACTCCCTCAATAGCAAGAATGTCCTTCCTCAAATTAGGGGACCAAAACTGCACATAATACTCCAGGTGTGATCTCAGTGGGGCTCTGTACAACTGCAGAAGGGCCTCTTTTCTCCTATATTTGATTCCTCTTGTTATAAAGGCCAACATGCCATTCGCTTTCTTCACTGCCTGCTGTACCTGCATGCTTACTTTCATTAGTTGGGGATGTTCTCTCTTGTTTGAAAAGTAATAAAATACATTTAAAGAAAAGATATTTAAAAATACTCCATGTGCACCTCACGCTGCCTCAGCAAGGCTACCAGCAAAATCAAGGACGAGTCTCCTCCTGGCCACTCACTCTTCTCCCCTCTCCCATCGGGCAAAAGGTATAGAAGTATGAAAATGTACATGTCCAGATTCAGGGACAGTTTCTTCCCAATGGTTATCAGGCAACTGAACCATCCTACCAACAGAGCAGACCCGAACTACTATCTACCTCTTTGGTGACCCTTGGACTATCAGACTTTACTGGACTTTACCTTATTCCCTTTATCATGTATTTGTACACAGAGGATGGCTCGACTGTAATCGTGTATTGTCTTTCCACTGGCTGGGTAGCACTCAACAAAAGCTTTTAACTGTACCTTGGTACACGTGACAATAAACAAAACAAACTAAAACTCTTCAGACCTTCACAGCGACTATACATTTATTAGTGTCATTCATAGGGCTTGCAACTATCGATAAACCAAGCACCCATGCCAGTTCTGGTGGCCCCCTAAAGTCTTGCTTGTTGGGTGCTCCCACAGGACTCTGCCCTTCAATGTCCCGCAGTGCAAGGACCCTAGACTGTGGTCCTTCCCCACAGAGCCTTGGCGTTGACTGCACCAAGCTTCAGTGAGTTCCTCAACATGTACCCTGGCAGTCTGGAATGGACCAGTTGGCAACATTCCCCGACGGATATCGTGCTCTGTTGGGAGGCCAACAGGTTTCGGTATGACCAGTTAGTTCCATGTACCCATCACTCAATGGGTGGTGGGTACATGGAACTAACTGGTCTACCCAAAACCTGTTGGCTTCCCAGCAGAGCACGATATCTGTCGGGGAATGCTTCCTATTCCTTCTTGATGACCACAGCATAACCTGCATTCCAGATTCCAAACACTTCATGCAAAAAATATTAATTCCTAAGGTCTCTCTTAATCCTCTTGCCCGTTAATTTGCATCAGTGCACTCTAATCCCCAATCTTTCTGCCAACCAGAACAGCCTCCCACTATCCACTCTGTGTAAGTCAATCGTCATTATCAACTTCTATCAAATTCCTCCTCAGCCTTCTAGAAAAATACAATCCCAACCTATTTAATCTATCCCTGTAACTGTGGTTTAGGTTTATTATTGTAATAAGTCCCTCATCCCAGGGACCATTCTAAATCTTTCCAATTTCTAATTCCCCCAGCCCTTTAATGCCTTCACATCCTTCCAATAATGAGGCAGCCAGAATTAAACATAATACTCCATTTGGAGCTAGACCAGTGCTTTATAAAGATTCAGCAGGACTTTTCTGCTTTTGTACTCGGTGCCTCTATTGAGTATTTATCTGCTTTCTCAACGAGCCCTGCCGTTTTCAATGACTTGTGCACACATAGCAGCAGGTCTCTTTGCTTCTGCACCCATCTAGAACTGCATCCTTTATTCTGTTTTGCGTCAATCATGCGTTAAATACTAATTGATGGCACAACAAATCCTGACTAGCCTCAATTCAAATATATGTCATATGCACAGACCTCACTGAAACACAAGGATGTGAGGCACTTGGGTAATGATTGAACATAGCAGCTGATCACATTTAGCAATCATGTTTCCACTGAAACACTGCACGACGCAGGCAAATTTCTTGTCCCTTACTCTGTGACACCTGTTCTTCTGGGAAGCAAAATTCAGATTTCCATTATCGATCTCCCCAGCACTGTCATTGCATGTACACTCCATAATAAACTGATAGTCAAAACAAAAGGTTTCATCTCAGCTGCACTTTATAGAGGCGTAGAATGTGTGAAGGCACAAAATCATTTCCCCATGGTTGGGGAATAAAAAAAGGTTTAAGGTGAGACGGGAGAGATTTAATAGGAACCTGGGGCAATAGGGGCAATGTCTTCACGCACACAAGGGGTGGTGGGGGTAGGGGAGGGGGTTGATATGGAACAAGATGCCAGAGGAAGTGGCAGGGACATCACAACATTTGAAAGACATTTGGACAAGTACAAGGATAGGAACGTTTCAAGGGATATGGGTTAAATCAGAGGTCAATGTCCAATGTCAAATTAACCCATTGAATATACAATGTCAAATTAACCTACTGACTAGGCATATCTTTCCAATGCGGTAAGAAAAAGGAGAACCCGGATGAAATGAGGTTAGACAAAAGTACTGGAGAAACTCAGAGGGTGAGGCAGCATCTATGGAACGAAGGAAATAGGCAATGTTTTGGGCCAAAACCCTTCTTCAGACTGATGTGGGGGGGGGGGGGGGGGGGAGAAGAAAGGAGAAAGGAAGAGGAGGAGCCCGAGGGCTGAGGGAGAGCTGAGAAGGGGAGGAGAGAGCAAGGCTACCGGAAATTGTAGAAGTCAACGTTCATGCCGCTAGGGTGCAGACTGCCCAAGCGGAATATGAGGTGCTGCTCTTCCAATTTCCGGTGGTGCTCACTCTGGCCATGGAGGAGGCCCAGGACAGAAAGGTCGCATTCGGAATGGGAGGGGGAGTTGGTGCTGAGCCACAGGGAGATCAGGTTGGTTAATGCGGACCGAGCGGAGGTGTTCGGCGAAACGATCGCCAAGCCTACGCTTGGTCTCACTGACAGCTGACATCTAGAGCAGTGGATGCAATGGACGAGGTTGGAGGAGATGCAGGTGAACCTCTGTCACACCTGGAACGACTGCTTGGGTCCTTGAATGGAGTCGAGGGGGGAGGTAAAGCGACAAGTGTAGCATCTCTTGCGGTTGGAAGGGAAAGTGCCCGGGGAAGGGGTGGTGCGGGACGGAAAGGAAGAATTGACCAGGTAGTTACATCGGGAGCGGTCTTTGCGGAAAGCAGACGGGGGGGAGAGATGGGAAGATGTGGCAAGTGGTGGGGTCACGTTGGAGGTGGCGAAAATGAAGGAGGACTATATTTTACATGTGATGGCTAGTGGGGTGAAAGGTGAGGACTAGGGGGACTCTAGTTACGAGTGGGGAGATGGGGAGAGAGAGCAGTGTTGCGGGGTATTGAAGAGACCCTGGTGAGAGCCTCATCTATAGTAGGGGAGGAGAACCCCCTTCCCTGAAGAATGAGGACATTTCTGATGCCCTGGTGTAAAAAGAATCTTAAGAAAGAAATTAGGAAGGCTAAAAGAAGATATGAGGTTGCTTTGGCAAGAAAGGTGAAAGTAAACCCAAAGGGTTTCTACAGCTATATTAATAGCAAAAGGATAACGAGGGATAAAATTGGACCATTAGAGAACCAGAATGGACAGCTATCTGCAGAGGCAAAAGAGATGGGGGAGATATTGAACAGTTTCTTTTCTTCGGTATTCACCAAGGAGAAGAATATTGAACTCTGTGAGTTAAGGGGAAAAAGTAGAGTAGCTATGGAAACTATGAGATTCAAAGAGGAGGAAGTACTGACACTTTTGAAAAATATAAAAGTGGATAAGTCTCCAGGTCCTGACAGGATATTCCCTAGGACATTGAGGGAAGTTAGTGTAGAAATAGCAGGAGCTATGACAGAAATATTTCAAATGTCATTAGAAACGGGAATAGTGCCGGAGGATTGGCGTACTGCGCATGTTTTCCATTGTTTAAAAAGGGTTCAAAGAATAAACCTAGCAATTATAGACCCATTTAGTTTGACGTCAGTGGTGGGCAAATTAATGGAAAGGATACTTAGAGATAATATATATAAGCATCTGGATAAACAGGGTCTGATCAGGAACAGTCAACATGGATTTGTGCCTGGAAGGTCATGTTTGACAAACCTTCTTGAATTTTTTGAAGTGGTAACTAGGGAAATTGATGAGGGTAAAGCGGTGGATGTTGTCTATATGGATTTCAGTAAGGCCTTTGACAAGGTTCCCCATGGAAGGTTGGTTTAAAAAGGTTCAATCTTTGGGTGTTAATGGCGGAGTAGCAAGATGGATTCAACAGTGGCTGAATGGGAGATGTCAGAGAGTAATGGTGGATGGCTGTTTGTCAGGTTGGAAGCCGGTGACCAATGGGGTGCCTCAGGGATCTGTGTTGGGTCCACTGTTGTTTGTCATGTACATCAATGATCTGGATGATGGGGTGGAAAATTGGATAAGTAAGTATGCAGATGATTCTAAGATAGGTGGTGTTGTGGATAATGAAGTAGATTTTCAAAGTCTACAGAGAGATTTGGGCCATTTCGAAAAGTGGGCTGAAAGATGGCAGATGGAGTTTAATGCTGTTAAGTGTGAAGTGCTACATCTTGGCAGGACAAATCAAAATAGGACGTACATGGTAAATGGTAGGAAATTGTGGAATGCTGTGGAACAGAGGGATCTAGGAATAACTGTGCATAGTTCCCTGAAGGTGGAATCGCATGTAGATAGGGTGGTAAAGAAAGCCTTTGGTGTGCTGGCCTTTATAAATCAGAGCATTGAATATAGGAGTAGGGAAGTAATGTTAAAATTGTACAAGGCATTGGTAAGACCAATTCTGGAGTATGGTGTACAATTTTGGTCGCCTAATTATAGGAAGGATGTCAACAAAATAGAGAGAGTACAGAGAAGATTTACTAGAATGTTGCCAGGGTTCCAGCAACTATGTTACAGAGAAAGGTTGAACAAGTTAGGTCTTTATTCTTTGGAGCGCAGAAGGTTAAAGGGGGACTTGATTGAGGTCTTTAAAATGATGAAAGGGATAGACAGAGTTGACGTGGATACGTTTTTTCCCATTGAAGGTAGGGAAGATTCAAACAAGAGGGCATGACATGAGAATTAAGGGACAGAAGTTTAGGGGTAACGTGAGGGGGAACTTCTTTATTCAGAGGGTGGTGGCTGTGTGGAATGAGCTTCCAGCAGAAGTGGTGGAGGCAGGATCGATTTTAACATTTAAAAGTAAAGTGGATAGGTATATGGGCGTGAAGGGAATGGAGGGGTATGGTCTGAGTGCAGGTAGATGGGACTAGGGTAAAACAAATGGTCGGCACGGACTGGAAGGGCCTAGAGGGTCTGTTTCCGTGCTGTAATTGTTATATGGTTATATGGTGTGGAACACCTCATCCTGGTAGCAGATGCGGCGTAGATGGAGGAATTGGGAGTAGGGGATGGAGTCCTTACAGGAAGCAGGGTGGGAAGAAGTGTAGTCTAGATAGCCATGGGAAGTCAGTGGGTTTATAGTGGATGTCGGTCAGAAGTCTATCACCTGCGATGGAGATAGTGAGGTCATGAAATGGTAGGGAAGTGTCGGAAATGGTCCAGGTGTATTTGAGTGCCGGATGGAAGTTAGGGGTGAAATGGATAAAGTCAGTGAGTTGTGTGTGGGTGCAGGAGGTAGCACCAATGCAATCGTCGATGTAGCGGAGGTAGAGGTCAGGGATGGGACCCTGGTACATATCGAACAAGGATTGTTCGACGTAATCTACAAAGAGGCAGGCATAGCTGGGGCCCATGCGCGTGTCCATAGCGACGCCTTGTATTTGGAGGAAATGGGAGGATTCAAACAAAAAGTTATTAAGGGTAAGGACCAACTCCGCTAGGTGGAGGAGAGTATCTGTAGACGGGGATTGGTTGGTTCTCCGGTCGAGGAAGAACCAGAGGGCTTTGAAATGAGGATGTTCAGATCCCACACAGACAGCATTGGAGGTCAGGTTTGAACTCGGGTGGCTGGAGTTGTGAAGCAGCTTCTCTACAATTTTGCTACTCACTATTTGGCAGTAACAGAAGAGAATTAAAAATAAAGTGGATAGGTATATGGACGGGAAGGGAATGGAGGGGTATGGGGTCTGAGTGCAGGTAGATGGGACTAGGGGGAAACAAATGGTCGGCACAGACTGGAAGGGCCGAGAAGGGCCTGTTTCCGTGCTAATTGTTATATGGTTATATGGTTAATTGACCTAGTTCATTCTGGGAACATAATATAATATAATTGCTGCATTAATCCAGTTTTTAATCTTGAATAATTACTGTGGCTCATTTGCCAGCATTCCTGCCGCAGTGAGATGTTTGGGGAATAAATCTCATTCCGATGACTTGAAGAGTGCAAACTTAATTGTCGGCCCCCTGCAGTACTCTGGTGATGCTGCAATGCTGGAAGTTTTGTGTTGGGAATGAGACATTAAACCAAGGTCATGTGCTCACTCAAGTGGCAAGAGATCTCATGGAACTATTTCACAGAACAGTCCAAAAGATATCGGTGGCACCCTGTCCACGTCTTACCAAATAAGACGGAAAATAGGATAGCTTTGAAATTTATCACATTGCTGTTTGTGGGATGCTGCTATGTGAAAATTGGCTGCCACATTTCTGACATCATAGCATTACTTTAAAACTACGTGTCTGGATCTGAACCCCCATGAGGCACTTGAAAGAGTGCAAATGCTGCAATAATTCTATTCTTGCTTTTTCAATATTGATTCAAATGTGCACTGCTCAAGGTGAATTGCTCCATATCTCATTGGGCTGAACATGAAAAGGACGAACAGCCTTGAAATTCATTTAATATTGAAACATTTGTGTGAGCCACAAAATATTTTTTCTAAGAAAGAATTCCTTCCAGACTAACAGATGAACACAGGCACCCAGGCACGCACAATCAATAACTTCCAAAGTGCGTAATACATATCTGGACATTCCTTCAATTACTTTCACTGGTGTGTGCAAAACCACAGGTGGCACACATCATCATTCAGAAGAGGATCTTTAGAAAATTTATGGGGCTTCCATGTATTCCCGGGATCGTGATTCTGGGTAGGTCTATCTTGATTTAAAAACAAGACTGGAAATATACAACAGTCTGATTGACGCTCCAAGCTCCAAAAGTTTCTCCACCCACCTGGTCTGCCCACAATTCAGACCTGTGACATACCTGCTTTCCCACTCCCACGCCATCCAAAAAATCATTTGTGACCCGACACTGCTACCTTTTTCCCTCATCTCCTTTATGTGACAAAGAATCTTTAGGCCACCGGCTTTTACCGTTGTGTGAAGTGCAGTTACATTTTCTCACTTACATCAAAAAACTATCAGATGGAGTCAAATGGTAAGGCCACATAATTACTGCACCATGGAATGAATCATTCCCATGCAATTTATCAGCAATAATGGTTCATTGAAGAGAAATGGCATTTTAAACGGTTTTCACTTGCTGTTTGTAGAAACACTAGAATATTTCAATCCATCATTCTTAAAACCATCCGACTTGTCTAAATATCAGTGACAGTTTTATTAATAATACACTAAAAAGAGAGATAAAAGAAATAGTTAACTGTCCATCAGAATACCAGTGGACTTCCTTCCTCCCCATGCAAGATACTTCCCATTTGTCTAGACATTAGTACTTTTGTAGTTCACTATTAATGCATATATTGCTTTGTTTTTACTTTCTTTTAAACAGAAGCTGTGTCAGAATAGTGGAGTGTAATTGGCAGAGTGCCTCAGTGCCCAGGGTCTGTGAATACAGCAACTGTGTTCGCTCACTGTCCTGGGAAACATCTATCACTCAGTCAACCTGTGAGGTTGAGCAGTTAATCAATTATTTCATTGCTATGTTCCCAAAGGGCAGTCAATAGTTATCACGCTTCATTCATTACAAAAGTAATTACACTTCAAGAAGAACTTTATTGGCTATAAAGTGATAGGGATGCTCTGAGATCGCCTCAGTTGTTTTACAAAAGGTATATTCTTTTCTTCATTTTGGATAAAGAGGTTGAAGTGAATTGGGTTTCTCAACTGGTAGATGTCATTTCAAGTGGACAAAGTGACTGAGGAGGGGAACTGTAAGTGTGCAACAGTAGACTCTCCAAGCTCCGAGCTCCATGAAAGGAATGTGGGACCACAGCAGGCTGACAGACACTGATCACTGAAATCATGAAAAACTGGTACCATGCAGAGAGAGAGTGGAGGCAGATCGCATTGGAGAATTCAAGAGGGAGGTATTTCAGTAAAAGCACCAACAGGAAACAAACTTTGAATCACTTCCGTCTGGTAGGCGACTACGGACTGTCAAAGCTGCCACAGCCAGATAAAAAATAGCTTTTTTACTCTAGTAGTAGCTCTACTCAATAACCAAAAATCTGTAGCCTCCTTTTGCTCTGGTATTTTATTTAATGCACATGTTTAATCATAATTTAATCAATAATTTATTATTAATGTTTTATGTGTCATTCCTAACTGTCACTGTATGTCTTGTTGTTACTTGCGGGCGGAGCACCAAGGCAAATTCCTTGTATGTGAATACTTGGCCAATAAACTTATTAATTCATTCATAAAAATAGAATTTCAGAATTTCTTTAAACTTTGCACTCTAATTCTCAATACACCTGGGCTTTTCAGGATCACTAAATGATCTTGAATGTTTTGTACACTTTGTGTAATTGTGTAATATTCAGACCTGTAGTCGACAGAATCTAGTCTTTAAATCCATATTAGCTGCTCCCTAACTTCTAAAAAAAAAATCATGCCAGCTTACAAGTCATTTCCAAATTGTTCAGTTAGCCGGACATCACTGTTGTGAAGAACAAGATTTTGCTAAATTATCTTCTCAATAGACCGGGAGATATGTTGGTTATGGACTTATGACTTCTGAACATAGTCATACAGCAATGTGTGTGTTCCTTCTCAGCTCAGGGCTATAGGGCGGCACTGTGCCATAGCAGTATATCTTGCTGCCTTACAGCACCAGAGGCCTGGGTTCGTTCGATCGTGACTATGGGTGCTGTCTATATGGTGTTTGTACATTCTCCCCGCGGCATGAGTGGCTTTTCTCCGGGTGCTCCGGTTTCCTCCCACACTCCAAAGATGTACATGTTTGTAGGTGAAATGGGTTGGTAAAATTTAAAATTGTCCCTAGTGTGTGTAGGACAGTGCTAGTGTGTGGGGATTGCTGGTCGGCATGGATTCAGTGGGCCGAAGGGCATCTTTCCGTGCTGCATCTTTAAGATTAACAAAACTAAACTACATGCTTATAGCTACTCTACAGCAGAGAAAGAAAGGTGATGAAATACAAGATATTGGATTTATTATAATATTTCCCCATTGATCCTAACATCGTACATTCCTTGTTTTGGGGAAAGAGAGAATTAGGAGGTAGAGAGAGGTGGATAAGAAAACCTTGGCTTAAAAAAAACCTGCTTCTTTCAGCTCAGGAAAAGAAACTTAAATAAAGTACAATTAAAAATGAAATTAAAAATGGTTGGTTTTGAAGGATGTTTAGCAACACGAATAAAAATCCTTATCCACCCATGAGCATTTATCTTTAACTTTTCATGTGTTCTTAACATAGGGCGAAGGACATGATTCAAAGATGTAGGTTACAGACTGAACACATATTCATTAGTGTGATGGTTGATTAGCCAGAAAAAGCCTTCAGGCATGCTATGTCGCCTGGCTTAAAATGAAAACAACGCATTTCCCAGATCACAAATTACATGAATTCTACTGCCACCAAAAACATAATTATGAAGAAAGCTCCAATGCAGTTGCTGAGTCCTTCCTGGCATCAAGCTTGTCTTAATAACTGCATTCCTTGATGAGAGGCACAACTGTTTATACATACATTTCTCGATTTTTCCATTGCAATAGTAGTTTTGCAGTTCCATTTCCTCCAGTGATAATACTAAATTACATGCGATTTTGAAAGGAAATTATCATTTTCTAGACAGATTGATTACTTTCCTATAATTTGGTTTCAGCCTTTCATCAGATAAGTGGTTCTCACTGTCAGTTTCATGACCATATTTTCCACATTGAATCCAAAGTTGCAAATAACTGTAACAATATTCCACTGAACATGTGACAATTATGGTTTATAGGGAATGCGAATTGCAAAATTAACATCTTACTCACGTAAAAAAAAAAAACGCTCTTCTGCAACCATATTTTCAATTATCTGCGGTCTTGACTATAAAAATTTAGAGCCATGGATTCATAGCTACACAGGATGGAAATAGGCCCTTCAGTTCTCCTTGTCCATGCTGAACATGTTGCCTAACTGAGCAAGTCCTACTTGCCTGTGCCTGCCCCATATCCCTCCAAGACTGTCCGTGCTTTTTAAATGATATAATCTTGTATGATATAATATTGTATTATATAATTATATTACAGATATAATCTATAATAAGTATTCTTGAATACTTGCTGAACTGTAATTCCTCGCCACTCCCGTCATGACGAACTGAAGTAAAGCTTGTTTGGTTTACCTTAAATATCATTGTGTTTTTGTCTGTTTTTAAGTAGCGAACGTCATCACATGAACATCACCATCCATTGCACTGTGTTGCGACTTTCATGAAACTATGTACCTGCATCTCTTGTTCTCTCTGTTCTACAACATTCCCTTAGGACCTACCATTTGCTGTGCAAGTCCTGCCCTGTTTGGTCTTACCGAAATGCAACACATTTATCTGAATTAAACTCCATCTGCATTCCCTCATCCCTGTTCCATACTGTTACCATATGTTACAAGGCTCCAGTCTGAAAAACTACCACCTCCGTCCCCTACAATCAATTTTGTATCAACTTGGCTAGCCCACCCTACATCCCATGTGATCTAATGTTCCAGACCAGATGTCTTATAATGTTGAATATTTGGCCCATTATATTTGCATTACTTAATTTAGAGAAAAATCCAAAACTGTATCCTCACATGTGCTTCTAAAAACTGCTCCCTGTGGCAAAATATGCCATGTTTTAATAATGTTATCTTATACTCGTCTTTTGATTATTTTTAAATGATGTTCCATTATTCAAGGATATAGCCTATCCTTATTCAATCTATCAATTCCTTCATCATTTTGAAAGCCTCTATTAAATCAACTCTTAACCTTCATCATTGGAAACAGTCCCCATATTCAATATCTCAGATTATAGCTTCAATTTCTCATCTCTGCCACTATCCCGACAAACTTGCCCTGATACTCACGGCTTCACAACCTTTTTAAAAATTAAGATATAAAATATTATACACAGTATCCAACCCTGGCCTAAATTATCTTGTATGTCATTACTTCATTATCAACTATCATTACTTTTGTATTTTGTCATTTTAGTTATGAAATAAAAATTCTATTAATTATTTTATGGTTTAATTGGCCTCAATCAGTATTCTGATGGAATGGTGAATAATACCTTAAGAATAGTGATGTTCCATGTAAAGCTCTCAATAGCTTTATGAAGTTTTCTTCCTTTAAGGCCTTCTTTAATTCCAATTTTGTTCAGATTTTCATGGAAGTCCATGGCTGAAAGCAACACACATTTGTTATTTCTAAGCAGATGTTGCTGGGCGATTAAAGACATCAGTTGCATTGTTGAACAATACTGTTCAGCCACATAGAAACATAGAAAATAGGTGCAGGAGGAGGCCCAGAGTAGGGGAATCGAGGACCAGAGGACATCGGTTCAACGTGAAGGGGAAAAGATTTAATAGGAAACCGAGGGGTAACTTTTTCACACAAAGGGTGGCGGGTGTATGGAACAAGCTGCCAAAGGAGGTAGTTGAAGCTGGGACTATTCCATCATTTAAGAAACAGTTAGACAGGTACATAGATAGGACAGGTTTGGAGGGATATGGACCAAGTGCAGGCAAGTGGGCTAGCGTAATAGAAACATAGAAAATAGGTGCAGGAGGAGGCCATTCGGCCGTTCGAGCCACAACCGCCATTCATTGTAATCACGGCTGATCGTCCCCTATCAATAACCCGTGCCTGCCTTTTCCCCATATCCCTTGATTCCACTAGCCCCTCTCTCTTAAATCCATCCAGTGACTTGGCCTCCACTGCCCTCTGTGGCAGGGAATTCCATAAATTCACAACTGAAGAAAAAATGTTTTTTCTCACCTCAGTCCCAAATGACCTCCCCTTTATTCTAAGACTGTGGCCCCTGGTTCTGGACTCGCCCAACATTGGGAACATTTTTGCTGCATCTAGCTTGTCCAGTCCTTTTATAATTGTATATGTTTTTATAAGATCCCCCCTCATCCTTCTAAACTCTGGTGAATACAAGCCTAGTCTTTTCAATCTTTCCTCATATGACAGTCCCGCCATCCCAGGGATCAATCTTGTGAACCTACGCTGCACTGCCTCAATCACAAGGATGTCCTTCCTCAAATTAGGAGACCAAAACTGTACACAATACTCCAGATGTGGTCTCACCAGAGCCCTATACAACTGCAGAAGAACCTTTTTACTCCTATACTGAAATCCTCTTGTTACGAAGGCCAACATTCCATTAGCTTTCTTCACTGCCTGCTGTACCTGTACGCCACTTTCAGTGACCGATGTACAAGGACGCCCAGGTCTTGCTGCACCTCCCCATTACCTAACCTAACCCCATTGAAATAATAATCTGCCCCCTTGTTTTTGCCGCCAAAGTGGATAACCTCACATTTATCGATATTATACTGCATCTGCCACGTATCTGCCCATTCACTCAACCTATCCAGGTCACCCTGCAACCTCCTAACATCCTCTTCACAGTTCACACTGCCACCCAGCTTTGTGTCATCCGCAACCTTGATAGTGTTGCTCCTATTTACCTCTTCCAAATCATTAATATATATGGTAAACAGTTGCGGCCCCAACACCGAGCTTTGTGGCACTCCACTTGCCACTGCCTGCCATTCTGAAAAAGACCCGTTCACTCCTACTCTTTGCTTCCGGTCTGCCAACCAATTTTCTATCCATGTCAACACCCCACCCCCAATACCATGTGCTGGGACATTGTTGGCCGGTGTGAGCGAGTTGGGCCGAAGGACCTGTTTCCACACTGTATCACTCTAAGACTCTAAGCATAACTACTCACACATGCTGGAGGTGACTTACAGTGGCCAATTAATCTACTAACCTGCACATATTTGAAAAATGTGAGGAAACTTTCCTCACCAGGAGAAAATCCATGCAGTCACAGGGAGAGCACACAAAATCCACTCAGACAGCACCTGAGGTTGGGATTGAACCCAGGTCCTTGGAGCTGCGAGGCAGAAGATCTACAAGTTGCACCACTGTGCCACCCACTGCCTAGATACACTGCCTGGGCTGGATGCAAAGGGCTGATCAAGCTCAGACAGGTGGTGCCTCAGGAGGCGTATCAGCACAGGTACACCTTGGGCATTGTGTAGTTGAGGCCCCAGACTGCAATGACTTGTCAGTCTTACACAGGGGCCAAGGCTGAGGGGAGAGCCACCCCTCCCAAAATTATAATGCCTGCATTTTTGTCTTTAAGCAAATAGACTTTTGAAATAATAAAAATATTTATTTTTTTTTGCTGGAAATATTCAGCAGGAAATATTCATAATCTGTGGAACCAAATTTCTGTGCTTGCAGATGGCAAGCTCAACTTGCAACGATGCAAAGCTCAACACTGCATGGGACTAAAAGAGAATGGAGTGAAGAATAAATGGTAGATAATGGGGAAGAAGGGGGCAACAGAGATACAGGGGAATATTTGGAATTGATGGTTTAAATGCCTCAGCGGTATGTCAGTGTGTGGTGGGAATGGCTTTTGTAGCTGCATTGTGCCACAGATAATGCTAGGGGCACAGATAACAGACATTGCAATTTCTGTTTTTATTTTTTGCCTGCGTTTCAAATTTACCACCACTGCTCTACAATAGGAGAAATGTAGCTTTATTTTTTTCTCTTACTCATCCTACAGGTCTCTTGGACTCTCCTTTCAGAACTGAAAGCTCATTTATGCAGTCTCTTCTCATAGTTTAAGGAGCAGTCACATGTCCTTGTCCAGCATTGCCTTCCATTACACATGGACGTAGAATTCAAGTTAGATGCAGCTAGGTCATAGTGTTCCATTTAAATAAAGTTCTATCGTATCGTATCGTTACCTTTACGCTGTTTTTGGCTGCAGATTGTACTATCATTTAAAATACATTTGGATAGGTACACAGGTAGGAAAGGTTTAGGGGGATAAGGACCAAATGCAGGCACATGTGATTAACTTAGATGGGGCATTTTGGACAGCATGGACAAGTTGGGCTGAATAGCTTGTTTCTGAGCTGTTTGACATATTCTCACAGAACTCCAGCATATTTGTCATAAAACCACATTGAATTGGTTTGATTGTGTTAACATTTTATAAATTTCTCTTCCTAGATGTCCCAGCCTGTTCCCAACAACAGATATTTAAACTAACTGGCCTATAGTTTGTCTCACTCCCTTATTCAACAAGAACATCACAAGGACATCATGGAACAAATATAGTTGTAATATAAATATTTAAAAAGAGAGTTAAAAAGAAAAAGGGTAACTAATGAATTAAAAAAGTTTAGGAAGCCTATAAAAGTCGGGTAGGCAAAAAGCAAGTTAAATTATCAAGAAATATAAAGAGAAAGAATTAAGAACTCCACATAATGACACAAGATAGGTCGCTAGGGGATACAGATGATCTCAAAAGTAGTGACAGGAAATTTTAAATGATGACATTGTCACTGTATTTATTAAAAAGACTGTTGTGGTCATGATATTAGAAGAAATCTGAAAAGATAGAGACAACTTATAAAGTGATATATTGTAGACAAGATTAGCCCACGTCCGGCAGGACTGCACAGTGTATATTATAAGAAATAGGCAAGAAATAACTGAAGTTCTATCATATTTTGCACAGTTCATTGGAAAAGGAAATCATGCCAGGACTGATAATATAATGACTGTATTTTAAAAACGGTATGAATGCAAATTCGGAACAATTAGATCAACTCCAATGACAAAAAAACACAATGGAATCCTTATTCATAGAAGTGATAGAAAAATATTTTGCAAGCAAAAATATAATAGTACAGATTCTAAAAAAGGTTATGCTTGAGCAGCCTCACTGAATTGTTTGAAGATCCAGCAGAAAGGGTCTATTGTGACATGACATAATGTGTTTGGATTTCCAAGGGGCTTTTGACTTTCAAGTTATGGCCAAGGTCAGAATATGGGGAATCACTCTTAAACATATCAATACAAAAGCTATTGAAAAACGAACATATTATGTCACATTACATTTTACTTTACCTTAGATTAATAAATATATTAGTGGAGATATCTGTTCCACTATTAGCTTCCCTTTCTGCAGGCAGTTAATTTCTTATGCACCACTTTATCAACTTTCAATTGGTTCAAGGTTTATTGACCTTTCCATGACTTTATGACTGTCTTTTTTTATTATGGTGATTTTTAAAAATGTTATTTGCATTTAATTCCTTCTTCTATTAATAAGCTCCTTCCTTAAATCTAAGTTTGCATCACAATATGCTAACCAGCTGATGAGGGAAAGTTCTCAAAGAACATATTTTCATTTGAATTGCTTTAAAACTACAAATTGCTTGTAGAAAAAATTGGTAAAGGATGCAAAACCACAGTTACATTTAAATTAGAACTACAATAAATGTTGTTCCGATTTCTCTTTGATTTCCATTCAACGTCTGTATCTCATTCTGCAACTGCTGCTGGTTTATAAAATCACAAAAGTTACAGTAAATCAAATATTTTGGGTCAATGTCATGGCACTGGTGCTAGTTCTTCAACTGAGATTATCTAAATGGATCTACTTTCTTACCCCTTTCCCCTGTTACTTGCCTATTATCTCCTTCCTTTGCAAGTATTTTACCTGTTCTTTGAGTTTAGTTTAGTTTAGTTCCGAGATATAGCATGGAAACAGGCCCTCCGGCCCATCAAGTCCACACCGAACAGCGATCCCCGCATATTAACACTATCCAACACACACCAGGGACAATATTTATATATATACCATGCCAATGAACCTACAAACCTGTACGTCTTTGGAGTGTGGGAGGAAACCGAAGTTCTCAGAGAAAACCCATGCAGGTCACGGGGAGAATGTACAAACTCCGTACAGACAAGCACCCGTAGCCAAGATCGAACCCGGGTCCCTGGCACTGTAAGAGCTTTAAGGCAGCAACACTACTGCTGCGCCACCGTGCCTTTGTAAATTGTTTTAAACCTTTGCCTCAATAGTCATCAGTCACTGCATGTCAGAAAAAACATTTTCCCTCCAAATTCCATTCTTACCCCACTGTTGTTACCTTTGGTTCTGGGTGGTTGGGGAATAACAGTGATTGGGGTAAGAATGGAGTTGGGAGGGAAATGTTTGCAGATGCATTTCCTGGGTCAGAATCTCTCAGGTTTTGTGCCTCATTACAACAATGTTGCTGGCCATCAATTATTTAGTGCAGAATACGGACAAGAATTCCTTTGTTTTCCTAAACCACTTTTGGATAGATGACTTATTGGTTGTGTCCACCAGTTATCATTGCGTCTCATTTGTCAAATAATGGAACTGCCAAGTGAAAGGCAGGCTAATTCTGGAGACATCTCAACAGATTTTAGTTCCCTCATTAGCACATTCCAACAACATCTGTTGGTTGTGAGCAAAGGATGTGCACTTTCGTTTGTTATGTAATATGGCTATGCAATATAGCTTGACTGGAAATGTGTGTATGCTGTCTATAAAAGATATTGGGGCCTTAAATAAGCATGTGCAGGCAAATTTAGAAACACATATCTTTTCAGAACTCTCAGTATGAATTTTATTCCATGATAATTCTTATCTTGCTACTAATTCGTCAAACATAAAAAACCTAGCATGACATACGAGTTAGAATGCTTGCACTGTTTCTCTGCCTCACTAAAAAATGCCCATTTTTGCAGTGAATGTTCATAACGCCCTTCTCCTTGATCACTGCTCTTCCCAGACCAGTAATCCACTCATTCTCCAGCTGTGACATAACCAATTAATGTACAATGCCAAAATAGTTTATATTGTTAGCGGCCTTTCCAACTTTCCTTTCAAACTATTCACAAACTTTGTAATCTGATGTGCACTAAATGCGCTCCCATTCGCCCGCCCGCCTTGTCAAACTTCAATTTAAAAGCCTCATTCATCACTTCAAATCTTCAATGGCGCTGTTTTATTCATTTACTGGAAGCAGGCAGTGGTGATGTAGCCAGCATTTATTTGCCTTCCCTAAATGCTATGTGAAGGTGCTGCAGAGCCATCTTTATGATTTACTGCAATCTCAGCAGAGAAGGTACTCGTGCATAGAGAGTTCCCAATAAAAACCAGGGTGATTTTTTTTTGATATTTCATTTTTTCTTATTGCAGGTCGGGAGCAGTATTACCCGCTGCACCACTCTGCTGCTATCATTATCCAAGCCATATTGTTGTGTGTTTTGTCAGGGAACCAGCCGGTGGTCATCTTGCCTTAATTCATTTTTCAAAAGACATTTGGACAGATATATGGGTAGGAAAGGTTTGAAGGGCTAGGGGCCAAATGAAGGCAAATAGGACTAGCCCAGAAGGCAAACTTGGTCAGCAGGGACATTGTGAGCAGAAGGATCGGTTTCCTTATTGTTTACCTCTGTAATTCTTTGGTAAAAAATAGAGATTTGCGACATGTCAGAGTAGCTTCAGACTTAGTACATGGAGTAGCTACTAAACACCGCGGTGCATGTGATAAATGCTTAGGATAGAAGATTGGATATCATTCAAGGGGCTGCTTTCTTCTGAATGGTGCTGAGCTTCTTGGGTGTTGTCAATGCTGTGTCTTTCCAGCCAAGTAATGACAATTTTCCGACTTGTTGCTCAGCACAGGGTACCCAGCCCCTCATCAACCCTAGTATCATTGGTGCTACTAGGCATAGCCACATAGGGTAATTGTAGTGGTAATGAGCCAGTATTGCTGTGAAGTATCTCAGGAGGAATACACTTTCTGAAACGTATTTGTTCTGGATTAAGTTCAACAAGGATGACCACAAATATATCAGCTGGGGAGTGCATGCTGGAAGTGGTGGTCAGAAGTACATTTCTTTACCCATCATAGAGTAATTTGGCGTAATAGAGCAATCGGTGGTACCCCGTTCCTGCCTTTTCCCCATATCCCCTGACTGCTATCTTTAAGAGCCCTATCTAGCTCTCTCTTGAAAGCATCCAGAGAACCGGCCTCCACCGCCCTCTGAGGCGGAGAATTCCACAGACTCACAACTCTCTGTGTGAAAAAGTGTTTCCTCATCTCCGTTCTAAATGGCTTACCCCTTATTCTTAAACTGTGGCACCTGGATCTGGTCTCCCCCTACATCGAGAATATGTTTCCTGCTTCTAGCGTGTCCAAACCCTTAATAATCTTATATGTTTCAATAAGATCCCCTCATCCTTCTAAATTCCAGCGTATACAAGCCCAGCCGCTCCATTCTCTCAGCACATGACAGTCCTGCCATCCCGGGAATTAACTTTGTAAACCTACGCTGCACTCCCTCAATAGCAAGAATGTCCTTCCTCAAATTTGGAGACCAAAACTGCACACAATACTCCAGGTGTGGTCTCACTAGGGCCCTGTATAACTACAGGATGCCAACCCTAAATTTAGTTCACAGTAACATTCAACCCATTTGTCCGTAACAAATGGGGGTAAATGCATTTCTCTCAGTAACATACTACTCACTTGGGGTTGTTGCCGGCGGCTATGCGCCTGCGCACTGGTGCAGATCAGCGGGCTGCCGGCGGGCGGGTGCGGCACATGCGCACTTGGCAAGGTTGCCGGCGGGTCTGCGCCTGCGCACTGGGTGGGGGTGGGGGTGGGGGGGAGGCCCGGCGATGGGGCTGCCGCGAGCGGCTGGCTGGCGGCAAGAAACGTCGTCGTGTCGCTGATCGCGCGGGCCGGCGCCGCCCGGGCTCTGGGCCGGGCGTGGCTGCGAGCTGCCGGGCTGGCAAACCGGGGGCACATGGCACCGGCGTTCACATGTTTGGCTGCCGGAACACCGTAATATGGTTATTTTGCCGGGACAAAATACGGCGAATCTGGGACACTTGGCACCTCTGTAACTACAGGAGGCCTCTTTGCTCCTATGTGATGATTTTTTCAACAGAAGATAAAAAAGAACAGCAACATAAAGAAAGCGCAGGCTTGGCGATCGCTTCGCCCAACACCTCCGCTCTTTTCGCAATAACGAACCTGATCTCCCGGTGGCTCAGCACTTCAACACCCCCTCCCATTCCGAATCCGACCTTTCTGTCCTGGGCCTCCTCCATGACCAGAGTGAGTCCCACCGCAAATTGGAGGAACAGCACCTCATATTTCGCTTGGGTAGTTTACACCCCAGCGGTATGAACATTGATCTCCAATTTCAGGTAGTCCTTGCTTTCTCCCTCCTTCCCCTCCCCTTTCCAGCTCTCCCACAGCCTACCGTCTCCGCCTCTTCCTTTCTTCCCCCCCCCCCACCCCCCGACATCAGTCTGAAGAAGGGTCTCGACCCGAAACGTCGCCTATTCCTTCGCTCCATAGATGCTGCCTCACCTGCAGAGTTTCTCCAGCTTTTTTGTCTACCTTCTGAATTCATGTCGGCCCATCAAGTCTATTCTGCCATTCAATGGCTGATCTATCTTTCTCTCTCAACCCCATTCTCCTGCTTTTCTCCATAACCTTTGACACCTGTTCTAATCAAGAATATGTTAACCTCCACTTTAAAAGCACACAATAACTTGGCCACCACAGCCTTTTGTGGCAATGAATTCCATAGATTCACCACCTTCTAACTAAATAAATTCCTCCTCATCTCCTTTCTAAAGGTATGTTCTTTTAGTCTGAGGCTGTGCCCTCTGGCCTAGACTCTCCCACTAATAAACACATTCTCTACACATCCACTATATCCAGGCCTTTCGCTGTTCGATAGGTTCAATAAGATCCTCCCTCATCTGTCTAAATTCCAGCGAGTACAGGATCCCCCAGTGCTGTTAAATTCCCCCTCACTAAATTAATCATATGTTAACTCAGTCATACCCAGGATCGTAAACCCTCTCTGCACCCTATCCAACAGCAGAACATCCTTCCTCAGATATGGGCCCCAAAACTTCTCACAATACTCCAAATGCTGTCTGGCCAGTACCTTATAAAGCCTCAGCGTTGCATCCCTGATTTTATATTCTAGTCCTCTCGAAATAAATGCTAGCATTGCATTTGCCTTTCTTACTACCGATTCGACTTTCAAATGAACCTTTTGGGAATTCTGCATCAGCACTTCCAAGTCCCTGCACCTCCAATTTCTGAATCCTCTCCCCATTTGCAAAATGGTCTACACCTTTGCTCTATGATATTTCATGTGATGGCTTCGAGTCATTCAACCATTAAATAAAATAGATGCAGTAAACTAATGTGTTGCTAGGCAGTGATGGGCTTAGATATTTTATGAGAACCACTGCTCAAATGCTTTTCCTCAGAATTCAACATGATTTTAGCTTAATTGTTATCACTGGAAACCTATGTAAAAGCAGTGAAATATTGCCAAGCACAACATATTGCAATATTCTTTCTGCTGCTACACAAGCTGCAACTCATGAATGTATAAAAAGGGAAATTGTTGATGTTTTCCGGTTGGAGGGCAAATGAATATTGTATCTACATGACAGACTGGATGCAGTGGATCGATGCAATGAGTGGTTGGTCTGCTGGAACAGTGTACAACCCTATAGCTTGGTGTGTGTGGCAGTCAGATGCAGATCATCCTGGGTGAAGATAAATACTTCCTTCCTTAATTCACATTTGTGAACCACCTCGGCTATAATGACTATCTGACAGGTTTATGGTCATTATTATAGATGCTAGGTTTTTAGTCTGATTTTATTAAATTAATTGAATGTAAAATCCCAGTTATTGTCACAGGAAAAAAACACTTGTTTTTCTTTGGTGGGTTATCAGGTTGTGCGGAGGGCATAAAGGGACTAAATAGGGATGAGAGTGAATGGGCAAGAACAGTATCAATGAAGATATGGCAAGTAATTAGGAAGGCTAATGCAATGGTTGACAAAAGAGACTGCAGATAATCTAAAAAACAAAATGCTGGCAGAACTTAGTGGGCCAGTGGAGGAAAATGGATAGTCGACGAATCGTTGTCTGTACTTCCAGTACTCCAGTACTTCCAGCGCCTCCAGCACTTTGTTGTTTTGCAAATGGAACGATAGCCTTTACAAGAAGAGGTGTGGGGAAAGGTTGAGCAGGATAGGCCTAAACTCATTGGTGTTTACAAGAAAGAATAGTGATTTTATTGCAGTATGCATATGGACATTTTTTAGCAACTGGTGTCATTAGAATATCTTCTCCAGAGCAAGTTTTCTGCACAGCGCCATTCAGTCTAGCATTGTAAGTGGTAGGAAGGGGTTTTGATTTATTAGATTACCATTTTTAATTTAAGTTATTGGTATTTCAGAAAAACTAAATCAGGCTATTGGAAGCTAATTTTGCGAGCACAATAATCGACAGAATCTGGAGCAAAAAAACAAATTGCTGGAGGAGTTCAACGGGTCAGGAATCATCTGTGGAGGGAAGTGGACAGTAGCTTTTTCAGATCAAGATCCTTCTTCTGGACCAAAAGAGTAGAAGGGAGATAGCCAGTGTAAAGAGGTGATGGAAAAGGGTGGGGGCAAGAGACGGCAAACGATAGGTGAACCCAGGTGAGGAGAGGTTGTCTGGCAGATGTGGTCAGGTAGGGGAGGGAAGGATGGAGATAATAACAGGCTGGGAGGTGAGAAGTGGAGATAACAGAGGGTTGCAGATCATGGCATCTGATAAGAAAAGAAGATGATAAGTGGAAGTAAATACGAGAGGGACGGGAGCAGTGGGGAGAGATGTGAATCCAGTGGGAGGAGTCGGAGGGTGATGGACAGATGGAGTAGGTGGGACCAAAATTAAAGGACTCTAAATAAATAATTTAAACTTGATTTATGGTAACTTTGTAAACTGCTTAAAAGAATCAATGATAATTCAACGGTATTGTGCAGGTAGTAAATAATTATTTTACCGAAGCAGCTTCAGAATTTGCACATACCTGCTCTTTGACACTGCAATATCTTTTCACATACACCATCACCATTTTCTAGTAAAGCTTTGGTAGTCTGAATCATCTATAAAACATGAAAAAAAGGCAAGACGAATTGTGTTAATATTTACATCCAGCACATTTACGGGTCACTTATACATCACTCTTTCCTAAAAAGAACAGTGTGGTAAGATATAATGAGGAGGTGCCTGCCATTTTTATTGTAGATCTGATTGTCGCCCTCAAGGCCTTCAGCCCACGAATGATAACTTACTGGAACAAAAATGCTGGAGAAAATATTTAGGATTATGGGAAAAGGGCAGGAGGAGAGGCCTCTAATACATAGAAACATAGGAAATAGCTGCAGGAGGAGGCCATTTGGCCCTTCGAGCCAGCACCGTCTGCTATCAATAACCCGTGCCTGCCTTCTCCCCATATCCCTTGACTCCACTAGCCCCTAGAGCTCTATCCAACTCTCTCTTAAATCCATCCAGTGATTTGGCCTCCACTGCCCTCTGTGGCAGGGAATTCCATAAATTCACAACTCTCTGGGTAAAGAAGTTTTTTCTCACCTCAGTCTTAAATTACCTCCCCTTTATTCTAAGACTGTGGCCCCTGGTTCTGGACTCGCCCAACATTGGGAACATTTTTCCTACATCTAGCTTGTCCAGTCCTTTTATAATTTTATATGTTTCTATAAGATTCCCCCTCATTCTTCTAAACTCTGGTGAATACAAGCCTAGTTTTTTCAATCTTTCCTCATATGACTAGTGATAGTCATATGAGGAAAGATTGACTAGTGGGGTACCGCAGGGCTCAGTGCTGGGACCCCAGCTATTTACAATATATATTAATGATCTGGATGAGGGAATTGAAGGCAATATCTCCAAGTTTGCGGATGACACTAAGCTGGGGGGCAGTGTTAGCTGTGAGGAGGATGCTAGGAGACTGCAAGGTGACTTGGATAGGCTGGGTGAGTGGGCAAATGTTTGGCAGATGCAGTATAATGTGGATAAATGTGAGACCTGGGTGTCATGGTACACCAGTCATTGAAAGTAGGCATGCAGGTGCAGCAGGCAGTGAAAAAAGCGAATGGTATGTTAGCTTTCATAGCAAAAGGATTTGAGTACAGGAGCAGGGAGGTTCTACTTCAGTTGTACAGGGTCTTGGTGAGACCACACCTGGAGTATTGCGTACAGTTTTGGTCTCCAAATCTAAGGAAGGACATTATTGCCATAGAGGGAGTGCAGAGAAGGTTCACCAGACTGATTCCTGGGATGTCAGGACTGTCTTATGAAGAAAGACTGGATAGACTCGGTTTATACTCTCTGGAATTTAGGAGATTGAGAGGGGATCTTATAGAAACTTACAAAATTCTTAAGGGGTTGGACAGGCTAGATGCAGGAAGATTGTTCCTGATGTTGGGGAAGTCCAGGACAAGGGGTCACAGCTTAAGGATAAGGGGGAAATCCTTTAAGACCGAGATGAGAAAGACTTTTTTCACGCAGAGAGTGGTGAGTCTCTGGAACTCTCTGCCACAGAGGGTAGTTGAGGCCAGTTAATTGGCTATATTTAAGAGTGAGTTGGATGTGGCCCTTGTGGCTAAGGGGATCAGAGGGTATGGAGAGAAGGCAGGTACGGGATACTGAGTTGGATGATCAGCCATGATCATATTGAATGGCGGTGCAGGCTCGAAGGGCTGAATGGCCTACTCCTGCACCTAATTTCTATGTTTCTATGTTTCTATGACAGTACCGCCATCCCAGGGATCAATCTCGTGAACCTACGCTGCACTGTCTCAATCACAAGGATGTCCTTCCTCAAATTAGGTGACCAAAACTGTACACAATACTCCAGATGTGGTCTCACCAGAGCCCTATACAACTGCAGAAGAACCTCTTTACTCCTATACTGAAATCCTCTTGTTATGAAGGCCAACATTCCATTAGCTTTCTTCACTGCCTGCTGTACCTGTAAGCCAACTTTCAGTGACCGGTGTACAAGGACACCCACGGCTCGCTGTACCTCCCCCTTACCTAACCTAACCCCATTGAGATAATAATCTGCCCCCTTGTTTTTGCCACCAAAGTGGATAACCTCACATTTATCTATATTATACTGCATCTGCCACGCATCTGATCACTCACTCAACCTGTTCAAGTCCCTCTGCAACCTCCTAACATCCTCTTCACAGTTCACACTGCCACCCAGCTTTGTGTCATCCGCAAACTTGCTAGTGTTGCTCCTAATTCCCTCTTCCAAATCATTAATATATATGGTAAACAGTTGCGGCCCCAACACCGAGTCTTGCGGCACTCCACTCGCCACTGCCTGCCATTCTGAAAAGGACCCGTTCACTCCTACTCTTTGCTTCCGGTCTATCAACCAATTTTCTATTCATGTCAACACCCTACCCCCAATACCATGTGGTCTAATTTTAGTCACCAGTCTGCGGGACCTTATCAAAGGCTTTCTGAAAGTCTAGATACACTACATCTGCTGGCATCCCTTCATCCATTTTACTTGTCACTTCCTCAAAAAAATCCAGAAGTTTAGTCAAGCATGATTTCCCTTTCATAAATTCATATTGACTTGGACTAATGCTTTTACTGCTATCCAAATGCTCCATTATTACCTCTTTAATAATTGACTCCAGCATCTTTCCCACCACCGAAGTCAGGCTAACTGGTCTGTAATCCCCCATTTTCTCTCTTGCTCCTTTCTTGAAAAGTGGGATAACATTAGCTATCCTCCAATCCACAGGAACTGATCCTGAATCTATTGAACATTGGAAAATGATCACCAATGCGTCCACTATTTCTAGAGCCACCTCCCTGTGGACCCTGGGATGCAGACCATCAGGCCCTGGGGATTTATCATCCTTCAGTCCCATTAGCCTACCCAATACTATTTCTTGCCTAATGAAAATTTATTTCAGTTCCTCTACCCCCTTAGATCTTCTGCCCTCCAGTACATCTGGGAGATTGTTTGTGTCTTCCTTAGTGAAGACAGATCCGAAGTACCTATTCAACTCTTCTGCCATTTCCTTGTTGCCCATAATTATTTCACCCCTGTCTGCCTTCAAGGGACCCACATTTGACTTTGCTATTCTTTTTCCCTTAACATATCTAAAGAAGCTTTTACTGTCCTTCTTTATATTCCTGGCCAGTTTCCCCTCATACTTCATCTTTACAGCCCGCAATACAACAGATGCACAGCTGATTTCATCCCTTTTCAAACTCTCCAGAATCACGATAATTCCCTCATCTGATGCACCACCGACTTGACCACTCAATGGATTATCCTTTCCTTCTCCGGTTTAGAGCCTTCCCTTCCTGGCCTTCTCCTTTCAGCATTCACCATCACACATTCATCAGGTATTTTCCTGATCTAAAGCAGAAAAGTCAACATTGCATATTGTACACCCCCCTTTCCTCACTATCCATTTCTGCAAAGACATCAACCAGCAATTGTTTTGTATTTAATTTGTATATTGTATCCACTACTTGCAACACAGTCTTCTTTGAGTTAAGTTTGAGAATGAAACTTCAACAAGCACTTTAATTCTCCTTGCCACATCAACGTATGGATGCCGACACTATATTTCACAAATAATGGACAGATTGTGAGCAGGGAATGAAGTGGGTGTGATTTGTGGGAGGATTAGTTCGGGAAGGACATGTTTGCCTCACCAGCAATCTTCCAGTGGTTCCTGGAAGAACTGATCAGAGAGGTCACTCTGAGACTCATTTCCTAGAAACATAGAAAAATAGATGCAGGAGTAGGCTATTCGGCCCTTCGAACCAGCACCACCATTCAATATCATGGCTGATCATCTAAAATTAGTACCCCGTTCCAGCTTTTTCCCATATCCGTTGATTCCTTTAGCCCTAAGAGCTAAATCTAACTCTCTCTTGAAAACATCCAGTGAATAGGCCTCCACTGCCTCCTGTGGCAGAGAATGGCCACAGATTCACAACTGTCTGGATGAAGAAGTTTGTCCTCATCTCAGTCCTAAATGGTCTACCCCTTACTCTTAGACTGTGACCCCTGGTTCTGGACTCCCCAACATCGGGAACATTTTTCCTGCATTTCACCTGTCCATTCCTTTTAGAATCTTATATGTTTCTATAAGATCCCCTCTCATCCCTCTAAATTCCAGTGAATACAAGCACGGTGGATCTATTCTTTCATCATATGTCATATTTCAATTTGTTTCAAAGGTCAGGAGTGAGCTAGAGCGCTCACCAGTGACCATATTTTTCTGAACCACGTGACTCCACTCCCGGCAAAATATGGTTCCAGAGTTATTTCGTTTTGTGCCAATCAGGAACTTGCAAGTCAGTCCACTTCCTTCCAGTTCACACTGCCGGATCCTTCCAATGGACCAACCCTGTTTCATTTCTCTCTCTCTCTCTCTCTTCTCTCTCTCTCTCTCTCCTTTCTTCTCGCACTCCTCCACCAGTCACTACTTGTTCCTCCCTTCTTCCTCTTTCAGCTGCAGCACCCAACTTGCTATGTCAGCATATTACACAATGCCACCAGATGTTTAATTTAATGTTACAGCAATGGGGTGGGAAGGCAGCAGGAGCCGTGATCAGCTGTGATGAAATCCTGCAGCAAAAATGACACGTTCTCCATAGATTGTGGCAAGGCCTGCATGCTATAACGGGCTACAATGCATAGGTGGCAGAATCGTTGGTGGCAATAGGTCCCTCCCTGATTAACAATACATTCTAATGCCCGCTTTGAATATAATGCCACTCACTACACCAGTCTCAGGTGCGCCTGTACCTATGGTTACTGTGGCAGAATCGTAAGATCATCCTTCTGAGAGTGAAACCATTGAAAGCAACTGGTCCAGATGTAGTCATTGGCCACATCCTTAGGACCTGCGTGGATCATCTGGGAGAGGTATTCACAGACATCTTTGACCTCACTGCTCCATTCTGAGTTCCCCACTTGGCTCAAAAAGACCACTATGTTTCCGGTGCAAAAGAAAAGTAAGGTAGCGTGCCTTAATGACTACCATCCAACCTCCCTGAAGTAAGTGCTTCAAGAGACTGTTGTTGGCGCACATTAATTACAGCCTCCCAGCCAGCCTTGATTTACCGCAGTTTGCTTACAAGATCCATAGCAGACGCATCTCCCTGATGCTTAATTCATCTCTGGAACACCTACGTGACAAGGACTCCTACATTGGACTCCTATTTATCGACTATAGCTCCGCCTCTCACATCATAATCCTATCAAAACATCTCCAATCTCTTGGACCCCTCCTCTGCCACTGTATCCTTGACTTTCTGATCCACAGACCACAATCAATGAGGATAGGTGACTAAACCTCCTACAACAATTATCAACACCGGTGCTCTGCAATAATGCATCTTCAGACACCTACTATACTTATATATACACTCACAACTCTATGGTCAAATTCTGTTCTAACTCTACCTACAAGTTTGCAGAAGACACCACTGTGGTGGACTGAATCACAATCAGAGACAAGATGGAATACAGAAAGAGATAGATACAGAAAGAGATAGATAACATGGTGTCAGGACAATAATCTCTCCCTGAATGTCAGCATGACAGTAAGCTGGTTATCAATTCTGGAAGCATGGTGGAGTACATGCCCCAATCAGCATCAATGATGTACAAGTGAAAATGGCTGACAGCCATTCCTTGGCATTAACGTTAACAAATGATCCTTCATCCATACTGAAGAGGCACACAAACACCTCCTCAAGAGACGTAGGAAATTTGGCACATCTCCAGTGATTCGTACGAACACCTACAGATGTATCACAGAAAACATACTGTTGGGTTGCATCACAGCTTGGTTTGGGAACAGTTCTGTCCAAGACTGCATGAAAAAGGAGAGTTGTAAATGTAGCCCAACCCATCACACAGACCAGACTTACCACTCTATCCACACTTCACACTGCCTCAAAAAAACAGCCAACATAATCAAAGACTTGTCTCACCCCTGGTCATTCCTACTTTTCCCTGCTTCTGTCCAGAAGAAGGTACAGAAGCTTGAAAGTGCCCACCACTAGACTTGGGAACGTCTTCCCCTCTGTTGTCAAGCTTCTGAACGGTCCTTCCATAAGCTGCCTGATTCACTTCACATGGTTTTCAAATTTGTTTACAAATAAAAAACTGAAAAATGTGGCGTGCAAAAGTATTCAGCCCCCTTTACTCTGATACCCCTAAATAAAATCCAGTGCAACCAATTGCCTTCAGAAGTCACCTAATTAGTAAATAGAGTCCACTTGTGTGTAATCTAATCTCAGTATAAATACAGCTGCTCTGTGAAGGCCTCAGAGGTTTATTAGAGAACATTAGTATACAAACAGCATCATGAAGCCCAAGGAACACACCAGACAGGTCAGGGATAAAGTTGTGGAGAAGTTTAAAGCAGGTTAGGTTATAAAAAAATATCCGAAGCTTTGAACATCTCACGGAGCACTGTTCAATCCATCATCCAAAAATGGAAAGAGTATGGCACAACTGCAAACCTACCAAGACATGGCCGTCCACCTAAACTGACAGGCCGGGCAAGGAGAGCATTGATCAGAGAAGCAGCCAAGAGGCCCATGGTAACTCTGGAGGAGCTGCAGAGATCCACAGCTCAGGTGGGAGAATCTGTCCACAGGACAACTATTAGTTGTGCACTCCACAAATCGGGCCTTTATGGAAGAGTGGCAAGAAGAAAGCCATTGTTGAAACAAAGCCATAAGAAGTCCCGTTTGCCACAAGCCATGTGGGGGGCACAGCAAACATGTGGAGGAAGGTGCTCTGGTCTGATGAGACCAAAATTGAAGTTTTTGGCCTAAATGCAAAATGCTATGTGTGTCGGAAAACTAACTGCACATCACCCTGAACACAACATCCCCACTGTGAAACATGGTGGTGGCAGCATCATGCTGTGGGGATGCTTTTCTTCAGCAGGGACAGGGAAGCTGGTCAGAGTTGATGGGAAGATGGATGCAGCCAAATACAGGGCAATCTTGGAAGAAAACCTGATGGAGTCTGCAAAAGACTTGAGACTGGGGCAGAGGTTCACCTTCCAGCAGGACAACGACCCATACAGCCAGAGCTACAATGGAATGGTTTAGGTCAAAGCATATTTCATGTGTTAGAATGGTCCAGTCAAATTCCAGACCTAAATCCAATTGAGAATCTCTGGCAAGACTTGAAAATTGCTGTTCACAGACGCTCTCCATCCAATCTGACTGAGCTTGAGCTATTTTGCAAAGAAGAATGGACAAAAATTTCCGTCTCTAGGTGTGCAAAGCTGGTAGAGACATACCCCAAAAGACTTGCAGCTGTAATTGCAGCGAAAGGTGGTTCTACAAAGTATTGACTCAGGGGGGCTGAATACTTTTGCACCCCATTTTTCAGTTTTTTATTTGTAATAAAATTTGGAAACCATGTATCATTTTCCTTCCACTTCACAATTATGCACCACTTTGTGTTGGTCTATCACATAAAATCCCAATAAAATACATTTACGTTTGTGGTTGTAACGTGACAAAATATGGAAAAGTTCAAGGGGTATGAAAACCTTTGCAAGCCACTGTATATATCTGCTACACATCATGTTGATCTGTCCTACGTCTGAATGAATCATTTGCAGCTTTCAACCAATCTCAGAAATGCCAATATTCCAATCATGTTCCTTTTCCATTTCTATTCAAAGGCGGTATTTTATTTGGTATTAGTTGTTATTCTGTTATATTTGGGTTCAATCCTGACTCCGGGTGCTGTCTGTGCAGAGTTTTAACATTCTCCCTGTGACTGGGGATTTTCTCCGGGTACTCTGGCTTTCACCCACATTCCAAAGAATTTGTAGGTTCATTGCCTTCTGTATATTACCTCTAGTGCGATAATGAAACATATAATATTGTTAAGGGGTTGGACAGGCTAGAGGCAGGAAACATGTTCCCGATGTTGGGGGAGTCCAGAACATTAAGGGGTAAAGCCATTTAGAATAAGGGGTAAGCCATTTGGAACAGAGACGAGGAAACACTTTTTCCTCACAGAGAGTTGTTAGTCTGTGGAATTCTCTGCCTCAGAAGGTGGTGGAGGCCAGTTCTCTGGATACTTTCAAGAGAGAGCTAGATAGGGCTCTTAAAGAGCAGAGTCAGGGGATATGGGGAGAAGGCAGGAACGGGGTACTGATTGGGGATGATCAGCCATGATCACATTGAATGGCGGTGCTGGCTCGAAGGGTCGAATGGCCTACTCCTGCACCTTTTGTCTATTGTCTAGTGTCTAATGCAGAACTAGTGTCCGATGATCGTGTGGACTCGATGGACAGTGTCTGTTTCCACGCTGTATCTCTAAACTAAATACAGACTTCATCCAAGTATTTTAATAATTGGTGCAATCTTTTACCAAGGGCTACCTCAATTTAAAAATGAACATGTAATTGTTTCAGTTTCAAACAACTTGTAAATTCTTTGAAGTTTGTAAAATTTAAAGACTGCACTGTACCATGGACTGAAGCTCTCCAATATGGGCAGAGTGTGGTGTCTTGGAGAGCAAGCAGAGAACAGGTGGAGCAGGAGAATCTGTTCAAGGAGGGAGGTAGAAGAGTGACAGAATTCTTGGCAGGTGGCTGTAAACGTTCAGGTGTCTACGGAGCAGTATTCCTCCCTGAACCTTAGCGTGGAAAAGTGCATGAGACTTTGCCTCTGAATTCTGACATCTGCTTTTGCCATAGCCATAACATGGAGGCCTAGTGGACATGACTGTTACTGTCATGTTGCTTCTGAACAGTGACTGAAAAAATCAGCAACTTCTCGGAGTTTGTTATCCACTGACGCATGAAGGAGATCACTAATGCTGAGCACATTTTATTATCTCATGTCGGAGGGCATTTGGCAAAGTGGTGTCATGCAGGCCAATGCATTTCAATGTATTACAGATTTATTCCTCTATCTACATTTCAGTCACCATGGGAAACCACCGGAAAGATACTGAACATTAAGGGCGATTCAGTGACAAGATTTTCTCTTGATTTGGATGTGCAAACAATGAATTGCATGCCCAAAAGGAATACCAGATGCCACACAAAGTGTGATAGGACAGACCACTATATGCAAAAATAACCAAGCTCATACCAAGAAAGCATAGAGGTGCCATTGTTCATGATGTTAAACTAAGGTCTAAGATAGTCCCAAACTACTATTTCAGAGAATGACAGGGGGAATCCTAGCCGATAATTATCCTTTAATTAACATCACCAAATATAAACTGAAAACAGACCCCTGCAGATGTGGCAAATTTGAAGTAAAAAACAAACAAAATGTGAAGTCCTAATTTGGCAAAAAGATGAACTTAATGTTTCCTCCACAGATGAGGCCTAACCTCATGAGTATTTACAGTATTTTCTGTTACTAAAATATATGATCTGGTGATCATATATTGGTGATTAGTGCTGTTTTTAGAAGAGAGTGTTTTTAATAACAGTAACAACCAGCATTTATCTTCAAAATAATGAAATGTTATTGAGCACTTTGGAGTACTACTGAACCAAAATAATTATTGGCTGTACAGCAACATGAAACGTCATAAGGTTATGTGTCCAAATGATTATAAGTTTTGCTTTTTCTTTATTTGAGTCTACCATTCTTGCACATCTTTTATGTTTCCTAAAATAACCCACAAATGTCTTTTCTATAACATACTCGACAGAGGAAAAAAGTTAAATGATGAGTGATCAATCAACAAAATCAACTCTATCATGAATTTTGTCCTTTTACAAAACTGAGATCGGCAAGCTAACAAAACCACTTATCATGTACTCACCCATTTTCATCGGGTGTGGCTGCTGTCACTTTTGTCAGTATTTTCCTTGCTATGTTTTAAGAAATCAATTAATATTTTTACTAGTAGCAGATTTAATTATGTGCCTGTCTAAAATACAAAAGGAACTGTGGTGTGAGAAGTTACTAGAGGGTAAGTTTTGATATTAATTACCATTAATATTACAAATGACGAAAAATGTTTAGGATTGCAAGGTCAAATAATGATCTTGCTTAAAATGGGTAATGGGGATTCAGCAGAAGGCAAGGATTATCCATCCAGTTGTGGGAGTTTATCTGTTAATTGGATACATTTACTGAGCTACTACCAACACCAGTAATGTTAACATTTTTTGCCCCATTTGAAGCTCTCCCACTTGGATTTAAAGACAACAAGATAAATATTCAATTCTAAATATAGTTGTTTCACAAATATTTAACACTTAATGGTGCAAAAACAATTTATACACAAAATTATAACATTTTAGATAAACTAAAGGTTAGTTGTTAACCCAAGATAATACATTTCTACTGACAATCTAATTTCCTCAGTAACTTAACGCAGTTAGTTTCCTAATGAAGCCACAAGTAAACATTAATTAAATAAAAATAAACAGGAAATTAAGCTTCCTTATGTTTTTTTTAAGACATTATTTGACAAAAAGTGTGAATTTGACAAAAAAATACAGTAAATATAAATGAGAAATTCTTCAATACAGAGGCCATTAATGACCTTTACTTTGTACATTTAACAACTACCATCGATAGTACCATGCTGGAGTGGTTTTGCTGCAATCAGCCACTTAAAAGACCAAGGATCATCAATTTATGATGCATTTGTAAAAATATTTATTTTTTCTCATTTGACTTAATAGGTGCGTGGCATGCATTTTATGAATCCTGCTTCAGCTTAATGTCAGATTTGAGAGAAGTGAACATGCTGTGCAAATGCATGCATAAACAGATTCTAATTAAGGTCCACGTTGATTTGAATACAGCCTTTCTTATTGAGGTATTCCTCCGCCTGGCTTTCACAGACATGAATAGTTCTAAACCTATTTTCCACATCTCTACTGCTGACGACAATATTCATCCACATTTGCTTCATTCCCATGTTCATTGTCTGTAGCCCTGCAAATTAGTTCCCCTCAAGTATCTATCTAATTCCCTTTAGGACTTTGATTGACTATTTGTGCCAACCTTCGGTTCCAAATCACAGCCACGTTTCACAAAAAACACAGAACTCCCTACTGCCCACACTTTCTTATGCCCTTCACTTTGAATCCATGTCCCCTTTTGAACAATCTAATCCCCCTCTTTCCATCACCTTCTCCAGCTTAATCTTTTGTTGAAATCCTTTCTTCCAGCTGCCATTCTAAATTCCTTTGTCATCTCACTTGGACATTCTTTCCAAATATCATGACCGGAACTGTATGCAATCTTTTGTGATTTATATATACATTTAACATTACTTCCCTAGTTTTGTACTTGAAACCCCTGTATTATTGGAGTGGCCTTTAAAATATGTTGAGAGGGTGGAGCAGGAAGACTGCTACTTTACTAAATGTGTCATAACAAAAGAGACTGGTGCATCCATTGCTCATATTCTCATGCTAATGTTGTCCAGTTAACATTTGCACACATTTATGCATGTTACATACTTATATGTACAATTGGTGTACAATTTTGGTCGCCTAGTTATAGGAAGGATGTCAACAAAATAGAGAGAGTACAGAGGAGATTTACTAGAATGTTGCCAGGGTTCCAGCAACTATGTTACAGAGAAAGGTTGAACAAGTTAGGTCTTTATTCTTTGGAGCGCAGAAGGTTAAGGGGGGACTTGATTGAGGTCTTTAAAATTATGAAAGGGATAGACAGAGTTGACGTGGATAAGCTTTTCCCATTGAGGGTAGGGAAGATTCAAACAAGAGGGCATGACATGAGAATTAAGGGACAGAAGTTTAGGGGTAACGTGAGGGGGAACTTCTTTACTCAGAGGGTGGTGGCTGTGTGGAATGAGCTTCCAGCAGAGGTGGTGGAGGCAGGATCGATTTTAACATTTAAAAGTAAAGTGGATAGGTATATGGACGTGAAGGGAATGGAGGGGTATGGTCTGAGTGCAGGTAGATGGGACTAGGGGAAAACAAATGGTCGGCACGGACTGGAAGGGCCGAGAGGGCCTGTCTCCGTGCTGTAATTGTTATATGGTTATATGCAAGATCATCAGACTTTTCATGTTACATTTTGTTTTGGTTACTTTGAAATATCTCAGCTGCCACTTGTATAGTTATTGCAGTGGCTGCTTGGAGCCACTACAATAACTGTACAAAGATAAAATGTTTCCAAAATTGGAATGACCAAGGATAATGTGCTGCTTGCTGCAGCTGGTGAAAATGATGAAGGATGAATTTTGAATAGAACTGTTTGAAGAGGAATGGCTGTTTGGCAGATTCTAGAAAGGAATCCATAGATACAAAATTGAAAGTAGAGTAAACAAAAAAAAAGAATTGATTTCAAGAGCGGCACAGTGGTACTGCTGGTTGAGTTGCTGCCTCAGTAGCAGAAAAAGGAGCTCGATCCTGATCTCGGGTGTTGTCTGCGTGGAGTTTGCACGTTCTCCCTGTGACCATGTGGGTTTCCTCCGGGTGCTCCGGTTTCCACCCATATCTCAGACATGCCGGTTTATACATTAATTGGCCTCTGTAAATTGCCCCTAGGGTGTAAGGAGTGGATGAGAAAGTGGGATAACGTAGAACCAGAGGGAACTAGACTGATGATCGGCAGGGGGAGAAGAGAAGTTATTCAGACAGGTCGGAATGTGCAGACACATGGCAGAAGAAATTGAAAACAACAAAGTATGAAAAGATACATTTGTTAGAAATGTGGGGAAGGTGGATATATGCCACATTATACAATTTGAAAACTGGATATACAGTGGCTTGCAAAAGTATTCATACCCCTTGAACTTTTCCACATTTTGTCACGTTACAACCACAAACGTAAATGTATTTAATTGGGAATTTATGTGATAGACCAACACAAAGTGGCACATAATTGTGAAGTGGAAGGAAAATGATACATGGTTTTCAAATTTGTTTACAAATAAAAAAACTGAAAAGTGTGGCGTGCAAAAGTATTCAGCCCCCTTTACTCTGATACACCTAAATAAAATCCAGTGCAACCAATTGCCTTCAGAAGTCACCTAATTAGTAAATAGAGTCCACTTGTGCGTAATCTAATCTCAGTATAAATACAGCCGTTCTGTGAAGGCCTCAGAAGTTTGTTAGAGAACATTAGTGAACAAACAACATCATGAAGCCCAAGGAACACACCAGACAGGTCAGGGATAAAGGTGTGGAGAAGTTTAAAGCAGGGTTAGGTTATAAAAAAATATCCCAAGCTTTGAACATCTCACGGAGCACTGTTCAATGCATCATCCGAAAATGGAAAGAGTATGGCACAACTGCAAACCTACCAAGACATGGCCGTCCACCTAAACTGACAGACCGGGCAAGGAGAGCATTGATCAGAGAAGCAGCCAAGAGGCCCATGGTAACTCTGGAGGAGCTGCAGAGATCCACCGCTCAGGTGGGAGAATCTGTCCACAGGACAACTATTAGTTGTGCATTCCACAAATCGGGCCTTTATGGAAGAGTGGCAAGAAGAAAGCCATTGTTGAAACAAAACCATAAGAAGTCCCAGTTTGCAATTTGCCACAACCATGTGGGGGGGGGGGGGGGGGGGGGGGGGGGGGGGGGGGGGGGCAGCAAACACGTGGAGGAAGGTGCTCTGGTCTGATGAGACCAAAATTGAGGTTTTTGGCCTAAATGTAAAACGCTATGTGTGGTGGAAAACTAACATTGCACATCACCCTGAACACACCATCCCCACTGTGAAACATGGTGGTGGCAGCATCATGCTGTGGGGATGCTTTTTTTCAGCAGGGACAGGGAAGCTAGTCAGAGTTGATGGGAAGATGGATGGAGCCAAATACAGGGCAATCTTGGAAGAAAACCTGCAAAAGACTTGAGACTGGGGCGGAGGTTCACCTTCCAGATGGACAACGACCCTAAAAATACAGCCAGAGCTTCAATGGAATGGTTTAGATCAAAGCATGTTCATGTGTTAGAATGGCCCAGTCAAAGTCCAGACCTAAATCCAATTGAGAATCTCTGGCAAGACTTGAAAATTGCTGTTCACAGACGCTCTCCATCCAATCTGACCTAGCTTGAGCTATTTTGCAAAGAAGAATGGGCAAAAATTTCAGTCTCTAGATGTGCAAAGCTGGTAGAGACATACCCCAAAAGACTCGCAGCTGTAATTGCAGCTAAAGGTGGTTCTACAAAGTATTGACTCAGGGGGGCTGAATACTTTTGCACGCCACACTTTTCAGTTTTTTATTTGTAATATAATTTGGAAACCATGTATCATTTTCCTTCCACTTCACAATTATGCACCACTTTGTGTTGGTCTATCACATAAAATCCCAATAAAATACATTTACGTTTGTGGTTGTAACGTGACAAAATGTGGAAAAGTTCAAGGGGTATGAATACTTTTGCAAGCCACTGTATGTATATAGAGAGACGAGTGGTAGCAGGAAGGGTGGGGTTGCTTTGGGGATGCAGAGAGGAGGGACATAATGTACAAAACATAAGTTATGCTAACCCCATATAAATGGTAGTTTGGCTCCAGCTTGGGTATTGCATTCAATTCTAGGCATTACATTTTAAAAGGACACTAAAACATCGTTTTTTTACAAGAATAATCCCTTGTAGGGAAGAGTTACAGCTATGTGCACAGGACAAAATGAACGATTGTTCTCAGAAAAAGCAAGAACTTTTACAGAGATATTCAAAGTCATTATGGCTGAAGGATGAAAAATTTAAGGCAAATGAAGCTGAGGCAGTGGGGAAACATTGTTAAGGGCCTGACCCACTTTCACAACCTTTTTTACTCGCGGACATTTTTCATCATGCTAGAAAAACGCCCCGACCTACTTGATGCCGCGAGTACCTACGACTAGCATCACGGCCTGCTACGACCTACCTGCGACCTCCTACGACCATGCTACGAGTATGAGTCAAGAGCAAACTCGGCAGAGGTCGTGAATTAAGTTGTGAAAGTAGGACAGGCCCTTTAGGTAACAGCAGTGATGATTTGAATGTTCTCAAAAGAAATTTGAAATACTTGAAACAGACAGGAATCAGAAATAAAAGATAAATATGAGGGGAATGAGATAAGTATATGTCCCAACATGGGCTCAATGGAATGAATGGCCTATGTGCCACACAATTCTGTGATCATAATTCTGATGGTCTCTTAATGGTCAACAATGGCCTCTTTTAGTTTTACCTTTAGGTTCCATATTGTCATGTGTATCGAGGTACAGTGGAAAACCTTGTTTTGCAATCACGACAAGATCCAATCACATCAGATAATATTATGCAATGAAGTCACATTCATGTACAATAGGCCGAGCAATGGGGAATATGCAGAGTGCAGAATGTAACTCTCAGCTTCAGTTCCATGGACAAAGTCCAATGTTCGCAGTGGGAAGAGGTGAAACGGACAGTAACCTAGCTTATGGTCAGGAGAAGGTAAAATTTTGCTTAGTAATCTATCAAGAAGCTTAAATTTGCATGAAATGAATCAGATGAAGAATGACAGACAACATTTTATATAGCATCTCTTATGATTAGGTATATTTTGATTAAAAGAAAGAAAATATTTAGGAGTCCACGACTTACATTTTGCTTATAGGACTCCTTGTTCTTAGAAAACTATTCATTTGTCTACCAAAACAAATGATACTTTTGACAGAACTCTATCTCTGCTACATTGACGACTGCTTTGGTGCTACCTCCTGCACCCATGCAGAAATGACTGACTTCATCCATTTCACCACTAACTTCCATCCGGCACGCAAATTCACCTGGACCATATCCGACATCTGCCTACCGTTTCTAGACCTCATTATCTCCATCGCAGGTAACAGACTACTGACCGATATCTACTACAAACCCACTGACTCCCATGGCTATCTGGACTACACTTCTTCCCACCCTGCTTCTTGTAAGGACTCTATCCCCTACTGTCAATTCCCCAGTCTACGCCGGATCTGCACCCAGGATGAGGTGTTCCAAACCAGGGCATCGGAGATGTCCTTCTTCTGTAGGGAACGGGGTTTCCCCTCTTCGACTATAGATGAGGCTCTCACCAGGGTCTCTTCTATATCCCGTAGCTCCGCTCTCACTCCCCATCACCCCACTCGTAACAAGGGCAGAGTCCCCATTGTCCTCATCTTCCACCCTACCAGCCGTCATATACAACAGATAATCAACCAACATTTTTGCCACCTCCAACGGGATCCCACCACTAGCCACATCTTCCCATCTCCTCCCCTTTCGGCTTTCCACGGAGACCGCTCCCTCCGTAACTCCCTGGTCAATTCATCCCTTCCCACCCAAACCACCCCCTCCCCTGGTACTTTCCCCTTGCAACCGCAGGTAATGCTACACTTGTCGCTTTACCTCACCCCTTGACTCCATCCAAGGACCTAAGCAGCCTATCCAGGTGAGGCAGAGGTTCACCTGCACCTCCTCCAACCTCATCTATTGCATCCGCTGCTCTAGGTGTCAACTGCTCTACATCGGTGAGACCAAGCGCAGGCTTGGCGATCGCTTCGCCCAACACCTCCGCACAGTTCGCAATAACCAACTTGATCTCGCGGTGGCTCAGCACTTCAACTGCCCCTCCCATTCCGAATCCGACCTTTCTGTCCTGGGCCTCCTCCATGGCCAGAGTGAGTTCCAACGCAAATTGGAGGAGCAGCACCTCATATTTCGCTTGGGTAATTTACATCCCAGTGGTATGAATATTGACCTCCAATTTCAGGTAGTCCTTGCTTTCTCCCTCCTTCCTCTTCCTGTCCTAGCTCCCCCACAACCCACTGTCTCCACCTCTTCCTTCCTTCTTCCCCCCCCCCATCCCACATCAGTCTGAAGAAGGGTCCCAACCCGAAACGACACCTATTTCTTCGCTCCATAGATGCTGCCTCACCCGCTGAGTTTCTCTAGCATTGTTGTCTACCTATGACAGAAATGCTCTATCTGAGTTAATCTAATTTCTTGTGCTACAGCTTTTGAGTCAATCTTTTAATGTCAACATTTATAATATAAATATCTTCTGCCAACACTTTTCTGTCAGACAATAAATTCAGGCATCCGGTCACTGCTGAGAGCTATTAGCTCCTGAATTCCACATAACTCAATGGTAAACGCAGGACTTCCATATGAAGAAAGACTGGATAGACTCGGCTTGCACTCGCTGGAATTTAGAAGATTGAGGGGGGATCTTATAGAGGCTTACAAAATTCTTAAGGGGGTGGACAGGCTAAATGCAGGAAGATTGTTCCCGATGTTGGGGAACTCCAGAACAAGGGGTCACAGTTTAAGGATAAGAGGGAAGTCTTTTAGGACCGAGATGAGAAGACCTTTTTTCACACAGAGAGTGGTAAGTCTGTGGAATTCTCTGCCACAGAAGGTAGTTGAGGCCAGTTCATTGGATATATTTAAGAGGGAGTTAGATGTGGCCCTTGTGGCTAAAGGGATCAGGGGATACTGAGCCATGATCATATTGAATGGCTGTGCAGGCTTGAAGGGCCGAATGGCCTATCCTGCACCTATTTTCTATGTTTCTATGTAAACAACTCTGCATCCAGCTAACTGTAACCCAATTTTTCATACACAACTTAGATATTCGTATGCACATCTCTTGCCCTATTCCTCTTCCTGTGTACACTCGCTTTGTTTTGATGTTTTCTCACTTCTCTTTTAGCCATCCATCCGGTTATGTAATGTAACCTTAAATTTTATTTCCCACTTTCAAGCCCCATTTAATATTTTCATTCCTCCTTGTGCACATCAGCTTGCATTTCTTACCAGCCGACAACTGACTGTAAACTGAGGCGGTATTTCATCATTCTCTGTAAGCTGTTGGTCCCAAAGCCTGCATTAATTCCCTTCCAATTTCACAACCTGCTTTTGAAATTGATTGAAATGCCTTCTACCTGTACATGGATCTTTTCTGTTTTGCCTCAGTGCATCCTGGATTAAATATTAAATATGTCCAGACCAAGATATCCTCCAGCTCTGCCATCTGGCCTTGTGTGATTTGACCTTTTGAACCAGATCGGGCTTTGCTCCGGCATAGACCTCGAGGAGGGGTGAAGCATGATGGGGAAGGAACTGGTTGAGGGAGAGGGAGGAGTGGAGTTAGGAGGCAGAAGCAGGTGGCTGGTAGGAGTCAATGAAAAGCCAAGCGAGGCAAAGATACACGTGTATTGCAACGGGTTGCCACCACTGGGCACATCTCCTCACCCTATCCCTTCCGCATGGACCGCCGTCCCCTTGACTCCATTGTCAACTCCTCCTGCTCAACGGATGCAGGGATAGACCCAAAATGGTGGAGAAACTCAGCGGGTCAGGCAGCATCACTGTATAGGTGACGTTTCGGGTTGTAACCCTTCATCAGCTTGAAAGAAAGAGGGGGGGGGGGGGGAACTAGAGAAGCGAGAAAAGGCCAGGACAAATCCGGGCCAGTAACAGATGACCTCAGGAAGGGTGGAGTCCATGATGGCCTACTGTTGGCTGGGGAAGATGTGCTACCGAGAGGGATACAAAGATGTAAACAGTAGAACTAGTAGGACGTCTAGGGTAGGGGAGGGATTGCAGGAGTTTCTTGAACTCAATAAATCCTTTCCCTCCAGATGCTGCTCAACTCGCTGAGGAGTTCAACATTTTCAGTCTCTTGTTCTAACACAAAAATCTAGTTCCAGATTTTGAAACAGAACATACTTTGACTATCTTTAGCCCATCTACAACATAAACCATTTTCCTACCTGTGATATCTAATACTCTCATATCCTCCACTCATCATATGTTCCATTTTGCTATCCTATCCAGTGCCAAATACCACTAATTGCCACCATATATACAACTTGCAATGGGGATAGTAACAGCAATAGACACATATTTGCTCTGAGTAAATGTCAGTTTGAAGAAATCCCCCCCCCTGCAGCCGCAGAGCATTGCTCGATCCTCTACTTCCTCATCAACAGATCACAATCTGTACAAATTGGCAGCAACCTTTCCTCCTCGATAACCATCAGCATAGTCATAAAGAATGGAAATAGACCCTTCAGCATACTTGCCCACGCCAACCAACATGCCTCACCTACACTATTCCCACTTGCCTGCGCTTGGTCCATAACCATCGAGACCTATCCTATCCATGTACCTGTCCAAATGTCTCTTAAATATTATGATAATACCTTACCTCAACTACCTCCTCCGGCAGCTCATTCCATATACCCACCACGCATTGTGTAAACAAATTAACCCTCAGGTTCCTATTAAATATTTCCCCCCACACCTTAAACCTATGTCCTCTGGATCTCGATTCCTCTACGCATATGGAAGATGGAAGACCAGTTTACTCCACCTCAATTTAAGATAGTGGAGTATCTTATTGGAGGATACAAATTGGCATAAAGAATCAGAGAATGAATAGTGGTGTTGACAAACATCTCCAGGCAAGAGCTAATCACTAACCTTGCAGTTGAGGGAGCCACCCCAAGAATGAGGTTCAAACAGAAACAGTGAGCAGGAGAGATAGTACCATGACTGTGTATATGCAGTTACTGGGGGCAATGGGAAAGACTTCTGGCCAGCTTGTTGAGTTCACTGTATGAAATTATGTAATCAACCTCACAAATTCAGACTGCTCTCCCACCATTTCAGTGTACCTTGAGAAAGGTATTTGACAAGGTGCCCCAGAAAATGCTGGTGCAGAAGATAAAAATTCATGGTATATGGGGAAGATTGCCAGCTTGGACTGAAGATTATTTTATACATAAAAGAGAGAGAGTTGGTCTTTTTCAGACTGGAAGAGTATAACCTAAGTATTTCTTCTTGTTTAAGAAAGAACTGCAGATGCTGGAAGGTAGACGCTGGAGAAACTCAGCGGGTGAGGCAGCATCTATGGAGCGAAGGAATAGGTGACGTTTCGGGTCAAGACCTTTCTTCAGACTAATGTGGGGGTGGGGGGGAGGGGCCGGGAAGAAGAAAGGAAGAGGCGGAGACAGTGGGAGAGCTGGGAAGGGGAGGGGAAGGACGGAGAAAGTAAGGACTATCTGAAATTGGAGGTCAATGTTCATACCACTGGGGTGTAAGCTACCCAAGCGAAATATGAGGTGCTGCTCCTCCAATTTGCGGTGGAACTCACTCTGGCCATGGAAGAGGCCCAGGACAGAAAGGTCGGATTTGGAATGGTAGGGGGAGTTGAAATGCTGAGCCACCACGAGATTAGGTTGGTTAATGCGAACTGTGCAGAGGTGTTGGGCGAAGCGATCGCCAAGCCTGCGCTTGGTCTCACCAATGTAGAGCTGTTGAGTGCTAGAGCAGCGGATGCAATAGATGAGGTTGGTGGAGGTGCAGGTGAACCTCTGCTTCACCTGGAAAGGCTGCTTAGGTCCTTGGATAGAGTCAAGGGGTGAAGTAAAGCGACAAGTGTAGCATTAGCTGCAGTTGCAAGGGAAAGTGCCAGAGTTTGGGTGGGAAGGGACGAATTGACCAAGGATTTACGGAGGGAGCGGTCTCTGCGGAAAGCCGAAAGGGAGGAGATGGGAAGATGTGGCCAGTGGTGGGATCCCGTTGGAGGTGGTGAAAATGTTGGAGGATTATCTGTTGTATGTGACGGCTGGTTGGGTGGAAGGTGAGGACAAAGGGGGACTATCCTTGTTATGAGTGGGGGGATGGGGAGTGAGAGCGGAGCTACGGGATATAGAAGAGACCCTGGTGAGAGCCTCATCTATAGTCGAAGAGGGGAACCCCCGTTCCCTGAAGAATGAGGACATCTCCGATGCCCTGGTTTGGAACACCTCATCCTGGGTGCAGATGCGGCGTAGACTGGGGAATTGACAGTAGGGGATAGAGTCCTTAGAGGAAGCAGGGTGGGAAGAAGTGTACTCCAGATAGCCATGGGAGTCAGTGGGTTTGTAGTAGATGTCGGTCAGTAGTCTGTTACCTGCGATGGAGATGGTGAGGTTAAGAAAGGGTATGGAGATATCGGCAACGGTCCAGGTGAAATGGATGAAGTATTTCTTCTTGGTCCTCAATTATTTATGATTTAAATTAATGATCTAGAGAAGGGGGCTGTTAGTTGTCAGTCTGCTGGCTTCTTGTTTTGATTATCAGGGGAAAATTTGCCAATGACAGGAAAATACGTCATAAGGGAGCATTGTCGCGAAGAGTATGTTTGCACTCGGCGATTGAACAGGTCGGATGAGCGGTCAGGAATTTGACAAATAGAATTTGATGTAGGAAAGTGTGACGTCATGAAATTCACTGAATTAGCAGGAATCGTCATTAATTCCCCTACACCACCTATCATTTCAGAACAGTGTCGCTGTCTCTATGGGTTCAAGGGGAAGCCTTTCATAGAAAAACATTCCAAGGTTGTTTCAGCTCATGGAGAGACACCAGTTTATTTAAGTATCATTCAAAACAATATTCTACTCCAGAAAAATATATCAGGCAGGCAGTAAAGAAAGCTAATGGAATGTTGGCCTTCATAACAAGAGGATTTCAGTATAGGAATAAAGAGGTTCTTCTGCAGTTGTATAGGGCTCTGGTGAGACCACATCTGGAGTATTGTGTATAGTTTTGGTCTCCTAATTTGAGGAAGGATATCCTTGTGATTGAGGCAGTGCAGAGTAGGTTCACGAGATTGATCCCTGGGATGGCGGGACTATCATATGAGGAAAGATTGAAAAGACTAGGCTTGTATTCACTGGAGTTTAGAAGGATGAGGGGAAGTCTTATAGAAACATATAAAATTATAAAAGGACTGGACAAGCTAGATGCAGGAAAAATGTTCCCAATGTTGGGTGAGTCCAGAACCAGGGGCCACAGTCTTAGGGAAGGTCATTTAAGACTGACGTGAGAAAAAACTTTTTTACCAAGAGATGGCGGTTGTGTCGAACGGCCGATGGTAAGGTCCATTCGAAAAAGAATGGACAGTTATCAGTTGAAAGTAGGGTTCACCTCACCAGTTCCAAAAAGGCAAAGAGGAGCCACAAGTGGACACAGACTTCAGGATCACTGAAGATGTTCTCAAATAATATTTTGTACAAATTGGAAGACATGTCAGAAGTGCCAATATTTCCAGAGGGAGGTTAATTTTAACATGTTGAGATGGTGATGTTGGATATGGCTCTTGAAGGGAAGTCACAAATCAATAAGTATTGATTAAGAAATGCCGCACGAGACACACAGTAAGGATGGATAACATCTGAGAAAGCCAACTGTCAGATAAAACATGTATTTATGTGTGAAAAACATTACACACCTTTTTGTTCAGACGAAAAATAGTGGTATAAGTAAATGTCATAATTATTTAGCATAACGGCATTGTCAGACATGATAAAAGCACAGGTGAAAGTTATTAATTTGTAAGAAGGTACTTTCGTTCTGAAGCTCTTGATGTTCACTAGAGCTTATTAGAATTATAATTCACCTGCCCCAATGCTGATATCCAACACATACATCTATTAAACTGTCCTTTCCTTGACACGAGTCTATTGTGCAATGTCTCTTCTACTTGCTTTCTGGCTTTGCCTTCAGTTGCCTTGGCTTCTTACTCTGATACTTTATTATTTCCGAACCCCCACCACAAATTCTCCTCTTATGAGTCTTTAAAAAATAATTATTTGTTGACTGCACGTTTTTTTTGAGAAATATCGTGCAGCTGGTCTCTACACATTTTTTTAAAGATATAGTGTTAACGTTGACTGCTATTATATTATATTTTTGAAATGAAAAGCCTCTGGCTCTGCTACCTCCTCCTCCCTGCTTCAGGAATCCTCCAGCTGCCCAGCTGTTAGCTGCTTATTCTGCTGCCCTACGCTGACACTCCACTTGAATTAACCACAGCTATCTTCCATTTCCTCTCCATCGTGAGACTTTATCCAAAATAACATCCCAGCCAAGGTCTCATATTCTTCTCTCCCAGCTATATATCATTTGATTATTACTTCCTTCCTCTGTGCCTTTGTCAGCTTTGGAATTCACAATGGCAATCTTTTATACTTTTTTCTCTTGCTTTCTTCACTTTTTATAATTTTCCTCACTGATTATCTTTTTTAATATATTTCTATTGTTGCATTCCTTACATTTGTTTACATTCCCTAGTGTAATTTTATCTTAAATATTATTTCCCGATGTTTATTGCTCCTAAATTCCGCTCTCCATTCTTTTTTTTGGAAGCTTGTTCCTCCACTGTCTGTTCAATCTCTGATAGTTTCCTCAACAACATATCTGACTTCTCAAATTGTCTGATTGACCTAGCACACCTACTAAATCCTGCAGGACTAGTGGTCATGGAATATCCCCATGTTGGTGTCGGTAACATTACGGGCAATAAGGTCATAAATGATAGGAGCATAATTAGGCCATTCAGCCCATCAAGTCTACTCCGCCGTTCAAACATGGCTGATCTATCTCTCCCTCCTAACCCCATTATCCTGTCTTCTCCCCATAACCCCTGACACCCGTACTAATCAAGAATCTATCTATTGGCAAATAATTCCACAGATTCACCACCTCTGTCTAAAGACATTCCTCCTCATCTCCTCAAAGGAATGACCTTTAATTCTAAGGCTATGACCTCTAGTCCTAGATACTCCCACAAACGGAAACATCCTCTCCATATCCACTCTATCCAAGCCTTTCACAATTCAATAAGTTTCAATGTGGTCCCCCATCCTTCTAAACTCCAGCGAGTACAAGCCATCAAACTCATCATACGTTAACCCACTCATTTCTGGGATAATTCTTGAAAATATTGTCGTCCGCAATTGAAATATTCTTTGTTATTTATGAATAGTGACTTCCTTTCTACCATAATGGGCCAGAACTCTTGAGCACATCACATCAATTTTCAGCACCTCTGTTCTTCTACTCTGACAGAGCAAGAACAGGATTCACTGATCCTCACATTCCATCTACCTGCCTCTGCATTCAACAGATCAACCATCGCAATTTCTGCCAACTTCAAAAAGACTCCACAACCAGTTATACCCTCTCCTCCTCTTGCACCATTATTCTAATTTCCCTTTCTTTGATCCAAATGGATAACTTCACATGCTTTCTGAACCATATAACCATATAACCATATAACAATTACAGCACGGAAACAGGCCCTCTCGGCCCTTCCAGTCCGTGCCGACCATTTGTTTTCCCCTAGTCCCATCTACCTGCTCCATTCCCTCCATCCCCTCCATTCCCTTCACGTCCATATACCTATCCACTTTACTTTTAAATGTTAAAATCGATCCTGCCTCCACCACTTCTGCTGGAAGCTCATTCCACACAGCCACCACCCTCTGAGTAAAGAAGTTCCCCCTCACGTTACCCCTAAACTTCTGTCCCTTAATTCTCATGTCATGCCCTCTTGTTTGAATCTTCCCTACCCTCAATGGGAAAAACGTATCCACGTCAACTCTGTCTATCCCTTTCATCATTTTAAAGACCTCAATCAAGTCCCCCCTTAATCTTCTGCGCTCCAAAGAATAAATACCTAACTTGTTCAACCTTTCTCTGTAACAGAGTTGCTGGAACCCTGGCAACATTCTAGTAAATCTCCTCTGTACTCTCTCTATTTTGTTGACATCCTTCCTATAACTAGGCGACCAAAATTGTACACCATACTCCAGAATTGGTCTTACCAATGCCTTGTACAATTTTAACATTACTTCCCTACTCCTATATTCAATGCTCTGATTTATAAAGGCCAGCACACCAAAGGCTTTCTTTACCACCCTATCTACATGCGATTCCACCTTCAGGGAACTATGCACAGTTATTCCTAGATCCCTCTGTTCCACAGTATTCCTCAATTCCCTACCATTTACCATGTACGTCCTATTTTGATTTGTCCTGCCAAGATGTAGCACTTCACACTTAACAGCATTAAACTCCATCTGCCATCTATCAGCCCACTTTTCCAAAAGGCCCTAAATCTCTCTGTAGACTTTGAAAATCTACTTCATTATCCACAACACCACCTATCTTAGTATCATCTGCATACTTACTTATCCAATTTTCCACCCCATCATCCAGATCATTGATGTACATGACAAACAACAGTGGACCCAACACAGATCCCTGAGGCACCCCACTGGTCACCGGCTTCCAACCTGACAAACAGCCATCCACCATTACTCTCTGACATCTCCCATTCAGCCACTGTTGAATCCATCTTGCTACTCTGCCATTAACACCCAAAGATTGAACCTTCTTAACCAACCTTCCATGGGGAACCTTGTCAAAGGCCTTACTGAAATCCATATAGACAACATCCACTGCTTTAACCCTCATCAATTTCCCTAGTTACCGCTTCAAAAAATTCAAGGTTTGTCAAACATGACCTTCCAGGCACAAATCCATGTTGACTGTTCCTGATCAGACCCTGTTTATCCAGATGCTTATATATATTATCTCTAAGTATCCTTTCCATTAATTTGCCCACCACTGACGTCAAACTAATAGGTCTATAATTGCTAGGTTTATTCTTTGAACCCTTTTTAAACAATGGAACAACATGCGCTGTTCGCCAATCCTCCGGCACTATTCCCGTTTCTAATGACATTTGAAATATTTCTGTCATAGCTCCTGCTATTTCTACACTAACTTCCCTCAATGTCCTAGGGAATATCCTGTCAGGACCTGGAGACTTATCCACTTTTATATTTTTCAAAAGTGTCAGTACTTCCTCCTCTTTGAATCTCATAGTTTCCATAGCTACTCTACTTTTTCCCCTTAACTCACAGAGTTCAATATCCTTCTCCTTGGTGAATACCGAAGAAAATAAATTGTTCAATATCTCCCCCATACTTTTTGGCTCTGCAGATAGCTGTCCATTCTGGTCCAATTTTATCCCTCGTTATCCTTTTGCTATTAATATAGCTGTAGAAACCCTTTGGGTTTACTTTCACCTTTCTTGCCAAAGCAACCTCATATCTTCTTTTAGCCTTCCTAATTTCTTTCTTAAGATTCTCTTTGCATGCTTTATACTCCTCTAGCACCTCATTTACTCCATGCCTGTATGAATGTTGAATTCACCATTTTTAGGTAACCTCTAACTAACTCCACCGCCACTCTTTACTACCCCTGGCATAACTTTGTCCACTCAACAAATTGACCATGTCCTATTGCAATATCCTACTCCCATCTACACAATTTACAATGTTACCCAATTTAATGTTAAATCTTAGCTATTGATCATTCCAACCAAGGTTGTGAAAATACCTGCTAAAAAGCTGAGTTTACAGTACCAAAATCCAAGGACACTATTTGTCACATCCTAACGTTCAGAGAATTAATTTTGGCCCAGAAATTCGAAGGTGACTAGAAAGTATTTAGCAGTACAGTGCATAGAGGCCCATCCATGCTTTTACTAAAGACACACTACTACAAAAGGTCACAAACTGCTGGAGTAACTCAGTAGGTCAGGCAGTATCCCTGGAGAACATGGATTGGTGATGTTTCAGATCAAGAGCCTTCTTCAGACTGGCAGTAGGGGGGAGGATAAAGCTGGAAAAGGGGAGAGGCAGAACAAAGTGTGGCAGGTAATAGATCGACAAAAACGAGGGAGATTTTTTGACAGGCCGACAGTTGGATAAAAGACTAGAGATAAGAACAATAGTTGTGAGGTTTGAGGAGTTGCTGTTTATGAAGCCAGGGAGAGGAAAGTAGCAGATGGAGGGGGTGGGGGAGGGAAATGTTTGTTGTAGTGGAAAAATCGGTAGAGGTCCAGGTGGGTCCCTGGAGGTGTGGCGGGATGGGGGGGTAGTAAAGAGTGGCGGTGGAGTTAGTTAGAGGTTACCTAAAAATGGTGAATTCAACATTCATACAGTTGGGTTGGAAGCTCCCCAAGCTTAGAGGCTCAGGACAGAAAGGTCACTCCTGGAATGGGAAAGGGAGTTAAAATGGCTAGCAACTGAGAGATCCAGTAGTCCTTGGTAGACCGAGCACTCCAGCACTTTGTGTCCCTTTCTGCATATCCACCATCTGCAGTCCTTTGTTTCTACATGTTCACACTAACACAAAGTTATTTTACACATAAGACTCAGTGTCATAGAATCGAATAACAGAGAAACAGGCTCTTCAACCCACCATGTTGATGTTGACCATTGTACTTATCTTTACCAGTCCCACTGACCTGCTTTTAATCCATTGCTTTCACATGCATACAATGGTATACCATTGCCACAGACTTTATCCTTGCACTTTTCAGCACTCAGAAGCAGTTTCCTCAACTCACGTAATTATTGTGGAGCGACGTTGCCGTTGGCAACGTTACTGGGAAGAGAAGTGCTTTCACTCCATCCTCTTATTACTACTGCTACTACTTATTACTACTTATTATTACTACTACCTTAAATCTTCTTGTGAGGAGATCTGATATGGTTCATGCCTCAACGTCATAGAGTCATACAGTGATGCAACGTGGAAGCAGGTCCTTCGGCCCAACTTGCCCACACCGGCCAACATGTCCCACCTACACTCGGCCCCTCTGCCAGCATTTGGTCCACATCCCTCCAAACCTGTCCTATCCATGTACCTGACTAACTGCATGGTAAATGGTAGGGAATTGAGGAATGCTGTGGAACAGAGGGATCTAGGAATAACTGTGCATAGTTCCCTGAAGGTGGAATCGCATGTAGGTGGTAAAGAAAGCCTTTGGTGTGCTGGCCTTTATAAATCAGAGCATTGAATATAGGAGTAGGGAAGTAATGTTAAAATTGTACAAGGCATTGGTAAGACCAATTCTGGAGTATGGTGTACAATTTTGGTCGCCTAGTTATAGGAAGGATGTCAACAAAATAGAGAGAGTACAGAGGAGGTTTACTAGAATGTTGCCAGGGTTCCAGCAACTATGTTACAGAGAAAGGTTGAACGTTAGGTCTTTATTCTTTGGAGCGCAGAAGGTTAAGGGGGACTTGATTGAGGTCTTTAAAATGATGAAAGGGATAGACAGAGTTGACGTGGATACGTTTTTCCCATTGAGGGTAGGGAAGTTTCAAACAAGAGGGCATGACATGAGAATTAAGGGACAGAGGTTTTGGGGTAACGTGAGGGGGAACTTCTTTACTCAGAGTGTGGTGGCTGTGTGGAATCAGCTTCCAGCAGAAGTGGTGGAGGCAGGATCGATTTTAACATTTAAGAGTAAAGTGGATAGGTATATGGACGTGAAGGGAATGGAGGGGTATGGTCTGAGTGCAGGTAGATGGGACTAGGGGAAAACAAATGGTCGGCACGGACTGGAAGGGCCAAGAGGGCCTGTTTCCGTGCTGTAATTGTTATATGGTTATATGGTTATATGGTTAAATGTTGAGATAGTTCCTGCCTCAACTACCTCCTCTGGCAGCTTGTTCATCCACCACCCCTTGCGTGAAAAAGCTACCCTTCAGATACCTATTAAATCTTTTCCTCTTCACCTTAAACCTATGTACTCTGGTCCTCGATTCACGTACTCTAGGCAAGAGCATCTACCCGATCTATTCCTCTCATGACCTTATACACCTATATAAGATTACCCCTTATCCTCCTGCGCTCCAATGAATAGCGTCCCAGCCTACTCAACCTCTGCCTATAGCTCAGACCCTCTAGTCCTGCTAACATCCTTGTAAATTTTCTCTGTACCCTTTCCAGCTTGACAACATCTTTCCTATAACACGGTGCCCAGAACTGAATACAATACTCTAAATGTGGCCTCACCAACGTCTTATACAACTGTACCATGACCTCCCAACTTCTATACTCAAATGTCTTCATTTGAAAAGCAATTTAATGTTTAAAATGGGTCCTGACTTACCTAAATCCAGAAAATCCAGTTAACAGCCAATGTAGTACAATTTCCAGTTAACAGAATACAATCTGGGGATCAAATAACTCCACGGCAGTAATCCATAGTAAAATGTGTTTACATTTCTTTCACCAAATGCTTGCATTGGAACCATTATAAGACTCTAGGGGACACTTCACACAATTCCAGACACCCTAGAAGCACAGCAGAATGCCAATGAAATTGATTTTAGTTCTGTTTAATCTCATATTCAATGTTCTACATTATAGATTTGCCAAAGTAGGATGCATTTGCTGATCCAGAATACTGGCGCAAGTAACTTTATTAATAATTTAAAATATTTGATCCAGGCTTTTTACAATTTATACATTAAAAGCACACAGCATTAATGGTCATTTCATTGCGAGAGTTGTTTTCCACCAGAGACTATGTATCTTACAAGAAGTTCAATTAAAGATCACCACAGTTTAGTCACTGGATGTCGTAATGTGAATGTATTTTAAGAGTGACTCCTGCTTGACATACCGTGGCCAATTTCCCTGCCAACTAGCATGCCTTTGGGATTTGGAAGGAAACCCAAAGACCTACTTTCACGAAGAACATTTAATCTCCATATAAATAGCATCTGAGGTTAGAATTGAATCTGCGTCATTGGAGCACTAACAGATTCTGCTACTGCAAGGTTGTCCCTTAAACATTTTTTTCTAACTAAAAATAACCAAATAATTTTTGAAGTGTTGTAAAGCAAATACAAGTGTAACATCTGTTCACTTACCATTCGGTGGTGCTGGTCCTGTCTCCAAAAATTGGGTGGCCTAGCAAAATGCCATTTCCACAATAAATTGGCTGACTCGGCCATTGCGCTGGCACAATGATGCAACACTCTGTCCCACCATTGTGCGCCAAATGTGGACAGTATACAATTTACATAAGTTACCTTCATCCCAGAGTATGAAAGGTTAGAATCAGAGGCAAGGAAGTGTTGCTGCGAGCATCGCAAAAGGCTGAGAAAAGCAGTGACGATGACGGCCTGAGACAATTTGCCCACGCCCATCACCAAGGCAAAGGAGAAGCTGCAGCAGAGTAAAAGTCCTCCCCCTGTATTGTGTTGACGGATTGATGACTGCCCTAAAAAATATGGGGAGAACACAAAGTGCTAGAGTACTCAACGGGTCAGGCAGCATCTCAGGAGGGCATGGATAGGCGACTTCTCGAGTCGGGAGGACACTTCATCAGACAGATTGGAGCAAGGAGGAGAAAGCTGAAAATGAGGTGGAGTCAGGACAAAGCCAGGCAAATGATAGGTGGAAAAAAAACCACAAAGTGTAGGAGTAACTCAGCGGGTCAGGCAGCATCTCTGGAGAACATGGATAGGTGATGTTTCGGGTCGGGACCCTTCTTCAGACTGATTGTGGGGGGGGGGGGGGGGTGACGGAAAGAACATTGGAAGAGAGAAGGGGCAGGTCAGAGTGTGGCCGGTAATATGGTTATATAGCAATAAGGTTGATACAGGTGAGGGGGGTTTGATTGGAAGATAAGATGGACAAAGGTCAGAGATGAAAAGACAGAAGGTGTGAGGCTTTGTCCTGCCACTCCTCTCTTCCAGCTTTCTTCCACTTACCTACAATCTGTCTGATGAAGGGTCCTATTTTGTTGAAATCCTCAAGCATTTCTACATAACTTCCACATTTAACCATTGAAATCACTCCTGGCCGCTTGCCCTAGTTCAACCATCTGTAAGCAAAAAGTTATCGAAAACTTTGCTAACCATGTTTTAACTTATGCAAAGTCCCAGTTACCCCTCCCCGTTGTGTTTGACATTCTAATTTAGCTCTAATTAAGCCATTTTAAAAGTCTTATTCTTATTTTCAAATCCATTTATGGCTTCATCCTTTTCTTTCTTCAACACTACAACTTGCAGAGGTCTTTGAACAATTCTGGTGCCTTGAACAACTCAATTTACTTGCCTCCCTATCTGCAGCAACCTGACAGTATACTATCTATGGTGCATCTGTATTTAGTCTTAGTTCTGGAATTCACTGTCTAAGGCTATCATCCTAACGGCTCTTTTAAGACAGCATTTGACATTTACTCTTGGTCATGTGTTTTGCCAACTGCTCTACATCTCCTTACACCTTATTTTAATCGAAATATAAATATGCGCACAATAAATCCAGTATTTATCTTATTTTCTATTATAGGATTTTGTAGAAAGCCAAGCTGGTGAAGGTTGAGTTTGAATTATCGAATGCTTCAGATAAAATGCAAATACACGTCCGCCCCTCTCCAGATTATAAAAACACCCAATTATGTACAAAAGTACAAGAGGCTCTTGGGTTCGTATTTGTTGAGATGTAATTGTGCAATGATTTAAAATTCCACAATACTTTCATACCTACTGTCATTTAATAATATCCTCGCTAAACTTCACATTTTTGTACCATCCACATTTTCCTCGATTTCCATAGTATCAAAACATTTATTGATCTCTGTTACTTAATGGTTCGAGAAATATAATTCCAGAAATTTCCAGCCTCCTTGTTCAAAGATTCTTTTCCCTTAGCCGAGAGAATCTGTGACATCTTTGTTGGGCTCCCTAGTGTCCTCCTATTATCTACCAGGTAAGGGCAGCCTACAACTCAGCAGTACGAATATTGATTTCTCTAACTTTAATTAACCCTTGCTTTCCCTCTCTCTCTGTCCCCCCCATCCTAGTTCTCCTACTAGTTTCACTGTCTTCTTCCCCCTCATCCAACAGTGAACCGTTGTACATTTCTTTATTCACTATCTGCTTTGATCTGTCCTTTTCACACCTTACATGCTCTTTGTACCCTTCCATATCTCTAGTTTCCCTCTCCCCTGACTCTAAGTCTGAAGAAGGGTCTCGACCCGAAACGTCACCCATTGTTTCTCTCCAGAGATGCTACCTGTCCCGCTGAGTTACTCTAGCATTTTGTGGCTATCCAAGGATCTTCTGAGATCCAGTGAACCTTTGTTTCGGTTTGGGTTTATTATTGTCGTGTGTACTGAGGTAAAGCCGTTGTTTTTGTGCAATCCAATCAAATCAGAAAGTATGTATCACATGTATACAATCAAACCAAACACAAGTACAAACAGTAGAGAGAAGGAGTGGGGAATATAGTACCTCAACAATTCCAGAGAAAAAGTCCAATGTCCGCAATGATGTTGGTTGTAAAATCAGTGCTGTACCCTAGCTTATAGAAGGACCGTTCAGGAGTCTGTTATCAGACACAGGGGGAGAAGCTGTTCCTGAGTTTGGTGATGCACGCTTTCAAGCTTATGTATCTTCTACCACTCCCCTGGAGTAGGGAGAAGGAGGAATGACTGGGGTGGGAAATGTCCTTGGTTATGTTGGATGTTTTGCCAAACAGCATGAAATGTAGATGGAGTCAATGGAGGGGAGTCTGGTCTGTGTGATGGACTGGGCTACATTCCAATTCTTTGCAATTTCTTGCTGTAGAGCTGTTCCCAAAGCAAGCTGTGATGCAACCTGACAGTATGCTATCTATGGTGCATCTGTAGAAGTTTGTAAGAGTCGCTGGAGACATGATGAATTTTCTCAGTCTCCTGAGAAGGTAGAGGTGTTGATGTGCTTTGTTGGCTGAAGCTTCATTCTGGTCAATGCCCGACATATCGTTGCTGATATTTATGCCTATCAACTTGAATATCTCAACCATTGCCATATCAGCCCAATGATGCTGATTGGGGCATATACTCCACCACACTTCCTGAGGTTGATACCCAGCGCCTCTGTCTTGCTGACCTTGAGTGAGAGGTTGTTGACCTGGCACTGTGTTAGTAAACTCTTTAATCTCCTTCGGGTACTCCATCACATTATTGTTCACGATCCGCCCACCATAGTAGTGTTAACTTGCAGATGGAGTTATATCAGAATTTGGCTGTACAGTTGTGAGTGCACAGAGAGTATAAGCATTCTTGAGAATTATTGTGTAGAACGTGTTGTTGCCTATCCTCAGACTGTGGTCTGTGGGTCAACAAATCAAGGAACCGGGGTACTGACTGCGATTCCAAGAGTTTAGAGATGAGTTTGGATGGAATTATGATGTTGAAGGCAGAATTATAGTCGATATATAAAAGTCTGACGTAGATGTCCTTATTGTCTAGATGTTCCAGAGATGTGTTTGGGGCCAGGGAGATTGCATCTGCCGTGGACCTGTTGCGAGATGAGGCAAACTGCAGTCGATCAAGGCTGGCTGGGGAGCTGGAGTTAACGGTAATGTTGTGCTCTTACAATTTTCAGCATTTGGAAAACATATCTCTATCTTTTTCTGATCCGTTATAAACAGTTATTCTAATCTGCCTCTACCACCTCCACTGGCAGCTTGTTCCATTTACCGTTACCCTCTGAGTGAAAAACCTACCTCTCTTCCATTCATTTGTCCTTAGTACCGTCGATATCTCTTGCTCCTCTTTCCCCTGACTCAGTCTGAAGAAGGGTCTCGACACGAAATGTCACCTATTCTGCTCTATGATCGTTGCTTTCGTCCGTCTGTCCACTCGCACTTGGATTAAGTAGCGCAGGATAGAGTTGTGAATTCACGCACAGGATGGAAACTGGAAACTGAAAACTAGGGGAACACCGTCCCCCTGCGTACCCCCCCCCCCCCCCCCCCCCCCCCCCCATTTCCATCACTGGTTGCGATGGCAGTACGTTTGGGACACAGCAGACGCTGGACGCTCTCTTCCAGATTGTCCGCTTTCCGTTTGACATCTTCGACTCTGCGCTGCTTCTGGTCCCTCCGAAAATTGTGTCCGGTTGGAGACCTCTGCCGCCACCAATAGCGTCCCTCAGCTCCAGTAATGACACAATGGCGCAGGAAGGGGCGGACCATCCCTGGCAGGAGGAGATCGATCAGCGCACGCACAGTTTTTAAGATTTTTAAACCTCGCTAACTTTTAAAATATATCACCGATAGCAACGAAACGTTTTGCACTTGCAGCACAGGAGAACGGTGAGTGAGCTGGCGAAAAAACGTAGCGCTATCGCGTACCGTTTTTGCGCAAACCGGAAGAGCACAAGATCAGAGCTTTAGTCATGTATAGATGGATGGTTTTTAAAAGGACCATGCTGCTGGCCCTGACTGCTTCGCTGGAGAGGATTCACCAAATGGACATTAAAATGTTAATGAAAATATATTCTTCTTGAGATCGATGTGGCAAAATTCCAGCTAGTGTCAAGAACAGTTGCCTGCAGCACTGCGCCAGCTGGCAAATCCATCCCTCCAGTCTTCCAAACGCTTGATTGTTTGTACGGGCAGTGCATAAATCAGGTGTTTGTAAACGGGGGACAGCCTAGCATTTTCTGTTCTTTTACAGGTAGGTGGGAGTGTAAATCTGCATTTCTAAACGATGGAATTATTTTTAAAAAACAGCAGATACAGAAGCTGCAATGTCACTGTATTGCAAATGTTTCTTTACACCTACAGAAAATGGTGCACACATCACAGTTACAAAAATCTAACCATGAATGTGTTGATCCTTAATTACCTTACAAAGATTCTCTTACCATTAATTAAAGAAAACATAATTACAATAATTCCCAATAGCCAAGTCCTAACACTACTTACTTTCAATCCTGGAAATTGCAGTAATTGCACTAATTTTACAACGCTGGTAGCTTTGTGAGACAGCTCCGCTGCCATTAACCTGATTTTCCTGCTTTTCACAGAAAGTGCAATTTCTACTCCAGCAATTGGTTGGGAACACCACAGCATTTAAATAACGTCAGCAGCCACTGTGAATAATCCACTGTTAACAGAGGATTGCTCACCAGATACATGGAGCGATGAGGTCGATTATTCAGGGATTGTAAGTACTGAGGGGTGCTCTGTATAGAACAGGACATCTATAAAAGGAAACCAGGAAGAAGAACGGTGCACCATGCACTACGAAAAATGGGTGCATGGTGCTTAATGTTTTAATTCACATAAATCAGATAAAATACTGAAATAACTTGTCTGCTCTGAATGAAGAAAACCACACTATGTAAATATCAAACAGTGTCCAATGTTGCCAAAAGGCAACACCTCGAAAGTTTTAACTCAATAACTGCTGCCTTATTTTACTAATCTCACACTAATCTTAGTCATATAAAGAGCCAGAGCAGGGAAACAGGCCGGCCCTTTGGCTCATTAAGTCTACATTGACCATTAACCATCTATTAACACAAATCCTACATTAATTTAATTTTTTTAATGTATCTACATTCTCAACAACTGCTTCTCACATTTTATCGGCTCACCTATACTTTAGGGGCAATTTACAGATGCCGATGCAGCATCATTCTCCACCCCCATATTTGTGACACAGGAAGAAACCAGAGCACCCACGGGAAACGGGCACCGGGAAAAAGTTGCAAACTCCACAAAGACATCACCTGACGTTGAGTTTGAACATGATCTCCAAAGCAACAGCTCTTCCTGCTGAACTCTTGTGCTGCCCCTTATGCAGTGGCCCTTATAAATCTGATGTCTTTGATAAACAACCTAGGTATATGATGTTCATTGATATACCACTGAAAAGACTTGGGTTCCTTGATGGGCTGGACAAAGATCACTGTGAGGTTAAATCTGTCACTAGAACAATATGTGAGATTGTTTCAGCAACAAAAAAATACATGCAAATTGTCCTCATCGACCTCTTAAATAGATGCAAGTAGGACCCAACACAATTGGAACCTCAGCCTGATTCTAAATCAAAAATCATTGACATTCCTGCCCAGCATTTAAACTGCCCAGAAAACCTCCTGTGAATGGCCTCCCAAGTCTCTGAAATAATATCAAATCTCAGACAAAGGGTATGCTGATTAAAACATCCGAGAGGCATTTTGCTGTTTGGACTATCATCAAACTTTACAATTTTCATCCAGTGAACTGATAAGGATATAGGTTTGCTATAAAAATACTTACCAGCTCATATGCAGTGACTACTTTCTTCAGTACCTCAGGCATCCCTCCTTGTGGCTCCATTGATGGGTAATCATCTTTCAGATTCAGTACCACAATTGGAATGTTATCACTGTTGAGCAGTGTTGACAAGGCCATAAAGCACTGTATTAGATTAGAAACTGGGGATACGCCACATATTTCCTTGAAGGAAACTATTGCAACCTGAAAAAAAATGTATATAAAATTAATTACATTAAAATCTATAATTTACTAATCTTATCGCAAACATGATAGGCTTGAATATAAATGCCTAAATTTCAAACAAAAGTGATTTTTTTTTCAGCCAAAAAACTGATTAATAGCTCCCGAAATGTAGTTTTAGTGGCAAAAAACAACAATTGAAAAATGCAACCCTCCAGTTGTGCAGAACCAACAGCAGTCACAACATACAGCTAATGTGGATCCTTCAATACTCCTTGAAGCACTTCACTGGTCATTTGTTAGAAATCTCCATTTGTTCATTTTGTTATGTGGAAAAAGTGTTTTTGTTATGTTTGAACATGCCAGTTATAAAACTAAAGGGAAGATGCAAAGGAAACAAATTTACCCTGGGATGCATCCAATGTTGGCCAATATATCAATCAAAGAGTTGGAGAATTGGCAGCAACACTTCCTCCTCGATAACCATCAGCATAGTCATAGAATCATACAGCATGGAAATAGGCTCTTCGGCCCAACTTGCCAACACCGACTACATGCCCCACCTGCCTGCATTTGGCCCATATCCCTCTAAACCTATCCTATCCATGTACCTGTCCAAATGTTTGTTTTAAAAGTTGTGATAGTACGTACCTCTATTCCTCACATGACCTTATACACTTCTATAAGATCACCACTTAATTCTCCTGAGTTCCAAGAAAGTCCTAGCTTGCTCAACCTCTCCCTACAGCCCAGTCCCTCAAATCCTGGTAACATCCTCGTAAATATTCTCCACACCAATTCCAGCAACAACATTTTTCCTATAGCAGGGTGATCATCTGCAAACTTGCTAATCATTCCTTGTGCGTTCTCCGCCAAAGATATAGACAAACAGCAATGGGCCCAGCACTGAACTTTGAGACACACCATTAGAAAGCAACCTTCCACCATCACCCTCTGCTTCCTGCCATGAAGCCAATTTTCTATCCATTCAGCTAGCTCTCTTTGGATCCCATGCGATCTAAGATCTGAATGCAAGGTTTAGATAATAGAAGGAGAAAGAAAAAGGATGTGCATCAGAGTGCAGAATTTCCTGTAAAGGGAGTTCTTTCAGGGAATGTGGATGACAATAGACAATAGGTGCAGGAGTAGGCCCTTCGGCCCTTCGAGCCAGCACCTCCATTCAATGTGATCATGGCTGATCTTCCCTAATCAGTACCCCGTTCCTGCCTTCTCCCCATATTCCCTGACTCTGCTAACATTAAGAGCCCTATCTAGCTCTCTCTTGAAAGTATCCAAAGAACCGGCCTCCACCGCTCCCTGAGGCGGAGAATTCCATAGACTTACAACTCTCTGTGTGAAGAAGTGTTTCCTTGTCTCCGTTCTAAATGGCTTACCCCTTATTCTTAAATGAGAGATGAATGAATATAGATGTGAGTGAGGAATGGGACCCGAAGTAAGGAAGGAAATTAGCAGGAATGCAGGAATGGGATATGGATATGTGGAATACAGTGTGATCAGATGACGACAGTGGAATTCCGATCATGGTGAAGTGACAACCAATCACTGGTATAGTTAAAAATGCAAGGGATGGATTTATAAAACAAAGGTGGTAATTATGAACTGAAGGAAACATGTTTAGATGTGTAGTTCAATTTTTCACCAGACAAGCTGTTGGGTACGGCGGTACTTTCTAATTTTTTTTCTGCTCTTTCAATTGTTCGTTCAGCCAGGTATGGTTTGGACCAACAGCCATCTGTCAGAGTCATCAGAATTAAATCTACATTCATTCACTTTTCAGTGAAAATCACTGCATATCTAGACACAGAGTAACTCAGAAGGTCAGCCGCATCTCTGGAAGTCATGGAGGCAACGTTTTCGGTCTGGAATATTCATCAGACTGATTGTAGCAAGGAGGAGAGAAAGTATCTTCCTAAAAATAAATCCAGGCTGAGCCTTTTACCATCTCTAATGTGAACAATAAAGCTATGGTACAGAGCTCACTGATACTCCAATTACAATTGGATAATTATTAATTTTAAAAAATCCATTTAAAAATCCCGATAAAACAAAAATATTCGTCTTAGTGAGTTCCCAGTAAGAATCCGGGTGGATTAATATTTGCAATGAAATTTATGTCATATTCTCCATGGAATAATTAGTAGAAGGTATGATAATACTGAATGGAAACAATGTACTGTAGATGAACAATGTAAAGGAATAAGATGACAACAAATTAAATATTATATTTCAATCATTTACATTGTTAAAATTTGCATCTCACCAATTAAAGGTTAGGCAAAATTTAGTATTTAGCCTTGTTATGTAATGCCATAAATCCATTAATATAATATTTGTTCATAATTTTGTTCATATTAAAAAAGATATAGAAGAATCTAAACAAACAATCACTGTGTATATAACTGTGAATATTAAACATAATGAAGGGTATCTTAAATGACAATCTAGAAAGGTAATTATTATCACAGAACATTCTCATGTCAGGTATCACCTCTGGCCTCATGAAGACATTTTGGAACCATACAGTGTAGCTGATGGTGGCAGATATCAATACATTTAAAGGAAAATATCTATTTTATAATAGCATTAAGATATTGCATTTAGGGGTGGCACTGTAGCACAATGGTAGATTCCTGCCTTTACAGCGCCTGGGACCCGAGTTCGAATTTGACCACAGATGCTGTCTGTATTGAGTTTGTACGTTCTCCCTGTGAACACATGGGTTTTTTCCGGCTGCTCTGGTTTGCTCCAAAACTCCAAAAAAGTACAGGTTTGTTGGTTAATTGGCTTTGGTTAAAAATTGCAAATTGTCCCTAGTGTGCAGTGATAGTGTTAGTGTTAGGGGTGATCACTGGTCAGCGTGGATTCAGTGGGCCAAAGGACCTGTTACTGTGCTGTATCTCTAAATTCTAAAAAGTCTAAAATATTGTCCGGTAGCAAAAGGGACTCCTGTACATCTGCTCAATTTAAATATGACTTTATCCAATTTCCACCTTTCATCAGTGCAATGTTTGGAAGGTTGGTGAATATAGTCCAAGTTGCAACTTGGACTATATTCAAGTCCAAGGTTGGTGAATATAGTCCAAGTTGAAAGGAATTGGTCAAAAACATTTAATGGAAAATAAAAGGTTTTGGGAAAAGAGCAGGGGGTTAATTGCATCTCAATTGCAAAGAGCCAACCATAATAGGCAAAACAACCTCCTTCTGTGCTTTAAGACTATATTCTATTTCTGCAGGTTTATTTTATAATTGCATTAAGATATAATTTCCACTTTAAACTGCGACATAATTTGTCTGGCTTCAACTCATCCTATTCAGCTGCAGTATAGTATACCACTGTTATATATGTTGCCTAAGACACATATGTCCCACAACATACATCTCTACTATAAACCCACTGACTCCCACACATATCTTGACAACACCTCGTCCCACCTTGCCTCTTGCAAAGACACCATTCTCTACTCTGAATTTCTTGGTCTTCGCCGCATCAGCTCCTAAAATGAGCCTTTCCACTCGAGAATATCCACAATGCCCCCTTTCTTTAGTAAACATAGTTCTCCCCCTACTGTTGTGAAAGGATCCCTCACCTACATCCAGGCACGTGCCGTCAGGGTAGGCAAGGTAGGCACTGCCTACCCTGACTAAAATTATAACATGGTAATAACTAAATATAAATAGTAAAGGCATAGGAGAATTATGCCTATCTAAAAGATCGATCTCTTAGGTAGGCATAATTCTCCGTGCCTTTCAACCGCAGCACTTGTAACCCTTGAAGGTGTGTGCAACCCACGTGCCTTCAGCGCTGCCTGAAGCCGTCAATGACAAGCGGGGCTGAAGGCAGCTGAAATTCTGCCTTTGCAGCACTGCGCATGCGCATCGGTCTACTGCGCATGCGCAGGGCTAGTTTCTAGGCGGGGTTTTCAAATATGGATTGTCAATATTTTAAGTGTATCTTAGGAAACAAAGAGAGAAGAATGGAGTTTGTGTACCAATAATGTGGTAAGTACATTTTGTGTTTATGTTTTTAAATACTGTATTTCCCGGGGTGTGGGGGTGGGGGGAGAGCTCGTTTCACAGCGTTTGGGGAGTCTGGCCTGGGGTAAAGTTGCGCGGAGGGCACGAATGTTGTGAAGGAGGGGTCGGGATAATGTCATTTGCGACGCTCCTTGCACGGGGGGGTGAAGCAGCTCGGGTGGCTGTGAGAGGCATGACAGAGGAACCGGCCGCCACCTCAGCACCTTCTGCTGGTCCCCGCTCACCTCTGGCAGCTCTCCGTCTAAAAACATCTCTCCTGCCGCTCGCTGGCCTCACTCATGTCCCGCAAATCCTTAAATTCCAACAGCGCGATTGAGGTTACTCGGCTGTGGGAATTTAAGGATTTGCAGGAAGCCGCTGACATGAGCGAAGTTGGCGAGTGGCAGGTAAGAGGTGTTCAGACGGAGAGCACTGCGAGAGGTGAGCGGGCCGGCAGAGAGCACTGCCAGAGGTGGCGGCCAGTTCTGCTGTCGGGTCCCGGCAGCTGCTCGCAGCTCCCCGAGCTGTTTCTATCCCCGGCTGGCTTTGCGCCCGCCCAAAAATGTTTTTATTTTAATTTTTATGGAGTGAACAATCTGCGCATGCGCGTTTTTTTTTTAAAGCCGACTGACTGCCTACCCTGAGTAATTACTCACGGCACGTGCCTGCCTACATCTCACACTGGTGTCGCTCCTCCTTCCTCCAGGCAGAACAAGAATAGAGTTCCCCTGGTCCTTATCTGTCATCCCACTATCCCCCACATCCAACACATCATTCAGCAACATTTCTGCCACCTTTAAGTGATGCCACCACTTGTCACATACAGAATTTCCGTCCCAGCCCCTTTCCACTTTCCATAGAAACCACTCCCTCACAACTCCTTGGTTTGCCCGTCCCATGCAACTCAAACTGCCAACTTTCCAAATACTTTCCCTTGCAACCAAAGGAAATGTAACACCTGTCCCTACCCCTCCTCCCTCACCTGCATCCAGGGACCCCAGCAGCCCTTCCAGATGAGAGCGAGGTTCACAAGCACCTCCTCTAATCTCATCTACTGCATTCAGTGCTCCCAATGTGGCATCCTTTACATCGGTGAGACCAAGTGTAGACTTGTGCTCGATCCGCTACTGCCTATTGGATCTCCTGACTACTAACCATTTTAATTTCAAGGTTTCAAGGTTTCAAGGTCAAGGTCAGTTTATTGTCACATGGTCACATTCCCTCCCATTCCCATCTTGAACTTTCTGTCCTGGGCTTCCTCCATTGCCAGAGTGAGACCACATGCAAACTGGAGGAACAGCACCTCATATTCTGCTTGGGTAGCTTAAAACCTAATGGAATAAACATTGATATCTTCAATTTTAGGTAACCCCCACCTTCTTTCCACCCCCCCCTTCTCTCTTTCTGATAACAACCCACCCAACTCCAGTGTACACCCATTTCTCCCACTATCCCACCATCCCCCAACCCTGTACCCGTCCACCTATGTTTTTCACCCTGGCTTTACAATTCACTCCTATTTCACTTGCCTTCTCTCCTTATCTGACACCATTTTGTCCCTTAAGTCCACTTTTGTCATCCTTTTGGCTACTTTTGATCTCTGGCCTTTGTCCAACCATCTGCCAACCAATTCCCCCACCCCTCCCCCCACAACTATCACTTGCCAAGCCTGGTCCTGTCCCCAGCTCCAGCTTTCTCCCCTAAAATGCCTAATACACATGCTGTGAAAAGTGTAAAGGGCATTTAACACATTATATTGTGCTGCAGTCATATTCTTGATTACTACAGGTGTCAGAGGTTGTGGAGAGAAGGCAGGGTAATGGGGTTAGGAGGGAGAGATAGATCAGTCATGATTGAATGGGTTGAATGGACTCATTTTACTCCTATTCCTTATGATCCAGTGTACCTCAAATGCTGTATTTAGAAAGACACCATTCCACTATGATATTGGCTTATATTCAGCAATTTCATTAGATGGGTTAAAATAGTAGCATGACCTTGCTTACACTGCAGACAGAATAACGAAAAAAACTCCATATGTATCATACAGTATATTGACATTCTCATTAAACTGTAGGTATCATTAGAAAGACCAATGTTATAAATAGCCAATGCAACAAAATGTTCACATCTGACACGAGTCATTTATTCACTGTGCTGTGGTCAGACACGAGCATCAGATACAATCTTCACGCTTAAATTACCAACTCAAACAGCACGGAAAGCAGCATCAACCTGTTATTTCTGTAGCTCAGCCCTCACCCACAAACTGGTTGGGGGAAATGGGGTCACCACTGAACAACAGTAAAAAGCAAATCATAACTTACAAATTCTGGGTAACTGGAACAAGAATTGAGATGGAACTTGTTCAGTTCCACATTCAATGACCAACAATTTTCCACTCAGAGATGCACTTAGAATGTTAACCTGCTCGATTGAACTAATTTGTTTTTTTCCCCAAATTTTCTATTTCACTTTCTCAGAGTAATTTGAACGTGTTTCTTGTAATTTGAAAGTGACGTGGGCAGCTTTCAATTATTTGTATGTGCAATGGGAGAGAAAGGAAGATTAAAGTTTTGTTTTCGCTATGTCTGAGAGTAATCTATCAAGTAACATTGATTCTACTTTACATCTCTACAACACGTCACTATACTAAACATTCCCCCAGACCTCAGGAGAAACACAACATTGGCATGGAGCTTCCACTCCCTTAGGGTTGCCAATCGCTTGTGCATGGACAATCATACTTCTTCCAATGTTCCCGATGCTGCCTCCCACTAGGAAGCTGCACACTGCTGATCTGCCAGACCCAAGGCCACCCAGGTCCCTCTAGCACAGATGCCCAGTGACACTGACAGAACCCGACTAACAGCAGTAAGTCTCTGCTCCCAGGGACACCACCTGCTCTCTGAATGTCTTTGACAGTTACATTAGTGTGTAACTCACTATTTATCCAATAATGGAAGCAATCTTTATCCATTTCAATTATTTTTAAATAAATGTTACAACTCCAAATGCACACATACAAAACATTTTAACTAACTTAATTAAATGAAATTAAAAGGGCTTACTATTCTCTGTCCTGTCATTTGATTTCTCCCATTGAGTTTGATAGATGGCTGTGCTTGCCGCAGGTTAACCTCGCAGTTGCCTTTCTCAGATAGCAGCTGGGAAATCTCTGGAGGTTTACCTTCCCCTGTTGTATTTATACTGTTGTTTCCAGACTGTGCCTCAATCTCTGTTTTAGGTCTATAAACTGACAGATCTGGGCAAGTATCAACAGCCAAGACTCATCTTTATCACTCATTTTAATCATTTTGACCAAACGTCCATTGTAATCATTGGGTTAATATATAAGGTATAGCTACATCCTTCTTTGAACAAGGTATTTTGTTGAGGTCCTATCTCTGCACGGCGAGATATTCAAGGGCAAAAATAAAAAAATTTCTGGAAGAACTCGGTGGGTCAGCCAGTATCTGTGGAGAGAATGGACAGATGACATTTCATGCTGGGATCGTTCTTCAGACTGATAAGAGTAGGGGGATATAGCTGAAATAGAGAGGTGGGGGTGGGGCAAAGCTTGGCAGATATGTCAGGAGGGGGTGATTGAGGGATGGATGGAGTGAGTGACAAACTCTAGAGATGAAAAGAAAAGGGTGTCACATTAGGAGATAAAGCCAGAGGGAAGGAAATAGATGGAAGGGGTCGGTGGGGAAATAAACAGGAAATATGGGACAGGGATGGGAGACGAGGAGAGGGAGAATAGGAAAGGAGCAGGGTGACTAGCCTGGCGGGAGAGATCTGTGAGCACAGGGGTGGGGTGGGAGTGGGGGTATTACTTGAAATTAGAGAGTTCAAATAGTCATACCGTTGTAAGCTACCAAGCGAAATACAAGTTGCTGTTCTTTTCATCACCCCAGTTACCCTGGGTATCCTGGAGAACATTTCTTCTTCAAATCACTGTATCAAGCCAATCTAACTCACAGTCAAGATCGACACAAAATGCTGGAGTAACAGCAGGACTAACAGCATCTCCGGAGAGAAGTAATGGGTGGCGATTCAGGTCGATTTGACTTCTGTGTTTGGAACTTTGCAGCAACTTCACAATAGCATAAATTTAACTGCAAAGCTTAATTGGCTTTAATATGCTTTGAAATATCCTGAGGCTTAATGTAAATATACATCCTTCCGCATTGTATAGAACAGTAAATAATATCAATGTTATAAATTCACAGGAAAATCGCTTGTATCAGTTTTTGTGGCAGATTATGCAATAGGGATTGCAGCTACTCCCTGACTTATGTAATAGGCGATTTATATAAATTCGCACTTAACCAATTCACAATAGGTGGTCCAGTTTCCTGAATGACCTGTATTATTGCAACAGGAGGATAGCGAGGGCATCCCGTCCGCTTCATAAATATAAAAGTGTCGCCAGGCTCGCTGCTCTTCCAGTTTCCGCCACTGTCAGAGCGACTCTAGGAAGGCAAACGAGAATGAGGGAGGCGGTGGAGAGCAACTCCCAGCCGGGTCGCCGACATCTTGCACAAGGTGCACCAGCTAGCCCTTCTGTACCAACTGCCGCACCGTCTGGTTTATGCGGCTATTGTTGTAGCTCATGCTGTAACACCTGGCCGACAGGAAGACGTGGCAACTGGTGAGAGGGGTGGGAGACCCACTGTGACCGAGCTCGTCCTGACAGTGGTGGGGGCCTGAAGAAAGCGCAATGGACAGGAGTACAATGTGAGCTGCAACAAAAGACGGGGGGGGGGGGGGGGGGGGGGGGGAAGAGGGTGAAGATGGGCTTGTTGGTGCAAATCAACACCATTACTGCCTAGTTTTAAGGTGAAATGACACAAAGTGCTGGAGTAACTGAGCAGATCAGGCAGCATCTCTGGAAAACATGGATAAGTGACGTTTCAGGTCGGGACCCATCTTCAGAGAAACATCACTTGTCCATGTCCTGCAGAGATGCAGCCTGATCCGCTGAGCTACTCCGAACCTTTGTGTCGTTTTGTGTATTAATAGCATCTGCAGTTCTTTGTTTATACCTAATTTTATGGCGATTCCGGGGTGGGAGATTTCAACCTTCACGTGGTCCGTCCTGTTTGGACAAATGCAATCAACCTGGCGTGCACAATCAAATAAGATCAAATAGAACAAGTTGTCCGACAACTTTAGGCTGTGCACGCCACACGCAAAAAGAAGAAGAAGGTGATTCCGAATGCATACAATCTGAATTATGTACTTGTTTACGGAACATAACCCTTACATAAATTGGGGAATGTCTATATATGTCCTGAAGTTGCTCAGAGAATCTAGACATTTTTATAGGTGATAGTTTTTACCATTTATATTGGATCATGAAAAGCCTGTGATACTCACGCACTTCAGTGCCATGAGTGCTAAGGAGAGTCATTTCTAGCATTGTTAGAATATTAGAACTCTATCATGAGTGAGATAGTCCTTTCTTGATCTTGCACTGCCTTGCGTCAAACTATTGACCTTTTGAATGCATGATTTATACAGAAATGAGAGTACGTTTTGCCTCCACAAAGCAGTCATTTAATTATTGTAATCATTTATAAATGTACAATTACAGCACCCTCCATAGTGTTTGGGACATGGACCCATCATTTATTTATTTGCCACTGTACTCCACAATTTGAGATTTGTAATAGAAACAATCACATGTGTTTAAAGTGCACACTGTCAGATTTTATTAAAGGCCATTTTTATACATTTTGGTTTCACCATGTAGAAATTACAGCAGTGTTTATACATAGTCCCCCCATTTCAGGGCACCTCAATGTTTGGGACACATGGCTTCACAGGCAGTTGTAATTGCTCAGGTGTGTTTAATTGCCTCCTTAATGCAGGTATAAGAGAGCTCTCAGCTCCTCGTCTTTCCTCCAGTCTTTCCATCACCTTTGGAAACTTGTATTGCTGTTTATCAACATGAGGACCAAAGTTGTGCCAATTAAAGTCAAAGAAGCAATTATGAGACTGAGAAACAAGAATAAAACTGTTAGAGACATCAGCCAAACTTTAGGCTTACCAAAATCAACTGTTTGGGACATCATTAAGAAGAAAGAGAGCACTGGTGAACTTACTAATCGCAAAGGGACTGACAGGCCAAGGAAGACCTCCACAGCTGATGACAGAAGAATTATCTCTATAATAAAGAAAAATCCCCAAACACCTGACCGACAGGTCAAAAACACTCTTCAGGTGTGGATTTGTCAATGACCACTGTCCGCAGAAGACTTCATGAACAGAAATACATTTCATTTACATGACATTGTTGTGTCCCAAACATTATGGTGCCCTGAAATGGAGGGGACTATGTAGAAACACTGCTGTAATTTCTACATGGTGAAACCAAAATGTATAAAAATGGCCTTTATTAAAATCTAACAACGTGCACTTTAACCACATGTGATTTTTTTCTATTACAAATCTCAAATTGTGGAGTACAGAGGCAAATAAATAAATGACAGGTCTTTGTCCCAAGCATTATGGAGGGCACTGTATTAAACACTATGTTGTGGAGCACTAAATGAATAATTGACAGCAATTTTATGGAAAATGACAGACTGATTCAATAAAAAAATTACAATACATTGATTATATTCATGGAGTACAAACATTTTAGTTCCTCTGCACTTGTATTTTATTCATAACACACAGATCATGGAAATTGAATCAGAAGCGACTACTGGATATGCCAGACTCTCCTGAAAAGTGCATCGCAGGAACAGGCCCTTTGGCCCACAATGTCGGTGCCGAACATGATGCCAGGTTTAACTAATCTCCTCTGCCTGCACGTGATCCACATCCCTCCATTCTCTGTATATGTATGGCCTATCTAAAAGCCACTTATTGTTTCTGCTTCCACCCGCACATCATCTTTAAATGTTGCCCTCACCTTAAAGCTATGCCTTCTAGTCTTTGATATTTCCACCATGGAAAATAGGTTCAGTCATATCACACTGCGAAAAGGCTATTTGCTCTAACCCATTTGTGCTTACAGTTATGAAAATTCAATATACTAATTCAATGTGACCTTTACAACTCAGCGGGTCAGATAGCATCTCCGGAGAACATGAATAGTTGAGGTCTCATCACAAAATGTCACCTATTCATGTTCTCTAGAGATGCTGCCTGACCCACTGAGTTACTCTAGCACTTTGTGTCTTTTTTTGTAAACCAGCACCTCCTCCTTGTGCCTCCTTTTTGTTCGCAGGATGTGAGCTTCAGGAATTATATTGCTAAATTTGTTCTTTGCTTCACCCAGATGCTACGTTTTAGAGTTACAGGCCCCAACTAACACATTTCCTTGTCTTAACTAGTTAATCTTACACTTCAATCCCTTCTCCTGGCCTGTATTCTCAGTCGAAAAACAATCTAGCCCAGGAACTGGTTGTTACCCATCTACTGATGTACCCTGTGGCAACCCCTGCTGAAAAATTAATAACAAGAGAACCACATAAAACTGATCTTGTCTGCGGTTGGTCGACCTACTGGGGGAGTCCAGCTTTTTTCTACAAGATGTGCATTGGTCATGGAGAAAGTGAAGGTCACCTCATGAAGTGACTGAAATCAATGTACAGTACATACCTATGAAAAATACATTGAAATTCCCCACTTCTAAGGATGGGTTCCTGACCAGAAGCATTAACTGGCTTCCCTTGCCACGGATGCTGCTTGAACTGGCTGAGTTCTTCCATCATTCCTGTTATATTTGTCAAGCATGTACAGATTTATTCGTTCTGTACCCGCGCGTCTGATTGGAAGACTGATTGGAAGAGCACAGTCCCTGTCAGCAGCAAACTCTGATTTAAATGTGAAGCCAGAAAGAATAGTCTGTTTTCTCTTTGTTCCACATTCAAAAGTAAAATAAGTAATCCATTTTAAAAAGTGGTTCAACTGCTGTATTCCTGAGAAAACTGACCACAACTTTAAATAGCAGACACTCTGTCATATTTTGGGAATAGACTGAAAATAGTCATTCATAAAGGCCATAAATGTATAGAAAATAAGATTTGTAGACAGCCACCCCACATGCGAGGCTGCTCTGCCACTGAAAAGGTCATGATTGATCCAATCAGAGGCCATAACCCCATAATCCCTTTTTTCATTGTATTCATTCACAGGATCTGGCTCCAATGACTTCTATTGTCCATCCCTAACTGATGCTCAGATGAGATAAAATAAACCATATTGATCAGTCTGAAGTCACATTTAGACCAGATATGATGGAGAAAGAACATATTCACAGCCATCAATAAAAAAGCATTGGGGTGAAACAGAGACCATAACTTCAGCAATAATGCTTTAAATACACATCCTGTAAATAAGTGAAAGTTTTAATAAAATAGATAGGGGATTGAGATAAAGGATTGAGTAAAACGGCAGATTTCCTACTTCACAGTCACACTTGTTAGCTTTTTGCTTAATACTAGATTTAGAAGCAAAAGTAATTAGTCATACAGCATGGAAACAGGCCCTTGCCGACCAAGATGCAACATCTCTGCTAGTCCCACCTGCCCATATTTGGTTCACATCCCTCTTAGCCTTTCCCATCCATGTACCTGTCCTGATATCTTTTCAATGCTACTTGCTTCAACTACTTTCTCTGGCAGCTCGTTCCATATACCCACCAGCCCTCCGCCAGTTTCGCCACCTCCAACGTGACCCCTCCACCCGCCACATCTTCCCATCTCCCCCCCGTCTGCCTTCCGCAAAGACCGCTCCCTCCGCAACTCCCTTGTCCATTCTTCCCTCCCCTCCCGCTCTACCCCTTCCCCGGGCACTTTCCCTTGCAACCGCAAGAAATGCAACACTTGTCCCTTCACCTCCCCCCTCCACTCCTTTCAGGGACCCAAGCAGTCCTTCCAGGTCCGACAGAGGTTCACCTGCACCTCCTCCAACCTCATCTACTGCATCCGCTGCTCCAGATGCCAGATGATCTATATCGGTGAGACCAAGCGGAGGCTTGGCGATCGTTTCGCCGAACACCTCCGCTCGATCCGCAAAAACCAACCCGACCTCCCAGTGGCACAGCACTTCAACTCCCCCTCCCATTCCGTATCCGACCTCTCGGTCCTGGGCCTCCTCCACGGCCAGAGTGAGCAACACCGCAAGTTGGAGGAACAGCACCTCATAACCTCATATTCCGCTTGGGGAGTCTGCATCCTTTGGGCTTGAACATTGAATTTTCTCAATTCTGTTAGCCCTTGCTGTCTCCTCCCCTTCCCACCTCTCCCTCAGCCCTCGGGCCCTGACATTCCCTCTATCTCTATCTCCCTCCCCCACCCTAGTCGCACTAGCTTCTCATTTTCACACCACAAACAGCTTACAATGGCTTGTTCCCTTTATCATCGATACTTTTTTGCATATCTTTCATTCATTGTTCTTTATCTCTCCACATCACCGTCTATATCTCTCGTTTCCCTGATCCCTGACCAGTCTGAAGAAGGGTCTCGACCCGAAACGTCGCCTATCTCCTTCGCCTCTTAGATGCTGCTGCACCCGCTGAGTTTCTCCAGCTTTTTGTGTAACCCTTGATTCTCCAGCATCTGCAGTTTCTTCGTTAACACTACAATTTGTGTTCATGTCTATGGATCTGCTAGCCCAGCAAGTTAACCACTATGCCACATAAAGGTTAAAGTACTGGAGTTAAAAAATCTGTCTTGAATATACTGAATGATGCACATTCAGCGTGTGAAACAGATAATTGCAAAGATTCACAAACGACTGAGAGAAGAAATTTCTCTATCCTAAGCCACTGACTCTATCCTGAGACAATGCACCCTAGGTCGAGAAAAGAATGGAGAAAGAAACCCAAATCAATGGTCAACTCATGCAGGAGCATGTGGAATTAAGGAAGTCGTGGGATATGCTTTGGTGCAACAAAGTGACACGGAGCTACAAGATAAGCAGTGTCTCACAAAATGGTACAGTAGGTATGAGGAATGAATGGCCTAATCTTGCTTGTTTTTTTAATAAGTTCGGCATTGAACTCCAAGATCATGTCAGGTGACTTAAGATTGTGTGGATGGAGCAGACAGTGAAGTGAGTGAATAGCTGTCTTTTTTAGGCATGCTGCTGTATTGATTAAGTATCAAGACATCATCTAGTTCTGCCGTTATCAGATTTATCCCACACCTTGTTCTTGAATAAGCATGGACATTTGTAATTTTCCAGTCTCAGGCATCAGTCCTGAACCTTTTAATGTTTGGACAATTATGGTCAAAGCCTCGACAATTTAACAACATCTATGCTTGCATCAACAGTAACTCAGAAGCAAAACTACTGATCTCGTGGGAGCTGCAAGACTGCATCTGTAACGTGACAAATGAAACAATAATGGTTACAAGCACTTTTCCTCACTAATGCATTGTCTACGGCAGCCTGAGTACGATTAACCATCACACATACTCTGCTCAGATAAAGGGATACATTCCATTGTGTTTTATGCCCTACCATTGTATTAAAGAAAACAGATCCAGAATTGATTTTTTCACACAGAGAGTGGTGAGTCTCTGGAACTCTCTGCCACAGAGGGTAGTTGAGGCCAGTTCATTGGCTGTATTTAAGAGTGAGTTGGATGTGGCCCTTGTGGCTAAGGGGATCAGAGGGTATGGAGAGAAGGCAGGTACGGGATACTGAGTTGGATGATCAGCCATGATCATATTGAATGGCGGTGCAGGCTCGAAGGGCTGAATGGCCTACTCCTGCACCTAATTTCTATGTCTATGTTTCTATGATCTGGCAGCTTAAGCTCAATCAGCAATCAGTGCTACTAGCAATAGAAGTATTCTATTCCACCACATTGTATAAATTCATGGGGCTTTACCATGACTACCAAGCCAGGCAATCAGCTCCATTTCAATGAAGTCAAAAGGGATTGCTGAAAACAACCTTGGGCACATATAAAATTGGAATCATCGTTAGGTTGACACAGTAGTGTAACGATAGAGCTGCTGCCTTATACTGCCAAGGAGCCGGGTTGAATCCTGACAATGGGTGCTGTCTGTGCAGAGTTTGTACGTTCTCCCTGTGACCACAAGGGCTTTCTCTGAATGCTCTGGTTTCCTCCACACTCCAAAGACGTGCTGGTTTGTAGGTTAATTGGCTTCTGTAAAATTATAAATTATTCCGAGGTAGTGCTAGTGTATGGGGTGATCGCTGGTCGGTGCAGACTCAGTAGGCCAAAGTGCTTGTTTCTGCGGCGTATCTCTAAAGTTTAATCACCTGAAACAACTGCAGCACCGTGTATCAACAGTATGCAGCAAACGATAATCAGCAATCAGCAATAAGCAGAAATAAAAACAAAAATGTTGAAAATAATTGATATTTCATACATTTTCAGTGAGGAGAGAAATACAATTAATGGTTCAGGTTGAATCTCCAGAATCCTCAGATCATTGTTTGCTTTAGGTAGTCCTGAGCAATCCCACAATCAATAGATCACAATAGAACCCTCCAAAATCAGTCATAAATGGTGGTGGACAATTAAATGGCAACAGGTGATAGAGGCTCCAAGAACATTTATATGCTGACGGATGATGGAACATAGCATGTGACTGCTAAAGGAGTGTCTGAACTTGCAACGATCATCAGCTAGAACAGATCTCAGATCACCCTCATGACCACACCATAATAGAAGGCATTCTTCAGACAATTTGTGTCACCCCACGTGGCATCAAGAAATTCATGTCGAAGCATTGTAAAACATTGGCCGTATTTGGGGTATGCAGTTCTGGTCTCCCCATTACAGGAATAAAATGAAGGCTGCAGAAAACGTTTATGAGAACAGTGCCTGGATTGGAGGGAATTAGCTATGAGGAGAGGATGGACAAACTTGGATTGCTTTCTCTGGAGCTGAGGGAAGATCTGATAAAAGTACATCAACTAATGGAAGGCAAAGATAGCGTTGCGTAAGAACCTTTTTTTCCCCAGGATTGAAATTTAAAAAATAAGAGGGCATAGTTTTAAGGTCAGAGGGGGAAAATTGAATAATGATGTGTGGGACATGTTTTAAAAAACACAGTAAGTGGTGAGTTCCTGGAAGGTGCTGCGGGAAGGCAGATACAATGCTGCTGTTAGAAAGGCACATGAATATGCAAGGAATGGAAGGATCTGGATCACATGCAGGCAAAGGAGATTAGTTTAACTTGGCATCATGTTCGGCACAGGCTGTGTTCCTGTGCTATTCTATATAGTGCTGAGGACTTGTGCTCCAGAACTTGGCCACTCCTTTAGCACAAGGGTTTCAGTATCGTTACACTGGGATTGGTCTGACATTGATGGTGAAACAAAGAGACATCTAAAAGATGTAAAATATGGATGATATGTGCTACATGGAAATTAAACCAAAAAGAGAATGTTGGAAATACCTAGCAGATCAGGTACTCTCTGTGAAGAGAGGAGGTCACAACAGCTCCGATCTGTATTCCACAGCTTTTACATGCCCCTTCATTTATTTCTATCTAACTGTTGGACAGTTTTATGAACATGATATCCTGGATATCAGAAATATTCCCTTTGTCCCATCCATCCCTTCCCCCAGCTTCTCTACAATTTAAAACTTGTTTTCTCCTTTTTAAAATTTTGATAAGGCTCTTTGACCTGTAACATTAATTCTGTTTCTCTCTCCATAGTTGCTGCCTGTGTTGCTTAATATTTTCAGCATTTTTAATTTTTATTGAAGATTTCATAAATGTCGTGGAGACTCAAGTTAGGAGGATTGCAGTCAAGATACCCTTGGGAATATCTGGCCTTGAATATTGGTCGCTAACCTATCCCTTAAGAATGAAGTTGAAAGGGGAAAGGAAAGGGCAGAGTCAGAGTTGGGTCGTAATTGGCAGCAAAGGTGATGAAACCTTTAGGCACAGGATGAAAGCTTCTATAAAGCCATCAATATATCAGAGAAAGCGAGGAAGCAGTCTTGAGTTGGACTTGAGAATTCCATATATCCCAAAGAGACCAGCTAGAGCCTGGACCATTGACTTCCCATAGTTTCAACTTTGATTTAAAGAAAGTGAGTTAAGGAGAATGTGTTCACTGAGACAATGCTTTAAGCTAGATGGAGGAGAGTAGTGTGCGTGAGTGTGGGGGGGGGGGGGGGTGGGTGGGCGGAGGGCGGGGGTGGTAAACATCTGTTCAAAGAACTAACAAAGGGCTCGGAGGTAATCCTGGAGTAAAGCAGAGGCATGGAAGGGTTTGGTGAAAATGATCCTGATAGAATCTTCAAGCTGCTAATGTGACAGAGATTATCGGAAATCTCACAAGAGTATATGGGAAGAGACTGGATAAGGGAAAAAAAGATGAATGGAGGTGTGAAGAAATAAAGTCTATAGGTCAAAAACTTGTTGAAATGATGGGTCTACTCGGGCAGTCTTGTTTGTTTATCTTGGACAGGTGGTAGATATATGGCAGGAGACTGTTTTGCCTTCCGCTTCCTAATCATAGAGCTATAGAGCATAGAACAGGACCTATGGTCCATCAAATCCATGCTGATCATCAACCACCCATTTACATTAATTCTATGTTAATCCCGTTTATTTTTATTCTTCTTACATTCCCAACAATTCCCCTCAGATTCTGCCACTCATCATACACAAGGGGCAACGTACCTACCAAACTGAACATCTTTGGAAATGGGAAAAAAATGGAGGAAAATCACACTGTCAAAGGAAAAACATGCAAACCCCATTCTGACAGCATCCGAGGTCAAGGTTAAACCCAGGTCTCTGACACTCTGAGGCAACAACTCTACCAGTGCCACTGTGCCACCCGTTTCTTAAATGAGGCAGGTGCAATTTTATACATTTTCTTCAATCTTGTGAATCCTATTCCGTTGTAAAAGTAACTCAGCGGGTTTGGAGGCATCGTTGGAGAACATGGATAGGCAACATTCTGAGTGAGGACCCCTCTTCAGACTATGAAGAAGTCTGAAGAAGGGTCCCAACTGGAAACGTCGCCTATCCATTTTGTCCAGAGATGCTGCCTGACCTGCTGAGTTACTTCAGCATTTTGTGACTTTCTTTGTAAACCAGCTTCTGCAGTTCCTTGTGTCTACTATGCCATTGTCAACTGTACTGCTTAAATAAGTAGTATTGCCTCGTAGAATCGTGGAAGAAACTCGTTTACATAAGGAAGGGTAGATACAAAATGTGGATCTTGCTTTTTCTCCAACGCCAATAGTTTGTAATGTTAACATCTTGTGCCCCAACGTGGTTCCTTCTGCTCACTCTGTCAAACCGTCTTGTTCCAGGTTCTCCACTGATAGGCCTGGCCAGTGTCCGACTTTAGCCATGCTCTGTTGGAGCAAAGCACTGAAGCAGAAGGTTAGACAAAGAATGAGAAAAGCAATTACACGACTACCAGGCAAATTTGGCTCAGTCTCATAAACCTGCAACCTTGTTCTAAAGCAACATGACTGGAGGTCCTGTTTAATTTTACTTTGTGAAATAAATGTTCATATGTTCAAACGTAATGCAGATTTTATATTTCACTACAAATAACCTTCTAGTTGCAAATATTGTTTGAAATTCATGACTGCATTAAAATCACTCAGAATTCTGAATAGATTTAATTTGTCCGAATGGGTGACCCACAAAATAAATGTTTTATTTGTTGCTTGGCAACATTATGAATAATCCAGAGACAAATACGCACATCTTGCCTTCGCCACCTCACTGCATCCACCATGGGCAAAAAGTGGATAATTTGGACAACAGAAATGTTTTTATGTTTGTGAAAATGTGGTAAATAAAGGGAAAAGCCAGTGTCATTTTACTTCATGCCCGTTATTTAATTATGTAATAATCGGTTGCGAGAGAAATACCATCAAGACTCATTTTAGTTATGGAACAGTTAAAGAAGAAATTAATGTATGAACACAGATTTGTGCATTTCAGACATAAATATATATATTTTTAAAGTCAAATGAATTTCAACATCACAATATTAGGGTCTCAGGAACAAACAGCAGAAATTATAATGGAGAAGCAAGAAATTAAACAAATATTTTGTGCCTGTCCTCATTGAAAGCCTAAAAGATCTTTGAGAAACAGTAGAGGAATACAGGTGTAGAGTGAATGAGGAACTCAATAAAATTAGCCTTAGTAAAATCAACTAGTTTTGGAGAAATTGAAAGGGAATGAAAGCCAATAGATTCCCAGGACCTGATGATATAGTCCAAGAGATTTTAAGGAGGTAGTTATGAAGAGAGTAGATGCACTCATTGGTTGTCATCTTCCAAAACACAATAGATTCTGGGGCAGCAAATATATTCCCACTATTCTTGAAAGGAATGAGGTAGAAATCAGGGAACTGTGGATTAAAACACAAAGTTTTGAAGGAACTCAATGGGCCATCCAGTATCGGTAGAAGGAATGGACAGACACTATTTTCATGGATACATATATTTACATGGATACATAGAAAGTTAGTGCAGGAGTAGGCCACTGAGAGTTAGATAGAACTCTGCTAGCCCTAAGAGCTCTAACTCTCTATTGAATGCATCCAGTGGATCGGCCTCCACTGCCTTCTGAGGCAGAGAATTCCACAAATTCACAACTCTGTTCTAAATAGCCTACCCCTTATTCTTAAACTGTGACCCCTGGTTCTGGACTCCTCCAACATCAGGAACATGTGTCCTGCAGCTAGTGTGTCCAATCCCTTAATAATTGTATATGTTTCTATACGATTTCCTCTCATCCTAAATTCCAGTGAATACAAGCCCAGTCGTTCCATTCTTTCATCATATGACAGTCCCGCCATCCCGGGAATTAACCTGGTGAACCTACACTGCACTCCCTCAATAGCAAGAATGTCCTTCCTCAAATTAGGAGACCAAAACTGCACACAAGAATCTTGGTGTGGTCTCACTAGGGCCCTCTACAACTGCAGAAGGACCTCTTTGCTCCTATACTCAAATCCTCTCGTTATGAAGGCCAACATGCCATTAGCTTTCTTCACTGCCTGCTGTACCTGCATGCTTACTTTCAGTGACTGATGTACAAGCATGCCCAGGTCTCGTTGCACTTCCCCTTTTCCTAATCTGACACCATTCAGATAATAATCTGCCTTCTTGTTCTTGCCACCGAAGTGGATAACCTCACATTTATCCACATTATACTGCACTGCCATGCATTTGCCCACTCACCCATCCTATCCAAGTCACCCTGCATCTTCATAACCTCCTCTTCACAGTTCACACTGCCACCCAGCTTTGTGACATCTTCAAATTTGCTTAAGTTACTTTGAATTCCTTCATCTAAATCATTAATATGTATTGTAAATGGCTGCGGTCCCAGGAACGAACCTTGCAGCACCCCACAAGTCACTACCTGCCATTATGAAAGGGACCCGTTAATCCCTACTCTTTGTTTCCTGTCTGCCACCCAATTTTCTATCAATGTCAGTACCCTTACCCCAATACCATGTGCTCTAATTTTGCCCACTAATCTCCTGTGTGAGACTTTATCAAAGGCATTCTGAAAGTCCAGACACACTACATCCACTGGCTGTCCCTTATCCATTTTACTTGTTACATCCTCAAAAAATTCCAGAAGATTAGTCAAGCAAGATTTGCCCTTCGTAAATCCATGTTGACTTGGACCGATCCAGTTACTGCTATCCAAATGCGCCGCTATTACATCTTTAATAATTGAATCCAGCATCTTCCCCACCACCAATGTCAGGCTAACTGGTCTATAATTCCCTGCTTTTCTCTCCCTCCTTTCTTAAAAAGTGGGATAACATTAGCTACCCTCCAATCCACAGGAACTGATCCAGAATCTATTGAACATTGGAAAATGATCATCAATGCGTCCCCAATTTCTAGAGCCACCTCCTTGAGTAACGCCGGATGCAGACTCTCTCCATAGCCTGAATGTTTTTTTTGTATCTAGGACTCTATCTTCCTCCCCCTTAAATATATGCAGCAAATAGCTCTCTAGAGAATCCCACAAGTGTCAGGTCAGGATCCTTCTTTAGACTGAAGTAGGCCTTTCTTCAATACAGTTCAGAAGAATGAGAGGCAATCGTATTGAAACATTCAAAATTCTTGAAAATGTAAAATGCAGGATAAATGTTTCCCCTACTTTTGGAATCTAGAACAAGGAATCATTACCTCAAAATCTATGATAGGCAATTTGGAAATGAATGAGGAAAGATTTCTTCACTTGAAAGATGGTGAATCTTTGGAATTCTCTATGCCAGATGGCTGTGGAGAATAATAATTGATTGAATTCAAAATAGAGATTTATGCATGCGAAGGAATTGAAAGATGGGGGGAAAAAACAGGGAAAATGTATTTGAGATTGAAGAACGCCATAATGGCAAGAGAATGCTTTAAAGGCAAAAATTGGGCCATTTGCCATTTAAGACTGTCCCAATATTCAATACAATTGTGGGTGATCCCCTACTTTAATGTCATATTTCTGTGCTCTCTCCATAGCCTGAATGTTTGTTTTCTGTCTAGGACTCTATCTTCCTCCCCTTTAAATATATACCGCAAATAACTCTCTGGAGAATCCCACAGGTTCACCACCTTTTGACTTAAGAAATCTCTCCTCACCCAACAATTTCCTGCGACTTTGATCCTATGTTTTTAGATCCACCAGCTACTTACCTTTTGAATCTCCCAACTAAATCACTCTCCACTTCTAACCACCAACAATATTTTTGTCTCAAGTCACTTTCGGTAAATCATCTTCATTCCAGCTCCCCCGGCTTACGGTCCATTCAGCAATAGGAGTGTTTTTTCCTCTCTCATTCTGTGAATTTAAAATATTACTCTGGGCCTTCTTGTTCAATTGAAGGAAGATGATCCCAGTTTCTTCACCCCATTCAACTAACTAAAGCTTTTAATTCTAGAAATATTCTTGTAATTCATTTCTGAGCTCCTCTCTAAGGCCCTCATAGCTTCACTGAGGAGTGGAACCTGGAACTGGATACAGTACTCCAGATTCAATTGAACTCGGGTTTTATAAAGGTTCAGACAAAATGTGTAGGAAGGAACTGCAGATGCTGTTTTAAACCAAAGTTAGTCACAAAAAGCCAGAGTAACTCAGCGGGACAGGCATCATCTCCAGAGAGAAGGAATGAGTGACGTTTCGGGTTGAGACCTTTCAACCCAAAACGTCACCCATTCCTTCTCTCCAGAGATGCTACCTGTCCCGCTGAGTTTCTCCAGCTTTTTTTGTCTATCTTCTTTATAAAGGTTCAGATGGTTTCACTATAATGAATATCTCACAGCTTGCCTGAATGAACACAGCAATGGCATCTATCAAGAACCTCTAAACTATTTAAGACAAAGCAGCCTGCTTGAATGCACACCAGTCCCCCCCACCCCCCGCCTCCCTCACCCCTGTCACTTTTATTCCATGGTATTCAATCTTAATGACAAGCGTATAATGCAAAATGTATTAAAATGTGTTTTTTTTAAATCAATATGCACCATAGCAAATACATTTACTTCATTGACCCTATTACTTCATTTAAAAAGTGTAATTAACTTGATAAGAGTTTTATTTGCCTTCAACATGTCCGCATTGTCGTGTTGTTGCATTAGGGCATGTCAAGTACATGGAAGATGAAATAATCTTATTGTCAAGTAGCTACAATTTCCCAGTCAACACACAGTTACAGATTTCATGAGTGGGTATTACAATGGAGACCAATGTGATAGGGATTTTGATTGGACTGGATAGAATTGGGGGCTATAATAAATTTTGAAGGAATAAGCCTTTGGTTTCTGTTGATGTATGGTCTCCTGAGCCTTTGCTTCCTCATTGCAATCCATCAGCTGCAATTACCTATGTTCATAACTCAGGTGCTAAACTATAATCGTCAATTAAGTTACCCTTTACTGCATTTTGTGCAATGTCTGAATACAATTTTTCAAAATATGGTTATCAGAATCTTACACCGTATTCCAATATTGCTCTGCAGGAATTCGATCACTTCCTAACATTGCTAAACTAGTCTAATATCTTAGTAGCTCTCGTTAATACTCTGCATATTGTGCTAATGATTTCAGTAGACTACCTTCAAATTCCATTTCTCTGCTCTGTCATCTGGAATAATGTCAGTTAGCCTGCATTACAGTTGTTCAGTAACCTCTGGCAATCTTATGACTTTGCATCTGTCATGAGATTGATAAAGCATTTGTCAACCCAGCATCCATTCTATCTGAAGAAGGGGCTCGACCCAAAATGTCACCAATTTCTTCTCTCCAGAGATGCTGCATGTCCCGCTGGGTTACACCAGCTTTTTGTGTCTATCATCCATTCTATCCAGTTACTTCTATATTTAAACAATCTACTCCCCACTGTTTACTGCAACTTCCACCTTGACATTCCTTCTCTAGTTCAGCTGGGAGAGCAGAGGACTGTTGTAGAAAGTCAAGGCATGTTGACTTGGATTGTTAATTTGTCTTTGGTTTGAACAGGTGGTTCCTCTTCAATGTAATTCCCCATTACGATGACCGAGTGGTTTAAGATGATGCATTCAGGTTGCATTCTCCTCTGGAGGCATGGGCTTGAGTCTCTCCTGATATTCAATTAATTTCACACGTGGTGTGGTAACACAGCAGTCTGCACTACTACTTTGCAGCTCCAAGGACCTGGTTTGATTCTAACCTCTGATGCTATCTATGTGGAGTTTGCACAATCTCCCTGTGACCATGTGAGTTTCCTCCATGTGCCATGCCGGTAGGTGAGTTAATTGGCTGCTGTACATTGCCTCACGTGCAGCTGAATAGGAGTAGGATTGCGGGCAAGGTGTAATTGATGTAAGAAAAATTACGTGGGAAAACAATTATTGCCGTTACTGGGAAATGAGTGGGGTTGATGGGATTGAACTGGGAGCAGACAAACTCAATGGGCCAAATGGCCTTTCATGTTGTGCAAAATGTAAACACGATTATAACTATTATCTGCCATCCAAAGAGATGTGATAAAATTGGCATTGATAGAAATTAAATCTGAAAATGATGTAAAACAATCAATAGCATTGAGTATACACACAAAATGCTGAAGTAACTCAGTGGAACAAGCAGCATCTCTGGAGAGAAGGAATGGATGACGCTTCGGATCGTGACCCTTATCACATTATTCATTCAGTATTTTTAAGTAGTGTTAATGTGAAGCTGAAACACTGATCAAATTGTGTCATTCCTGCTATCTACCAGTTATAGAAACACAGAAACATAGGTGCAGGAGCAGGCCATTCGGCCCTTCGAGCCTGCACCGCCATTCAATATGATCATGGCTGATCATCCAACTCAGTATCCTGTACCTGCCTTCTCTCCATACCCCCTGATCCCTTTAGCCACAAGGGCCACATCTAACTCCCTCTTATATATAGCCAATGAACTGGCCTCAACTACCTTCTGTGGCAGATAGTTCCAGAGACTCACCATGCTCTGTGTCAAAAATGTTTTCCTCATATCAGTCCTAAAGGAATTCCCACTTATCCTTAGACTGTGACCCCTTGTTCTGGACCTCCCCAACATCGGGAACAATTTTCCTGCATCTAGCCTGTCCAACCCCTTAAGAATTTTGTAAGTTTCTATAAGATCCCCCCTCAGTCTTCTAAATTCTAGCGAGTACAAGCCAAGTCTATCCAGTCTTTCCTCATATGAAAGTCCTGACATCCCAGGAATCAGTCTGGTGAACTTTCTCTGTACCCCCCTCTATGGCAAGAATGTCTTTTCTCAGATTTGGAGACCAAAACTGTATACGCAATACTCCAGGTGTGGTCTCACCAAAACCCTGTACAACTGCAGTAGAACCTCCCTGCTCCTATACTCAAATCCTTTCGCTATGAATGCTAACATACCATTAGCTTTCTTCACTGCCTGCTGCACCTGCATGCCTACTTTCAATGATTGGAGTACCATGACACCCAGGTCTTGTTGCATCTCCCCTTTTCCTAATTTGTCACCATTAAGATAATAGTCTACCCTCTATAAGGTCACCAGAGGTGTGTTTTTTTAATATATATGATGCTTTTATAAGTGATATGCTAAGATTTTGCATGTACGTTATGATGTTTTTATATGCAATGTATTTTTATGTAATGTTGTCCCTAGTCTGGACCTTGAGTCCGAAATAACATTTATTATTATTTTTGTTATTATTATTACAAAATCTGCAATTCCACCTCTCAATTATCATAAAAGCATAGAAGAGAAATATATTTAATGGCTGACAATATAATACTATAAACTATGCTAAGATGCTACTGCTGAATAAATATTGGGTGAAACAGTCTGATAGGATTTAATTACAGAGGGAAATTATCTAATCCTTAAAAAAGAGCTGTGCGGACATTGCGATGAGGGATTAAAACGTGCCTGCAATCAGAAAAAGTGTCAAATTTGTGTAGTGTTTTTCATGACTTCAATCTGCAACCAGCACCGCTTGCAGATCTTAAGATCTGCCTGCAGCCTGATATGTAGTCTGATATCACAAGTGATTAGTGGTGCAGAGTTGGCTTAAAAGTAAAGGGCAGGTGCACTGTGGATAGAAGAAACTGTTTTTTTTCCAAAAAGCAATCTGGTGTGATACTTCAAGAACGGAACAAGATGTGGTGCAAGTCCACATCAGGAGTGCTCCATAAAAAGCCTGGGTGAGGTGCAGGAGTTGCTACCTTACAGCGCCAGAGACCCCGATTCGATCCTGACTGTGGGTGCTGTCTGTACGGAGTTTGTACGCTCTCCCCGTGACCACGTGGGTTTGCTCTGGGTTTCCTCCCACATTCCAAAGATGTGCGTGTTTATAGGTTAATTGGCTTCTGTAAAGTGTCCCTAGTGTGTAGAATGGAACTAGTGTATGGGTGTTTGTTGGTCAGCGTCGATACAGTGGGCCGCCTGTTTCTACGCTTTATTTGTAAACTAAAATAAATTAAATTAAACAGCTCCAAGTAAAAGCAGATTTGACGGGCAATGCTCAGCCATCTAAAATATTGTGAAGTGTTGACCTAAGCACTAGCCCGGTTACTTCTCCTGGAATTGCCACTAAGAATCCACTCACAACCATGTTTAACTGGACCAGGCGCAGAAGGCAGCCTTCACTGGGCCTTCACATTGTGGAGTGCAAAGGCGTGGTCTGGACAGTGACTGTGACAGAAAGCACTGTGACAGGAAGCACTTGAGCAAGCCCCAACCTCAAACCACATGGCGCAGCCTTTGACACACCAGCAAGGCTGAAGCCAAGGTTATTCCCACTTTAACAATTGTCATTTATTAATGTTAACTGTTTTTCTCTCTGCACGTGTTTTCTGACATGCTGAGTACTAGCCTTTATTTCAAATTTTCTGCATCAGCAATATTTTACTTTTTGAATATTTTCCCTGTACATTACACGAAAGGTGCCAGTAGCCCTTCTCAAGGGTTACTGGCACAGGAACAGAAGGGCAGGAACAGAAAGAAACAGAAGGGCATGTGTAGATTTTGGATGATGACAGTACCTAATTCACATATATATTGTACAAATAACTTTTAATGTTTTAAAGATAGCAAAAAAATTGAGCCTCATGTTTGTGCCACATCTTTGCCAAAGCAAAGTAAACATGATCTCCCTGCCCTGGTCTGGCTTCTCCTCATAGTTTATAGACTACAGAATCTTATCAGAGAGAAGGAAAACTCAAGGTTAATGAGCCCTAGCAATTACTTTCAATGCACTCACAGTGGAGTAGGCAGCGTAAATTAATGGTAATTAAACAAGAGCCAGACGTACGTGTGAAACAAGACTTGTTACACCCAAAACCTACTGTGGCATTAATCATCACGGTCAAAGCAAGAAAACAGAGCTTGTTAGGGGCTACAGTGCCCTCCATAATGTTTGGGACAAAGACCCATCATTTATTTATTTGCCTCTGTACTCACTATTTGAAATTTGTAATAGAAAAAAAATCACATGAGGTTAAAGTGCACATTGTCAGACTTTAATAAAGGCCATTTTTATACATTTTGGTTTCACCATGTAGAAATTACAGCATTTCAGGGCACCATAACGTTTGGGACACAGCAATGTCATGTAAATGAAAATAGTCATGTAAATGAAAGTAGTCATATTTAGTATTTTGTTGCATATCCATTTCATGCAATGACTGCTTGAAGCTGCGACTCATGGACAGGCTTATGCTTGTTTTGGGGGCAAGTCCCATTCAGTTTTCTCTTCAGCATATAAAAGGCATGCTCAATATTGAGTTCAGGTCAGGTGATTGACACCCACTCAAGAATTGACCTTTTTTAGCTTTGAAAAACTCCTTTGTTGCTTTAGCACTATGTTTGGGATCATTGGCTTGCTGTAGAATGAACTGCCGGCCAATGAGTTTTGAGGCATTTGTTTGAACTTGAGCAGATAGGATGTGTCTATACACCTCAGAATTCAATATGCTACAACTATCAGCAGTTTTATCATCAGTGAGCCAGTACCTTCAGCAGCCATACATGCCCAGGCCATAACACCCCCACCACCGCGTTTCACAGATAAGGTGGTATGCTTTGGATCTTGGGCAGTTCCTTCTCTCCTCCATACTTTGCTCTTGCCATCGCTCTGATATGTTAATCTTTGTGTCATCTGTCCACAAACCTTTTTTTCCAGATCTGTGGTTGCTCTTTTAAGTACTTCTAGGCAAACTGTAACCTGGCCATCCTATTTTTGCGGCTAACCAGTGGTATGTATCTTGCTGTGCTGCCTCTATATTTCTGTTCATGAGGTCTTCTGCGGACAGTGGTCATTGACAAATCTACACCTGACTCCTGAAGAGCGTTTCTGATCTGTCGGACAGGTGTTTGGGGATTTTTCTTTATTATAGAGAGAATTTTCTGTCATCAGCTATGGAGGTCTTCCTTGGCCTGCCAGTCTCTTTGTGCTTAGTAAGCTCACCAGAGCTCTCTTTCTTCTTAATGATGTCCCAAACAGTTGATTTTGGTAAGCCAAAGGTTTGGCTGATGTCTCAAACAGTTTTATTCTTGTTTCTCAGTCTCATGATGACTTATTGGGCTTTCATTGGCACAACTTTGGTCCTCATGTTGATAAACAGCAATAAAAGTGTCCAAAGGTGATAGAAAGCGTGGAGGAAAGATTGGGTGCTGAGATCACTCTTATACCTGCATTAAGGAGGCAATTAAACACACCTGTGCAATTACAAACACCTGTGATGCCATGTATCCCAAACGTTATCTACATGGAGAAACCAAAATGTATAAAAATACCCTTTAATAAAATCCTGACAATGTGCATTTTAACCACACGTGATTTTTTCTATTACAAATCTCAAATTGTGGAGTACAGAGGCAAATAAATAAATTATGGGTCTTTTCCACAAACATTATGGAGCGCACTGCATAAGGCCCTCATTATTGCAATGTGTATGGAGCTCTTTGTTATAAAGTGACTGAGAAGAGAAATTGTCATCTGAAATGTCTGGAGTCTGATGGTTCAATGGTTTGAGGTTTAATATCTACTATCGTGGTTGATTGAGATCAATAATAGCACAAATGGGGTTATATGTATAACCTAGAGTGAGGAGTTTCTTTTTAATATCGCAGATAAATAGTATTTTAACATTCATTGCATTCTTTTAAATTTCTCTTTTCATGTTCTTTGTCACAGTTTCGCAGTGGTAGAAAGATACAAGTTTCTCGTAATCTTTGTGCTCTATGTAGTCATATTTAGTATTGTGATTCTTTGTCTGAAAAATGAAAGATTATCTCCATAAAAAGTGGAAACATTTAAAAGACATTAGGACAGGTGCTTGGGTAGGAATGGTGTAGAGGGATATGGGCCAAACATGGGCAGGTGAGACTAGTGTAGATGGGACATCTTGGTTAGCATGGGCAGGTTGGGCCAGAGGGCCTGTGTATGACTCTATCTCTATGGCATTTTTGGCAGAGAGCGGGAGAGAGAGGTTGCAGACATGAAGACTGTACAACAGTTTAACCTAGACATATGTGTGGCAGTTTGAAGCACAAATGTTCTCTGATGTATACAAAATTATGAGAGTCCCAGAGAGATTGAATTGAAAGAATCTATTTCCTTCACCAGAGTAAAACAACATTATAACCCTTAGTAAAATGATAGGTTAAATTAAAATAGATTGAGGAACAATATTTCCAGTTAGCATGCGCTGAACTCCCTGCTGGAAAGAGTGGTGGAGATAGAAACTCACAAGATATTGTACAAAAAACTTGGTTGAGTATCTGATGTGCATTCTCAACATGGCTCTGAACCAAAAGCTGGAGAGTGGAATCAGCCTAAATTATTTTTCAGCTGACATAGATATGATGGGCCAAGTGGCCCCATATATTTCAATGTTAAAATTAACTCTTACTCAGTAAATCAAAAGTGAAAGGGAACTTATGGCGATATTTTTTTTGTCTCAAACCACACCATCATTTGTGGCACAATGAAGTGTTTTATTGTTTCTCACTAGGACTTTATGGCAAAGTTGCCCTTGGCTTTGGTAAATGTGGGTTACTGCACTGGCAGATTATGAGGTAATTGATTATTTTTTATACTGTCAATTCATTGAAGATGTTTTACAGAAACTGATCAAGCAGTTAATTATCCATGAAAACATTCTTCACCAGTAACTAAACCTTCCATAAAAGATAAATCTTATTACCTTTTAAAGCTTCAAAACTACTTTGGCAAATGGTTGCACATGGAACATTAACTTTTGTTATTTATCTTGACAAATACGGGTATTTTCTCATAAACATAAGCAGAATGCCTATCTCAGTACTAATCAATCCTCATATAATTTGTCTGAGACTAGTCTTGATTTCAACATGGTAATTTATTAACCAGAAATTATCACGCAATTAGTGACAGATGATAAATTTAACACTTTAACTACCCCTCCTATTCCCAATCTGACCTTTCTGTCCTGGGCCTCCTACATTAACAGAGTGAGGCCCAGCGCAAATTGAAGGAACAGCACCCCATTTTTCGCTTGGGTAGCTTACAACCCAGCGGTATGAACATTGACTTCTCTAACTTCAAATAGCCCATGCTTTCCCTCTCTCTCCATCCCCCCCTTCCCAGTTCTCCCAGTCTTACTGCCTACAACTACATTCTATCACTGTTCCGCCCACTCCCCTGACATCAGTCTGAAGAAGGGTCTCAACCCAAAATATCACGCATTCTTTCTCTCCAGAGATGCTGCCTGTCCCGCTGAGTTACTCCAGCATTTTGTGTCTACCTCATGACAGATGAATTGAGTTTCAACTCTGTGTAGGGAGGACTGCAGATGCTGGTTTAAACCGAAGACAGACACACTCCGAGATCTTCGGTTTCCTACCACACTCCAAAGACTTACAGGTATGTAGGTTAATTGGCTTGGTATATGTGTAAATTGTCCCCAGTGTGTGTAGGATAGTGTTAATGTGCGGGGATCACTGGTCGGTGCAGACTCGGTGGGCCGAGGGGCCTGTTTCCACGCTGTATCTCTAAACTAAATTAAACGTCAAGGAATAGGTGACGTTTCGGGTCAATACCCTTCTTCAGACTGTGAAGAAAGGTCTCAACCTGAAACGTCACCTGTTCCTTTTCTCAGAGATGCTGCCTGACACGTTTTTGTGTCTGTCTTGAGTTGTAACTCTGTTGCTGTGAGTGGGCATCAAGTAGAACCTGGGTGCTACTCTGCAGAGATTAAGAAATTGAAAATATGTTCTGACTATTTCTGACTATGATGCCTACCCCATCAACTGAAAGCAAATTATAATGAGAAAATATTTGGAAAATAGATAAATATCTAGGTTCCTGGAACACTACCATACAAACTTTGAAACGGGGCAGCACAGCACAGATTCAGGTTCTTCGACCTACCATATCTGTGCCGACCATAACGCCAATTTAATCTAATCCCATCTGTCTGCACATAGTCCATATCCTTCCATTCTCTGCCTGGTCACACCTGCTTAAATGTGGCTAGCATATCTGCCCTTTTCTCCCCTTCCCCCACCTCTACTAGCAGTGTATTCCAAGCACCTACCATTCAGTGTGTAATAAAGCCTGTCCCACAAATCTCCTTTTAACTTTCTCCTTCTCACCTTAAACTTCTCATCTGGAGTGTGGCGTCACCTAACAGCAGCAGCTCGACTGCAGTCCGTCCGTCTTTTTTTAATTTTGTCTCGTTAAATGTATGTTTTTGATTCTAATTTTTAAGTTATGTATATGTGGGGAGGTGGGAGGAAACCGTTTAATCTCTTCCCGGAACGGGGACCCGACTTTTCCCTATCGGGTCTCCGGTGTCGCTGGGCCTGACATCGTGGAGCCGGCGGCGACCTCCAACCTGAGAGCTCCAGACGCGGAGCCTGCGGACACGCCATCGCGGAGCTGGTTGACTTCGGAACGGGGAGAGCTGTGGTGGCGCGCGGCTGCGACCCGACTTCGGAACTTCGGAGGCTCAGGCCACAGGCCCGGTGGACAGGAATATCGGGAGCTCACAGGTCCCTGATGGGAGACCGCTTTTCGGAGCTCCCGCAACGGCAACTTCTCCCGCCAGAAGCGCAGGTTTTAAAGGACTTGGGGCCTAGCATCGGCCAGCATGGCTTAAACGGCCGCGGGACTTATCATCCCCCGCCGGGGGCTTTAACATCGTGAGCCCCAGTCGCCTCGACGCTGCAGTTGGACTGCTGGACCGCGGAAGAACAAAGGGAAGAGATAAGACTTTTGCCTTCCATCACAGTGAGGAGGTGTTGGAGATTCACTGTGATGGATGTTTGTGTAAATTAGTGTTAAGTATGGGTCTTTGGTTTTTTTGTAATGTAAAAGACTGTAGGAATGAAATTTTGTTCAAACCTTGTCTGCTTGAATGACGATAAAAGGCATTCTATTCTAAACCTATACATTCTACTTTGATATTTCCATTTGACATTTCCACCTCTGGGAAAGACTGCTGATCCACCCACTTTATGCCTCTCTAATTTTGTATACTTCTATACTAGAATCTGTGCCGCACTGCTCCGTTTTCAAAGTTTGTATGGTGGTGTTCCAGGAACCTCTAACACTCAAGAGGAAACAATCCTAATTTGTCCAATTTCTCCTAATGGATAATACTTTCTAATCCTGGCAATTCCTGGTGAATTTCTTCTGCACCCTCGTCAAAGCTGAAGCTGGCTTATTGAGTTTTTATTGAAAGAAATTTGGATTCACCATGTCAAATTCAAAGGATGCAAAGGGTGTGAAGCGCAAAAGAACTGCAAGCTGGTTTAAAGTTGAACGGTTTAACGAAATACTAAAGACTGCTGTAACAAAAGTTCATGAGGTCATATATTTGCACAAGAATTCAGTGCGCACACACATTTGTAACAGCATAAAAAATGGCGCAATACAAGATTTCTGTGCACACGAACAACTAAAAATTAGAGGGAACATTGCTGTGGAGGTTCAGTAATTGAGTTCAATCCAGTGATCGATAGATTTCTGGGGTGGGAGATTGCAACATTCACGTGGTCCACCCTGTTTCGACTAATGCAATCAACCCGGCGTGCCAAACAAATAGATCAAATAGAACAAGTTGACCTACAACTTTAGGCTGTGCACGCCACACACAAGAAGAAGAAGATAGATTTCTGGATATTACAGCAACCAAGCAACATGGGGATTGTGCAGGTGGAACAACCATGATCTTGTTGAATGAAGCAGGCTCGAGGGGGTGAATGGACTACTTCTGCTCTAATGCTCTAACTCATCCAAACCAATATACTCGAATTCTTGTTACATTTCATTACAAATAATGACTGTGCATATAAAAACATACCTGCATGTTTTCTCGAAGATCAGTTGCTTCCCGTAATTGCTGGACAACATTCTTGAATAGTTCATCTATAGGTTTTATCAAGATTGTTCTCATGCTCGCATACTCTCTTGACTTCTTAGCTTTCCTCATGGAAAGACCGCGTTTGTGAGGTTTCCCTCCGCCTCTACGGTTAGTTATTGCCACATGGACAAATAATGAGGCAAACGGTAGAACTTCACCTGTCAGTGACTGAAGTGGCACATGTCTGTATCCCGCTTGCAAGCATTCAAAAGGGATTGTATACTGAGCAATAAACTCATCTCCAATGTAGTCATCATCCAGAACCACAAACCGTACCATTGCTAGCTCCGGAAGGTTAATCTGGAATTCAAAGCTTTCGTCAAAAATAGGGTTCTCTCCATTTTGATTAACGGTTTTAGTCCTTTGTTCTGCACAGTCTGCAGGTATCCCATGGATCTCCACATACACATAGGGATCAACAACATCACCTTTAGAACCTGAGCCTTTGGGTTTTGGAAAGTTTTGGCCACTAATGATTTTTATGTGGAGTAATTGAGCAGAAACACCTGGCACTGAATCTTTTGTATTGGCACTGAAATAGGACACCTCGTCTCTCATGATGGCAGGTCGAAGTACATATCCACAATTCCCATTTTGACGGAACCACCCAATATTAAGGTCCATCATTAAACCGGGTGTCTGGTAATTCATTGCCACTACTTGGCAACCACACTTCCAAAAGTCCTGAGGATTCATGTTGCTTGAATCAATCCTCATTGGATTTGGATATATTCTGGCGAGAAAACGTTTATTGTAATTCACAAAGTCCTTTGGGTATTCGTTGGCAAGTCTATTAGCGATTACTTCATTGAATGAACAAAATTCCCAGAATTTCTGATTTTGAAGTGACTCTGTGAAGTCCTTAAACATAACAGATTTGCAAAGACTCACCATGTCAGAGAGCTCTTTGCAAAGCAGAAATCTTTTGGGAGCTATATTCTGCTGATCTGTATTCTCATCTGTCACCCTAGTTGACATTTCTGCTCCTTCATCTTCATCTGTAATATTGCCCTCAAGACCTGTGCAATTTTCTGGCAGCTTTTTCGCCTTTAACAAAATTTTTTGCTTAAAGGCTTCAGGAGAGGGTAAGTAACTGTCGTCAACAGTTGGGGGTTTTGTATACAGTTTGTCTCCCAAGATTTTTTTCATATGTTGGATCATCACTTTCTGTTGTTTAATTGAACAGTGATTTTCCAGACATAAAATCAAAGGGTATTCTGATGCAACAAAAGCATATTTGTTAATGGCATCAATAACACGATGGAAGACTATTTGAGATGTCATTGTGTGGCCTGTATAGATGATGGGTTCGTTGTCAGGGCCATCCCATGCATCCACTTCAATACTTCGACACCCCATTTTCAGAGCACGAATATATCCTGTGATGTCTGAGGGACCACGGAACTGGTCCTCAATCAAGTATGTGTTGTGTGATGCATTAATGTAATAATGAGACACTGGCTGTGTCATATCCTGACAAACCTTCTTGTGCTCTGGGTCAAATATATGGCATTCAGGTGAAATTAGGTACTTAGTAAAACCATCTAAGGAAAGCCAGCCTTTCTCCTGTCCTTCCTTTGATGGTTCATACTTCTGGATAATATTCATGCTCACTTGTTCTGTAACGTGTGGCATTCCTTGCTCCGCCTCCAAAAACATCATTAGGTCCTTGGTATCTAGAAATTCTTTATTGCTTGAAAATTGGACTAACAAAAAATATATTTCTGGTCTCGTGCAAAGCTCGTGATAAACTTCAATAAGTTCCTCTTTAGTAACATCTGTTCCTGATTTCCCTTTTGCTTTGTGCAATTCTTTGAATTTCAATTCGATTTTGGTATTTTTTAGCCCCGAGTTTAGACTTTTAACAAGTTGCACAGATTTGCTAAATGGGATGTGTCCCATACCCCTTGAATCAGCTGAAGCAAAAACACTTGAAAGCCACGAAGCCCGCATATTATTGTGACTGCTCACTATCATATCCAGTGTGTGCTTCCCATAAGAGATTAGGTACCGTAAGCCAGTAACCCAAATATTTGCTACATCTGCAGAGTTAGCTACCAGGTCCAGTGACTCATAGTTTTCACCATATATTATTGAAAACGCACATTCTTCTGAAATATGATCATAAATAGCATTGGTACGGAACATTTCGGTATTTCTTCCCGTTCGAACCTCCTTGATTAACGTTATGTCAATCTTCGCTTTATCAGATTCTTTTTTTGAAGGATCCCATCTAAGGGATTGCATGTCTGTATCCAAAAGGAAATAACGATGATAGACTCTGGAATTTGAGCGAATCTTTTTAAGTTCAGAGCCATCAATCATTGAATTGATGCAGTCACTGGCACTGCTGATCTTTTTTTCTGTCGGCATGCTGCTGAAGGAGACCGTTTTCTTTCTCTCCCTTCGTTGCCTGCTGCCATCCTGGAAAGAAGAGAAAGATCTATAAATAGAAATGCTTGCATTCAGGATTTTTGATAACACACATAAATATCTGTTCCTATTGCTCAGCCATTAGGTTGGCGGGGCAAATATATACAGCAGAAACACTGTGAGTCATCTCACAGAGGTGGCACCCAACTAATGTAAACAACAGGCCATTGCCAGTTTATTGTGTTCTCCCTCAGTTTGTTAAGCTGATCCATTTTCACTTGGCTCTGAAAACTTGCTCTTTAGGCAAGATGAGATCAAAGATTTACCTTTCCCATTCACTTCAATTCATGATCACAACTGGATCAATAAAGGAGATTGCTAAGTGGAAGCTAAGCAATTGTCATCTGTAAGGAAGAGCAAACCAGAAAGACTGGCATTCTTAAGGTATGCAGCGTTAAGCAACTTGTGTCAAAGTTTTGCTCATCCTCTTCCCTAACGGAAATGCAAAGCCCAGCAATCCAAGTTCATTATGAAATGACCAAAAAGGAAACCGTTACATTTTAAAGTGAGGATATCTGAAAAAAGCACTTCTTTGAAACAAATTACAAATGAAGATGGGTCTGGACCTCGTCTCATTCCTTCTCTGCAGAGATGCTGCCTGTCCCGCTGAGTTACTCCAGCTTTTTGTATACATCAACTAAAGTTGGTGTCTTCAGTCGCCTTCTTTGGTATTTAGTGTTCGAAAAGCAGAAATATTTCAGAACATGCAATTAGTAAGCACCTCGCCTATCTATTCACTGAAAAACATTGATCAGAAATAGACCACCATAACTTTATGAGCATCTAATAATGTTGCAAGTTGAACTGTTAATGGAAAATGAAGACTTTGTAATTTTCTATGATTTACACCTCAGATTTGCAAGAAACTGTTGATGCTGGAATCTTGAGTAAAACACAGAGGTGAGGGACTCAGCAGGTCAGGCAGCATCTGTGAAAGGATAGGCAAACAATGTTTCGGGTCGGGACACTTCTTCACACTCTTCAGTCTCAATAGGCAATAGGTGCAGGAGTAGGCCATTCGGCCCTTCGAGCCAGCACCGCCATTCAATGTGATCATGGCTGATCATCGCCAATCAGTACCCCGTTCGATAGACAATAGACAATAGACAATAGGAATAAGGGTCCTGACCGGGAACGTCATTGACCAGTATGTGCACCGTTGACAAATTCGGAAATCAACAAAGGGTCACAAAATTACAAATGTGTTCAATGTATTCACAATTTCACTTATTTAATTTCCCCAAGTGAACTGTGTGTATAATTTATGGAAGTCGATTCTGTGCATTAAACCTGCTGCACCTTTGTTCTAATGTACTGGGATTCACAAAAGTAAAGCAGACCTCCAGGCAGTTACCATTTTTAACTAACCTATGATATGAGACAAAATAAGCCATGTCTAAAAAGCAAAAAAATATAACCTATAAGCTAGTAACTAGCTTGAAATGTTCAGCTGTTCCTAAAACAAAAAAAATGCTCAGATGCTAATCTGAAAAAGGCAGCCACTACAGCAGAGATGCCTTTAAACACAAATTATTTGCTATTTGCTATTTACGAATCATTGATTTACAAATGTAGACAAGTACTGTAATTAAAGGGCATGTTGTTCAAGCAAGTGTTGCAAACATTTATATTTTCAGGAGACATTGAATGCTCTGTTACTGTTAAAAGCAAAATCCATTAGATAACGTAATTGAGTTTTTGTTCAACGACACACATTCTATGAGAAATTAATATTGCAAACAGCACAATCTATTAGAAAAATACATGGCCTTTCACAGTAACTGCAGTGGCAAAACCAAAATGTACGTAATGACGAATACAGATGCAAGGAGACAGATACCACCTGCTTTCCATGAGAAAGAGAATACTCTTGTGAAAAGCCCTCAAGAAAAGGCAGAAAAACTCTTCAACAATAAAGGAGGTTTTATGGATAAGCTGCAGTCTTATTTTTTATAGATAAGCATAATTCTTGCAGTCAAACTCACATGTCGGGGTCGGGAGTTTGCTGTTGTACACAAGACATATGTGCAGTATACACAAGACATATGCCTGGACTGTAATCTATTTGTAGATACACACCAACTGCATGTGATGGGGTGTACATAGATGCTGCTTGACCCACTGAGTTCCTCCTTAGTACAGCCTCTGGCAGGGTCCACCTCTCTGCTACTCCCCTTGTAGTTCAACTGTAAGGATGCATGAAGCACCTGATGCCATTCCAAAAACTGATGCTTCTCATAGTTAGAAGGAAGATATTAGTGGCTAGAAGGTTGGCTGAATGGTAGAAGGGAAAGAGTGGGAATAAAGAGGGCATTTGCTGGTTAGCTGCCAGTTACTAGTGCTGTTCCGCGGGGATCAGGGCCGGGGCCGCTGGTTACTCGTCACATTGTACATCAAGGACTTGGCTGAGGGAATCGAAGGTTTCGTGGCCAAATTTGCGGATGATACAAAGATAGATGGAGGGGCAGGTAGTGTAGAGAAAACAGGGTCTCTGCAGAAGGACATGGACCGGTTGGGCGAGTGGCAGTGTTTCCACTTTGAAGGAAATTTCCCGAAATTCGGGAAATTCTGGTTGTCTTCGGGTAATTTTAGGGAAATAAAATAATTTCGGGAACTTTCCTGAAATTTCCCGACCCAGTAAGCATTCCACAACTTGCCATGTGTGACTGCCGCCCCAACTGTGCACGCCAGGCACGTGCTGTCAGGGTAGGCAAGGTAGGCACTGCCTACCCTGACTAAAATTATGAAATGGCAATTCTTAAATATAAATAGTAAAGGCATGGGAGAATTATGCCTATGTAAGATCGATCTCTTAGGTAGGCATAATTCTCCGTGCCTTTCATCCGCAGCGCTTGTAACACGGGAAGCTCTGTGCAGCCCACGTGCCGTCAGCGGTGCCTGAGCCGTCACTTTCAAGGGGAACTGAAGGCAGCAGAAATTCTGCCTTTGCAGCACTGCGCATGTGCAGCAGCCTGATGTGCATGCGCAGCGCGAGTTTCTTGGCGGGATTTTCAAATATGGATTGCCATTATTTTAATAGTATCTCAGGAAACACAGAGTGAAGAATGGACTTAATGTACCAATAACGTGGTAAGTGCATTTCTTGGTGCTTTATGTTTTTAAATGCTGTATTTCCCGGGGTGGGGGGAGAGCTCCGTTCACAGTGTTTGGGGAGTCTGGCGTTGTGAAGGAGGGGATTGGGGTCAGTAACCCACTTGCCACGCTCCGGTCTGAGTGCAGGTAGATGGGACTAGGTAAGTGTTCGGCACGGAGTAAAAGGGTCGAGATAGCCTGTTTCCGTGCTGTAATTGCTAGGGTACACAAAAGGCTGGAGAAACTCAGCGGGTGCAGCAGCATCTAAGAAGCGAAGGAAATAGGCGACAATTTGGGTCAAGACCCTTCTTCAGACTGCTATATGGTTTTATTGTGGCCGGGGAGTGAATTAGCTTGGGTGGTTGCCGCAGCGTTCCGGGCACGGACAGCAGAACTTCCGAGGAAGGAAGCAGCTTGGGTGACTGACTTTGAGCGGCCGCCAGGACCCTGCCACTTCAGCCCCTTCTGCTAGTCCCCGTCACCTCTGGCAGTGTCTCCGTCTGAACATCTCTCACCTGCCGCTCGCCGTCCGGCTTCCCGCAAATCTTTAAATTCCGACAGCGCGCTCACAGGACCAGTTGAGGTTACTTGGCTGTGGGAATGTTAGGATTTGCGGCGAGCGGCAGGTGAGAGATGTTCAGACAAAGAGCAATGCAAAGGTGAGCGGGCCGGCAGAAGGCACTTGAAATGGCAGCCGGTTCTGTTGTCGGGTCCCGGCGGCCGCTCGCACCCGAGCTGCTTCTATCCCCGGAAGTGGCGGCCAGTCCTGCTGTCCATGCCCGGAGCGCTGCGGCAGCGGTGAGTGAGTCTGACATGATCTCTGACCCTCCTCCTTTTCAACACTCCTGCCCTCCCCGCATCATTAACCCCTGGCACAGACTCTCCACACACTGTGAAAGGAACGCTCCCTCCAATTGGACCCTTGAATTAGTATGGTCATTCAATAAGATGACAACTGATTCAACATCCCGGTGTGCTCCCGTTTTTCCCACCATCTCTCCAGCTGCCTTCATTCTCCGTCCCCCACCCATTCAGTGATTAAAAAATGAAGGAGATTGAGAAGCCTTGGTAAAATTGAATTGTTACTTATTTTTTATTTTTTACGAAGAGAACCATCTGCGCATGCGCGGTTTAAGATTTTATTTTTGAAAGCCGGCTGACTGCCTACCCTGAGTAATTACTCACGGCACGTGCCTGGTGCACGCGCTGATACTGGGCCCACTGCGCATGCACCGGGAGGTGCAAATGTGTCCAATCAGGCCCGCGGGATGATTTGCAGAAAAAATGTACAATTGGGGGAGGCCTGTCAGCCGTGTCACAATTGGAAATGGCGCGGGTGATGCGGTAGGGACGCCGACTCCCCGCGCATGCGCAGTGGGCCCGGTATCCATGCGTGTGGAGTTGGGGCAGCAGTCGCACATGCGCAGTTGGGGAAGGCTTACCGGGCCGGGAAATTCCATCTCAGATTCCAGGTAATTTGGAATTCTTTTTCAGGAAAAAAAAATGAGGTATGGAAGCACTGGCGAGTGGGCAAAGAAGTAGCAGATGGAATACAGTGTAGCAAAGTGTGCAGGCATGCATTTTAGTAGTAGGAATAAAGACTAAATGGGGAGAGGATTCAGAAATCGGAGGTGTAATGGGACTTGGGAATGCTGGTGCAGGATTACCAAAAGGTTATTTTGCAAGTTGAATCGGTAGTAAGGAAGGCAAATGCAATATTAATGTTTATTTTGAGAGGACTAGAATATAAAAACTGGTATGTAATGCTGAGGCTCTATAAGACATTGGTCAGACTGCATTTGGAGCATTGTAATCAGTTTTGGGCTCCATATTTGAGGAAGGATGTGCTGCTGTTGGAGAGGGTCCAGAGAAGGTTTACAAGAATGATCCTGGTGATGAGTGGGTTAACGTATGATGAGCGTTTGACATCAGTGGGCCTGTACTCGCTGGAGTTTAGAAGGATGAAGGGACACTTCTTGAAACCTACAAAATAGAGAAAGGCCTGGATAAGATGGACGTGGAGAGGGTATTTCCACTCATGGGAGAGTCTAGGATCAGAGACCGTAGCCTCAGAATAAAAAGATTAGAAAGGAGGTGAGGGGGAATTTGGAGGGTGGAGAATCTGTGGAATTTATTGGACAGTGGTGGAGGCCAAGTCGGGTATTTTTAAGGCGGAGATTGACAGATTCTCGATTAGTAAGGGTGTCAAGGATTATGGGGACATGTTAGGAGAATGGGGTTGAGCGGGAAAGATAGATCAACCATGATTGAATGATGGAGTGGACACGATGACTTATGCAGAGATGCCAACCTTCCAGAGCACAAATCAGTAATCATAAGGCTAAAAATCAGTAATTTGGAGACAAAATCAGTAATTTTTTGCGCAAAGCAATTTTTTTTCTGCATGATGGCAAGCGCGGCTCCCACAGGCAAGCGATAGCGCATAATGTTAACATTAACATACCTGTATGTTCATTAGTTGGTATTACATAAACATGTATTAACTCACCATTGAAAATGCTCTATTGAAAGACTGGATGAACGAGTTCATTATCAATATGTCTTGATATGTTGCTATAGACTTTACACACACACTCACACATATATACGCGCACACACACACAGACACACTCACACACGCAGACACACTCACACACGCAGACACACTCACACACACAGACACACTCACACACACTCACACACACAGACACACTCACACACACACTCCAGTGATGGAAATGGGTTTAGGAACTAAGGGTACTCTGGGTCCGTGAAGCTGAGGTTGGGAAGGAGGGGGGGGGGGGGGGACTCTGTCTCTGTCTGTGTGTGTGTGTTGGCTGCAGCCATCGTCTGCTTTAGTGAGGGAAGCAGGTCGGTGATTGATCAAAAGGCCCCTAGGAGACTGTCTGATTGGCTGCCAAGTGACCAGCGCATTATGTGATTGGACACAATGCCCTTGGAGACGGCGGCTGATTGGGCGGGAGGAGACCGATTTATTGATTGGACGGGAATTTTAAGGGTAGCTGGTCGGTGATTGGACGCAACGCCCTTAGAGACAGTCGTTGATTGGCCACCAAATAATCGGGCGCAAAAAAATAAAAATAGGAAAACAATAAAATCGAAATTACGATTTAAATCGGAAGAATATCATGCCTGATCTGCAGCAAAGATACTAGTATCCGCTCTAGTATCTTTGATCTGCAGTTCCTTCCTATTGAAGAACCCTGGCCCGAAACAACTCGTAATCCATTCCCTCCACAGATGCCGCGAAGCCCGCTGAGTTCCTCCAGCACTCTGTGTTTTTTTATTTAACTCTTGAAATTTAAGTTAGACATACAGCTGGAGTAACTCAACGGGACAGGCAGCGACTGGAGAGAAGACTCTTTTTCAGACTGAACTGAACTCTCGTCGGTGAGAGTACTTGTGATTATCTGCAGAAGGATCTCGACCAGAAAAGTCATCCACTCCCCAGAGCCGGCGCCCGTCCCACTGAGCCACCCCAGCCCCCCCACCCCCCTTATAATTTCCGTACTTTTTCTATAGCTGCCATGACCCATTTGATGTCATCCTGCACCCTGCTCCTGGTCCTGGCCCGCGCCGATCTGCGTGTGTGCGTGTGCGTGTGTGTGTGTGTGTGTGTGTGTGTCGGAGTCTGAGCGGAGAAGCGCCGGCACCAAGAGTGAGTGAATGCATGGACAGACGGACGAAAGCAACCATCGTAGAGCGCAATAGGTGACATTTTGGGCAGAGACCCTTCTTCAGACTGACAATCAAGGGAAAGGGAAACGGGAGGCATATCTTCCATTCGTTTGTCCTTAGTGCCATCTATATCTATTGTTCCTCTTTCCCCTGACGGTCTGAAGAAGGGTCTCAATCCGAAATGTCATCTATGATCGTTGATCATTCCTTTCGCCCGTCTGTCCGATTGTTCGCTCGTCCTTGGATTAAGTAGCGCAGGATAAAGCTGGGAATTCATGCACAGGATGGAAACTGGAAACTGGAACGTAGGAGAACGTCGTCCCTCTGCGTACCCCCCCATTTCCATCACTGGCACTCACACACTCACACTCACTCACACACTCCCAAACACACACAACAAGTATGTGCTAACTTAAAATCGGCAAAATCCGGGATTTATGATATGAAAATCGTACCGCCCGTAATTGGCCAATTTTCCGTAGAAATTACGGGAAATCCGTAGCAGTTGGCATCTCTGCTTATGGACGTATGGTGTTCCCAAATCCAAATTTATAGTTACATAAGCATCATCGATGTGTACTCGGTGTTCCAAACTGCAGTTCGGAATGGACATTAAATATCTAAATAAAATGGCAAAAATGTATGTTTGCTACCTATTTTCAAACATTTTCTCCAAAGATTTCTCACAAACCTTGCACTATGCCTCAGCAAACGGAGCCTTTCACTGAGCCCCACATGAAAGAAGCTGCGAGATTTATCTTCAGGCTGTTCCATTTGCTTTAGTGCTTTAATTTTGCTTTCATTGCCAAATTCCAACAACCTTGAAAAAACAGGGTTAAAGTTCATAACTCCTGCTTCTGTCACTCCTAAAGATTGATTATTATTCTGAAAATGACAACCAGTCTCAAAGGTATTAGTGGCACTCAGCCTTCTCAAGTTAGGTTAAATGCACAAATGGACGAGTTGGAGTTGGGTGGCTGACACGTCATCAACTTATTGTATTTAAGCTCCAACCTCCTATAAACCTGCTTCTCAGGGAAGTTAAAATTCATACACACAAGATCACAAATGGAGGTGTTTTCCAAGTCTGTTGGCCAACTCGCATATCTCACAAATAAATTACGTTATCATTTATCTCACCATGGAACCTTTCCTGATACATTTGTCTAGCAGTGATTGCACTATAAAACAGCAGTGATTGCACTATAAAAACAATGATGGTCAGTGAAGGGCTTTGTGGCTGCCTGAAGATGTGACAAGTACTAAATAAATTCAAACATTTCTTCTCCAGTGACAGCAGAATCACAGATGTTTACAGCACAGACTTTAGGTCCTGACCCATCGCTCGAATGCTTTTGGCTGTTCAAATGCTCATCCAGATACGCCTGAAAGCGAAGAAGGCTTCTGCTTCCATCATTTTTTCTGGTACGAGAGAGTAAAATTATGTTTTGTCAGCTCTCTCGCACTACCGTTCCACTTTCCAGCAACATACCACCTCTCCCCAACCTCAACAATCCTTCTATTAATTAAGTTAAATCCCCAGTTACCAAACTTCTGCTAAGGGAAATACATCCTTTCTGTTTATCACTTTTAAGCCTTTGATAATTTTGCAGGCAATTCAATCTCCCCTCAGTCTCCTTCACTGCCAGGGAACCACCCAGCGTAGACAGCCTTTCCCAGTAACTAGCCTTGGCAACATCTTTGTACATCTCCTTCACATCTGCTTAATTCAGGACATGTACCGCAAGATCCTACTATTCTAATACACTTCTCAATACCCTATCATTTATCTTGCAGTCTCTTACTTTATTTTCCTCAAATGCCTAACCTCACACTTCGATGGACTGAATTCTAATTACCAAGTTTGAGCTCACCGTTCATAGATATCTTCAGGAGCTATGACTTATCTTCCTCATTATTCATCATAACCTTTCGAGTTTAATTGGCAATTTTCTAAATTATGGCCCATATATTTAGATCTAAATCACTTGTATCGATGTTGAAAAGCAAAGTCCTTAGGAGGGGACCATGCAGAATCCCATTGCACACAGCCCTATGGCACTGAAATTGCAATCAACCTTTCTGAACCGATAGCAGAAAGTACAGTATGATGATCAAAATAAATTTTAGTCACTAGGGTGTGGTGTTCTACTACCTGCAGTGGAAATCCAGGGTCTTACAGCACCTTAGTCTGTTACAACATGAACTATATGATAAAAAAAATGCAACATAGAACAGTAGAGCAAACAAGCAGACCCTTTGACCCCTAATGATGCCAAGATAAATGAATCTCATCTGCCTGCATGTGTTTCATATTTCTCCATTCCCTGCATATCCATGTGCTTCTCGAAAAGCCCCTTAAATGTCATTATCATGTCTCTTCCACCACTACCCCAATCTTTTATTGGACTTTTTTCTGACATTTTATCTGAATTATAATTCAAAATAAAAAACAAAAATGTCTACTCTCCCAAAAAATAAGCAAAGTAAATTTTGTTCAGAATCCTTATATAGTAACACATTTGAAAATAATTCTGAAGTGGGCACTTTAAGTGAAGTAACATCTGTGTGGGTTGTGAAATCTAATTATTGCAATTAGTATGTGTGTAAATAACTTTATTAAAATAGTATCCAAACTGTGATTAATAGTGGGTTGTGAGAAGTTGATGTCTCAGAAAAAATAACCTGTTGTTTGACAATGTGGACTGCATGAATGAATGGTAACAGATGGTGCGTAGTAGCACTCATCATTGCAAAATTCACCTAAGAACCAAGCGAAAAGTAATCATTGCAGTGTTTAAAATACAAAGGCAACATGTCCACATGTCCATTAGAAAACAAAATCCCTGATTATGGACACATGTCTCCCCGTTCTAGTGCTATACTGAACTGTCTGATGTTGCTGGATTCTTTCAATTAAACGGATCTCTATCCATGGTGTCAACTCGGGGACATTCTTACAAAAGTGAATGAAAAAGGAAAGATATTTAGAAAGTGATCTATTTATAGCCCAGGAGGCCTGGAATCGTGTGCTACATGAACACAAAATAAGTACTTCGAGAATAAAGAGTGTAAATCAAGCGTTTAAATAATAACAGGAAATCTGTTTTATCACACTATGCCTTGGGTGTACAAATTACAGCAAACACTCTTTTTCAAGGTGGTTGAAATGAAAATGTTTAAAAGTTGACTGCTCTGCAGAGTATTTCCAGAATTTTCAGAAATTTCTAGAATATTTGACATTAGAATTATTTTGTCCCTTTTGTGTAAGATTATAATTATAAAATGCTCATCAATCTAAAACAAATTGATTACTCAATAATGTCACCGATCATTGAAAACTTAGCAGTTATGAAAGCTTAAATGTTTTTAAAAAGTCAGTATCACATGATCATGAGGCTCCACATTATTTACTCAAGATGATTCATAGCTGCAGCCACAAGCTTCAATGCTGTGCATACTCCCACTGTACACTTCACTTACATCAGAAAGACATCCATCTTTATTACAAACCCGCCTCCAATCTCTTTGCCAATTACTCACCCAAGTTTCTCTAATGTCATGCATTTTGCTTTCTAAATATGTCTATTAAAATGTGTTTTGAAGTTCCTGCGCTCACTGCACTCCCTTCATCAACTTCCTCTGTACATATTTCTAGGATCCTGCAACAAACCTGCTACGATTAAATTAGCACTAATGCTGCTGAAAAGATACCTGTTTTAAAGCAAAGTGGAACACAAATTAATTGTAAAACTATGGTGTGCCCATATTAATTTCCAAATGGCTGTCTCGTGGCTAACAATGGTTTCAACACTAAAGAATAGCGCAAGATTAATTAGTTTTGCTAAAATGCTATAATCTACAAATTTCAGAGTTGAAGACCATTTCTTTAGCACAGATCCAGTTACAAATTTCTCCCTGCATTTAGTTATATGAAAGGACATCAAATAGGAAGTCCTTTTTGAAGCAGGCTAACCAAAGACCATACAAAACCACTTTACAGTTGACCTAGGCCAGAGGCTTTTGTTCCGTTGAAATCGCAGTTACCGACCTGCGACCAGACCTCGTTCTCTGGTCCAACTCCTGTCGGCGTGTTTTCATCATTGAGCTGACGGTCCCATGGGAGGAGGCTGTGGACGAGGCTTATGAAAGGAAAAAGCTTTGATGTTCAAACTTTGCAGCAGAGGCAGAGGAGAGAGGTTGGAGGGTAAGAGTGTGTCCAGTGGAGGTGGGGTGCAGGGGTCAAAGGGCAGGCACAAAGGAGGTCAAAAAAAGAACTTGCCAATGCCACCGAACGGAGCAGTCACTGGCTGTGGCTGAGGAGGAAAGATGCTGTCTGGGCTGCCATGTGACCATCTAGAGGCTAACAATAAGACACACACCCAGGTCTGATCAACCTGTGGTGGGCCTGCCTCGACTGAGGGTGTCTTGTGATAAAAGGCGGAAACACCCAGTGACGTTGAGGTACATAACTGAAGATGTGTCTGATTGATAGCAAAATTCACCTAGTGGTCGTGCTCAGGAATGTCAATTAAAGTGAAATCTTAGGGATTGTAACATCCAGTCCTACAAATCAATATGAAAGGACATCAAATAGGAAGTCCTTTTCGAAGCAGGCTAACCAAAGACCAAACAAAACCACTTTACAGTGAACCCTCAAAGGAGGCAGAGAGGTTGGAGGGAATGATGTCGGTATTGCCGAATCTCCACTAAAACCGAGTAATGTATTTTCGTTGTATGTTATTTGAAACAAAGAACTGCAGATGATTGTTAATACTCAAAAGGCCACAAAGTGCTGGAGTAACTCAGTGGATCAGGCGGCATCTCTGAAGAATATGGATAGGTGGTGTTGGGACCTTCTTCAAATTGATTCAGTCAGCTGAGTTACTACAACTCTATGGAAAGTTTAACGTTAGGCACCACGTACCAATGTCGTTGGTCTGCACCAGTGAGCCCTTCTTCGCCAGCTACTGCACGGTCCGGTTGAAGCGGCTCCGAGGGACAATGTTTTCATCAGGCCCCTGCCACCGACAGGACAAGCTCGGTAATCATGGGGCTCCCATCCCTCTCACCAACTGCCACTTCTACCTCCGCTTTGTCTGCTCTATGCTCCATTGCCTTCTCCCCTGCAGCCGCCAACATCTTCCAAGGTGGAGTATGTCGGCGACTCCGGGGAAAAAGGAGGAGGAGGCAGCTGTGGGGGAGAGGCTGAGTGGACAGAGCAACAGAAGAAGGAGGAGGAGGCGGTGATCGAGCGGACATTGCAGCAGCTGGTGGGAGGGGAGGGAACCCCCACATTAACTGAGCACTGCCTGTCGATGGCAGCGGCCCAAAGATAGCTCTGTCCCCAGGGGTTACAAAGTGAGCCACAGCAACAATACATCAACCAGACTGTGCGGTGGGTGAAGAGGTGCTCACTGGTGCTCCTTGCTAGCGTGGGTGGCATCGGAAGCCGGGGCTGTGCGGAGGGGAGGCAGTGCAAGCCGGGGATGGCAGGTCCGTCCGCTGTAACTGAAATCCGTTATAAAGTAGTCCATTACAATGAGGGTTTACTGTAATTACGCTCCCTACTTTCTCCAACTACAGCGTTCTTTTATCTTCCCAAAGCAAAACAGAACATTTAGAGCAAGAGGTTCTCATCTTAATCATACTTGATGAAAGCACGAAGACACTTAATGAATTGTTGTTGAAACTCCTAGGGAGTTACCGGGAGCTAATGTCCTAAATGGGATTTGGAGTGAAAATGGACATGGTCATGGGTAACAGAATTGTGGATGAACTCATGTCTAAAGAGAGTGGAAAGTACAAATACAGACTGGAATATATTCATATAGTTTAGTCAAGAAACAACAAAGATTGCCACAAACATACTGGCCTTATTGAGAAATATAAGTGCGGTCTACAAACAAAAACTGAAAGGTAAATATTAAATATTTACTGAAGCACAGAAAGAAGATTATGTCAATATTTAGCAATTACTGGATTTATAAATATTCCAAATGAAACAAATTATAACCATCCAGTATCTATAGCCAAAGAAAATATTAAATTTATTATAAGCAGCAAAGATAAAACATATTTCAATGCAAGATATAATTTCTTCATTTTCTCTCTGAAGCTTTTATAATTAAAGCTAAACTGCGGAAAAGATAAAATCCATCCCGCTTTCAACTGGAACAATAATTCAAATTTAAGTCAGTTCATGACAAGGTAGCTAATGATTCCTTTAATATTTCCTTTTATGGTTTATTTAACATTAATTTCTCAAGGAGGTATAAACACAAAATGGTGTTTTGTATCACTGCACACACAGTCAATACAATTATCATTGTCTTTATTTTATTCAGTGCAGTTTGAATTCCCCAGTCGACATGATTGATAGCAGGTATCCCTCTGATCCACTTTAAGCCTAACTTCAAGATCGGAACACATAATCAATCTAATAGATTGATCAAGTTGTCACTTTTGGATGAGATAACAAGCGAGGCTTAAGTGGTGCTGGTAAGCAGGCACACAAATGTTCAGACACTATATAATGAAATGCAGGGAGGACTCCCAATTTCATTCCTCTGTTAGAAGTACCCTCACTCCATGTGATACACAGAACATAGAAGTTAGATCAGTGGAACAGGCTCTTTGGCCCACTATTTTTGTGCCAAACACTATGCCACGTTAAAGTAAGTCAGGACTGAAACCGGTATCTGACGCTGTCACGATTTAAATCCCCCTGTATATTTTGACAAAGAAAAATCCTGCCGTCTGTAAAAGTGACTTTACTTCCAAAGTAATTATTTATCATTGGAACACATGGGCTTATCCTGAGGATGTAATAAGGCACTACCTGCAAGACAGATTGATTTACTAGATTACTAGGTTGGCTTTCCATAGCTGGAGTAAGAAAGTTGAATGTTTTCAATTAATCCAGTGCAAACAGGATTAATTGATCTGTAATGATGGGAGGAAATTCCCTGATTGTTCTGACATCATTTGTACTCATCAGAAATGTTGACCAAAATATTAACCCATTTTTTAAAAAGCTATGGTAGGAGGTAGCACTTAATATTTCAAAGTTCACAACAATATTCATGTTAAGTTAGAATGACATTTGCTCTTTCTGAAAAGTAAATAAAACACACAGATCCAGATTTTATTAACATTCTAAATGATGGATTCTAAATTCGTCACTTAGCTTGGCTTAAGATGACTGAGACCTAACCAGTTTCCACTGTTTGGGAATCAACTTAATCTTTCACAATATTCAATCAGGTGTTACAACATTAATCCTTTCCTTTTTAATTCATTTCCAACCAAATAAATCTCAGCATTCTCGCTTTCAAGTCAAACACTATTGGGCTCAAACATCAGTATCAGTTCATTACCTTAGCTGACACTTCAGAGCAATTGTTAATTCTATTGTGCAATTTGATCAATCGCTCCACATTATGCCTCAAAAGTAATTACTTTTCTATTAAATATTTTGGGACTTCCTGCTGTTGTACAAATTCTTATTTTCTTTTCCTTTTCAGTTATCAACTAACATACGTTAGCTGATTTGCCGATGTTTGATCCTCTGGCTTTAGCTGCTTTTACAGATCTAGAGTAAGAAAATGGGGAAGGGTGGGGTTGACCAGAAAATGCAGAGGAGACGACCTCTACCATCGGATTTTACCATCTACCGTCAGAAAGGTCGGTGGGGACGCTGCAAGCTGGCAGCCCTGCCTGCAGCGTGTTAGTTCTTTCTACTTTTTTTGTTTTTTTAGTATGTCGTAATGTATGTTTTTAATGTTTCTTTGTGTGTCTTGTGTGGGGAGTGGTGTGGGGTGGTAAGGGGGAAATCGTTTCGGTCGTCTCCTCCACGGAGAGGCGACCTGTTCATCCTGAAAAAAAGGTGCGGCCTTTCCCGGATACATGGCCGGGGCTTCAGCTGCGAGCGCAGTGAGGACTCTTTCGTCGCGGAGCGAGCAAGCCCTCGCCGGGGGTCGCCGGAGGGGAGCGCTCCGTTCGCTGGCCCGCGCCAGTCTGAAGCCGCGGTCTGCAGAGCTCCAGCTGGCGTGGCGTCCTGGGCCAGGGATCCCTCGTTGGGGACCCGGGAGGAGAAGAGCTCCGACTGCCGGCCCGCGGCCAACTTCTACCGCGGGCGCGGTGTGGACTTAACATCAGAAGCGGGGTCCCTCGCCGGGGAAGCATAGAAACATAGAAAGTAGGTGCAGGAGCAGGCCATTCGGCCCTTCGAGCCTGCACCGCCATTCAATATGATCATGGTTGATCATCCAACTCAGTATCCCGTACCTGCCTTCTCTCCATACCCCCTGATCCCTTTAGCCACAAGAGCCACATCTAACTCCCTCTTAAATATAGCCAATGAACTGGCCTCAACTACCTTCTGTGGCAGAGAATTCCAAAGATTCACCACTCTCTGTGTGAAAAATGTTTTTCTCATCTCGGTCCTAAAATATTTCCCCCTTATCCTTAAACAGTGACTGCTTGTCCTGGACTTCCCCAACATCGGGAACAATCTTCCTGCATCTAGCCTGTCCAACCCCTTACGAATTTTGTAAGTTTGTATAAGATCCCCCCTCAATCTTCTAAATTCTAGCGAGTACAAGCCAAGGCTATCCAGTCTTTCTTCATATGAAAGTCCTGACATCCCAGGAATCAGTCTGGTGAACCTTCTCTGTACACCCTCTATGGCAAGAATGTCCTTCTCAGCTTTGGAGAGCAAAACTGTACGCAATACTCCAGGTGTGGTCTCACCAAGACCCTGTACAACTGTAGTAGAACCTCCCTGCTCCTATTCTCAAATCCTTTTGCTATGAATGCTAACATACCATTCGCTTTCTTCACAGCCTGCTGCACCTGCATGCCTACTTTCAATGACTGGTGTACCATGACACTCAGGTCTCGTTGCATCTCCCCTTTTCCTAATCGGCCACCATTCAAATAGTAGTCTACTTTCCTGTTTTTGCCACCAAAATGGATAACCTCACATTTATCCACATTATACTGCATCTGTCATGCATTTTCCCACTCACCCAGCCTATCCAAGTCACCTTGCAGCCTCCTAGCATCCTCCTCACAGCTAACACCGCCCCCCAGCTTTGTGTCACCCACAAACTTGGAGATGTTGCATTCAATTCCCTCGTCCAAATCATTAATGTATATTGTAAATAGCTGGGGTCCCAGCACTGAGCCTTGCGGCACCCCACTAGTCACTGCCTGCCATCCTGAAAAGGACCCGTTCACTCCTACTCTTTGCTTCCTGTCTGCCAGCCAGTTCTCTATCCACATCAATACTGAACCACCAATACTGTGTGCTTTAACCCTGTTGGTAACCCTGGAGAGTAGCTCCGATTGCCGGCCTGCGGTCTGTGGTGTTTCTGGCTGCGGCGCGGCGGGGACTTTAGATCTTCGACCGCTGGCCTGTGGCCTACACCAACCTGAAGTCGTGGTCTCTGGTAGGGAAGCACCGATTCAGGACTTACCTGCCTACATATCTGGATGCTCGCAGCGGCGACTGCGGACGGTTGAGGTCCTGACCACGGGGGAAATGGAGGAGGACTGGCCAAATTTTGTGCCTTCCACCACAGTGATGAATGCTGTGGTGGATGTTTATGTTTAATTTTTATTGTGTTTTTGTGTGTAATTTTTTCATTGTACCGCTGCTGGCAAATTCATTTCACCTACACTTTATGTGCAAGTGACGAATAAAACTGATTGATTGATTGATTTTGTTGTAGGCTTTCTAATTTCACAGTCACATTCACTAATTCACTGTTAATTAACACACCAGCATGTCCTTTGTCTGAACTGACAGTGAAAATGAGCTTTTATATTTTCTTCAAAAGGTCTAGGATGTTAACTTGTAGAATTTTCCTTGTCAATATTACCATAGCTTTGTAATAATTTGGGTAGTATGATATAAATTATATATTTCAAATCCTCAAATCATTCCGACAACATTTAATCGTGTATAAATGCATTTAACTTTGATCTTACTCAGACAAAGGAAGTTTGTCTTCAATGTCTGCCCAACTGTACCCTTGCTATCCTAATGGTGCACCCTAGAAAGCATCCGAGTGGGATGCATCACAGCTTGGTTTGGCAACAGTTCTGCCCAAGACTGCAAGATATTGCAGAGTTGTGAATGTAGTCCAGTCCATCACACAAACCAGCCTTCCCACTGCCCCGGGAAAGCAGCCAACATAATCAAGGATAATTTTCACCACGGTCATTCTGCCTCTCCCATCATGCAGAAGATACAGTAACTTGAAAGTATGTACCCACCAGATTCAGGAACAAGTACTTTGCCCAAATTACCAGGTTACTGAATAGTCCTCTCATAAACTAGGGAGTAGTCCTGATCTCCCAACCTACCTTATTGCGGACAAAACATTAGTTTTACAATCTGTGCTTTCTCTGTAGGTGTAAAGTTAACACAATATTTTGCACTCTTATATATTTCTATTTGGATACCTGTAGTACCAGTGGATTGTACATATTTTTAATATGATTTAGAGTCATAGGGGTTATAGAATTAAACAGCATAGAAACAGGCCATCCAGCCCAACTTGCCCACTCCGACTAACATGCCCCATCTACACTAGTCCCACCTGCCTGCATTTGGCCCATATCGCTCTAAATCCATCCTATCCATGTACCTGTCCAAATGTTTTTTATATGTTATGATAGTACCTGCCTGAACCATCTCCTCTGATAGCTTGTTCCATATACCTGCCACCTTTTGTGTAAAGTTGCCCCTCCGGTTCCTATTAAATCTTCTCTCCCTCACCTTAAACCTATGTCCTGTTCTTGACACCCCCACTCTGGGTAAAAGACTCTGAGCATTTACTCTATTCCTCTCATGATCTTATGCAACTTTATAAAATCACCCCTCATCCTCCTGCATGTCCTAGCCTGCTCAACCTCTCCCTATAGTTCGGACCTTCGAATCCTGGCAACATACTTGGAAATCACCTCTGCACCCTTTCCAGCTTAATAACATCTTTCCTATAACAGGGTGACCATGGGTCTGGGGGCAGGGAGAGGCCACACCGTGGACCTGGGGCCTTGGCTCTGGGGCTGGGGGTGGTGGCACTGCTGCTCCGGGCCCGCTGGGAGGGAGAGGAGCGGGACCCGGGGCAAGGACTAGGCCACAGCCTCGGCCTCTGCCTCCTCCTCCCCCGGCTCCAGGCTGCGCGGCCTGTCTCCCACCCCCCCCCCACCCCCCCGGCCACAAGTACAACTTCATCGCCGACGTGGTGGAGAAAACGGGGCTGGCGGAGGTTTACATTGAGATCCTGGGGAGGTGAGGAGGGAAAGTGGGGGGATTGAGGTAGGGAGGGAGAGGGAGGGAAAAGTTGGGTAGGTGAGGAGGGAGAGTGGGGGATAGAGGGAGAGGAGAGGGGAGTGGGGGAATATTACGTTGGGGGAACGGGCCCCATGGGGTCCACCAGCTGTCTAGTAAATCATAAAACCAATAAAGCAGTATAGCTTGATTATAATGGTATATGGTATGATTTGACTGGATAGCACACAATGTTTTTCACTGTATCTTGATACTTGTGACACTAATAAATCAATATCAATATTAAATCCACCTTTCAGTTCTATTTCAACCAAATGAATTACAGCATTGTCATTCCAGATTTAGACAGAAGTGGGCTCATGCCTTATTTCAACAGATTACTCGAGCCTCACACCAATGATCTAGAGAAGATTTCTGATTTACGCTCATAATGCAACTTTATATCAATAGCAAACAGACTGCATTATTGCCAGAAACAGTTGCTAATTATTCCCAAAGAATAGTTTATGTGGTCCATCTGTTAACGTGCACATATTTCTTGTTTGTTATTACAGAACATAAATAACATTAAAATTGATCTGGCCTCCATTTAACAGTTAACACCTGCTTAAATATTAAGAATGAAAAATTAAAAAGCAGAGTAAATTTTTTTTAACTGTTGAATATATCTCAAATTATGTACATTCTTTACAATCTACATGATTTGGGATTTGGTATGACCTTTAGAAATCTTCACAGTGAATGATTTTAACTTTTCAGAAAAAAACATAACAAAACTCACATTTACAAAAAACAATTGATGGCAGGCATTTATATGGTGCATTACGACAGGGTATAAAGAGGAATACTAACAAAGGACATCCTCATTAAAAGAGAAAGAACTTGCTTGTTCACAAATTTTGCAGAGTTATTCTTATTAACCTCGAACAGTCTGCTCAAGAACCCAAAATAGCCTGGATGAAAAAAACGCATTTAATTTTGGGAGCTTCTGGTGTCACCAGTGACAGATGCAGCCAAAAGCTTGTTGGCAGATTGAGATCTAACCAGCGATTCCTGTTCTTTGACTTGCATGATGCTGCTATAACCACTGATTCCTGGTGACCAAGAAAAAATGTAATGTGTCGTGCTATTTCCAAGCAAACATCTTCACATAAGCCTGCTATGAAACTAAGGATAACCATGGAGTATATCAGGCACCCCTTGCATACTTGCCTAATGCTAACAAGATACACAGCTGGAGAAAGCACGTGGTGTGGATTTCCCATGCTACGGGCTTCCATCAGGCAGAGAACAAGATCAGAAGGCTGGGTGAGATATCCAGGATGCAGGTGATGAGCACCATCTCAGTAACTCTCACAAATATTCTCACTAATGCAGCAGATTCAAAATAACCCACTGGAGTAAAGTTGAGTGCTATCTTTATCTTTACTGCTACTATCAATGCAGCGCTCCTGCTATTTCATTGATGATCAACCGTTTTGTTACTGATTTGTACATCCTTGCTCGTTACTACTTAATTAAGATTTATTACAAACCTATTGTGGTAGCCTCGACTCTCCCATATTAAAGTGAATGATTATCTCCATGCTCAACACTTTGGAGGTTGCTGATGCAACCATGATGTGTGCAGATTGGCAAAGTTCAGTTCTTACAAATTCTGCTTGGTAAATGGGCACCTCTGTTGAATATTTGTGGTGTTAACATCTGTATCTTGCGTATTATTGTTTAATGTAGGATGGAAAACAAGCACAAACAAACCCCTATACCCTTCAATTTGTGTTTAACGAGCCAATATTAAAATAGTTCAACTGGATTATTACTCAAAGGAATTTTAGTAAAGGAATTTTAGAAGCACCGGTTAGCCCTGCAATAAGTTGCAATACATTAACTCAAGGCATATTTATCCCCAGAGATCTAGGCACAAATGTACCTGGATTTCTGATCAGGGGTGAACAAGGCAAAAACTTGTAGATTCGAAGATTCATATAAGGATTGTCTTCCTAAAGATCCCACTTATATGTACAGTCAATCTGGCAGTAGCATACTTGCAATGTTTTTGCCTGTCATTATGACCCCTGCTGGCTTCTCTGGTCTGGCATGACTGGACTATTAGTGTTGGAAAAGCACAGACATTGATATTCCAACAAAGTGAATCCAGAAGCCCCAAATCGTTCCTATCAACTTAGTCCCTGGGAAATCCCAGTGTATATTTGGTTCTCGACCTGGAGTGGAGATGGTGGAGAAATCAACCCTGTTGTGACATCTAATTATGTTTCTGTGTGTCCGAAAGTATGGACATACTTTACTGAAGAAAATGTTAATGTTTTGGAGTAATGTTTACCAATATTTCCTTGATACAAATAATTACTTTGCATGAACTTGTTTTAAAAAAACTATTTGGATTATTTTTAACAAATCTAAATATGAACTCACAGCAAACATTTTTTAAACTGGTCAGACCTGCAGAGACACAAATACATTCTACTCAATGGTAATTTCCAATTTCCCTGCATGTGGTAGCTCAGGGGGAAAACAAATGGTCGGCACGGACTGGAAGGGCCGAGAGGGCCTGTTTCCGTGCTGTAATTGTTATATGGTTATATTTGTTCCCGAGCTCAGCAATTTCCTCTAATTCCAACACCATACAGGGTATATCATCAAAAGCAGAAGAAAACAGTGCTACCTTTAGTAGATTATTCTGAATATTTTGAAATTGATATTGAATGAAGGAAAATAACCCAAGATAACTCGATTAAAAAGATCGTCATAACATCAGATTGAAGAGGAGAGTTGGTAAATGTAGAAACGCCAGAAAGAGGAAGAACATTTGAGTCAAAAAGAAGGGGAAGGAAAAGGGAATAAGGGGGGAAAGCCTTGAAGGGGGAAAAGATGAAAGGAAAACAGTTGATTCCCTATAGCAGGGGATAAAAAGAGTTTGTGGGTTTCATGCAAGAGGAGGGAGATTTAAAGGGGATCTAATGGGGATTTTGTTATTTGTTTACACACAGAGTGGTTGATATCTATATGTCACTGCCAGAGGAGACGGCAGAATCAAAAACAAAAACTACATTGAAGAGATGTTTTGCATTGAATGATACAGACACATGTGGATGGGCAAAATGGGCACATGGACATAGTGCGTCAAAGGGCTCATTGTGCTATGCTTGGGAAAGACAGGGTTAACGTTTAAGTTAGATGAGGCTTGTAGTTCAATTTCCAATGAACACTCATTTGATACTAGTTTCCAACATTACTCCAATTCTTCTACCAGGATGTTCAGTATGGTCATTGGTTTAAAGTACCTTGAAAATTCTTCACCTTGTTCAGTATGAGAAGCACAGGGATTAGAACCAAGAAAGAACTGTAAATGCTGGAAAAATCAAAGGTAGACAAAAATGCTGGAGAAACTCAGCAGGTGAGGCAGCATCTATGGAGCGAAGGAATAGGTAACGTTTCGGGTCGAGATCCTTCTTCAGACTGATGAGTGGGTGGGGGGGGGTTGGCCGTGAAGAAGAAAGGAAGAGGCGTAGACAGTAGGCTGTGGGAGGGCTGGGAAGGAGAGGGGAAGGAGGGATAAAGCAAGACTACCTGAAATTGGAGAAGTCAATGATCATACTGCTGGGGTGTAAACTGCCCAAGCGCTGAAACGTCACCTATTCCTTCGCTCCATAGAACCAACAACATGTTTGCATCGAAATTCATCCTAAGTAGTAATTAAACATGTGGAATTGTATCAGTGTTGCATTCCTACAAAATTCATCTTATTCGTTTGAATGTAATGGAATTCAGAGGTGGAATGCAACAGTGTACATCATTTACAACACGTTTTAAGCTACTAAGGTTGAATTTTCAAGAGTCAAGCATGTTTAATTACCATACGCACTAGGACTGGAACAATGACATTCTTACTTGCTGAACAATAGGCACATTAAACAGAACAACATCATAAATAAATATAAAATAAATGATCAGTTATCCTAGATCAGACCAGGATAATGCAAGCCATAATAGGAGTATTGAACTCTGCCATGCTCTCAGTAATCTTGATTGCCTAAAAACAGAATCAATGCTCAATCATGACCAGTTTTAGACTTTGTATTTGGTTGATAATTAAATACCCTAGACTATATTAAGGCAACTAAATCATGGTGCTATTTGCTGGAACCTAGCTTGTCAAGCAGTTTCTTCCAAATACTGGAGACAACTTGCATTATAATTACTGCCAATCAATTGTCAAATGGGCACAAGAACAATTTCACTTGTAAAAGTAGATTGGTGTCACACAGACACGCAATTGTAACACAAAAGGATTTAATTCATTCCAATTCCAAATATTCCATTTTAATAAATGTTAGTTGTCATGCATGTGATAAGAGGAGCAATGACAAATTAATTGTCTAAGTCTCCATGAACTTCAAATGTAAATAGCCCATTGCATCTAAAAGAGTGTTGCGCTCTAAAAGGCTGCCCAATTATAAACAATGACATTTTATACAAAATAAACTGGTCTTTGTTCATAGTGTATAAAACCTGTTTGCAAAAATCTTCAAGTCATAATTAGAAAAGCTTGCTGCTGAAACAAATTTAGCAAAAAGTTAACAGTCATTTGCAGTACAAATTGTGATATAAATTGCACTTTGGGAGGTTGAATATAAGGATAAAGTATACAGTTAATGGCCAGACCTTTAACAACATTTATGTACAGGGGCTTCTTGAGGTCCATCTCCATAACTCAGAAGGTGGCAAGCCAAGTTGACCGAGCGGTAAGGAAGGTATATGGTAAGCTTGCCTTCATTGGTCGGGGTATTGTGAATTAGAGTCAGGAAGTCATGTTGCAGCTTTATAGGACTTTGGTTAAGCCGCATATGGAATATTCGGTGCAGTCTGGTCGCCCCATTGCAGGAAGGATGTGGAGTCTATGGAGAGCGTGCAGGAATGGTTTACCAAAACACTGCCTAAATTGGAGGTATTAGCTATAAGGAGAAGTTGGACAAACTTGGTTTGTTTTCTCTGGAGTTTTAGAGGATGAGTGAAGACCTGATGGAAGTATTGAAATTACAAGGCATAGACAGAGTACATTTCAGAACCTAGTTCCAAGGGATGAAATAGTTACTAGTTCCCTTTAAAGGAGACAGACTCATAAGGAACTGCAGATGCTGGAATCGTGAGTAAAGCACAAAGTGCTGGAGCAACACTGCAGGTCAGACCGCATTTCTGGAGGATAGACACAAAATGCTGGAGTAACTCAGCGGGATAGGTAGCATCTCTGTAGAGAAGGAATGGGTGACTTTTTGGGTTGAAACCTGAAGAAAGGTCTCGACCTGAAACGTCACTCACTACTTCTCTCTAGAGATGCTGCCTGTCCCACTTAGGTACTCCAGCATTTTGTGTCTATCTTCAGTATAAACCAGCATCTGCAGTTCCTTCCTAATTTCTCGAGAAAATGGATAGGTGATGTTTCTGATTCCTTCTTCAGAGTTAAAAGCAGACTTAAAGAGCGTGTTTTTAAGGGCTGATGAGCTTCTGAAGGCCACACAAAATAAAGAATTGCACCGCTGCCAACTCTCACGCATTCTCACGCTAATCACAGAATCTTCAGTTGTCGCCGACAGGGTTGTAGCTTGTCATATCTAGTTGCGGGTGGATGTAAGTTGACTTTGGTTGTCATAGGTTGTCGCCTGTGTGGTCGTAGGTGGTCGTCCCAATTCGCGAGGAATTGTGTCGCCGGTCGATGTAGCTCGTCATAGCTTGACATTGACTAGGTGGTAGCTTGTCGTAGACATTGTTGTAGGGTGGATCCAGATTTCTCACTCTCAACTCTCACCCAATGTTGGCAACCCTGGAATTGATAGATGCACTAAAATTGTGTGAGCCTCAATGAAACCTCATTTAGCACATATTTCTCAGTGTTAAGCATCTTAATGTGTGTTTTTGATCCAATTGTACACTTGGTTAGATAAACATGGATGGCCATTAACACTGTAGATAGCTCCAGTCAGGCACAGAAGAGTGAAATCCGATTTTCAGTAACAAATGCTAAAAGAAATGATGCTTTTGATAGCATCAATGGGACATTGTATGTTACGATGACTTAATGTTACACCTAATGCATAGCAGGGCCAAAGTTATTCACTGCATCTCGGTAGACTTGACAATAATAATCGGATACCAATGGAAATGAGGTAGGATGTCATGGGACAAAGCAGCCTTCTAATGACCTTGTCCATGTGCCATTAGGCCAAATTATTAAATCCAATTTGATTTTTGGAATTTTCCAAGACTTCCATTCTCCCAATACAATCAAGATTACTCTTTCAGCCCATGAACATGTTAGCTTTCAGAGCTTACACTTCAGTTAAATACACAAAATTAAGATTTCTATTGATGTTAACACATGGCATCAGAATACGTGGAAGCAGAAGATAGTAGGATTGAATCCCAAACAGTCAGGTTGCAAACACAAATACCATTCTGGCCTCCAAAATGGTGGATTAATGTTCAGCAGAGTACTTGACTGATTGTGGTCAGTGGCTCACCTTAAGCCTGGAAAGGTCAACATGACATTGGCATGTTGGAAGGGCGGGGGGATGAAGAGAGAATTAACTATTAACTCTCTCTTGAAAACATCCAGTAAGTTGGCCTCCACTGCCTTCTGTGGCAGAGAACTCTCTGGGTGAAAACATTTTTCCTCATCTCAGTCCTAAATGGCCTACCCCTGATTCTTAAACTGTGACCCCTGGTTCTGGATTCCCCCAACTTGAGGAACATTTTTCCTGCATCTAACCTGTCTCATCCGCTCTATAAAATCCCTTCTCATCCTAAATTCAAGTGAATATTGGCCCAGTCAATCCATTCTTCCATCACGTCAGTCCCGTCAACCTGGGATTTAACCTGGTGAACTATGCCGCACTTCCTCAATATCACAAATATCCTTCCTCAAATTAGGAGAACAAATGCACACAATACTCCAGGTGTGGTCTCACCAGGGCTCAGTACAACTGCAGTAGGACCTCCTTGATCCTATACTTAAATCCTCTCACTATGAAGGCCAACATGCCATTTGCTTTCTTCACTTCAATAGATCCTTGTTGTATCAACAACTCAGAGATTAAGTAACTGAATATACACAGAACACAACTAGGTCAACTCCTGTGGCCTTAGGCAATGTTGAAGAGAGGAATAAATCATCAGTGTATATTCTCTACAGATATAAAGCTTTTTCCGTAAAGTCTGTACAACTAACTTTCACTGTAGGCCATCATGATCAACCAGATGCTTTTAGAAGTGAAATTGTATTTTGGCCTTCGAGTCATGGATTATTTGAGGGAGGAAGCTTGGGTATCTTACAATCCAACATTGAGTTCTACAATTTTAGGTACCCTCTAATTATTCCTCCCCAAACAACTCCCCTTTACCCTCCTTCACCTCTCCTTTCTTCCGCCCCCGTTCCTTCTCCTGTGTTCCACTCCCAGCCATTTCTCATCATCGGGTTATTCAGCACAGAAACAACCCCTTCGCCAGAACTCGTCCATGCTGACAGGATGCCCCATCTAAGCTAATCTAATTTGCCCACATTTAGCCCATATCCTTCTAAACCTTGTGTAGAAAGGAACTGCAATTACAGGTTGTTGCCAAAGATAGACACACGGTGTTGGTGTAACTCAGCGAGTCAGGCAGCATCGCTGAAGAAAAAGGATGGGTGATGTTTTGGGTCAGGATCCTTTTTCAGATTGAAAGTAGAGGGGAAGGCCTTTCAATCTGAAGAAGGTTCGCAACCCAAAATGTCACCCATCCATTTTCTCCAGAGATGCTGCCTGACCCGCTGGGTCATCCTTCTCAACTTTTCCTTTCTGTGTACCTGCCCAAGTGTCCTATAAATACTGTTACAGTATCTGTCTCAACTACATCCTCTGGCAGCTCGTTCCATATACCCACCACCATCCGAGTGAAAATCTTGCCCCTCGGTTTCCTATTAAAACTTGTCCCTCTCATCTTGAACCTATATCCTCTTTTGATTCCCCCACCCTGTTTTTTTGAATCCCCCACCCTGGGTAAATGACAGTGTGCATTCACCCACACGATTCCCCTCTTTATACACCTTTACGAGATCACACTTCATCCTTCTGCGCTCCTAGCATGCTCAGCTCCTCAAGTCCTGGCAACATTCTGGGAAATCCTCATATTCTATTAAACAATCAGCCACCCAAATTGCGAGGTATGACTTCCACCCAACTATCGCCCCACCCAAAAAGGTAACACTATGTAATTACTGAGCAGTACTGCAGAAGAACATTCACCACAAGGGCTGCAGTGGTTCAAGAAAACAGCTCACCACCACCTTTGCAAGTGCAATTAGGGAAAAACGATGGTCATGCAAATGCTGCCCACAAGCCATTACTGAATAAAACATACTTGAGCTGCATTCTGCGATTTCACACTGCTAGCTGCCTATCTTTGAACAAAGAAACAGGAAGGCAGCACTTAAAAAAGAACTTCCTAGTAGGCAGAAGCAGAACTAGGTTCAAAATGGAACTATTTCCAAATCATTAGATTTGAGCAGCATTTTTCTGCACCGGTTTGCTTCCATCTGTTATCAGCACCAATACTGAAAAAATACCAACATTTGATAATTCGAGCATTAAAATTATTAAAACAGAAAGATACCAAGAGGCTGGAAATCCAAATTAAAAACAGAATAGGTTGTCAATAATTATTTCTTGCACTTTGTTGCCATTGATTATTTAAGATTATAGTTACATCATAATAATATTACTTGGTCAATAAGAAACAAATAAGGAGCTGATCGCACCCGCCGACCAGCGGGCTGGGACACACCCGGTGAGCAGCGGTCCCAAACACCCGCCGTGGACCAATGTCGGAGGAGGACTCACCCGCCATGGAACATCAGAGGAGGATCCACCGACAGACCAGATTACCCACCGCTGACACTGAATCGCCCCGAGCCACCGGCGTTGACCGTAACCCCGCCACCGAGAGCGAGGAGAGACCGAGAGCAATAGGAGGACCCGGCATGGGAGGGCCACCGAGAACAAAGGGGGGACTGGTGGGTTGAGATGGGGTGGGCGGGGGGAGAGGGTGGGAAAAGGGGGTCCTGCTCCCACGTGCGGCGGTGGGCAGCAGATAGAACTGTTTGGTATTTTTGTAACTGTCGGCACCAACACGTGGCGACACTCGTGCACGGCATAGGTTGTATGCAAAACAAAGGTTTTCACTGTACCTAGGTACATATGACAATAAAGTATCTTTCATTAATTTATTTTCTCATGCCGTCTCTGCTGTTCAATGAGTTTATAGATGATCTTCTCCCCTTTAGAATAGGAAATAGTGTTTGGCTGATGGAGAGTGCAACGTATGCAGGCAGGTATGATTGCAACCTGAATAACAAACGGCTCCTGAATTAATCCCTGGAAGCTCCTCCCTAACATCGCGTGATTACTTTCCTCATGCAAACTATAATGGGCAAAACAGGCCTACCACCATATTATCATGAACCACAATAATGCATTAAACATAGGACTTGCTAATGACATCCACATTGAAGAATCTTCTTTAAAAAACAGACTCCAGTCAATGCACAGCTCCACTCCTTCATAACTCTATCTTTTATTGTAGGCCCCCCCTGGTCATGACTGACCATGGGCGATGCATCCTAGTTGTTGGCTGCTTGCTCCAAACCTCGGCTAGAGCAGCGTCTCTTGTGGCGACAGTCTCTGTCGCAAAGGTCACACTTGTGTGTCTTTATATTGTGCATCTTTTATATTGTGGGCAGATTTACAAAGTTTCCAGGAAATTACCTAGCCGGCCACAGCAAATTAAGTTTGTGTTTCCAAACAAAAAATGCTGGCATAGTCACTCTGAGAGGGTGTTTTATTACATTCATTAGTTACTTACTGTTTGCCATATTAATGCAACATAACCTCAAGCTTAGTTTAGTTTATTATTGTCATGTGTACCGAGGTACAGTGAAAAGCGTTTTTGTTCCAGCAAAAAGACTACACATGATTACAATTGAGTGCAAACACAGCTAACGTAAAAGTGGCAGTAAAGCTTTAAATGGAAAGCCAAAAGAAAAGCAAAATGAACCCCATCTGAAGATATGGGAATAGGTTTTCACATTTTAAAAAGGACAGTGAAATGTTACAATTTGGGGAAACATTTATAGTTATCAGAAATTCATATACAAATACTGTATAGCAGATATACAGCTACACTGAAATGTCACCCATTCCATCGACTTGAAACGTCACCCTTTCCTTCTCTCCAGTGATGCTGCCTGTCCCACTGAGTTACTCCAGCATTTTGTTTCGATCTTTGATTTAAACCAGCATCCGCAGTTCCTTCATACACAGGAAATTAGTTATGCTTCAGCTATTAATTAAACTCAAAGAATATAAATTGTGTTTGTATTGAAACAGGCTTGTGTTATGGAAATTAATCTTTGCAAGTAGGTCATGACGGTTAAACTGTTTTGCATTGGTTTTCCAATAGAGCACAGTGACCTGAGGTGAGCTATCCAAAACAGTCTGTTCATTTTGGATGATGTTTGCAATCAAGTACTGTTTCCTGTGGTTAGCAACATGCAAAATAGCATTGACTGAAACAAACAAAGTATAAAACCTGACTTTAATTAGGGGGAATACTGCAGTGCTCAGGCAAGGTGTTATTTAGTTTACAACTCAGATAATAAATGCACTGATTTATGTAAGAAAAGGAAAACCAAACATACCTTTTTTATCAAGTGGGCAAAAAGGAATAAAGGATGGTAGTGCTAAATCTTCCTTTATGCTGGGTATGATTCCAACGAGCAGATAGATCTTCCCTGATTCCCATTGAATCGGGTTTAGCCAGAGATCCTTGATGTCAAACGCAACCAAATGCTGCTTTGATGACTGGGGCGGTTACTCTTACTTCACCTCTGGAGTTCAGCTCTTTTGTCTATGTTTGGACCAAGGCTGTAATGAGGCCAGGAACCGGGTGACTTTGTAGAATGCAAACTGTGCTTCTGTGAGCAGGTTGCTGCTAAGCAAATGCCAGTTATTAATTATCCCCTCCATCACTTTGCTGATGACAGAGAGTAGATTCACCAATTCCCACATTTTCCTGCTCTAGACGTGAGCCAGAATTCAAATATAGGTTGGGGTAAGGAAGATGTCAAAAACATTGCATGTTCTCGGAATAATATCTGGTCAGATTTTAATGTTAATTTTTATACTGTTCAACTGTTGTTTCCAGTCATTACCATCCCCATTTTCCTTGTACCATTAACCCTTTGATCACTTTATCTCACCTCCCTTCCGTTCTTTATCAGATCTTCCCCCTTGCCCTTGTCCTTGTCTCCCTCCCTACCCTGCACTTCCCCCAGAGCTATATTTCTCTAAAACAAAGGTTCAAAGATTCATTTATTGTCACATACACCAATTGGTGCAGTGAAATTCGAGTTGCCACTGCAGCACATTAATAAGAATATAACATAACATTGTAAAGAAATTTAACATAAAACATAAAAACATCCCCCCACAATGAGGGAAGGCACAAAGTCCAGTCCCCATCCCCTTGTCCACCCATAGACGGGCCTATTGAGGCCTCCGCAGTCGCTGCTATGGCGGCCTAATATTTCAGGCCCTTCTCACCGGGTGATGGTGCTCTGGCATCGGGAGAACCCTCTCAGCGGCTTTGGATGCCTGGAACGGCCGCTTCCTTACCGAAGACCGCGGCTTCCGAAGCCAACAGGCCACGCTGGACAGAGCTCCACCACTGGCGATCTCGGCGAAAGATCCCAGGTTCCCGATGTTAAAGTCAGCGCCACCGCTCGCGGATGGCCGATCCATAGTCCCGCAGCTCCGCGATGTTCATCTGCGGTCTCAGCATTCCAGAGCTCCAGTGCGGCGACCCGGGCAAGGCATCGCCCGCTCCGCTCTGCGATAGCGCTCCAGCGCTGTGCCGCCGCCAAAGCCGTGGTTCTGGCCGGTCCCCTCAGGAAAAGCCGCTCCAGACCGGATCTTAGGCTGCGAGGACGGGTCGAAGACGCTGCTCGGAGGAAAGCCACCTCTCCGCCCAGGTAGCGACTAAGAAAAGCAGTTTATCTGATATCAATCTGAAATGTTAACTCTGTTTTTTTCTCTTTCCAAACAATGGAGCAACACGGCATAACGTGGGTTGAATCTTGACCTTGGATACAGACTATATGGAGTTTGAATGTGACTACATAGATTTCCTCAGGATGTTCCAGTTTCCCCCCCCCGAGCAGACATACAAATTAGAAGGTTAATTGGCAAAAGTCAATTGCTCCAAGCATGTAAATAAATGGTAGAAATTGGGTGGAATTGATGAGGAAGTGGGGAGAATAACACTTGGATTAGTATAAACAGTGCTTAATGGTCGAGCAGGCTTAGTAGGTCAAAGGGCTTGGATGCATGTTGCATGACTATAAGATAAAGATATTGCTTGACCTGCTGAGAATTTCCAACTTTTCCTCAATATGTTTCTGGTGGCAATTGATTGTTCAGGTTTCTTGCATTTTGATGGCGCAATGATATAATCACTGGATTAAGACTCTTGAACAGAAAAAAAGTGCTGGAGGAACTCAACGGGTTCAACTCGACTGCCCAAATTCCTACAGCACTTTTTTTTTTTGCTGAAGATTCCAGCAGCGGCAGTCTCCATTTAACAATCTAGATACCAAGGGCAACATCCAGGTTCAAATTCCACCACAAATGATGGCAATAAATTCAAATTTGAATTTGAGAATTCCAAAGTCTAATGATGCCCATGAAAAGAGCAGTTGCTTGTAAATAAAAAGCATCTAGGTCACTAATGTTCTGTTGGGGAGGAATTCTGCCATTCTTATCTAGTCTTGCCAACATGTGATACCAGAGCCGCAGCATTGTGGTTGACTCCCAACTACTCTCTGAAATGGCTGAAGCTGTTCAGTTCTAAGCAAAAGCAAGAAAGCCACAAAGAATCAAATCCAGATGGATCTTTCAGAATTGACAGTAGCACAAGGAACGACAGTGCAAAAACTGCCCAATTGACCCCGTAAAATCCTCATTACCAACATCTGGGAATTTGTGCCAAGCTTGAGAGAACGATTTCACAGGCCAACATGCAAAAGCCTGTCATAGTCTCACACATGGAATCATACTTTATAGTCAACGTCCCAGTCATCGCCATCTCCAACTTTGGGTATGTACTGTCCCACCGGCAGGATAGAGCTAGCAGAGGTGGTGAAACAATAGTATACAGCCAGGAGGGAGCTCACCATTGACCCTGGACCCCATGAAATCTTATGGCATCAGGTCATACTAGGGCAAGGAAACCTGCTGATTACCACCTAATGTCCTCCTTCAGCTGATGAATGAATATTACTCCACACAGACACCACTTGAAGGAAGCACTGAGAAAGGAAAAGGCACAGAATGTATGCTATGTAGAGGACTTCATCGCCATCACCACGAATGGCTCATTTATCACCAAGTATGCCCTGTCCATATGAAACAGGCCAATTACTCCCCTTTTAGTCTACTTTGCAGTCATCAGCAAAGTGATGGAGGGGATAATTAATAGTGATCTCAACTGGCATTTGCTTAGCAACAACCTGCTCACAGTAGCACAGTTTGCATTCTACAGTCATCCGGTTCCTGGCCTCATTACAGCCTTGGTCCAAACATAGACAAAAGAGCTGAACTCCAGAGGTGAAGTAAGAGTAACCGCCCCAGTCATCAAAGCAGCAATTGGTTGCATATGACATCAAGGATCTCTGGCAAAACCCGACTCAATGGGAATCAGGAAAAAACTATCTGCTCGGGGATCAGGGAAACGAGAGATATAGACGGTGATGTGGAGAGATAAGGAACAATGAGTGAAAGATATGCAAAAAAGTATCGGTGATAAAGGGAACAAGCCATTGTAAGCTGTTTGTGGTGTGAAAATGAGAAGCTGGTGAGACTGGGGTGGGGGAGGGAGATAGAGATAGAGGGAATGTCAGGGCCCGAGGGCTGAGGGAGAGGTGGGAAGGGGAGGAGACAGCAAGGGTTAACAGAATTGAGAAAATTCAATATTCAAGCCCAAAGGATGCAGACTCCCCAAGCGGAATATGAGGTGCTGTTCCTCCAGCTTGCGGTGTTGCTCACTCTGGCCGTGGAGGAGGCCCAGGACCGAGAGGTCGGATGTGGAATGGGAGGGGGAGTTGAAGTGCTGAGCCACCGGGAGGTCGGGTTGGTTATTGCGGACCGAGCGGAGGTGTTCGGCGAAGCGATTGCCAAGCCTCCGCTTGGTCTCACCGATATAGATGATCTGGCATCTGGAGCAGCGGATGCAGTAGATGAGGTTGGAGGAGGTGCAGGTGAACCTCTGTCGGACCTGGAAGGACTGCTTGGGTCCCTGAAAGGAGTGGAGGGGGGAGGTGAAGGGACAAGTGTTGCATTTCTTGCGGTTGCAAGGGAAAGTGCCCGGGGAAGGGGTAGAGTGGGAGGGGAGGGAAGAATGGACAAGGGAGTTGCGGAGGGAGCGGTCTTTGCGGAAGGCAGACAGGGGGGGAGATGGGAAGATGTGGCGGGTGGAGGGGTCACGTTGGAGGTGGCGAAACTGGCGGAGGACTATATGTTGTATTTGCCGGCTGGTGGGGTGAAAGGTGAGGACCAGGGGGACTCTGCCCTGTTTGCGAGTGGGGGAATGGGGAGCGAGGGCAGTGTTGCGGGGTATGGAGGAGACCCTGGTGCGAGCCTCATCAATAGTGGGGGAGGGGAATCCCCGTTCTCTGAAGAATGAGGCCATTTGTGATGACCTGGTGTGGAACACCTCATCCTGGGAGCAGATGCGGCGTAGACGGAGGAATTGGGAATAGGGGATGGAGTCCTTACAGGCAGCAGGGTGGGAGGAAGAGTAGTCCAGGTAGCTGTGGGAGTCAGTAGGTTTGTAGTGGATGTCGGTCAGGAGCGTATCACCTGCAATAGAGATGGTGAGGTCAAGGAATGGTAGGGAAGTGTCGGAAATGGTCCAAGTGTATTTGAGTGCCGGATGGAAGTTGGTGGTGAAATGAATGAAGTCAGTCAGTTGTGTGTGGGTGCAGGAGGTGACACCAAAGCAGTCGTTGATGTAACGGAGGTAGAGGTCGGGGATGGGGCCCTGGTACGCCGAGAACAAGGATTGTTCGACGTACCCAACAAAGAGGCAAGCGTAGCTGGGGCCCATGCGTGTGGCCATAGCTACGCCTTGTGTTTGGAGGAAATGGGAGGAATCAAAAGAGAAGTTATTGAGGGCTTCGCCGAACACCTCCGCTCGGTCCGCAATAACCAACCCGACCTCCCGGTGGCTCAGCACTTCAACTCCCCCTCCCATTCCACATCCGACCTCTCGGTCCTGGGCCTCCTCCACGGCCAGAGTGAGCAACACCGCAAGCTGGAGGAACAGCACCTCATATTCCGCTTGGGGAGTCTGCATCCTTTGGGCTTGAATATTGAATTTTCTCAATTCTGTTAACCCTTGCTGTCTCCTCCCCTTCCCACCTCTCCCTCAGCCCTCGGGCCCTGACATTCCCTCTATCTCTATCTCCCTCCCCACCCCAGTCGCACCAGCTTCTCATTTTCACACCACAAACAGCTTACAATGGCTTGTTCCCTTTATCACCGATACTTTTTTGCATATCTTTCACTCATTGTTCCTTATCTCTCCACATCACCGTCTATATCTCTCGTTTCCCTGATCCCTGACCAGTCTGAAGAAGGGTCTCGACCCGAAACGTCGCCTATCTCCTTCGCTCCTTAGATGCTGCTGCACCCGCTGAGTTTCTCCAGCTTTTTGTGTACCCTCGATTCTCCAGCATCTGCAGTTCCTTCTTTAATGGGAATCAGGAAAAAACTATCTGCTCGTTGGAATCATACCCAGCATAAAGGAAGATTTAGCACTACCATCCAGCATCCCTCACCATCAATAACCTGCGGGTTACCACTGATCAGAAACCAAACTTGGAAAACCCGTAGTCGGGATCGAACCCTCGTCTCTGGTGCTGCAAGGGCTGTCAGGCAGCAATGATACCGCTGCGTCATCCTGCTGCCCTAAATTCTGCAGCAAGCAACTCATTTCTTAACTCCCCAAAGCCTATCCACCACCTGATTCAAGTCAGGAATGTGATGGATGGTTGCAGATTCACAACACTGAAGAAGCACGACACGATAAGGACACAGCGGCCAGCTGGATAGGCAGCCCATGTCCAATCACTCACAGTCCACTAACGAGACACAGTAGCAGCAGTTTGTACCATCTACATGATTTATTGCAGACACTTACAGAAGTCCTCAGGCAGAACCTTCCAAACCCAAACCTCTACTGGCTAAAAGGATAGCAAAAACATGAGAACGCCACCTCCTTGAAGTTGCCCTCCACACCATATACTTGGAAATATATCACTCTGCCTTCTGCATAATTGCAACTATTCCAACAATTTGTATTTTCATTTTGTTAAGACATAATTAAAAAAGTACTTTTTTTAGATGTTCATTTTTGAATACTGGGCATTATTACCCATCCCCATGTATCCCTGAAAGGATCGCGGTTCACCACTGTCTAAAACAGCTGTCGTCTTTCTGGTCTTCAGGTGAAGGTTTACTATGGTATTGCTAAGCAAGGAGATCCAGTGGCAATGAAGGGCCAATTAAATTTCAATGTCAGAGAGTGCATGACCTGGTAGAAACCTGCAGGTAATTCTCTCTCTCTTCCAGTTTTCTCTGCCCCCGCCCCCACAAACTGTCCGAAGAAGAGTCCCGATCCGTGTTCTCCACAGATCCACTATTACTCCAGCAATTTACGTAATTTTGTATAATCCAGCATCTGCAGTTCCTTGTTTCTACAGGTGATGCTACTACTACCCTTCACCTTCTTGATGGTTGAGTTTGTAAGTTCTGAATGCGCTATCACAGTAGCCTGTTGAATAATTGCAGTGCATTTTTTAGGTAGTACATAGTATTTGTGTGGCTGACCTGTTCTAAAATATTTGAGATGCCGCCTGATGTAGGGTTTTCAACAATTGTAGTACAACTGAAAGTCAAGGGTAGGCAATTAGATTAACTTTAGTTAGAGATGTGTCACTGCCTAGAATTTGGTGGCACGAGTATTACTTACTACTTAAAAGCTAATGCCTGAATTATGCCTTGTTAGTTTAGTTTAGTTTAGTTTAGAGACAGCGTGGAAACAGGCCCGTTGGCCCACCGGGTCCGCGCTGACCGGCGATCCCCGCACATTAACACTATCCAACACCCACTAGGGACAATTGTTTACATTTACCAAGCCAATTAACTTACAAACCTGTACGTCTTTGGAGTGTGGGAGGAAACTGAAGATCTCGGAGAAAACCCACGCAGGTCACGGGGAGAACGTACAAACTCCGTACAGACAGCACCCGTAGTTGGGATCGAACCCGAGTCTCCGGTGCTGCATTCGCTGTAAGGCAGCAACTCTATGAGCATGCTGCTTACAGGCTAAGGCTGCTTCATTTGCTGCATATTTTTGAAGTAAAGATAAAATAATAAACTCACAGATTACAGTGAAAGTAAATACACAGAGGCTTTGCTTTCAGAGCAGACCCTCAGTAGATTTCACTGCATGATCTTAAAATGTCACCCGGAAGTGGAGCAAAAATTACCTTTAATACCCATTCATATCTGGTGAACCTCCATATGTTGTTCACAAAAAGTAACCACATCTATTTTTAAAATCATGCCATGTAAAACAAATTACTATTCTGCTGCTGAAGTTGGGCCGCGCCACTTTAAAGCTGCAATATTTAATTACTGCACCAAGGAAAATCCCTGAAGTCAAATTAAGCAACCTTCTAGAGATTCCTCAAATACCTAATTAGTGCTCACTAAAGTTAATACCACATTCAGTTTCTGCTTCTCAAAACATTTTATATTTATTACATTTTACTCCTGAACAGCTCTCCTTTTGTTTTCATCTTCCAAGAAACAGATCGATTTTCTACAGCTTCACACTACACTTGATCTTTCTCATATGTTAATAACAATAAAAGACAAGGAACTCAACTACATTCAGATGCATTCCACAATTATGAAGTTTAATATGTTCCATAAAACATTTATAACGGATTATCCAGTTGCAAAATAGAACTGAAGCTAATTGTTTGTGAGATGAATCACATGCAAAGTTCTCCCAGGTTGGTTCTGTTCTAACCAGTGTGTGAGCTTGAAAATAGCGGGACAGATTTATCCATAGTCACACTGCAAGCTGTTAGAATTGGCCTGGAAATTTGTCTATTGACATCTTGTTCCTTTCCCAAGGGGCCAAATTGGACAGCCCCTGATAACAGGTGCAAGGATCACAAAGCATGAGTAACCGTATTGGATATTTTGATGTAATCAACACACCAGCATCAATCTGGCAGCTCATATACATGACTTATTCATGCAGCCCCTACAAGCTCTAAAGGTTCTGGAGTCCCTGCGCTAGTGGCTTACATCATTTAATGTCATAGAATCATGGAAAAATGCAGTACAGAAATAGTCCCTTCAGTACACCGCTAGGTCCTTGCCGACCATCAACCAGACTCTGGTCAAGAATAAGTAGGAGGCATAGGGCTGGTATGGGCAGCCGGGGTCAAGTGTATCCGCGGAGGGAATGTTCCTACAAAACCTTCCGAGTGTTTCCAAACAGAAGTCTTGGATGAACCAGGAGATCCACATTCTTCTGAAGACTAGATCCTGGGCATTCGGACACCCTGTGCGTAGGGGAGAGGGTAGGGCCGAGGACGTCCTGGTTGAGATGCTCTTGGATCTGGCCAAGCTGGCCATCCGCGAGTCACGGTGCCAGGCGGAAGACGGCTGCCTGCCCCTTTTCAGGGGTTATGTCCATGGCCAGGTGGTGTTAGAGAGGGACTACGCGCTGGCCACGGGCACCCTGGGGGATTTCCTTGACCGCTGAGCACCGCGGGGGGTTGAATATATCCTTGACAAGGATTGTAACATAGTCGTATAGTAGCTTATTTAGTATATTTGTTTGTCTTGTATTATGGTGGTGGGTTCTGTTTTTTTTTATTGTATTGTAAATATTATTTTTAATAATTGAATACATTTTTTGATTAGAAAGAAAAAGCTGGTTACCAAGCTCACGGAACTGGGTCTCTGCGCATCCCTCAGTACTTGGATCCTCGACTTCCTCATCCATAGACTACAGGCTGTTCGAATTGGCACAAATACTTATTCCTCATTAACAATCAGTACGGGAGCACCTCAAGGCTGCGTGCTCAGCCTCCTGCTCTAGCCACTCTACACTCATGACTGTGCAGCCGGACATTGTCCAAACTCCATCTTCAAGTTCGCCGACGACACCACCGTTGTTGGACAAATTACAGATGGTGATGAGTCAGAGTATAGAAGTGAGATTGACAGATTGACCAAATGGTGCCAGCACAACAACCTGTACAGTAAAACCAATGAACTGATTGTGGACTTTGGAAGAGGAAAGATGAGGACCCACAATCCTGTTTACATCAAAGGGATTACGGTGGAGAGCCAAAAACTTCAAATTCCTGGGCGTGCATATTTCCGAAGATCTTTCCTGGACCCAAGCACACTGATGCAATTATAAATAAAGCATATCAACACATCTACTTCCTGAGAAGATGAAGGATATTCGGTATGTCAGAGAAGATTCTCTTGAACTTCTACAGATGTACAGTGGAGAGCATTTTGACTGGTTGCATCATGGCCTGGTTCGGCAACTTGAACAACCAAGGGCGGATAAGACTGCAAAAAGTTGTGCACACTGCCCAGTCCATCACCGGCTCTGACCTCCCCACCATAGAAGGGATTTATTGGAGCCACTGCCTCAAAAAGGCAGCCAGCATCATCAAAGACCCACACCATCCTGGCCACACACTCGTTTCACCACTGCCATGGGGAAGAAGGTACAGGAGCCTGAAAATTGTAACGTCCAGGTTCAGGAACAGCTTCTTCCCTACAGCTATCAGGCTATTAAACACAACAACCTCAAATAAGATCTGAACTACAATAGACTATTATTATTATTATTGCACTACTATTGTTTTTATTATTGCACTACTATTGTTTGTTTTTTGAGAGTGTATATATATATATATGTGTGTATCTGCGTGTGTACTTGTGAGTATGTGTATCTCTTGTTTATCATATTGTTTACAGTGTATTGTGTTTACATATTCTGTTCTGCAGCTAGTAAGAAATACATTGTTCTATCTGGGACATATGACAATAAAACACGTGACTCTTGAGGAGTTTTAAATTCTGTAGAAGACGCTAAAAAAGAAAATCAGGATTGCAAAAATGATACAGGAGATACTGTAGCTCTGGCAAATAATATTAAGGATAAATCCAAAAGATTTTCCAAGAACATTAAGGGAAGAAGGATAACCAGATAGAAAATGGGGTCCCTCAGCAATCAAAGAGGTCAACTCTGTATGTAGTCTCAGGTGATGGGCAAGGTCCTCAATGAGCATTTCCCCTGTTTTCTGTGTAGAGAAATACATGAATACCAGGGAACTTGGGGAAGGCAATGGAAGTGTGTTGTGCGTAGTTAGTATTTTGGTCGAGGAGGAGCAGAATGTGCGGATGCATATGAAGGTAGACAAATCTCCTGATCAGATATATCCAAGTACACTGGATAGAAACATAGAAACATAGAAATTAGGTGCAGGAGCAGGCCATTCGGCCCTTCGAGCCTGCACCGCCATTCAATATGATCATGGCTGATCATCCAACTCAGTATCCTGTACCTGCCTTCTCTCCATACCCCCTGATCCCTTCAGCCATAAGGGCCACATCCAACTCCCTCTTAAATATGGCAAACAAACTGGCCTCAATTACCTTCTGTGGCAGAGAATTCCACAGATTCACCACTCTCTGTGTGAAAAACGATTTTCTCATCACGGTCCTAAAAGACTTCCCCCTTATCCTTAAACTGTGACCCCTTGTCCTGGACTTCCCCAACATCGGGAACAATCTTCCTGCGTCTAGCCTGTCCAACCCCTTAAGAATTTTGTAAGTCTCTATGAGATCACCCCTCAATCTTCTAAATTCCAGCGAGTACAAGCCGAGTCTATCCAGTCTTTCTTCATATGGAAGTCCTGCCATCCCAGGAATCAGTCTGGTGAACCTTCTCTGTACTCCCTCTATGGCAAGAATGTCTTTCCTCAGATTAGGAGACCAAAACTGTATGCAAGACTCCAGGTGTGGCCTCACCAAGACCCTGTACAACTGCAGTAGAACCTCCCTGCTCCTGTACTCAAATCCTTTTGCTATGAATGCCAACATACCATTCGCTTTCTTCACAGCCTGCTGCACCTGCATGCCTACTTTCAATGACTGGTGTACCATGACACCCAGGTCTCGCTGCATCTCCCCTTTTCCTAATCGGTCACCATTCAAATAATAGTCTACCTTCCTGTTTTTGCCACTAAAGTGGATAACCTCACATTTATCCACATTATACTGCATCTGCCATGCATTTGCCCACTCACCCAGTCTATCCAAGTCATCCTGCAGCCTCCTAGCACCCTCCTCACAGCTAACACTGCCCCCCAGCTTCGTGTCATCCGCAAACTTCGAGATGTTGCATTTAATTCCCTCGTCCAAATCATTAATGTATATTGTAAATAGCTGGGGTCCCAGCACTGAGCCTTGTGGCACCCCACTAGTCACTGCCTGCCATCCTGAAAAGGACCCGTTCACTCCTACTCTTTGCTTCCTGTCTGCCAGCCAGTTCTCTATCCACATCAATACTGAACCACCAATACCGTGTGCTTTAAGTTTGTGTACCAATCTCTTGTGTGGGACCTTGTCGAAAGCCTCTGAAAGTCCAGATATAACACATCCACTGCTTCTCCCTTATCCACTCTACCAGTTACATCCTCAAAAAATTCAATAAGATTAATCAGACATGATTTACCCTTCGTAAATCCATGCTGACTTTGTCCAATGATTTCACCACTTTCCAAATGCGCTGCTATCCCATCTTTAATAATTGATTTTTGGATAAGGGGGAAATCTTTTAGGACCGAGATGAGAAAAACATTTTTCACACAGTGGTGAATCTCTGGAATTCTCTGCCACAGAAGGTAATTGAGGGCAGTTCATTGGCTATATTTAAGGGAGTTAGTGGCCCTTGTGGCTAAAGGGATCAGAGAAGGCAGGTACGGGATACTGAGTTGGATGATCAGCCATGATCATATTGAATTGCGGTGCAAGCTCGAAGGGCCGAATGGCCTACTGCTGCACCTATTTTCTATGTTTTTATGTTTCTATGACTGGATAGAAAATTGGCTTCATGGAAGGAAGCAGAGGGTGATGATGGAAGGTTGCTTCTCAGACTAAAGGCCTGTGACCAGGTGTGCCTCAGGGTTTGGTGCTGGGGCCATTGCTGTTTGTCATCTATATCAATTAATTGGATGAGAACATACAAGGCATGATTATTGAATTTGCAGATGACAGATTTGCAGATAGTGTAGAAATGCATGTATATCCTATCCCTCATAATACTCTCTAGTAACTTTCCAACCACAGATGTTCAGACTGAAGAAGGATCCCGACCTCATTCGTCATCTATCCATGTTCTCCACAGAAGCTGCCTGACCCGCTGAGTTACTCCAGCACGTTGTGTCTTTTTTCATCATTGAGATGAAGCAGAATTGAAGTTAGCAATTTTGCTTGAGGCAGAATAAAATATAATTGTACACAATTGGTTTAGACATGGCGAGTGTGAATGGAATGGTAGCAAGGTAGAAGTTTATCCTCTATTGTATGCACTAATTCAACTACAATATTTTGTTGAAATTAATTTTTGTTCCATTGCAGTTAATGGTCTGATGAACAGTAATCTGGTACTGCGTTATTTCCCTACTGCGGAACACATAAGCATAGGCTAATTCCTGTATTTTAAAGACCTGATCCCCTTTATTGTTCTGGCAAACATCGCCATTCATGTCTGGTAGGTCCTAATGATAAAGCAACAGTCTAGCTTCTAAAGGGGTCACGATTATATAATCATACACTCACAAGTCACTCCACTGCTGCATGTCCTATCTCCTGGGGATTTTTATGTTAAAATGGCAAGCAGTAGAGAAAGGGTGATGGCCTGCCCCTCCCTCAAATGTTTTTCAGGCTTCGACTTTGTGGGGGAGATGGATGAGAGAAGTCACCAGGGCACAAAGACCACTTTACGTTAGAATAATGAAACATGGCCCCAGACTGCCATGGAGTAGTGCTGAAAGACATTCCATGACTTCACTCAATATATAGTGGTAACAGCACACTTGAAACTGCATGTTGCTGCTTCAGTTACAATATGAAATACCCTGAGACAAGATTTCACAAACACTGAACCACCCCACTCTGGCAGTCAATACTCCCGCTCCCCATTTACATTCCTTATCACTCATCCAGCTTAGAGGCTGCCATTACATTAAGGGCAGCTGATAGATATCACAAGGTTAGGGCTCGGTGATCTGGCCTTCATAACAATAAAGAGTCAATTTCTTCACACTATTTGTAATAATTGGTAACTTTTACCCATCTTTGTCCTGACACATTGCTGTTAAATTGACAAGGCTACGTGGGCAATAACTGACAGATACATTGATAGATGAAACCCAAGTTATTGTTGGCTCTGTATACATAAAACCAGTAGTTATTCTAATGTATTGATTAGTTTGTAAGCTGCTAATTTTCCTGTCCTTTGGTATTGTTGAGCATCAGGAGATCCTCCCAACCTCACGCAAAAAGTAGGATGAATGCCTCAAATCCTATGTGAGTTGGTCAACTGTAATGGCAAGACAGTCTGTGACTCAAGCTTCTCATGATGTAGAAATGTTCAGAATTCTGCCGGTTCTCTACAATATAATTGTTTCCTGCAAAGAGAGACGAGTGTTACCAAGGACTTGATGAGAATAATTTCTGAATAGGTTGCACTATATTTGCCTGATGTTTTTTTCAGTAATAAAAATGGAAACATTGATCTATGAAAGCTACACCAAGTTTTTCATCACAGTATGTCCTATCGGATAACTTCAATAATTGCAGACCTTTCAGATTTGGTACAATAGTTATGACCAAGCATTTTTCCAATATGCTGCGAACTGACCTAATTCAAGCAATTACAGAATACATTTTGCATTAGAATTATGACTGACAATTAAATTAATGTCATGGAATTCTGATGGATTGACATATCAATCATTTCATATTTTTGAAGAATTCCTCAATAACTCCTTTTGTTTGTAATATGTAAGGATCCATAATGAAACCACATTATTTTAATGATTTCTCTGACAGATCATTACAGTCAGGCAAGTAAAATGAAGCAGCTGAATATAATCTTACTCTTATTTTGCTGCAAGGCATTGACACAAACCAGATTTGAGAGGCCAAGAAAAAATTATAAATGTAAGGAAGTTCAACATACACCTTTTCTCTCTTTCCATCAGTTGCCCAGTTTGACCTTCATAATAGCAATCAATTTATTTTTACCAAGTGAAGGAACTGCATGGCAAATGATTGTCAGAAGAAGCTCCTCTCAGATCTTATCCAACCTTGTGGGACAATGCTGAACTTTTCTCAGTTAACAAAATTGGAGGATTTCAAGGCCGCACGGCGCAGTGGGTAGAGCTGCTGCCTCACAGCACCAGAGAGCCGGGTTCGATCCTGACCATGGTTGCTGTGTGGAGTTTGCACATTCACACTGTGACCGCGATGGTTTCCTCCGGATAATCTGGTTTCCTCCAACATCTCAAAGACATGTTGATTTGCGGGTTTATTGGCTGCAAATTTCACCCAGTGCGTAGGGACTGGATAAAAAAGTGGGATCTACTGTGAATGGATGATCGATGGGGGCTGAAGAGCCTGTTTACAAGTGCAAATTTTGTTTAAATTGGCTTTGCCAACCTGGAGCTGTAGGAATGCTTATTCTTGCTGCTTTGATCTCACATCATACATCAATACAAGATGAATGGTGTCATGCGCAACTATTCAATTCAGCACATAAGCACCATAACAGGACAGGAAGCCTTGCCGGGAGGCGCAAAGGGAAAATCTGTGGCCAATCCTTACCACTTCTCCAAAGCCAATCTGAAATTTGCAATAACTGCTGGACATATTAGCAACTGCTGGACACATTAGCAACTCCCAGATCCCTGACAAAAACTAGTCATAATCTACCCACAGAGTGAGGCCGCCTTCTTGCCACTTCCCCTCATGGTCATCAAACCCAAATATCTGTTGAACAAAAGATTTACTTCTTCTTTTATATCTCTCATGTCCACTTTGAATTCCACATGCTTCCTCCTGCTGCTCTTGGAGTTCCAAGGGCAAGGAGCAACCTCTCCTGCCACCCATGTCATGAGGGAGCAGCAGACAACGTGGCCATCTGCCATCTGGATAACATACCTGGCGCCTCTGGAGATATCCAAGTGCTGACATCAATTTTGAGGAGCACAATGGCATTTTCTACTGGGCTCCTGAGAGCTCGGCAGCAGCTCGGTTGGCACCATCGAGCGTGCAGGCCACGCCAGCAACTGTCGGACCGTTTCTCAGTCACTACATGGTCGTAGATGAGTCTTTTCTCCGAGTCGCATCATCGCAACCCCCCCCCCCCCCCCCCCCCCCCCCCGCGGCCTACCAACTGGATTGGCACGGCCTTTCCTGCTGGAGACCGGCTAGAGCTTCAGCAGCGGGCGCAGCGCTGAATTCCATCGCAGAGCGGGACGATGCCTTACCGGGGATCGCCTGTTGAAGCTCCAGAGTGTTGGGCCTGCTGATTAACACCGTGCAGCTGTAGTTTGCGGAGCTTCTAGCCACGGGCGGCGCTGACTTTAACATCACAGAGTCCTAGGATCCTTTACCGAGGTTTGCCAGTGTTGAATCTCCGCCCAACTCGGCCTGTGGACCTCGGGAGCCGCGGCCTCCGGTAGGAAGCGGCTGATTTGGAAACTGCAAGCCGCGAGTGTGTTCCTCCGTTCCGACGCCGGAGTTCTGATTATCCCAGCGAGAGGGCCTGAACATCGGGCCGCCATAGCGGCGACTGCGGAGGGCTCAAAGGCCCCGACCACGGGTGAACAAAGAGGAAGATGACTGAACTTTATTGCCTTCCCTCACAGTGGGAAACGTTGATTCCGCTATGTGGGGATGTTTATGGTAAATTCTATCGAGCATTGTGTTCTTTTTATTCGTATGGCTGTATGGTAACTCAAATATCACTGTACCAATTGGTGCATGTGACAATAAATGTAACTTGAACTTGAGCTCTTAGCTACATTAGCTGGAGCCCAGAGAGGAGATGGAAACTAAGGTAGGAGGTTATGGGGTGTCATCCCACAATCCAGCTCACTGGCAGCACAACACTTAAGGGAAGGGAGGAGGCACAAACAGCACAAGCTTTCTGACGATATGGCGGTGAGAGTTATATTCATGTCAAAGACAACTGTGACAACCACCCTCATCCCACCCTAAAGATTAGTGAGCATCAAACTATAAGATATGCTACTGATAACCAATCTCCTGGAATGATCTGGGTTTAAGAGGGCTCAGGCTGACAGCGCTTAACCCCTAAGGCTGGTACCACCTCCAGGTGTAGAGGTTTGCAGACCATATCCTCATTGATTTAATAAACTACAGCCTCCTCAGTTTACAGGTACTCTTGGGACGGGACAAGTTGCACCAAGGACTTCCGCTGCCTCCTGTTGCATGGCTATGAGTAGATGGATACATATAAAAATGACTAATCATAAAGTGGGAAGAGATGTCCCACTTCCATTTCCTCTCAGGAATAGTGCCCGGTTTAGGAGGCTAAGGTTTAATCGTGCACGTGGGACCCTATAATTAGTTTTGGAAATAAGGGCGGGCTGCAAATAAATATAGGCCTGAAATGGTAGAATGTTTAAGAAAGAACTGCAGATGCTGGAATAATCGATGACAGACAAAAACGCTGGAGAAACTCAGTGGGCGAGGCAGCATCTATGGAGAGAAGGAATAGGCGATGCTTCAGATCGAGACCCTTCTTCACACTCAAAGAAGGATCTCGACCCGAAGCGTCGTCTATTCCTTCTCTCCATAGATGCTTCTTCGCCCACTGAGTTTCTCCAGCGTTTTTGTCGGTCTGAAATGGTAAGTCAGCTTCATTATGCTGCATGTATTGTTGGGCCCGGGATCTTTTGATTTCTGTTGCACAACAGTCAAGCCAATAACAATACTTTCTCTTATTCTACTCTACCCTCCCTCCCACCCCCCATTAATCTCGCATTGATTTAAGTGTTTAAAAACAATGAAACAATTAGTTAATTTAATCAGAATGCTGTATCATTCTTTCCGGCCCCATGGCCAAGAAGTATAATCTAGTTTTAAATGTTCTTTTAAAGTTATCTTGAATCTTTATCAGCTGCAAAAAATGTTTCCCTGCCAAATTGGTAGTAATCTTTCTTTACACTTTAACTTAGAAACTCTGAGGTACACATTCAAGTATAGATTCCAACCAACTTGTCTTCCTTAGCTAGCTTACAGCTACAGTGCATTCACCTTATTTTAAAATGGATTAAATTATTTTTTTTAAATCATCAATCTAAACACAATGCCACAGAATGAAGAAGCGAAAACAGGTGTCTAAAATGTTTTGCAAATTAAAAAGGACTAACTGAAATATCACATTTACATAAATATTCAGACCCTTTGCTATGACACTCAAAATTGAGCTCAGTTTAATCCTGTTTCCATTAATTATCCTCGAGATGTTTCTACAACTTGATTGGAGTTCACCAGTGGCAAATTAAATTGACTGGACATGATTTAGAAAGGCACACACCTGTCTATATAAGGTCCCACAGTTGACATTACGTGCAGAGCAAAAACCAAGCCATGAAGACAAAGGAATTGTCCATAGACCTCCGAGACAAGATTGTGTCGAGACACAGATCTGGGGAAGGGTATAAAACAATTTCTGCAGCATTTCAGGTCCCGAAGAGCACAGTGTCCTCCGTCATTCTTAAATGGAAGAACTTTGGAACCACCAGGACTCTTCATAGAGCTGGCCGCCCGGCTAAACTGAGCAATCGGGGGAGAAGGGCCTTGGTCAGGGAGGTGACCAAGAACCCGATGGTCACTCTGACAGAGCTCCAGAGTTCCTCTGTGGAGATTGGAGAACCTTCCAGAAGGACAACCATATCTGCAGCACTCCACCAATCAGGCCTTTATGGTCAAGTGGTCAGACGGAAGTCACTCCTCAGTAAAAGGCACATGACAGCTGCTTGGAGTTTTCCAAAAGGCACCTAAACAAGATTCTCTGGTCTGATGAAACCAAGATTGAACTCTTTGGCCTGAATGCCAAGCATCACGTCTGGAGGACACCAGGCACTGCTCATCACCTGGCCAATACCATACCTACGGTGAAGCATGGTTGTGGCAGCAGCATGTTGTGGGGATGTTTTTCAGCGGCAGGAACTGGGAGACTAGCGTCTGAATACTTATGTAAATATGATATTTCTGTTTTTTCTTTTTAATTACTTTGCAAACATTTCTAAACACCTGTTTTCACTTTTTTTTATTTTGGGGTATTGTGTGTAGATTGATGATTAAAAAAATGAATTTAATCCATTTTATAATAAGGCTGAAATGTAACAAAATGTGGAAAAAGTGAAGGGGTCTGAATACTTTCTGAATGTACTGCAGCTGTAAGCTAGCTAAGAAGACAAAGTAATTATTGTCATATAGCCAAGTAATGTGTTGGTGATGACATTCAAAGTTCATCGAGAACTCTTTATACTCCTTTATGATTCAATCACTTTGATTAAGTTTCAAATAAATTACCTTGTGCAAACTGCAATATTCCTCCCTTATGCAGCAGAACCTGAGCAGGGTTCTGAAAGAGGTCACTGTAGAGATTGTGGAGGCATTATTGGTGATCTTTCAAGTATCACTAGAGTCAGGAGTGGTCCCAGAGGACTGGAAAATTGCAAATGTTACTCCGCTGTTCAAGATGGGAACAAGGCAAAAGAGTGGAGACTATAGGCCGGTTAGCTTGACATCCATTATAACGGATGAGGTTTCCAAGTACTTAGAAGCATATGATAAAATAGGCCAAAGTCAGCAAGGTTTATTGAAGGGAAGATCTTGCCTGACAGGAAAGCAATGCTGAGGTTTAATAAGGCACTGTTCAGCCTGCATTTGAAGTATTCTGAGCAGCTTTGGGCCCCATATCCAAGGAGGGATGTGCTGGTGTTGCAGAAGGTCCAGAGGAGGTTTATGAGAATGATCTCGGTGATGCTTGGGTTAACGTATGGTGAGCGTTTGATAGCTCTGGGTCTGTACTCACTGGAATTTATGGGGGATCTCATTGAAACTTACCAAATAGTGAAAGGCCTGGATAGTGGATGTGAAGAGGATTTCAACTCATGGGAGAGTCTGGAGCCAGAGGGTACATCCTCTGAATAAAAGGACATACCTTTAGAAAGGAGATGAGGATTGCCACAGCTGCCTGTGAAGGTCAAGCTATTGGATATTTTTACAGCAGAGATTGACAGGTTCTTGATTAATAAGAGTGCCAAAGGTTATGGGGCGAAGGCAGGAGAATAGGATTGAAAGGGAAAGCTAGATCAGCCATGATTGAATGGGTCCAATGGGCCAAATGGCCTATTCTGCTCCTATGACATGAACATATCAACTTCCAAATGGAAGAAACGAAAAGAAAATACATTGCCTTTCACCACAACAATATTTGACTATGATTAGAATCACAGAATTTAGGGCATACTATGGGGTCACTACAGGTCAAGAGAACATCCCAGTGCTGTTTGAGTGAGGCGAGACCGGCAGAACCTTTTCACCACCTGCGTGAAAATAATCTGTCTCTCTCCTCAAATCCATTAGTAATTATTTAAAATCCCAATCTTTTTGTTTTTCACCCTTTTGTCAAGGAAATAGGTTGTTCTTTTTATTCTGCCTCAGTCCCTTGTGCATCCCAGTTTTCTCACAGCCTCCTCTGCCCCAAAGAAAACAATGCTAGCTTTCAGCAAATCTATCTACTCTGGTCTTGACAACAGCATCAAATGTCTCTTCAGGGTCATGGGGGCGGAGGGGGGTGTGCCAGAAATACGTGATGAGGGAGAGTGGGGGAGGGGGGATAGAGGGAGATGAGGGGGGGTGGGGGAGGTAGGGAGTGGGGGATAGAGGGAGAGGAGGGCAGTGGGAGAGGAAAGGAGGGAGAGTGGGGGAGTGGCATGGGGAAGGCGAGGAGTGGAGGAGCAGGAAGATAGAGGGAGAGGAAGGGGTAGGGAGGGGTTGACTGAGGGTATGGGAAAGGAGAGGGAGTGGGGGAGGGGAGGAGGAGAGGGGAAAGAAGAGGGAGGGTGAAGAGGAGGGGGAGGGAGTGCTGGGGATGAGGGGGAATGGAGGAGGATAGGGGTTGGAAGAGGGATGGCGCGCAGTTGGTGGGGGGGGGTTTGCCGTGACTCGCGTCACAATGGTGACCTCTAGCATCACAACGAGAACTCCTCTGCCGTGCCTGCGCAGTTGAGGGCCATGGGTCAGTAGTGGAATATTTTGTTGGGGGATGGGGCCCAACGGGTCTGCACTTGGTCTAGTTGCCTATAAATAGCTTCAAAGTATTTGGAGGTATTTCTGGCTGCCAATTTGTGCACAAAATGGTCCAATAAACAGTAATAACTAAGGCTCTTTTAACTTGTTTCAGTTGTGAAAGGTGTATATTTACATGAACAGGCAGATGGACCCTTGGTTTAATGGGTAATTTATAAAATGATATATCTGCCGGTAGCAGTCCCTCAATACTGCACAGATATGTGCAAAGATCCTGGGAAAAACTCTGCATACAAAAAGAGCCACTGCAAAATTTGTTTAAAAGAACTCCTTTTTGGGGATAACAATATCAGTGACTCAGAAACGTAGACAGACTGGGTATAATCATTATGTGGCTGCAAGAAGTGGGTCAGAGGCTGGATATACAAGCAGTATGACTCACCTAACCTCCCCAATTATTTTGCCCGACAACGGGGCATGATAGGACTGTCATTGAGTATTCTCCTGGGAAACGTAGCACCAGTGACACTCAAGATACATGACAATAACCAGGACAAAGTAGCATGCGTGACTGGCACCCATCCAACCAACCTAAATACAGATGTTCCATGACCTACGTAAGGGTCATGTTAGATGTAACATGTCAGAAATGAAAGTGGAGGAGAGATATAGTAATAGAATCTCTATAGAGGCCAGGGCTGGTTATTAAGGGTACCGGCTTAATAGCAAATTCGCCAATCAAAAAATAATGCAACTGGGATTCTGGCTTTTGTAACTAAATTGGACAATTTCTCTGAAAATTACCTACTGTCTGTGAACCCAGCTTCAAATAAGTATCCAGTGAATTAAAATCTCAGAGGATGTTCAGTAATCACTAGCTTGTGAAGATTGACCTGATTGGCCTTTGGGCACAAGTACAGAGTCGTACAAGGGTCCAAAGCTGTACACAGCTTGACTGGCTATTCCAGGCTGGAGTGCTAGGGGGTCATAATTAACATATGGCTGTCATATCTAATGATCATATAGCAAAGCTTGTTTGGGCTGTTATATTTATTTTCTGCATACTATCTATAAATAGGTATAAATTTCATTTTCTGTTAAATGAAGTATCAGCATTCACAGCAACCAAGGAAATTAACTATTCTAAGAATAGACAATTTTGTTTCCATACCATTGCCTTACAGGATTTGATAGTTATTACAATGAATAAGTTTGTTAAATGTTTAAGTATGATATTCCCATAAGTAAAAACTAATTTCAACAGAGTAGTGTTTTTCATATTATGCTTTGTGCCATTATAAAAATTATATTAAATATATCTAAATAAAAGCACAACTCTTTTTTCAATGGACAGAATTAACATGTCAATTCCAACATAGCAGCACTATAAACTTAAAAACTATCTTCAAAAATTAATGACTGTGAAAAAATAAATTAAACATCTGCCATCAATATCTTCAACACTGGTGTTCCATTAATCTGAATATTAGAATTGAACTGAAACAATAACACTCCATTAAAATGTTTACTACGTATGAGCTCTGGTAAAGTTGAAATCAATGGTGAGTTCTCCACTGGAGTCATATCAAACACAAAAAAATTATAGGTCAATTATACCGGCCACAGGGCATCACTGCAGCAGCTCCTGAGGGCACCGTTCATCTTCAACTGCTTCACCAGTAATTTTTCAAATATCATAAAGATCAGAAATCGGGATATTTGCTTAAGTCTTCATGATGTATTCTCAATTGCCCACATCCAGCAAGACCAAGATCACCATGCATCAACCCTTTCTACCATTCGGGAATATGAGAGGATAATCTTCACTGATCCAACTGACTGAACTTGACATCTTCCATGACAAAACAACTTCTTGATTGGCAGCCATCCACTACCAATGTGCATTAATTCCCTTCAAATGCCGCACACTCTGCTTGTAGGGTCTATCATATGCTAAATGCACTGCAGTGATTTATAATACTTATTTACCAGCTACTTCCATTCTGTAACCTTGAGTTGAGTTTTCAGGTTTTCCCTGTGTTTCATGGGTTTCCTCTGGGTGCTCCAGCTTCCTCCCACATCTCAAAAACGTGCAGGTTTATAGGTTAATTTGTCTCTGTAAAAAATGTTCCTGGTGTGTAGGAAGTGGATGAGAAATTGGGATAACATAGAACTAGCTTGAATAGGTGATCCATGATCGGCGTAGACTCGGTGGTCCGAATGGCCTGTTTCCACGCTGTCTCTGGAAACTAAACTCTCTTAACTAAACTAAATTTCTATAGAGGCTGCAGAAAAAAATCCTATCCCAATGCATCGTAGCTTGGTCTGGCCACACTTTGCCGAAACTGCAAGAAATCGAGTACATCGCGCAAAACCAGGCTTTTCCCCCATTGACTCCATCTACACCATGTTGCCTCAACAAAGCAGCCAACATAACCAAGAACAATTTTCACTCCCATAATTCCCACTTCTCCCCTCTCCCAGGCACGTGTTATAAAAGCTTTAGAGCACATATCACCAGATTCAAGAACAGTTTCATCCTGCTGTTATTAGACTCTCAAACGGTCCTCTCATAAGCTAAGGACAAATTCTCGATTTCCCAATCTACCTTGTCGCATCCCTTGCACATTATTTTCATCAGCACTTTCTCTGTAGCTGTAGTCCTATGCCTTTCTCTTTTTGCACTACCTGTTACATTCATGCATGCTTTGATTCTACTCATGAACAGTATAATTTGACTGGATAGCAGACGGAACAAAGATTTTCTGTTTCTCGGTACACGTGACAATAACAATAAAACAATTTACAGCTCTGCCAGCTCTGTGGATGTTCATCAATGTACTTATGATCACAGCCTACAGGAAGCCCTCCCATAAAAAGACCCAATATTGCATTTCCCACCTGGCTGCAGAAGCACTGGTAAATTGGGAGGTTGGGTATTGCAGAGGGCTGCTCACGGCCACCCATCATCACTGCACATCTGCCACAGTTTGTGCAAATGCAGGTTCTGGTGTCCACATTGTTTATTTTCAACATGTTGCCAAACACAAACTACAGCCAGGCAAAATGAACAACACCTATCCAAGTACGTATATACACAAACCTGTAATCATATTTGCATGCAGTCACCCATCCGCGCAAATAAACTTTAAAATTCTTATCATTTACGCCCACACATGACTCTCATATCCACCCAAGCAAAAAAGATAGCTTGACAGCAGCAACAACCACTGAAACCGAATCGGCATGAGGTTTAAACTGCAATAGATGCATGCACATGGCAAAGTGGAGGAAAGGAGACAAAGGAATTAGAAATAAAATAATAAAAGAGTACACAGTTATGATGATTTAAAGGAAGTTTTTTCAAGAGTTTTCATTTAACTCGAATAATAATTGTTTTTGCCTAGTTCAACCATATAAACCTCAAATGAATACTTGATATAAATGATTGTAACATCATAAAGCTGATAACGGAAAAGACAATATACGGCCTTTGAAGCTTGCAAATAAACACATTGCTCCATTATGGCAGCGGTAATGGTATACTAAAGATTAACAAATATCTAGCTGTGCCAGGAGTGGCCGTTCGCCTCTGATGACCATTAAGATTTGCACAGTTACCATCAAAGTGAAAGGCTCGAGAAACAGCAAAATGCAGGAAGTTTCCCGACTGCTCTGACCTTGATCTTGTTTTGTATGACTGACAGCTGCAATGTAGAACCAAGACAGCTGCATAATTAACCCACTTTTACTGTGGTCTAAAATATTTGCTTAATTTTAACTAAGATGTAAATGTAACCCTGAAAAATCCATATCCTAACATACATGAAGTTTTATTTCAAACAAGTAAAACTCTAATGCCCTGTAAATGTCATTGTATAATCCAATATATGTGAGTACTATGTAATCAAATCAATTTGTTTTTGTTCCAGCTCCTCAATGCTACAACACCCAGGCCTCTTTTACCTTCTCCCCAAAATCCACAAACCCGACTGCCCTGGCAGACCCATTGTCTCTGCCTGTTCGTGCCCCACCGAACACATTTCCACATACCTTGACGCCATCCTATCCCCCTTTGTTAAATCCCTCCCCACCTATGTTCAAGACACCTCAGACACTCTCCGTCGGCTCCGTGCATTCCATTCTCCAGGCCCCCATCCTCTCATCTTTACCATGGACGTCCAGTCACTCTACACCTCCATCCCCCACCAGGACGGTCTCAAAGCCCTCCGGTTCTTCCTCGACCAGAGGAGCAACCCATACCCGTCCACTGACAACCCTCCTCCGCCTAGCAGAGTTGGTCCTCACCCTCAATAACTTCTCTTTTGATTCCTCCCATTTCCTCCAAACACAAGGCGTAGCTATGGGGACGCGCATGGGCCCCAGCTACGCTTGCCTCTTTGTTGGGTACGTCGAACAATCCTTGTTCTCGGCGTACCAGGGCCCCATCCCCGACCTCTACCTCCGTTACATCGACGACTGCTTTGGTGTCACCTCCTACACCACACACAACTGACTGACTTCATTCATTTCACCACCAACTTCCATCCGGCACTCAAATACACTTGGACCATTTCCGACACTTCCCTACCATTCCTTGACCTCACCATCTCTATTGCAGGTGATACGCTCCTGACCGACATCCACTACAAACCTACTGACTCCCACAGCTACCTGGACTACTCTTCCTCCCACCCTGCTTCCTGTAAGGACTCCATCCCCTATTCCCAATTCCTCCGTCTACGCCGCATCTGCTCCCAGGATGAGGTGTTCCACACCAGGTCATCACAAATGGCCTCATTCTTCAGAGAACGGGATTCCACTCCCCCACTATTGATGAGGCTCGCACCAGGGTCTCCTCCATACCCCACAACACTGCCCTCGCTCCCCATTCCCCCACTCGCAAACAGGGCAGAGTCCCCCTGGTCCTCACCTTTCACCCCACCAGCCGGCAAATACAACATATAGTCCTCCGCCAGTTTTCGCCACCTCCAACGTACCCCTCCACCCGCCACATCTTCCCATCTCCCCCCCTGTCTGGCCTTCCGCAAAGACCGCTCCCTCCGCAACTCCCTTGTCCATTCTTCCCTCCCCTCCCACTCTACCCCTTCCCCGGGCACTTTTCCCTTGCAACCGCAAGAAATGCAACACTTGTCCCTTCACCTCCCCCCTCCACTCCTTTCAGGGACCCAAGCAGTCCTTCCAGGTCCGACAGAGGTTCACCTGCACCTCCTCCAACCTCATCTATTGCATCCGTTGCTCCAGATGCCAGATGATCTATATCGGTGAGACCAAGCGGAGGCTTGGCGATCGCTTCGCCGAACACCTCCGCTCGGTCCGCAATAACCAACCCGACCTCCCGGTGGCTCAGCACTTCAACTCCCCCTCCCATTCCACATCCGACCTCTCGGTCCTGGGCCTCCTCCACGGCCAGAGTGAGCAACACCGCAAGCTGGAGGAACAGCACCTCATATTCCGCTTGGGGAGTCTGCATCCTTTGGGCTTGAATATTGAATTTTCTCAATTCTGTTAACCCTTGCTGTCTCCTCCCCTTCCCACCTCTCCCTCACCCTCGGGCCCTGACATTCCCTCTATCTCTATCTCTCTCCCCCACCCCAGTCGCACCAGCTTCTCATTTTCACACCACAAACAGCTTACAATGGCTTGTTCCCTTTATCACCGATACTTTTTTGCATATCTTTCACTCATTGTTCCTTATCTCTCCACATCACCATCTATATCTCTCGTTTCCCTGATCCCTGACCAGTCTGAAGAAGGGTCTCGACCCGAAACGTCGCCTATCTCCTTCGCTCCTTAGATGCTGCTGCACCCGCTGAGTTTCTCCAGCTTTTTGTGTACCCTCGATTCTCCAGCATCTGCAGTTCCTTCTTTAAAACCTCTTTGGGGTTTGATGCTTCATTCACTAACAGTTTAAAGGGGCATGACTGCCATGGAGTTAGAGTAATTACAGTTATAGAGTATATCATTACAGTTAAAAGTTAGGAGTTAGAGTGGCATGGTGGCACAGTTGCTGACTTACAGCACCAGAGACCCGGGTTCGATTCTGACTACGGGTGCTGTCAGTATGAAGTCTGTACGTTCTCCCTGTGGCCACATGGGTTTTTTCCGGTTCCTCCCACACAAGACATACAGGTTTATAGGTTAATTGGCTTCAGTAAAAAAAATTGTAAATTGTGCAGTGTGTGCTGGTGTAACGGGGATCGTTGGCCGGTGCAGACTTGGTGCATACCACAAATTACACACTCTTATCCTTGATATCCCTTCTCCTCTTCATCCACCCTACATTACCCACAACCGTCCCACAGTCCTCTGTTCAAAGGATTCCTTTTATTTTACATTGGCACTATCTTGTAGATGAAAAGATTACCTGTAAATTAAAAAGTACAAGGTCTGTTCCACTGCACATAACTGCTTAGGTACTATGTATACAATAGGATAGATCTACTGGGAAGTCCTTGCAAAAAAAATTGCCACAGTAGGTAGCTCCACCATGCACAATTCATCACTGTTCTTAACAGAGCACCAAAAATCTGAGTCCTAGAATCTTCGACTCACACAATCATGAGAGAAGATTATGCACCATGGTTGCAGCTGTTCTGTCAGACAACTCCCTTCATCTCCTTCATAAGACAAGACAAGGGAATTTTAAAAAGGTCTTGGTTGCATCCCAAGAAAATTGTATTGTATATTGTATTGCATATTGTATTGTATTGTATATCTTTATTATCATTTTTCTGAGTACTTACATACCCAGAGGAAAACGAAAAAATCGTTTCTCAACCAGTGTCCATTCAGTGTGCGGTAAAAAATAAATAGAAATAAAGAATAAAAGCACATATATCACGAGTTCCGATCGGCAGTGGCACGACAATGGCTCTGCTTCAGTGTGTCCAGGTTGGTGTTTGGTGCGCGATACTTTGGCAGGGGGCAAAGTTCGTTTATCAGTCTTATAGCCTGCGGGAAGAAGCTGAGGAGCATCCAGCTGGTTTTGAGCTGATGCTCCTGTACCTCCTGTGAGCAGCTCCACCTCCATCCTGTACGCCGACTCATCATTGTCACTGATGAGACCCACCACTGTTGTGTCATCAGCGAACTTGTTGATGAAGTTGTTGTTGAGTCTAGCAGTACAGTCGTGTGTAAGCAGACTAAACAGCAGGGGGCTTAGGACACAGTCTTGGGACGAGCCAGTGCTCACGGCTATGGTTTTTAATGTCCTACTGCCCACCCTGACTGTCTGCTGCCGTTGTGATAGATAGTTCAGGACCCAGTTACATGTGCCAGCATCAACCCCCAATAACTCCAACGTTTCCACCAGCTGCTGCAGAATGATTGTGTTAAAAGCAGAGCTGAAGTCTATGAAGAGGATCCTGGCATAAGTGTTTTTCCGATCAAGGTGTGGCAGTACGAGGTTCAGTGTTGTTGAGACTGCATCCTCTGTGGATCGGTTGGCTCTGTAGGCGAACTGCGGTGGGACTAGGTCGGCAGGTAGGCTATTTTTGATATGCTGCATAACCAGTCGCTCAAAACACTTCATTACTATGGGTGTTAGAGCCACTGGTCGAAAGTCATGTATGCAGCTTACATGGATTAACAAAAGGTATCTTGAAAACATTGGCAAGTAAACAGGATAAATACAAAATTAGAAGATTATAGTTCTTGCATCAAATAGACTATAAAAAATGAAGTACAAAAAAAAAGCTACTTTTTCAATTATGTGACTAGCCACAAGAGCCTAGTTGCTCAGTCTTAAGAATCCAAAATAAGAATCAAGGGGACAGTGCAGCAGATGAGAACAGGAACAATGTATGACAACAAAAGTTTAAATTGAAACTTCAATTATTTGTAAAACTAACGAAGAAAACAGGTCCGCAGTAGATGCCATCTCCAAGCTCCAAGACCAAGGAATCTGCTCCCCCCTCTGCCACGGGATCCTTGACTTTGTGACCCACAGACCACAATCAGTGAGGATATGTGACAACACAATAACTCTCAACACTGATACCCCGCAACAATACTACACTCCCTTTACACTCACGACTGTACGGCCAATTTGTGACAATAAACCTGAACCTAGAAGAGTAGAAGGTCATAAAAGAACCTGCTCAGATTTCTGTTATTCTATAATTGACTCCAAATATACGAGACTCGATGTGTAGCGAATCCAGACAGATTTGCTAGAATAACATTTTATCTTATCTTGTCTTGTCAATGTTCAAAGGTTTTTATACATTAATTGCAAGGAAGAGAAGAAATATTTTGCATTAGCAAAAGCAGCTCCGAAAAATTAACATTTGTGATCGTGATCAAGAGCTCGTTATCCAAAATCCGCTGTGTTGGTGGAGGGGGGGGGGGGGGGGGGGGGGGGGGGGGGGGGGAGATGACACTTACGTCAGGAAGGAAAGAAGGCCAAAGACACAGCTAGGAAATAATTATTAAGAGAGAACTACAGATGCTGGAAAAATCGAAGGTAGACAAAATGCTGGAGAAACTCAGCTGAGGCAGCATCTATGGAGCAAAGGTATCATCAGTCTGAAAAAGCTTCTCGACCCGAAACGTCACCGATTCCTTCGCTCCATAGATTCTGCCTCACCCGCTGAGTTTCTCCAGCATTTTTGTCTACCAGCTAGGAAATTATGTATATTACAGATATAAATCTATGTAACTGTTTTAAAATGCAGTTTGAAAATTAATTGCAAAATTCCAGAAAAGTATATGAGACTCTATCAGTTCTAAACAATACATTGTAACAAACAAAAAACGGATATAAAAATAAAAGCGAACCAAGAAATATAAAATATATTGTAAAACAAAAAGGAGATTTTAACCAGTGTGAAGTAGCTGAAGTAGGTATATACCATCAATGTTCTGAGTTCAAATACATTTTAACTTTCAGGCTACATGGTAAATGGTAGAGAATTGAGGAATGCTGTGGAACAGAGGGATCTAGGAATAACTGTGCATAGTTCCCTGAAGGTGGAATCGCATGTAGATAGGGTGGTAAAGAAAGCCTTTGGTGTGCTGGCCTTTATAAATCAGAGCATTGAATATAGGAGTAGGGAAGTAATGTTAAAATTGTACAAGGCATTGGTAAGACCAATTCTGGAGTATGGTGTACAATTTTGGTCGCCTAATTATAGGAAGGATGTCAACAAAATAGAGAGAGTACAGAGGAGATTTACTAGAATGTTGCCAGGGTTCCAGCAACTATGTTACAGAGAAAGGTTGAACAAGTTAGGTCTTTATTCTTTGGAGCGCAGAAGGTTAAGGGGGACTTGATTGAGGTCTTTAAAATGATGAAAGGGATAGACAGAGTTGACGTGGATACGTTTTTTCCCATTGAGGGTAGGAAAATTCAAACAAGAGGGCATGACATGAGAATTAAGGGACAGAAGTTTAGGGGTAACGTGAGGGGAAACTTCTTTACTCAGAGGGTGGTGGCTGTGTGGAATGAGCTTCCAGCAGAAGTGGTGGAGGCAGGATCGATTTTAACATTTAAAAGTAAAGTGGATAGGTATATGGACGTGAAGGGAATGGAGGGGTATGGTCTGAGTGCAGGTAGATGGGACTAGGGGAAAACAAATGGTCGGCACGGACTGGAAGGGCCGAGAGGGCCTATTTCCATGCTGTAATTGTTATATGGTTGTTATATGGTTGTTATATGGTTATCTGCATTGTCTTCACCAGTCTGCAATCTTAATCCAACAGGAAGCATCGGTTTCTGGCAGGGAAGAGAACTGTAATTGGGAAAGGAAGCTTAGGACACTGGAGCACAAGGAAGGATCTAAAGGAACTTTGTTTTTCCCCCTTGTCCACAATAAGAAATAAGAAAATAAGAAATAACTCTCTGTTCTCATTCTAGGCATCTCTGGAGTTCCATTCCCCTTACAGCCAGTGGGGGGGGGGGGGGGGTCCCATGGAGAAGCCACAACACCTTTGTTAAACAGACCCATGTTTCAAAATTGTTGGATCTCAATAACATGAAAGCCGAAACTGCATATTTAACAAAACAGAATCAGTATCAGAGCAGAAGTTCACTTTAACAGCCTGCTTAGCTTCCAATTAAAAATTTTAATGCCAACACTTCCTCCTCCAATTAAACCACAAGAACCATAAACCATCAGTGATGATAACTCAAAGTTACGCATAAAACTCAATTTTATCGTTCTATGAACATCTGGGATAATCATCACAAATACAGCATATAATCCTCCAACATTTTCACCACCTCCAACAGGATCTCACTACTGGCCACATCTTCGCATCTGCGCCCCTTTCTGCTTTCCGCAGAGACCGTTCCCTTCACAACTCCCTGGTCAACTCAATCCTTCTCATCCAAACCACCCCCTCCCCAGGTACTTTCCCCTGCAACCACAGGAGATGCAACACCTGTCCCTTTACCTCCCCCCTCGACGCCATCCAAGTACCCCGACAGTCTTTTCAGGAGAGGCAGAAGTTCACTTGCACCTCCTCCACCCTCCGCTGTTCCAGGTGTCAACTCCTGTACATCGGCGAGACCAAGCACAGGCTCGGCGATCGTTTCGCTCCACACCTCTGCTCAGTCCAGCGGTGAACATTGACTTCTCTAACTTCAAATAGCCCTTGCTTTCCCTCCTTCTCCATCCCATTCCCTTCCCCACCAGTCTAACTGTCTCCGACTACATTCTATCGTTGTCCTGCCCACTCCCAACATCAGTCTGAAGAAGGGTCTCGACCCGAAACGTCATCCATTCCTTCTATCCAGAGATGCTGCCTGTCTCGCTGTCTTACTCCAGCATTTTGTGTCTATCATCACAAATACAACAGGTTCTGCAAATTTACATACTGACAAGATACTGAGTAAAATAAGCACAAACTCTGTGGTAAACACCAGTTTGTGAAATATAACTCTTCTGCATAGTGCTGCCCGTACATCCTCTAAATGCAATACATTCTGCTCGTATATTTTCTAGCAGGTCGTTTTTTCTCTGTGAAATATTTCTGCTATTTGTAAAAGTTGAACTTGCTATTTTTAACCCCACATCTTCCAATTTTATCTTAGTACCATATATAGCTCATTGTATTTGGTCCTCCAGGCTTTAAATTGACATCTCATTTCTGCACGATGCTGGTCACAAAAGCGTTATTAATCTGAAAGCTGTCAGTTTACTGCTTTTATCTCTCCCATGTTGCCTGCCTGGACTTTAGTAAAGCATCTGACAAGGGCCTTTGCGATAGGCTAATCCAGAAGAGAAAGTCACATGAGATTCACAGTGAGTTGGCAAATTGGATCCAAAATTGGCTTGGTCATAGAAGACAGAGCGTCACGATAGAGGGGTCTTTTTCTGACTGGAGGTCTGTAACGAATGGTATTCCACAAGGATCAGTACTGGGAACTCAATTGTTTGTAATATAATCAGAAAATGTAGGTGAGTTGATTAGTAAATTTGTTGATGATATGAAAATTGGTGGAGCTGTGTATAGCGAGGAAGGTTGTCAAAGGATATATACAGGATATAGATTAATTTGAGCCAAGAAATGGCAGATGGATTTTGATCCAGACAAGTATGAGGTTATGCATTTTGCAAGTGCAAAAAGAAAGTATTCAGTAAATGACAGAACACTTAAGGGCATTGTTGTTCAAGGGATCTTGGGATGCAAGTCCATAGATCCCTGATAGTGACAACACAAGTGAATTTAGTGGAAAAGATGACATATGGCATGTGTTGGATTGAGTATAAAGGTTGAGATGTCTATTAAACTTTGTTTAGTCCGCCTTTGAACAGCTGTGGTCATTACACAGTGGGAAGGATGTGGAGGCTTTGTTGAGAGTGCAGAAGAGGTTCTCCAACAGTATTCTAGGTAAGGAAATACTGTTTTAAAACTATGAATTAGTCGACGCTTTGAAGATTTTTTTTAGCGGAGAGGGAGTTAAAAAAAACGGGAAGAAAAGCTGAACTTGCAGCATTTGCTGTAGCTTTTCTACCCTTTTTTTTAAGCCTTTCTCCGCTAAAAAAATCTTTCCATGACATAAAATCTTCCAGCTTCATATCTTGGTACTTTGAATCAGCCATGACAAATAGAAGCTTAAAAAAGACAAAAAATCAGACCAAAAGTATACTCACTGTATCTATAGCGCTGAGATCTATTTACCGTTATAGCTTACAACCTTGGACAAATCCCATGATTCCTTGCGTTTTTCGGATACCGAACTGGCTTATTGTTTCTAAGCAGTCTACAAATTCTTGCAAACCCAGGAACCATTCTCTCAATATGCAAGATGGAGAGCTTTGGTATAGTTGAGGAGCATTACATTACTGTCCTGACTGCCTGATGGATGATGATGAAAAAGCTATTTGGAGCTAGGAGCTGAGTCCTTATTAAGGTCTCCAAGCCTCTGATTTGTGCTTCTGGCCACAAAATTTACGTGTCCCATCTATTCAAGTTCCTGGTCCATGATGACCCCCAAGATATTGATGATAGTGGAAATAAGGATGTTAACAGCCTTGAATATTAATTAATACATATTGATATTCCATAACAACATTGAATATTGATTGATTGGACATTGGAGATAGTATTTCCTGGATCACACACTAATTTTATCAAGCTTTAAAGTTGTGTCAGTCTTGCTGTACACAGGCACAGATGGCTTTGTTAACTGAGGAGTTGTGAATGGAAATGTACATAGCACCATTCACAACCTTAAGAGGTTAATGAACTACAACAATGATTCACTACATATGTTATTCTGTTGCAGAAAATGCAACAAGTATTCTGCAAGAAACAACACAGGATAAATCAAGTGTGAAGCTAATGGAACAGCAGGGACTGTGGCAGCAGGGATCGTTGCTGAAGCATAAGAAAGGATTTGATTTTCTCCAACCCTCTTTTTGGCTGTCAGTTGCTGGCATTGAGTAGGAATGTAACGTTGTTTATCAGATTGGAGAGACGTGTGCAGCAGTTCCCCAGGGGCCAGTAATGTTTTTCTTAATAAATATTAATGAGCTGGGTCAGGATGTGCGGGCCAATTTCCAAATTTGCAGATGAAAGGAGATGTAGTGAACTCCAAGGAGAACAATAATAGATTTCAAGGAGACATAGACTGGTCGGTGGAATGGTTGGACAGATGGCAGATGATATTTAATGCTGAGAAAAGCAAAGTGCTACATTTTGATAGAATGGCAAAAAAATGCAATGAACATCATTCTAAAAAAGGGTTCAAGAACGGGGAGACCTTGAGTATTTCTGCAGTCTAGAGAAATTGCAGCGCAAGCGAGGAAGTGGTTAAAAAAAGCATCTGGGATTCTGTACCTCAGAAAGAGCATCAAGAACAAGAGCAAGCATGAAACCTTTTGGGCACATAACTAGAGGTATAGAGAATTTAAAGAGCACACAGGAAGGCTTTATTATAGTGATTTCAGGCATAAGAGAATTTAGTTACAAGGATATATTGCAAAAAAACAGGGTTATTCTTTGGAGAAGAAAAGATTGCGAAGAGATCTAATAAATATTTTTAGTCATGAAGGGAATTGGCAAATAGATAATCACTGTTTGGTGGAGGGGTCAAGAATTTAGGGTGACAGTGACAAAAGAATGAGTGACCGAACAAAGAAACCAAAGTAGCAGAATGAAAACAATATTTCACAATATGAGTCCTCAGGGCCTGGCCCGCACTGTTAGAGGGAGGAGTGGAGGCGTGATTGTACCATTCAAAAGGGAGTTGAATAAGCGCCTAAAAAGAAAACAAGAACACAAAGTGCTGGAGTGACTCAGTGAGTTAGACAGCATGTCTGGAGAACATGGATAGGTACATTTCAGGTTGGGACTTCAGCTCTTTGTTTCTATTTTGTAAACTAGCATCTGCAGTTCCTTGTTTCTACCTAAAAAGAAAATGTTTACCCACGGGGAGAAGGGACACTCAATGGATTTTGCTTACATGAAACCAGAATGGATTTCTATTTCATAACCATTCCTTTTGATTCAGGGCAGAGTTGACCAGGAGTCAAGAGAACTCTCTTGAATATCTTCAAGGTATAGCATTGGAATCTTCTGAATCCAAGTAAGACCTGAGTGGGATGATTACATATCACCTTAATGACAGCACTCCATTCAATGTAGCTCTCCTTCTGTTCTGCAGCCTAGATTGACTATAAACCACTATGCACTTCTTATCACCTTTTGTTACAAGGACAAGTGTGCCCCAATATCGTCAACCTCTAATATTAATGCTGTTTGTCACTCTACATGGGTGCTACTTGACCTGCCGAATCAAGAGTCATGTCAAGAGTCAAGAGAGTTTATTGTCATGTGTCCCAGATAGGACAATGAAATTCCTGCCTGCTGTAGCACAACAGATTATAGGCATAAATACAGATCAGAGTGTCCATATATCATAGAATATAAATATATATACACACATAAATAAACAGATAAAGTGCAATAGGCTGTTATAGTTCAGAGTTTGTTTGAAGTTGAGTTTGATAGTCTGATGGCTGTGGGGAAGAGCTGTTCCTGAACCTGGATGTTGCAGATTTCAGGCTCCTGTACCTGTTCAACCTGATGGCAGCAGAGAGATGAGCGTGGGTCCTTGATGATGCTGGCAGCCTTTTTGAGGCAGTGCCTGCGATAGATCCCCTCGATGGTAGGGAGGTCAGAGCCGATGATGGACTGGGCAGTGTTTACTACTTTTTGCAGCATTTTCCGCTCTTGGACTCTCAGGTTGCCAAACCAAGCCACGATGCAACCGGTCAGCATGCTGCCTACTGTGCACCTGTAGAAGTTCGAGAGAGTTCTCCTTGACAGACCGACTCTCCGTAATCTTCTCAGGAAGTAGAGGCGCTGGTGTGCTTTCTTTATGATCGCATCAGTGTTATGGGACCAGGAGAGATCTTCAGAAATATGCACACCCAGGAATTTGAAGTTCTTGACCCTTTCCACCATATAAACGGGACTGTGCGCCCCCATCCTACCCTTCCGAATGCCACAATCAGTTCCTTGGTTTTGCTGGTGTTGAGAGCCAGGTTATTGTGCTGGCACCATTTGGTTAATTGGCTGATCTCACTTCAATACTCTGACTCGTCCCCATCAGTGATAAGTCCCACAACAGTGGTGTCGTCGGCGAACTTGATGATGGAGTTCTCATTATGTCCGGCTACGGCTACGCAGTCATGAGTATAGAGTGAGTACAGCAGGGGGCCGAGCACGCAGCCTTGAGGTGCTCCCGTGCTATCGAGGATGACACATTTCCACCAATACGGACGGACTGTAGTCTGTGAATGAGGAAGTCGAGGATCCAATTGCAGAGGGATGCGCAGAGACCCAGATCTGAGAGCTTGGTAACTGGCTTGGAGGGGATGATGGTATTAAATGCCGAGCTGTAGTCAATGAATATCTGCCTGACATATGAGTTTTGTTGTCCAAGTGGTCCAGAGCGGAGTGGAGAGCCAGCAAGATTGCCGTTGATCTGTTGTGTAGGTAAACGAACTGCAGTGGACCAGGATTTTGTCGAGGTATGAGTTGATTTGCGCCATGATAAGCCTCTCAAAGCACTTCATTACCACAGGCATTAGTGCCACTGGTCGATAGTCATTGAGGCACGTCACCTTGCTCTTCTTGGGCACTGGTATTATTGATGCCCTTTTAAAGCAGGTGGAAACCTCAGACCTCAGAAGTGAAAGGTTGAAAATGTCCGTAAAAACTCCAGCCAGTTGGTCCGCACAGGTTTTTCAAACAAGTCCGGTATACCATCAGGTCCAGGCGCTTTCCGAGGGTTCACCCCTCTGAAGGATCTTCTGACGTCGGCCTCTGTGACTGTGACCGAAATACCATCACAGCGAATGGGGGCTCGGGAAGGCACATCAGTGTTCTCCCTATCAAAGCGTGCGTAAAACGCATTGAGCTCGTCAGGGAGTGATGCTTCGCTGACATTTGAGCTGCCTCCTGATTTCGCCTTGTAGGAGGTGATTGCATTCAAGCCCCGCCACAGCTGCCGAACATCCGTCTCATCCTCCAGCTTGGAGCAGAAGTCCCTTTTGTCCTTTTTGATGGCCTTACCAAAGTCATATCTGGACTTCTTGTAGACCTCTGTATCTCCAGGTCTGAATGCCCAGGATCTGGTCTTCAGAAGAATGCAGATCTCATGGTTCATCCAAGGCTTCTTGTTAGGAAACACTCGTAAGGTTTTTGTTAGGATGAGTCTTTCTCATACTGAGTCTTTCAGTATTCTCATCTCACATCTCACTGCATCAGCATTGCTTTTTTTTCTTCTCTCCACTGATTTAATTCATCTTCCACTTACCACGGCTCATTCAGATGGGTCATCTATGAATAACAAGCCCTCACCGTCCTCAACCCTCAGCATGTATGTTTTCTGAATTCTCAGTCTCCATTATATCAGGGGCATTCCTTTTGTTTCCTCCACCTCTCTCCCCTAGTTAAATATGGTAATTTTTTCTGTTTGGATGAAAGTTGTTGACCTGTAACATTAACTCTATTCACAGATGCAGCCTGCCTTACCGAGTATTTCCAGCAGTTTCTGTTTTCATGTCTTGTGATTCAAGGTCTGTTAAACAGGTCTGGAGATTGAAACAACATAGTGTGGGTATCGGCAAATCAATGCACCATTGTTTACCCAGTCCCCTCATGGGATTATCTTGCGGTAGGTTCCAGACATCGGTGTGACCCATGAGGAGAACACTAATCCACATTCCACCATCGCCTTGCAGGGGACACATTCACCTGGACGCCACTGGAAACATTCTACATCACTTCATCGATTGGTTTTGACCAGCAGTCTGTTGCCAGTCCATATGGCAAAGGAGCTTCTCGAGCATCACGATTCTTTACAACAAGTTCTTTACAGTCAAAGCTAAAAGTGCCCTGCTTCCACTAGATGGACAGCGGTCACGGAGGAGGCATTATCTGCTTTAGTTTTGTTATAAACAATTCTCAAGACACTAATAATGTTCGGACATGTTTCTATTTTAGGTACGTAACATCGTTTAGTGTTCAGAATGCCACAATGGTGTTGCAGTTACTATAATTGCCTGCTGTGCCCTAACTGGAAATGTTGCAAATGCTTCACATGGTAATGTACAGGAGGAAAACCTTGATTGCCCTTAGACAGAGTGTTGCTTTTCAATTAAAAGTGATCACCTCCTTGCAGTACATGAATATAAAATCATTTGACTGATACCATAATTGCCATATTATTCAGGTAATAATTATGATCTCACGTACAAAATTGATTCCTGTCTTGGGATTCCTCACACCTGCTCAAACTGCTCTTGCAATAATTATTGCGGCCACCTCTACAAAGAAACTTCGACTAGAGGCTAAATAATGTGCGTGAGCTTGCACGGTGAAATGAAACGTGTTCTTGGTGTCGGAGAAGGTACTTCTATTACTGAATTATAAGCAATTCTTCCCCACTGAGTAGCTTGAAATGGTTAATCAGTACAATGACTTTAATACTTGCTTGATGTCCCCTGTCACAGACGGCAACCAGCAGTCATCACCAAGGCATCCATTGAAGGAATTCAGCAGCTCAATGTTGAGGGAAAAAAACCCTGTTAGATACTAAAATACTCAATGAACTCTGTAGGAGTTTGAACAGCCTCCAGCCATTTCCAAATTAGTGTGTCTAATGCCAGGAGAATCCCTCCAAGTGGCAAGAAAAGAGAATATGCAGTGGCAGTGTAGAATCATAGAATCATAGGGCGTGGAAACAGGCCCTTCGGCCCAACTTCCCCACGCCGACCAACATTCCCCTTCTACAATAGACCAACCTGCCTGCATTTGTCCCATATTCATCTAAGCCTATCCCATCCGTGTGCCTGTCCAAAGACGTGATTATCTCACGTCTAAAACGATTGTGATAGTACCTGCCTCAACCACCTCCTCTGGCAGCCTGTTGCATATACCCACCACCCTTTGTGTAAAAATGTTGCCGCTACTCTGGGTAAAAGATTCTGTGCATTTACCCTGTAGGATCCCCCTATGATCTTATACTGCTCTGTCAGATGACCCCCCTCATCCTCCCGGGCTCCATGGAATAAAGTGGTCTTAAGTATACTGAGACAATTCTATAATGGCTATAGCGTTAATCTCTGAGATCCAATTTATGTCAGAATAAGTAGAAATATATGTCCCATGACCAGTCACATCATTATTACACACCTAATGCCAGGTAAGAGGCCAAATGACACCATCTACACTCCAATTGTTACTATCAATATTAAAACACCAATTAGGCAAGCCAACAGACATTGCAGCCATAAATGCTTGATCTAATATCATGACTGCCACAATTTTACCAAGAAATGATTGCTAAAGTAATATAATTAATGCACCATCGATTTTTTTTATCTCATAACACTTAAAAAGTGCTACACAATCCACTTGTTAACATTTTGTCAATGTGCCCTGGCCTCATTTTCATCAGCATTCAACGCTGCCATCACCCAAATATCACGTCTCAAGTCCCCATGAGCAATGGCAAAACACATTAGCTAGTTCAATAAGCAACCATACTACCTTTTTTCTGTGCTAGTCTTCTCATAACCAAATGCAGATGACATGTGCAAACTTAAGTAGCAAAGTACCATTTTAGACTGCAATCTTGAATATCTATTTCTCAATTATTAATCTTAAACAGTAAGGTGTATGTAAAATCGATTTATCTCAATGAAACATTATATATAAAATGACAAAGATTATGCACATTAGTTAGAGTTCCATTCCCAACTGTGTAGCAAGTGTTTTATTACATTCATCCATCAAGCATGTTTTCCTTCCCCTTCCTGTTGGCGTCTGCCACAACTCTGCCACAGTCTTAAACCCAGCAAACATCTGCATTTGAAATCACAATAAACTCTCTTGAAACTTGAATCATCTTTGTTTTGAACTGAAGAATGACTCTCAGCCCTATTTGCACTTCTTGCAGCTGAACCTTGAACAATTCAGTAAGGGAAACTTAACTGGCTACATTTCTATTATCCCCCGGTGGAGCTTTTATCGACTATTCAGACACAATTTCAACTGCCTCTTTAATGACATGTTCTGTGAATTAAGAGCTGTTGACTTGTTGCTTTCTTTACTCATTAAATTCAGGCCAAGCTCTCTGAGCAAAATTTCTTGGTGACATTAGGAGTTGGGAGTTCATGCTCCAGTTGCATAAGACATTGGTGACGCCACAGTTAGAGTATTGTGTTCAGTTCTGGGCACCATGTTATAGAAAAGATGTTGTCAAGCTGGAAAGTACAGAGTGGATGTTGCCTGGGCTAGAGGGTCTGAGCTATAGGTAGCGGTTGAGTAGGTTAGGATTCTGTTCCTTGCAGCACAGGAGGATGTGGGGTGATCCTATTGAGAGGAATAGATTGGGTAGATGCACAGAGTCTGTTGCCCAGAATAGGTGAATTGAGGACCAGAGGGCATACGTTTAAGGTGAAGGAGAAAAGATTTAATAGGAATCTAAGGGGTAACTTTTTCACACAAGGGTGGTGGGTGTACGGAACAAGCTACCAGAGGAGGTAGTTGAGGCATGGACTATCCCAATATTTAAGAAACAGGTAAGACAGGTACATGGATAGGACAGGTTTGGAGGGATATGGACCAAACGTGGGCAGGGGGGACCAGTGTAGCTGGGACATGTTGGCCGGTGTGGGCAAGTTGGGCCAAAGGGCCTGTTTCCACACTGTATCACTCTATGACTGTGACTCTATGACATACTTTATGAAAATCAAAAGATAGCAACCCCATTGCGAGGCTGCTGAAACCCATTTGACTTCACTTCTAAAACTGTGTCTGTGATGTTCAATAAATATTCAATATTACTCAGTGCTTTTACTGTATGATGCAAATAAGCTTGGCAAAATATTTTGCAGATACTATCATTTGCAGAAGAGTAATATGCAATATTAAAAATAGGGATTTGCAACATAAAATGGCTTAATTAACAATGTCTTCTTAATTAGCCTTCATGTGTTAAGCATAAATGGTATATAAGTGTACGTGAACATCATTAAGCTATAGTCTGTGCTTCCAAATGGATTGCTAATCACATTTCAAGTTCATAATTTTGTTAGAAAAAAATGGAATTGGGCATCAGTGGCATCAGCCTTAGATCATGAAGAAAAACACAATTGACAGCAATCGCACATAGTGCAAGGAACTGCCAAACTTGCTTAAAAATAAATTAATTGAAGAAAAATAACAGATTAGGGTTTAAAATGTGCACACTGGTTTGTACAAAATGCTGTACAATGCAGAGTTCCTGTCAGGTTGTAGCTTTAAATAATAAATGTAAAATGTTCTGAACGTTCACTGGGACAACGATTTATTAAACACTGTTGGACAAAGGCATTATTGTTATTTATTGCAAATTCATGGTACAACCAATCAGAAAATTTGCACCATTCTGCCGCAGAAAATGAATAAAGTATGAAGATGTTCACTCAACATATAAATTGCAAACTGCTTTTACATTATAAAAATGGTCAATTTCATTTTATAAAGAGTGTAATTATTCGTGAATAATTTCTACCATGTGTGTTACCATTGTAACTACAATTGGTTCAGTTTGTTAGACATCTATTAAAGAAATCTGATTCTTTACTTGAAAGGGATTTTATCATTTCTTGGCAAAGGGACCAACAGAATTGGCTTGCAGTAACATTTCCTCCAGCACCAACCCTAAAAATACCATGGTTCGAGATTAGATATTTGCATAATTTCACCAATAAAATCCCACACAATTTGGCATATCATTCTAACATATTCAAGGTTGAATCAAGCAAGATTATTCAATTAAAAAGGGCTAATTTTGCATTGCTGACAAGAACCGAGAACATAGAACAGTACAGCAATGGAACTGACCCTTCTGTGTCAAACAAGATGCCAAGTTAAACTAATCTCCTCTGCCTACACGTGATCCATTTCCCTCCATTCCCGACATATTCATGTGCCTATCCAAAAGCCTCTTGAATACACTATTGAATCTGCTTCCACCACCACCACCCATGGCAGCATGTTCCCAGTACCCACATATAGTCCTCCACATCTCCTTTAACCTTTCCCTCAGTGACCTTAAAGCTTGGCCCGTTAGGCTATGACATTTCCCCCAGCAGAAAGGTTCTGTCGGCCTTCATAAAGAGAGGAAAAGCAAATAGGTCTTTCTGCAGTTGTACAGGGCCCTGGTGTACGAATGAATGAATGATATCTTTATTTCGAATGATTAAAAAAAGAGAAGAAAAGATGAAAATGAATAAATAAAAGGAAAATTATATATATACATATATATACATAAATACATACACACATACATACATATACATGTACATATATATATACATACATATACACATATACACACATACACATAACATATATGTACATACATAAATTAAAAAATCAAAAGCCAATTTCAACATAATACACATTAGACTTGTTCGAAAAGGGATAGGAAGAAGACTGTGCTTGTCAAGTCCTACCCCCATTCTTCACCATTAACAAATGCAAAATTCAATAAAATAAACTAAACAGACAATTCACATAAAATTACTCCAATCAAGCTATTAATTAAAAAAAGAAAAAAAGAAAAAAGAAAACAAAAGAACAAGCACCATTAACATCTGTGAGATCTCCTTCCTCATTACTGTACTTTTCAAGGATATATCTTTTGTACATTTTTTAAATTGCATTATATTCATACTTTAATTGTTTCGTCAAGACCATTCCACAAAACCACCCCACAAATGGAAATACACATACTTTTTAAATGGGTCCGAGCATAATGCTGTTTCAAGTTTAGTTTCCCTCTAAAGTTATAACCCCCCTCTCTGTCTTTGAACAGTTTTTGTATGTTTACAGGTAGCAGTTTATTTTTTGCTTTATAAATTATATGTGCAGTCTTAAATTCTACCAGATCCTTAATCTTTAAGGTGTGTAATTTTAAATACAGTATGTTGGTGTGGTCATGCTATCCTACATTGTTTACTATACGAATAGCTCTTTTTTGTAGTGTGCTTAGTGATTGTAAGGTGGTTTTGTAGGTGTTGCCCTATACTTCCACACAGTAATCTAAATACGGTAACACAAGTGAGCTGTACAGAATATACCGTGCTCTCTCATTCAAAACATGCCTTGCTTTCCCCATCGCTCCAATACTCCGTGCTACTTTTGCTCTCACACGTTTTATATGGGGTTTCCAGCAGATTTTGTGATCAAGAATCACACCCAGAAATGTATTTTCATAAACTCTTTCTATTTCAACATTATTTATCATTACTTTTACTTGTGTATTTATTTTGTGTTTTCCAAACAGCATAAGTTTGGTTTTGTTTAAATTTAATGATAATTTATTCAAATCAAACCATGTTTTTAGTTTACTCATTTCTGCTGTGACCACCTCCAAAAGCTGCTGCAAATTGCCCCATCTAAGAAAATATTAGTGTCATCTGCAAATAACACAAATTTCAAGAGGTTTGACACCCTACATATATCATTAAAATACAAAATCGACAAAAACAATAAAAGCCCAAAACCGACCCCTGTGGGACTCCACAAGTTATTTCTAAGCATGTGGATTTGCAGTCCCCTAGTTGCACAAACTGATGTATTTTACTTATGTAGCTTCTCATCCACTCTAATACAACCCCTCTGATTCCATACTTTTCCAGTTTTTTTGATTAGCAATTGTTTCGAATGCTTTTTTCAAATCTATAAATACACCCACTGCATATTTCTTGTTATCTATAGAACTAGTAATGTCTTCAATTAACTCCATTAATGCCATGGATGTTGATCTGTTTGACCTGAATCCATATTGACTATCAACTAGCAATTCGTGCTTCTCGATAAAATTTACTACATACAGATTTTCTAATATTTTTGAGAACTGAGAGAGTAACGACACCGGCCTGTAATTTGTAAATTGATTTCTGTCTCCAGCTTTGTATAGTGGGATGACTTTGGCAGTTTTCATTTTACATGGAAATACACGAGTTTTGAAAGATAAATTGCAAATATAAGTTAAGGGTTTTACAATTAAACCAATGACTACCTTGATTAAAGCCATATCAATGGCATTCCAGTCTGTAGTCCTTTTATTCTTACAATTACTAACAATGTCAATAATCTCCTTTTCATCAGCTGCTTTCAACAACATTGAGTTTGGGTTGTTGTCTAACAAATCCACAACCTTCTCCTCTCCTTCTTCTGACTGTGGATTATCGATTTCTTCTGCCAGTTTTGGTCCCACACTTCCAAAAAATGTGTTAAACCCATTAACCACATCATTCATATCACTTACAGTTGTATCATTGTCTTTAAAATACTGAGGGTAGTTTATATTCATTGATCCATTCCTGATAATATTATTTAACACATTCCATATGCCCTTGATATTATTTTTATTATCGTTTAATATTTTATTATAATAATCTTTCTTACATATCCTCAAAATACTAGTCAATTTGTTTTTGTATCTTTTGTATTTACTTTCTGCTTCTATAGTTCTGAATTTTATGAATTCTTTATACAAGATATTCTTTTTTTTGCATGCATTTTGTAGTCCTTTTGTCATCCATGGTCTATCTATATATTTTTGCTTCTTGTTGTGTTGTTTCAAAGAACAGTGTTCATCATATAATGATTTAAATATTTCAGGAATGTTTCATACGCTTTGTTGGTATCAGTTTCTTTAAACACTTGTTTCCAATTTTGGGTCAGTAATACATTTCTAAATTTATTTATAGATTCTTCTGTTCTTACTCTCCTGTATCTAATCTCATACTTACACTTAACATAATCACAAACAAACATTACAAAAACCAGCAGATGGTCACTGATGTCATTTAGTAGTAACCCACTCTTTATGCTGTTGTCCATTCTGTTTGTAAATATGTTGTCCATTAGTTGCACAGTGAGATGTTATTCTACTTGGTTTGGTGCTAAGTGGAAAAAAACTGTACTGAACAATACATCGATAAATTCATCAGTCTGTTTGTGCTTGTTGGGATTTAAGAGATCTAAATTAAAATCCCCACAAATGAACACTATGTGATCTTTCTTGGCAAACAATCTTTCCATACTATTCTTGAATATTTCAATATTAACCATATAACAATATAACCATATAACAATTACAGCACGGAAACAGGCCCTCTCGGCCCTTCCAGTCCGTGCCGACCATTTGTTTTCCCCTAGTCCCATCTACCTGCACTCAGACCATACCCCTCCATTCCCTTCACGTCCATATACCTATCCACTTTACTCTTAAATGTTAAAATCGATCCTGCCTCCACCACTTCTGCTGGAAGCTCATTCCACACAGCCACCACCCTCTGAGTAAAGAAGTTCCCCCTCACGTTACCCCGAAACCTCTGTCCCTTAATTCTCATGTCATGCCCTCTTGTTTGAATCTTCCCTACCCTCAATGGGAAAAACGTATCCACGTCAACTCTGTCTATCCCTTTCATCATTTTAAAGACCTCAATCAAGTCCCCCCTTAACCTTCTGCGCTCCAAAGAATAAAGACCTAACTTGTTCAACCTTTCTCTGTAACATAGTTGCTGGAACCCTGGCAACATTCTAGTAAATTATAGTAATATTGGAACCAGCTGCTCTGTATACACAACTTACAATTACATTTTTCTTTTTTTCCAGGTAGATTTCTACAGTAATAATCTCCATCACATCATCAATATTAGTTGTCATATTTTCCACTAATTTATAATTTAATCTTTTATCTACATACAAAGCCACCCCTCCTCCTTTTTTATTTTTCCTATTTATGTAATTCAGTTCATATCCATTTATCTCAAAATCCACACCCTTTTCAGTACTAAGCCAGGTCTCAGACATGGCTATCACATTGAATGATTTATTTAGATGACTTAAGTAATCTCTGATGATGTGAAAATTTGCATATAAACTTCTGCTGTTGAAATGAATTATTGACATTCCATGATCTGATTTTATGTTCATGTTGAATTGATCTTCAGAGTAATAACAGCAGTTATTATTTATATTGTTAAGAAAATTATTTTCAGGGTCAATATCTTGTTCAAAATCATGCATATTGTGATCAGTGAATTTAAATGATTTAAAGTTCCAACCATCACAGTCATCATTGTCCCTTTCATTTCCAGCTGTTGTCAAGTTTAAACAGTCAAGCTCTTCACAAGAGTCCATGGTCATAATAGTTCAAGTCAATCACACTGATAGACACAGTCACTGTTCTGGAGTCACTGGTACTTGTCCAGCTCCTCGATGTATCTTATGGTCAGCACTTTAGCCTCCTCTGCTGACCCGTTTAGCTTTATGAACACCTTACAGTTTGTTGTCCAGGTTGACTGGATTTTTTTCTGCTTCCTTAGAATGCGTGCGCTTCTGGCTATATCTGCTTTTTTTTTGTAAGGTGCTCATTCACATAAACATCAGATCCCTTGAGCTTTTTCCCTTGTCTGAGCAATGCATTTTTTGCGTTTTCTGTTCGTAAAACGAATTATTATGGCTGGTTTGACATTTTGGTTTTTTCGAGGTAAAGGATGACATGCTTCGATGTCTGTGTTGGATATAGATATGCCTTTGCTATGAAAGAAAGCAGTTACCTGTTGCTCCACGGAGTCCATGTCTGGAGCGGTGGGCTCCCCATCGGCCGTTGCTGATGCTGCCCTGGCGTAAGACCGGGGCCTGGTCTCCAGTTCGCTGACAATAATGTCATTCATGCGGGTGTACTGCTCCAGGTCTGTTACACGGCATTCTAGGCTGGCGACCACACCTGGAGACTTGTGTGACCACACCTGGAGTATTGTGTGCAGTTTGGGTCTCCTAATTTGAGGAAGGACATTCTTGCTATTGAGGGAGTGCAGCGTAGGTTCACCAGGTTAATTCCCGGGGTGGCGGGACTGTCATATGATGAAAGAATGGAGCGACTGGGCTTGTATTCACTGGAATTGGGAAGGATAAGAGGGGATCTTACAGAAACATATAAGATTATTAAGGGATTGGACACGCTGGAGGCAGGAAACATGTTCCCGATGTTGGGGGTCCAGAACCAGGGGCCGCAGTTTAAGAATAAGGGTAGGCTATTTAAAACTGAGATGAGGAAAAATGTTTTCACACAGAGAGTTGTGAATTTGTGGAATTTTCTGCCTCAGAAGGCAGTGGAGGCCGATTCACTGGATGCATGCAAAAGAGAGTTAGATGAGCTCTTAGGGCTTGCGGAATCAAGGGGTATGGGGAGAAGGCAGGAACGGGGTACTGATTATGGATGATCAGCTATAATCACATTGAATGGCGGTGCTGGCTTGAAGGGCCGAATGGCCTACTCCTGCACCTATTGTCTATGTATCGATGTATCAACCTTTTCTAGGCCTCTCGTAATTTTAAATACCTTCATCAGGTCTCCCCCTCAACCTATGGTGTTCCAGAAGAAACAATCCAAGTCTGTCCAACCTCTCTCTGCCGTTAATATCCTGGAATCCAGACATCATTCAGGTAAACCACGTTTGCACCTTCTCCAATGCCTCCTCATCCTTCCTGTGATGGGGTGACCAGTACTGCACACAGTACTACTATAAATATGTAGGAAGGAACTGCAGATGCTGGTTTACAATGCTATAAATCTGACCAAACCACAACATGGCTTCCTGACTCTCACACTCAATGTATAGGACAGATGATGGTAAACCTACCATATCTATATTACCTGGTCTGATCTTGATCACTTCCTGTTGTTCTGTTTGATTTTCGAAAAAACGCTGCCATTTACGGCTATGATTTTTGGCCATCTTACCCAGAGTCCCCCTCCGCTGCGCAGGACAAGAGGATTTTTCCCATCGGTGAAAAATAAAAGAGTTATTAGTGTTTAAAAAATGTTGAGATTTTCTCTCCTGAATGCCACGCCCCTTCCGGAGGGACTATAAAACCCGGAAGTGTTGAGTGCCTCAGTCAGCAAGATGGAGGAGCGAGAGGGTCACGTCTCTCAGTCTGAGCTGTGAATTGCACTGAACACATGTCAACTAAACTGTGAGTGGTTTTACTGACCTGTCAGTGCCCTTAATGTGGCTTGAAAATATAGTTTGGAAATGCTAAAGCTGTGTTGCCTTTGGTTTGGAAATCCTAAAGCTGTGTTGCCTTTGGTTTGGAAATGTTAAAGCTGTGTTGCTTTGGTTTGGAAATGCTAAAGCTGTGTTTGGTTTGGAAATGCTAAAGGTGTGTTGCCTTTTGGTTTGGAAATGCTAAAGCTGTGTTGCCTTTGGTTTGGAAATGCTAAAGCTGCGTTGCCTTTGGTTTGGAAATGCTAAAGCTGTGTTGCCTAATTACAGTTGCCTTGCCTAAAGTTGCCTTGCCTAATTAAATTTGCCTTCCCTAATTAAAGTTGCCTTGCCTTCTATATAATCAAAAGTCTAATCTTGACCACTTGCTGTTTGCGCTTTATATTGATTTTAGAAAAAACGCTACCACGCACGGCTGTGATTTTTGGCCATCTTACTCAGAGACCCCCCCCCCCCCATCAGGTGCTGAGGATTTTTCCCATTGATGAAAAATAAACGAGTTATTAGTGTTTAAAAAATGTTGAGATTCTCTCTCCTGTCAATAACACCATGAAGGCCACGCCCCTTCTGGTAGGAGGGGAGGAGGGACTATAAAACCCAGAAGTGTGGGCGTGGCTCAGTCTCTGCAAGATGGAGGAGGGAGAGATCACGACTTGCTGTCTTTAGTGGCCTTGCACCCTGCTTGAAATGGTATGAAACTGCACTTGAATTTGGTGGCCTTGCACCCTGCTTGAAGTGGTAAGAAACTGCACTTGAATTTGGTGGCCTTGCGCCCTGCTTGAAATGGAATTTCAAGGAATAGCCGTGAGTCAACTGCCAGCCCACCAGCCATGAGTGAGCTGCCAGCACAACAGGCTGAGTGACTGAGCCACCAGCCGAAGAATCCATTCAGCCCACAATGTCCATACTAGCCCTCTGGAAACCAGTCCCTTCAGCCCACAACACCCATACTAGCACTCCAGAAAGCCCCCCCCCCCCCCCCCATTGGCCACCAATATTGGAATTGGTGGAGAGGTGGAATATTGCGTTGGGGGACCAGCCCTCCCGTGTGATGCTGGGATCCAACGCGTTCCACTTAGTCTGGTATATTCTATACCATTCAATCTTCTAGCCACTTTCAGGGAGCTATGGATTAAGAATCTTGCCATTAACTGTAAACTTTCTAATTTTAACACCTCACACTTGTTTGGATTAAACTCCATTTAACATTTCTCCACCCATATATGTAATTGATCCAAATCCCGCTGTATCCTTTTGGTAGTCTTCCTCACTGACACAACTTCACCAATTTTGGTGTCGTTTGTAAATTTTCTAACCTCCAAATGGAATGAAGATAAAGTTTCCCAAGTCCTCACCTTTCACAGCACCAGCCTCCGTATCCAACACACAATTCACCAACATTTCCATCACCTCTATCGTGATCTGGCCACCTTCTTCCCACCCTCTCCTCTCCCCAAGTACTCTACTTTCTATAACTGTGATATAACTGAGATATAACACCTGTTCCTGCACTACAACCCTCATCTCCATTCAGGGACCTCAGCTATCCTTCCAGGTGAGACAAGAGGAACCTCCGCAAGGCTGATCGACTACATCTGGTGTTCCTGATGTGGTTTCCTGCACACTGGCGCGACTAAGCATAGAGTTGGTGACTATTTTGCCAAACACTTGCACTTGGTCACTTCCATACTGACCTTTCTGTCCTAGGCCTCCTCCATTGCCAAAGTGAAGCCACACACAAACTGTAGAAACGATACCTCATATTCCCCTTGGGTAGCCTACAACCCAATGGTATGAACATTGAAATCTCTAATTTTAGGTAACTCATCCGGTTCCCAAACTCTTCCTCTTCTTCCTCCATCCCCCCTTTCTTTCCCCCACCCTATACCCTCTTTGGACTTGGCGTCTAATTTCTCCCCTCCCCTGTCCCCTTCCATCCTAATTGTGATTCACAATTCACAATCTCATCGATCAGTTTGTCTCACATAACCCTCATGCTCTTCTCATCTCTGGCCTTGGCTTACCATTACTTGCCAAGGCTTTGTTTCTGCCCGCTCCTATCATTCCAGAATTCTTGCTCCTTATTCCACAATCATTAATGATGAGGGTTTCCAACCTGAAATATCACCTATCCACTACACCAGAAATTGCCTGCGAAGACCTTGTTGAGTTACTCCAGCACGTGTCTTGTTTTGAGTCTTACATGGTTCCGATATGTAATGACCAGATATAATGACCTATTTTCAATGTTACGAATTGTATTGTCTCAGGGCCACATTACACCACCGTGTTGATGTTTAAAAATAACATTATGTTCATGAGACTATAACTTGTTGACAGTAATGAGGCTACAAATTTAAGATAGGCAAGTGATAATAGATGCTTTTCAGTAATGCAGTGTGCCACATCATAACACATCATGCTGCAATTTCAAACATAGCAGACAATAATGTTGTATGCACCACATATGGGCCATTATTTTCTAAAATGGAAAGAGTGAGTGCAGCCAGCAATCCTAATTTGAGCATCCTCCACAATGGAAAACAACTGCTTATTTACAGATCCACCCACTAATGCTAATTCGGCATCAAAAAACAAGATCTGAAAGGTACTTGCACTCTAAAAATTCAAAAAATGTTCCTTCCACACCCACTTTCTCCATGGAGCTGGAGATTTTCAATGCGCCAGCAAATCAAATATTTTGACTTTAACGAGCAGTGCAACATGAGCTTGACAACAATCTGAAAGCTTCTAATTCAAATACATTGAAATGATTGTCTTGATGATATAAAAATATGTGACTATGCATAAGGAGCATCGCAATGGGACTAACTGATTGTTCTTTGAAACAGCAGAGCCAATGGCTAAAAAAGCAAATTCATGAATCAATCTCACTTGCATGGTATCTCTTGATCTGAGTATTGCGTACAGTTTTGGTCTCCTAATTTGAGGACATCCATCTTGGTATTGAGGCAGTGCAGCGTAGGTTCACGAGATTTAATCCCTGGATGGCGGGACTGTTCATAGAAGGAAAGATTGAAAGACTAGGCTTGTATTCACTAGGAGTTTAAGAAGGACTGAGGGTAATCGTATAGAAAACATATAATAACTATAAAATGACTGGGACAAAGCTAGATGCAGGATAAAATGTTCCCCATGTTGGGCAAGTTCCAGAACCAGGCGGGCAACAGTCTGAATATAAGGGGGAGGTCATTGAAGACTGAGGTGATGAAAAACTTTTTCACCCAGAAAACCCAGAGAGTTGTGATTTATGAATTCCCTACTACAGAGTGCAGTTGGGAAAATTCACTGGATGGATTAGAGAGATTAGATAGAGCCTTAGGTGCTAGTGAAATCAAGGGTATATTTTTTTTAATTTATATAAGAGAGAAGACAGCACGGGTTATTGATAGGGACAATCAGCCATGATCACAATGAATGGCGTGCTTGGCTCGAAGGTGCCGAATGGCCTACTCCTGCACCTATTTTCTATGTCTATGTTTCCTATGATTTGAAAATGGCTGTCTCATTTCTGCATAAGGAACGGTACTTGCTCAATATAAGCCACCACCAGACCTGCAAAGTAATCACAATTAAGTTAAGGAGTAATATTTAACCAAGATGCAAGACCACTAAATTTATGATTTATCTATTAGTGTGCGAGGCGGAGGTGGGATCGGGGATCTCTCCACGTCTTTGAAGACGGTGAGAAGTAATAACGAGTTTTGGAAAATTCTCTACGCCCTCACGATTGAATCACACATTTTCTCACGCTCTGTCATGAGAAATTCTGTGATCAAAGAAAATGTCAAAATCATATAACCCACATGGGCACGCGGTGTCTGGAGAGCCGGGGGCTGATTGAGGATGGAAGCAGCGGTGCGGGTACAGATGCAGTGCGTGCTGGCGAGGGGTTTGCGGGCGTGGCGAGTCGTCGCACGCATGCGGCCATGGGCAGCCGAGTGCAAAGGCCTCGGGCCTCGTCAGAGGGTCGGAAAGCGTTGCAGCCGCTGCCGTGAGAAGTCCCTATGTGCGCAGGGACAGAGACATTCAAAGTGAGGGGAGAAGAGGGAGGGACAGAAGAGACAGGAGAGGAAAGAGAAAGGGGAACAGGGAGACAGTGGGTGAGAAGAAATGGGAGTAAGACAGAGTGAGGGGGAGGAGAGAGAGAGAGGAGGCGAGGGAATAAATGAGCGAGGGAGGAGGGTGGGGAGAGGGGGAGGGGGAGAGAGGGGGGGCGAGAGAGGCGCGAGAGAGGAGTGAGAGGAGAGAGAGGTGAGGGTAGAAGGGGAGAGGAGGGGAATGAGAGATGAGTGGTAAAAGAAGTGAGGGAAGGGAGTGAGGGAAAAGAGAGAAACGGGGGAAAGAGAGGGAGAGGGGGGGCAAAGGAAAAGAAGGATAGAGAGAGGGAGAGAGATGTAAAAGAGAGAAGTGAGGTGAGAGGGAGAAATGGAGAGATGTGGGGGAGAAAGAGAGAGAGGGGAGAAAGGAGGGGAAGAGTGTGGTGGAGGGAGAGAGAGAGAGAGGGGGGAGGAGAGAGAGAAGGGGGAGAAGAGGGAGAAGAGAGGGGAAAGTGAGGGAGAGATAGTTATGGAAAGAGAGAAAGGGGAGAGATAGAGAGAATAGAGAGAGAGGTGGGGAGGAGGAGAGGAGGACAAGAGCTGAGAGAGGGGGAGAGGTGGAGGATTGGAGAGAGGGGGAAGGGAAAAAGGAGAGAGTAGCGAGGGGTGAGAGAGAGAGAGAGGGGGAAAGAGGGGGTGAGGGGAAAGAGGGGAGAAAGAGAGAGAGGAAGAGAGAATGTGAGAGAGGGGAAAAGAGGAGGAGAGAGAGAAGGCGGAAGAGACGAGAGAGGGAAAGGGGGAGAGGGGGGGGCAGGGAGAGAGAGGGGTGCGAGGGAAGCGAGTAGTTAGAGAGGGGGGGAGAGAGGGGTGAGAAGAGAGAGAGCAGAAGAGGGGGGAGAGAGAGAGAGGGGAGAGTGAAAGAGATGTGAGAGGGGGAAAAGGAGAGAGAGGAAGAGTGATGGGAAAGAGAGAGGGGAAGAGAGGAGGGGGAGGAGTGAGGGGAGGAGAGAGATTATAGAGGCAGGCAGCCAACTTCCATGCAACTGAGCGTAGAATCACACAGTTTACCAAATTCACATGCTGATACACAATTTTTCCTCACGCTCTGTCCGCTGAGAAATATCTGTGATCAATGGAAATTTCAAAACAAATAAACAACTGCATGGGCCACGGGAGTTGGGAAACACGAAGCGGCGGGAACAGATGCGACTGGAGCAGGTTGGCGATTGCTGGGCTGGCGAGTCCGCTCACTGCCACTGCGCCATGGAGCACCTCAGTGCGAAGAGTCCCGGCGCCCCATCGGAGGCGTTGGAAGCGTTGCCCTTGCCATGAGAGTCTCTGTGCCAAATTCGCCCAGGTGACCGCATGGATCAGGCTGCGGCTCGATGCATCCTGGAGGACAAACAGTGGTGCTGGAAGTAAAGCACTGGGTGGAAAATGGTGGAATGAGATCGTGGCATTTCAAATGGGGTATAGGTTGGAGTATAGCACCCTGCTTGCCTGCTAGATTTTCACTTACTGTAACTAGCGGAAAAATCTGAATGTTGGGAGGTTCAGAACCGGGTCACAGTTTTAAGAATAAAGTGGTAGGCTAAGTAGGACTGAGATGAGGACAAACTTCTTCACGCATGAGAGTTGTGAATTCTGTGGAATTCTCTGCCACAGAAGGCAGTGCAGGCCAATTCACATGGATTTTTTTTAAGAGAGTTCTTGGGGCTAATTGAAATCAAGGGAAATGGGGAATAAAATCCGAAAATAAGGTACTGATTTAGATGAATAGCTATGATCATTTTTAATGGTTTGGGCAGTGCTGGCTCAAGTGCCGATGGCCTATCACTGCACAACCTATTTCCTACGTATCCTATGCTTGAGAAATGCAATAAACTCGATCTCAAGATTTTGAAGCATTCATGCATGGGTGGCCGGTATAATGTGGTCATAAGAGTGAGTATAGTGTGAAACAGGCCCTTCACAGCGCAAATCTTGCCCCACAACCCCACCCGCCAACATGCCCACCCAGCTAACCAAGCTACGCTACCTTCTTAAGGTCCATACTCCAAACCTGTCCTATCCATGTATCAGTCAAACTGTTTCTTAAAAGTTGGGATGGTCCCTTAGCCCTGCCTCAACTACTCCTCTGGGCAGCTGTTCTATACACCCAAGCACTCCTTTGTGTGTGGAAAAAGTTTACCACCTTAAAAAAGTTACCTCTTAAAAATACTCATACATAAAAAACATTGAAATCATACTTCTACAATGCACTAAACATGATTTTAATGCATCCAAAATTTCAAAAAGAGTCCCAAAAAGTCCCCTACCCTGGAGGGAACGACACATCATCCTCAACCCCCTCTCAACACATTCCCCACCTCTCCCTACTCATCTTCAAACCTCACCTCAAAATACGCAGTTGCTCCACGTTAACACTCTTCTCCATATCTCCTCACGACGGGTACCCCCAAGGCCATGATCAGTGATCTTCTCAGCCTCCCCAAAAAACCACTTTCAAAAACGCTCCACGGGCCCCTGGATATTCAGACGGAGAACACTGCCAGATGTGAGCGGGGAACTGAAGCCAGTTGTCCATGAAGTCTGGATCCCAATGCTGAGCGTTTCATGTTTCGGAGTTGGCTAATGTTATTGATTTGTAATTAGCCTGATTTGTAATTAGTTGACAAAACCTTAATTTTAATTAATCTGGAATATCCAGGGGGATGGGATAAGTGTAATATTAAAATGACATGCAAGGTGTCAGGCTGTCTGTCACAACATACAGCCCCGATAACCAATTATTTCCTTCAGTTAAATATTGGGAAGGTAGCACTACTGTCATTTGCCACTCAACTATTATGTTTGTTTACCTACTGACTATTTCTAAACCCCCCCCCCCCCCCCCCAATTCCTTTGACAGGTTGAATAGAAATGTCCACAATCTCATTGTTTTATTAATTGAAAACATACATGAATATCCTCAAGGAGTGTAACAGATGAAAACTGATTCAGATGCGATATTTAAGAGCTTGTTCAAAGAAGAGGAATATTTTAAAGGAGTGATAGAGAAACTTGCAGGGGAATGTGTGAGGAGGTTATTATTTGTCTTTACATTTAGCTTGAACCAGGACATCTGAAGATTCAAAGATTAATATAGTTATTGTACTGATACTGGCGCCAACCAACCACGTGATGAATATCATCCATTCCGGAGGTTTTATTTTTCTGATGCCATTTAAACTTCACTTGGATTTCAATCACTTCAATGTAAAAGTAATTGGGAATGGGGAGCATTGGAACAAAAAATTTGCCCTCGGTACATATTAACTGTAATATGATAATGTATGCATGTTGGTAGGTGCATTCAAAACAAAAATCGTTTTATCATTGTTGTGTTATGAATACCACAGAAAATATTATGTACTCTCAAGATCACATTTAATAGAATAATATTGCTTAAATATATAGTTATTGGACTTTCGGAAAAGTCCCAACTGAGAGGAAGACAGCAAAATACTGAAAATATTGGGGGTGAAAATGACTTCAGGACAGTTTGTTAGGAAAATTAAAGAAATGGTAACAGAATACTTATACAGCTGAGTGAGTATAATTTTATGGATGATAAATTGTGTTCAACCAATGGATGACGGACAAAGTAACTAGCATGTTAGATAACAAGGAAGCCAATGGAAGTAGCAAATTTTGTTATAGATAATTTGGTCTGTGAAGTGCCCCATAAAAGATTACTGCATTAGATAAGCACCAGTGGACTTGAACGTAATAGGTTAAGTCCAGGGGGTCAGATATGGGGCTTTATGTAAGGGCCAGATATATTGTCAGTGCAGAGGGGCTAGGAGCATGCCCAAGTGTGCATCCAGAGTCAAGGTCTGGAATAGTATGCAGTTAAAGCTGGGACCAGGGGAGTGTTCAGCACTGGGAACCTAAGCAGGTAAGCAGCTATGATTAGGGTAGAATTTGGGGGGGGGGGGCAGGTGTAAGGCTGGACTCGGGGTCGGGAATGAGAGAAGGTATGCAACTGGAGTCAGGGTCAGGAGTAGTACCCGGTGTACAGTGAGACCCAGGATCTACTGTGGAATGTAATTAGGAATGTATAGTCTAACCTTATTCATAGGTAATCCAATTTAAATGCATATATATTGCATTCAAGTGTAAGTTAAAAGACTCGCTACAGTATGCACCATATTGCACAATTTCAAGCACAATTTCAAGCCCCGTACCAATGGGAGGGGACCCCCCCCCCCCCGTCGCTGCACTCCCTCGGGCTTGGTCTCTCACAATTTCTCACTCCCAGCTCTCACCCAATGTTGGTAGCCCTGATATTATGCTTGGAAAATGATATTCCCATTAATTTAATGTGTAAAAATGATATGCTGCAGCTTTACTATGAATCCACAAGACTTTGGTTTTATTCACTTAACAGGATATGTTTATCACTGGCAAAGCCAGAATTTATTCCCCAACACAAACTACTGCATGTATTTGAATGATTTGTAATGACTGTCCGAAGTTGCGGAATTAGACTACAAATGTGGCTTTTTGGTGCAAGTACCTTTTCCTCCTGTTTTCTCTGGCGATCTAGTTTAGCTCCATTATTTTCTGTACTGATTATATTGATAACGTTAAATATTTTAGCATGGTCATAATAGAGCCAAACTCTACCACAATGCCATGGGGAAAGTGGAAAGGCTATATAAATGCATTAGTATAATTAATATTAATATTAAAGGAGTTACATTGCACTAATAGGAATATTAGACCTTAAAGTAAGACAATATACTTGCTTTAAGCACCATATTCAAGATGGAAAAGAAAGAACCATGATGCCAATATAAACAAAGTCAGGTATGCTTTTTTTTAAAAATCAAATACTTTAACTTTAATAAAATATAAAAGATTCACAACGCCAAGACTCCCATTCTGATTGTAAGCTTATAACGCTGATGGCAAATCTGTATGCATTGCATAGTCACGACCTGACCCTGTTTTGCAGGCACAATTCCTACTCTACTTCCTGTGCTGGATTTACAAGTTCTGCTGATCACAATGTAAAACAAAGCAGCAGCAATGGCTGACAAAGGAGATTAACTCCATAGTTTCAGAAATGTGACAAGAAAGGGAAGGGGAAATGTCCCACTTCCTCTCTCAACAAGTGATCCAAATTAAAAAATATCTTACAATTACTGATCAGAGTAAAGAAGCACTGAAGGAAGCAATGTCTAATCAGTGTCCAAGTCACTTCCACCCGATTGTCGACATTGGACCTTGTCTATGGAACACGTGCTAGAATGCTGAAAACTATAATCTGCACTCTTTGAGCACAATTAATAATGCCTCTCCCCCCCCCCCCCCCCCCCCCCCCCCCCCCTCCCCCCCCCCCGTTCCATATTTCCATGTTGTAAGGAAATACAACATAGGCAGGTAATTAGCCCATGAACTCTATGCTGGTAATTCCTCAGCTTCTATCATGCTATCTGGCATTAGGGTCAGTTTTCTGTGAGCAGATGAAAATAAATAACAAGGCATCTCAGAATGGCACCAGCATATGTTTGGACTAGGAACCTAGAAATATGGACAAATGAAAAGCAAAACAAAGATGGCAAGAACTTGATTTTAATTATTGATAAATGATTAACTGGCAAGCTAAATAAAAATCTTACAGTGTTTGTTGTGCATATAAAATAGTAAAAAGGCAGTGCTGGAGAGTGAACCCAATTAAGGACCAAAATGGGAACTCACAAAAGACACAGAGGACACTGTTATGGTTGCAAATTTGTACTTTGCTTCTGCCCATGACAAGGGTGCTCCCGAAATAATGATGAAGGAGAAGTTTAGTTTAATGTAGAGATAAGGCATGGAAACTAGGAGGAAACCCTCGCGGTCACAGGGGGAACGAACAAATTCCACACAGGCAGCATCCAGTCAGGATCGAACTGAGGTCTCTGGCGCTGTGAGGCAGCATCTCTAACATTACACCCTTAATAAAAGTGGGAGGAAGGAGAAACTCGGTTACTAAAGGGCCTGTCCCACTTGGTGATTTCTTCGGCGACTGCAGGCGTCATATCAGTGTCGCCAAAAAATTTTGAACAATTCAAAATCCAGCGGCAACAAAAAAAATGTTCCGACACTTGAAAAAACATCACGCGTCATACGTCATCACGCCGCGTCACGCCGTGTATTTTTCGGTGACCTGACAGTCGGCAAAAAAATCGGCAAGTGGGACAGGCCCTTTCAGGTCAGTCAGTTTGACTTTGGCAGGAAAACTATTAGAAATATAGATGCCGGAGATTAATGGTCACCATTAATGGCATTATCATCCCCAAGTCCAAGACAATCAACACGCTGAAGACCTCCTTTGACCAGAAATTCAAATGGCTTTTGTTTGGTTTATTATTGTCATGTGTACTGATATGAAAAGCTTTTGTTTGCTTGTTATCCAATCAAATAAGATATTGCCATACATGAATACAATCAAGCCACACACAAGTACAACACGTGATGCAAAGAGAAAGATACCAGAGTACAGAATGTATTTTTTCAGAATTCCATTCAGAGTAAAAGTGCAACGTCTGCAATGGGGTAGGTTGGAAGATCGGGACTGTACCCTAGCTTATGGAAGGATGTACAGAAGTCTATAACAGAGGGACCAGCCAGTTAGGTACTGCAGCTATAAGATTAGTTCAGAGGCAGGGTATCCGAAAATGACATTGCCTTTCAACCTTCCGCAAGGTACGAGTCAAGAGTGCCTTAGAATAATCTCCATTGCTTGGATGAGTGCAGCTCCAATGTCATTCAAACAGGTCAATATTGTTCAGGCCAATTTAACCCACTAGATCGGTACCTCCTATCCACTATCTAAACATTAATTTCCTTCACCAACAGTGCACAGTGCAATAAGGTGTATCATCTACTAAAATGCACTGCAGTTACTCATTGAGGTTCTCAGATATCACCTAAATTTATGACCCTGGAATGCATTAGGCACATGAGAACATCACTACCTGCAGGTTCGCCTCTCAGTCACACCATACCTACTTGGAAATATTTCACAGGTTCTGCATCATCATAGGGTCTAAATCTTAACCAAAGGCACTGTGGCAGTACCTTAACTGCAGCTGTTCAAGAGGTTGGTTCACCACCAATTTCTCAAGGGCAATTATGGATGGGCAATGAATGCAGTGTCAGATATGGCCACATTCCTCCAAAAATGAATAAATATGTGGTTCAATTGTGAAGTTCTTTTAAATAGTAACCCTCGAAAGGACATTCAGAAGTCTTGCTACGTTACAGATGCACATTGATCTTGTTTAAACCCAAGCTTGATGGCAACCAAATATTTAGGTTGGAATTTAAAAAAAATGACTGTTGGAGTTTAGAGATGCAAGAAACTGCAGATGTTTGAAATTGGATCAAAAATCAAACTACTGAAAGAACACAAGACACTCACATACCTATCAACCCAAGTTTCTTTTTTCTCGGTTCACCTTTCCTTCCCCTCGCTCTGTCACATCTAATTCCATTTGCCCGTCATTCCTCCCTCAAGTTATTCCACCTATTACTTACCATCTTCCATTTAATCTCTCTCTTTTAGTCCCATATACAGTGCTGGCCATTTCCCCTCTATCGGTTAAGTCTCAACCTGATATGTCAACTGTCTCTTTACCACTACAGATACTGATTTACACAAGTTCTTCAGCAGATAGACACAAAATGCTGAAGTAACTTAGCAGGACAGGCAACATCTCTGGAGATGAGATCCGAAACGTCACCCATTCCTTCTATCCGGAGATGCTGCCTGTCCCGCTGTTACTCCGGCATTTTGTGACGATCTTCGGTTTAAACCAGCATCTGCAGTTCCTTCCTACACAGTTCTTCCAGCAGTTTGTTTTGTCGATTAAAAGTATTTATTGATTATAAAATAATATTCTGAGCACAAACAAGCTGGAAGGATGGATGTAAATTATTGAAATTAATAATGCATTATTACCAGTCATTTTGTTCTTCAGCAACCAGATTAGTGTTTATAGACTGACAATATATTTTAGTTATCCTTTCTTAAATGACAGCATACAGGTAGTAATTAATTGTAAATCATAATCTATCTATCATTCAACCTGTACTTCCATGATTAATTCACCCATGCAGAACTCACTGACTTCATCAACATCACGACAAATTTTCATCCTGCACTCAACTTCACTTGGACCATCTCTGACATTTCACTTCTGTTTCTGGATCTCACTGTCTCCATCACAGGAGACAGATTATTGACCGACATCTACTACAAACCTACTGACTCCCATAGCTACAGTATCTGGAATACACTTCTTTCTACCCTGCTTCCTGTAAAGACTCCATCCCTTACTCCAAATTCCTCTGTCTACACTGCATCTGCGCCCAGGATGAGGTTTGGCATACTAGATCATCAGAGATGTCCTCATTCTTCAGGAAACGGGGGTTCCCCTCTTCCATTATAGATGAGGCTCTCACTAGGGTGTCCTCGATATCCCTGTGCTCTGCTCTTGCTCTCCCTCCCGCCATTCTCAACAAGAACAGAGTCCCCCTTGTTCTCACCTTCCATCCCATCAGCCGTCGCATACGGCATATAATCCTCCAACACTTTCGCCACCTCCAACGGGATCCCACTACTGACCACATCTTCCCATCTCCACCCCTTTCTGCTTTCAGCAGAGACAAGGGATGAGTTGACTCCCTGATCAACTCATCCCTTCCCACCCAAACCACCCCCTCCCCAAGTACTTTCCCCTGCTACCGCAGGAGATGCAACACCTGTCTCTTTAGCTCCCCCCCTCGACTACATCCAAGGACCCAACAGTCTTTTCAGGTGAGGCAGAGGTTCACTTGCACCTCCTCCAACCTCATCAACTGTATCCACTGTTCCAGGTGACAACCTCTGTACATCGGTGAGACTAAGCGCAGGCTCAGCGATCGTTTCGCTGAATACCTCTGTTCAGTCCGCCTTAACCTACCCGATCTCCCAGTTGCTCAGCACTTTAACTCCCCCTCCCATTCCCAATCTTACCTTTCTGTTCTGGGCCTCCTCTATTGCCAGAGTGAGGCCCAGCGCAAATTGGAGGAACAGCACCTCATATTTAACTTGGGTAGCCTACATCCCTGCAGTATAAACATTGACTTATCTAACTTCAAATAGCCCTTGCTTTCATTCTCTCTCCATCCCCTCCCCCTTCTGTTCTCCCACCAGTCTTAACTCATACATTCTATCTCTGTCCCGCCCACTCTCCTGACATGAGTCTGGTCTCGACCCGAAACGTCACCCATTCCTTCTCTCCAGAGATGCTGTCTGTCCCTCTGAGTTACTCCAGCATTTTGCGTCTACCTTCTATGATTAATGATGCATGCCAGCCTATAAAAGCTCCATCTGATTATTTTTCTTTTTTGGGGATTAGGGCATCATTGACAAGCCAGATTTTATTGCTCATATCTAATTACTCTCGAGAAGAGGATGTTGAGCTGGCTTATTTAACTGCTGTAGCCCTTCTGGTGAAGATACCCACCCATTGATGTTGGGCAGGGATTTAAACTCAGCAATAATGAAGGATCGGTAATATATCTTCCAATCAGGACAGTGTGTGATTTGAAGGGGAACCCAGAGCTGGCTGTGTTCGTTACCTGTTGTCCTTGTCAATGTTGGTGGTAGAGATTGTGGAAGGTGTTGTCAGGGTAGCCAGGGCAATTTACCGCAGTGCATTTTGCAGATAGCGAACACTGCAGCACTGTGCATTGGTAAAGAAGGGTTTGGCGAAGAAAGGGGGTATCAATCAAGTGGGCTTATTTGTAATTGATGGTGTCAGGCTTATGTCAAGAGTCAAGAGTGTTTTATTGTCATATGTCCAAGATAGAGCAATGAAATTCTTACTTACTGCAGCACAACAGAATATGTAATCATAATAAATAATACAACAAAAACTCAGAAAAAAAAGAACAAACAATAACAGTGCAATAATAATAATAATGTCTATTGTAGTTCATAGCTTATGAGGTTGTCGTGTTTAATAGCCTGATGGCTGTAAGGAAGAAGCTGTTCCTGAACCTGGACGTTACAGTTCTCAGGCTCCTGTACCTTCTGCCCGATGCCAGTGGTGGCAATGATGGTGTGGGTCCTTGATGATGTTGGATGCATTTTTGAGGCAGCGACTACGATAGATCCCTTCGATGGTGGGGAGGTCAGAGCTGGTGATGGCCTGGGCGTGTTAACAACTTTTTGCAATCTACTTGCTACTTGTCAACCAGCCCGAATAATGAAGCATACAGGTAGTTCCCGTTGCGAAGGAGTTGAACATTGTGTAATCAGCCATGAACATCCTCACTTCTGCCCTCATGACGGTCATTGATGAAGAAGCTGAAGATGGTCGGGCTTAAGACACTGTCCCAAGGAATTCCTTCAGTGAAATCCCAGGGCTGGTATTCCATATGCATGACTGACCTCCAATAAAACATACAGATTATTTTGTGCAAGACAGTACTCGAACAACTGGAGTGTTTTGAATGCAAAGGATGTTACTGTTTAAATTAATAATGCAGCGATGTTAGAAAGAGTACCACTTTAATTATTTACTGTGCGCATCAACAGAAGAGGATGTGAAGAGATTTTTGAACTCTATTAAAACATAATGTACCCTACAGCAAATGCTTAAATGAAAAATGCAATATGCTCTTTGTCAATAGATTTTTTTTTAAACAGGATGATACGGTGAACATTAACATGATTCACTGAGTCTTTTAAGAATGGAAAAGGTATGTTCCACTATTGTTAATATTTACACAAAGCAAGTAAACCTTGCACATAAAACACTACTGTCAATTTCAACGTAGAATTATTATTGATCTTCAAAACAAAATGAGTACAACATTAATGTGAGAGTGGAGTAAATGAGTGATTGATGGCTGGTTTGGATGTGATGGACCAGGGGACCTTCTTCTGTACTGCATTTCCCCATGACGTAATTTTGAAAAAATAGTCTTCTGAAAAGACCTTTCATTTCCTCCTTTGTTCTGTACAAATAAATGTATGCAGTACCAGAATTAGTCCATTAAGTGCCACGCAAATTGATGCTATGCAATTTTTTTCTTCAATGAATATGTGTCTATTAAGAACTGCTAATTATACAGTATTTGCCTTTTTTTTCATGTCCAAAGATGTAAAATCTGGCAGCCAGTGATTATTATTTTCTATTAATGGAAAAGGCAATAGAAACCAAATATTACAAAAGTTGGTTTGTCACAAAATTAACGATGAAATTGGAGAGATTATTTTGGGTAAGCAACTGACAACAGAGACCCCACAGTCTAATCAACGCTGCCAAGTTTCTCCTACTGGGAGTCAAAAATATTAATTTTGATTTAACATTATAGAAACATAGAAAATATGTGCAGGAGTAGGCCATTCGGCCCTTCGAGCCAGCACCGCCATTCAATATGTTTAAGAAAGAACTACTGGAAAAATCGAAGGTAGACAAAAAGCTGGAGAAATTCAGCGGGTGAGGCAGCATCTATGGAGCGAAGGAATGGGTGACGTTTCAGGTCGAGACCCTTCTTCAGATTGAAACATCACCCATTCCTACGCTCCATAGATTCTGCCTCACTCGTTGAGTTTCTCCAGTTTTTTGTCTACCACCATTCAATGTGATCATGGCTGATCATCCAAAATTAGTACCCCTGTTCAGGCTTTTTCCCCATATCCCTTAATTCCCTTAGCCCTAAGAGCTAAATCTAACTCTCTCTTGAAAACATCCAGTGAATTACCCTCCGCTGCCTTCTGTGGCAGAGAATTCCACAGATTCACAACTCTGAGTGAAAACATTTTTCCTCATCTCAGTCCTAAATGGCCTACCCCTTATTCAACTGTGACCTCTGGTTCTGGACTCCCCCAACATGCGGAACATTTTTCTTGTATCTACCCTCTCCAATCCTCTAAGAATTTTATATGTTTTCATAAGATCCCATCTCACCCTTCTGAATTCCAGCGAATACAAGCCCAGTCGACCCATTCTTTCATCATATGTCAGTCCTGCCATCCCGGGAATTAACCTGTTGAACCTACGCTGTATTGCTCAATAGCAATAATGTCCTTCCTCAAATTAGGAGACCATAATTGCACAATACTCCAGGTGTGGTCTCACCAGGTCCCTGTACAGCTGCAGTAGGACCTCCTTGCTCCTAAACTAAAATCCTCTCGCAATGAACACCAACATGTCATTGGCTTTCTTCACTGCCTGCTGTACCTGCATGCTAACTTTCAGTGACTGATGTACAAGCACACCCAGGTCTCGTTGCACCTCCCCTTCTCCTAATCTGACCATTCACATAATAATCTGCCTTCCTGTTATTGTCACCAAAGTGGATAATCTCCCATGTATCCACATTATACTGCACCTGCCATGCATCTGTCCACTCACCCAACCTATCCAAGTCACCCTGCAGCCTCATAGCATCCTCGCAGCTCACACTGCCACCCAGCTTTGTGTTATCCGCAAACTTAGAGATGTTACATTTAATTTGCTTGTCTAAATCGTTAATCTATATTACTAAAAGTAAGATCTTGACCACTTCCTGTTTTTCTGTTTCATGATTATTGAAAAATACGCTGCCACTTACGGCTGTAATTTTTGGCCATTTTACTCAGTCCCCTCTGAGTGGGGGGGGGGGGGGGGGGGACTATAAAACCCGGAAGTGTTGTGCCTCACTGAGTCTCTGCAAGATGAAGGAAGCAAGAGGGTCACGTCTCTCTGAGCTGTGAATAACACTGAACACATGTCTACTCTACTGTGAGTGCCATTAATGTGGTTTGAAAATGAAAATGTGGTTGCTTTGAAATGCTGCACTGCAAATGGTTGTTGGTGGTGGTAAGTGCTTTGAAATGCTGCACTGCAAATGGTTGTTGATGGTGGTTGCTGCTTTGGACCCATTAATCCCTACAAATAATAGGGATTAACGGGTCCCTTTCAGAATGGCAGACAGTGACTAGTGGGGTACCGCAAAGTTCGGTGCTGGGACCGCAGCTATTTACAATATTCATTAATGATTTAGATGAAGGGATTAAAAGTAACATTAGCAAATTTCCAGATGACACAAAGCTGGGTGGCAGTGTGATCTGTGAGGAGGATGCTTTGAGGATGCAGGGTGACAGGTTGGGTGAGTGGGCAGATGAATGGCAGATGCAGTTTAATGTGGATAAATGTGAGGTTATCCACTTTGGTGGCAAAACCAAGAAGGCAGATTATTATCTGAATGGTGTCTGGAGTATGGTGTACAATTTTGGTCGCCTAGTTATAGGAAGGATGTCAACAAAATAGAGAGAGTACAGAGGAGATTTACTAGAATGTTGCCAGGGTTCCAGCAACTATGTTACAGAGAAAGGTTGAACAAGTTAGGTCTTTATTCTTTGGAGCGCAGAAGGTTAAGGGGGGACTTGATTGAGGTCTTTAAAATGATGAAAGGGGTAGACAGAGTTGACGTGGATACGTTTTTCCCATTGAGGGTAGGGAAGATTCAAACAAGAGGGCATGACATGAGAATTAAGGGACAGAGGTTTCGGGGTAACGTGAGGGGGAACTTCTTTACTCAGAGGGTGGTGGCTGTGTGGAATCAGCTTCCAGCAGAAGTGGTGGAGGCAGGATCGATTTTAACATTTAAGAGTAAAGTGGATAGGTATATGGACGTGAAGGGAATGGAGGGGTATGGTCTGAGTGCAGGTAGATGGGACTAGGGGAAAACAAATGGTCGGCACGGACTGGAAGGGCCGAGAGGGCCTGTTTCCGTGCTGTAATTGTTATATGGTTATATGGTTATATGGTGTCAAGTTGAGAAAAAGGGAAGTATCTGGGGGTCCTTGTTCATCAGTCAATTAAAGTAAGCATGCAGGTACAGCAGGCAGTGAAGAAAGTGAATGGCATGTTGGCCTTCATAACAAGAGGAGTTGAGTATAGGAGGGATAAAATTGGACCATTAGAGAGACAGAATGGACAGCTATCTGCAGAGCCAAAAGAGATGGGGGAGATATTGAACAATTTCTTTTCTTCGGTATTCACCAAGGAGAAAGATATTGAACTATGTGAAGTAAGGAAAAAAGTAGAGTAGCTATGGAAACTATGAGATTCCAAGAGGAGGAAGTACTGACACTTTTGAAAAATATAAAAGTGGATAAATCTCCAGGTCCTGATAGGATATTCCCTAGGACATTGAGGGAAGTTAGTGTAGAAATTGCAGGAGCTATGACAGAAATATTTCAAATGTCATTAGAAACGGGAATAGTGCCGGAGGATTGGCGTACTGCGCATGTTGTTCCATTGTTTAAAAAGGCTTCAAAGAATAAACCTAGCAATTATAGACCTGTTAGTTTGACATCAGTGGTGGGTAAATTAATGGAAAGGATACTTAGAGATAATATATATAAGCATCTGGATAAACAGGGTCTGATCAGGAACAGCCAACATGATTTGTGCCTGGAAGGTCATGTTTGACAAACCTTCTTGAATTTTTTGAAGCGGTTACTAGGGAAATTGATGAGGGTAAAGCAGTGGATGTTGTCTATATGGATTTTAGTAAGGCCTTTGACAAGGTTCCCCATGGAAGGTTGGTTAAGAAGGTTCAATCTTTGCGTGTTAATGGCGGAGTAGCAAGATGGATTCAACAGTGGCTGAATGGGAGATGTCAGAGAGTAATGGTGGATGGCTGTTTGTCAGGTTGGAAGCCTGTGACCAGTGGGGTGCCTCAGGGATCTGTGTTGGGTCCACTGTTGTTTGTCATGTACATCAATGATCTGGATGATGGGGTGAAAAATTGGATAAGTAAGTATGCAGATGATACTAAGATAGGTGGTGTTGTGGATAATGAAGTAGATTTTCAAAGTCTACAGAGAGATTTGGGCCATATGGAAAAGTGGGCTGAAAGATGGCTGATGGAGTTTAATGCTGATAAGTGTGAAGTGCTACATCTTGGCAGGACAAATCCAAATAGGACGTACATTGTAAATGGTAGGGAATTGAGGAATGCTGTGGAACAGAGAGATCTAGGAATAACTGTGCATAGTTCCCTGAAGGTGGAATCGCATGTAGATGGGGTGGTAAAGAAAGCCTTTGGTGTGCTGGCCTTTATAAATCAGAGCATTGAATATAGGAGCAGGGAAGTAATGTTAAAATTGTACAAGGCATTGGTGAGACCAATTCTGGAGTATGGTGTACAATTTTGGTCGCCTAATTATAGGAAGGATGTCAACAAAATAGAGAGAGTACAGAGGAGATTTACTAGAATGTTGCCTGGGATCCAGCAACTATGTTACAGAGAAAGGTTGAACAAGTTAGGTCTTTATTCTTTGGAGCGCAGAAGGTTAAGGGGGGACTTGATTGAGGTCTTTAAAATGATGAAAGGGATAGACAGAGTTGACGTGGATAAGCTTTTCCCATTAAGGGTAGGGAAGATTCAAACAAGAGGGCATGACATGAGAATTAAGGGACAGAAGTTTAGGGATAACGTGAGGGGGAACTTCTTTACTCAGAGGGTGCTGGCTGTGTGGAATCAGCTTCCAGCAGAAGTGGTGGAGGCAGGATCGATTTTAACATTTAAAAGTAAAGTGGATAGGTATATGGACGGGAAGGGAACGGAGGGGTATGGTCTGAGTGCAGGTAGATGGGACTAGGGGAAAACAAATGGTCGGCACGGACTGGAAGGGCCGAGCGGGCCTGTTTCCGTGCTGTAATTGTTATATGGTTATATGGTTATAGGAGCAAAAAGGTCCTTCTGCAGTTGTACAGGGCCCTAGTGACACCACACCTGTAGTATTGTGTGCAGTTTTGGTCTCCAAATTTGAGGGAGGACATTCTTGCTACTGAGGGAGTGCAGCATAAGTTCACGAGGTTAATTCCCGGGATGGAGGGACTGTCATATGCTGAGAGAATGGAGCGGCTGGGCTTGTATACTCTGGAATTTAGAAGGATGAGAGGGGATCTTATTGAAACATAAGATTATTAAGGATTTGGACACGCCAGATGCAGGAAACATGTTCCCAGTGTTGGCGGAGTCCAGAACCAGGGGCCACAGTTTAAGAATAAGGGGTAAGCCATTAGAACGGAGATGAGAAAAAACCTTTTCACACAGAGGGTCTGTCGAATTCGCTTCCTCAGAAGGCAGTGGAGGCCAATTCTCTGTATGCTTTCAAGAGAGAGTTGGATAGAGCTCTTAAAGATAGCAGAGTCAGGGGATATGGGGAAAAGGCAGAAACGGTACTGAGTGTGGATGATCAGCCATGATCACAGTGAAAGGCGGTGCTGGCTCGAAGGGCCAAATGGCCTACTCCTGCACCTATTGTCTATTGTATTTCCGGGAGATTGTTTGTGTCTTCCCCAGTGAAGACAGAACCAAAGTACTTGTTTAACTGTTCTGCCATTTCCTTGTTTCCCATTATAAATTCACCAGTCTCTGACTATACGGGACCTACATTCGTCTTCACTAATCTTTTCCTTTTTACATACCTATAGAAACATTTGGTCAGTTTTTATATTCTCCGCAAGCTTTCTTTCATGCTCTTTCCCCGCCTCTTAATTAACCCCTTTGTCCTCCTCTGTTGAGTTCTAAATTTCTCCCAGTCCTCCAATTTGCCGCTTCTTCTGGCCAATTTATAAGCCTCTTCCTTGCCTTTAACTCTATCCTTAACTTCCCTCGTCAGCCACGGTTGAGCCGCCTTTCCAGTCTTATTTTTTCACCAGACAGGGATGAAGAATTTCTGGAGTTCATCCACGCGGTCTTTAAATCTTCGCCATTGCATCTCCACTGTCAACCCTTTAAGTATAATTTGCCAGTCTATCCTAGCCAATTCCCGTCTCATACCTTCAAAGCCTCCTTTATTCAAGCTCAGGATCCCAGTCTCTGCATTAGCCATGTTACTCTCCATCCTAATACAGAATTCTACCATATTATGGTCACTGTTGCCCAAGGAGCCTTGCACAACATGATCGCTAACTAATCCTTCCTCATTACACAATACCCAGTCTAGGATGGCCTGCCCTCTAGTCAGTTCCTCCACATATTGGTTTAAAAACCCATCCCGTATACCTTCCAGGAAATCCTCCTCCTCAGCACTGTTACCAATTTGGTGGCCCAGTCTATATGTAGATTAAAGTCACCCATGATAACCGCTGTACCTTTGCTACAAACATCCCTCATTTCCTGCTTGATGCTATCCCCACCTTCCCTCCTGCTGTTTGGTGGTCTGTATTCAACTCCAACAAGTGTTTTCTGCCTTTGGCTATTTCGCAGTTCTACCCATACCGATTCTACAGCATCCAAGCTAATGTCTCTCATTGCTATTGCGTAATCTCCTCTTTAACCATCAATGCCACCCCACCTCCTCTTCCTTTTTGTCTATCCTTCCTGAATATCGAATACCCCTGCTTGTTTAGCTTCCAGCCTTGGTCTCCCTGGGACCATGTCATCGTAATTCCAACTTATCATATCGCATACTGCGCATTCAATTAATTCACCTTATTTCGAAAGCTCTTCGCATTAAGGCACAAAGCTTTTTTCTTATCTCCCTTACCTTTTGCTTCTGTCCTCGTTTTATGGCCCTCCTTGCATTGGGTCCCATCCCCCTGCCCTGTTAGTTTGAACGTGATCTTTCCTACATTTTCTTTCCAGTTGGCTACATGGATACACGTCCACATTGTTGACCCCACCTGCTTCTCTTGATTCATGATGCTCTCAGAAATAAACTTTCATCATATATTTAAATACATTTCAATCTGCATTATCCCCGTTGCTCATATTTACAACTCTACCCAGTACATGTACCACTGAGCCTGATGAACTACCTTTGTAGCAAACACAGGGAATATAAAGAATAGTTCAGTGGTGGAGGCATAGAAATTTGTTGAAAGAAATAAGTGTACATATTTAAAACCAAATGATGGAAATCTCTGGGGATCATGAGTAGGATTTCTCGCTATGGATTCCCAATGAAAAAAGGCCACCATAAAAGATCAATCCTTTGAATTTTCATATGAAGTACAAACAAAGGCCAATCTCCAATAAAGTCAGCTCATTAATGATCAATGTAATGTGCAAAGGTGCACATATGATGATCTTCAAATAATAAATTCACAATCGCAGTAGTGCTCACAAATTAAATATACTTGCCTCATGAGGGGAGCAGAATGGATATACATTAGTTCCAGGCACATGCCGTGAGTAATTACTCAAGGTAGGCAGTCAGTCAGTCGGCTTTAAAAAAAACACTTTTAAACCGCGATTGCACAGATTGGTCTCTCCGTAAAAATAAAAATAAAGACAGTAACAATTCAATTTTCCCAAGGCTTCCAAGTCTCCTTTATTCTGAATTACTGAATGGGTGGGGGGGTGAAGGGTGATGGCAGGTGGAGAGATGGAGGGGAAAACATGAGCACAGGGAAAAGTTGAATCAGTTGTCATCTTTTTGAATTACAACACTTGTTCAAGGGACCAATTGGGGGGAGAGCTCCTTTCACAGCGTGCGGAGAGTCTGCGCGGGGTAAAGTTGCGGGGAGGGCAGGAGTGTTCAGAAGGAGGCGGTTGGGGATAATACCAGTAACACTCACTCACTGCTGCTGCGGCGCTCCGGACACGGAGCCACCGCATTGTGGCCGGGTAGGGAAGCAGCTTGGGTAGCTGTGGTTGGCTGCCGGGACCCGACAGCAGAACTGGCCGCCACTTCAGCGCCTTCTGCCGGCCCGCTCACCTCTGGCAGTGCTCTCCGTCTGAACACCTCTCACCTGCCGCTCGTTGGCCTCGCTCATGTCAGCCGCTTCCCGCAAATCCTTAAATTCCCACAGGCGAGTAACCTCAATCGCGCTGTCGGAATTTAAGGATTTGCAGGAAGGGGCTAACATGAGTGAGGCCAGCGAGCGGCAGGAGAGAGGTTTTTAGACGGAGAGCTGCCAGGTGAGCGAGGGCCGGCAGAAGGCACTGATGTGGCGTCTGGTTCCGCTGTCTGGCCCAGCGGCCGCTCAAAGCCACCCGAGCTACTTCTCCGCCCCCCCCCCCCCCCCCCCCCCCCCCCCCCCCCCCCCCCCCCCCCCCCCCCCACTCGCCCCAATGTGGTGGCTCCGTGCCCGGAGTGTCGCAAGTGGGTTACTGGCATGATCCCGATCCACTCCTTCACAACGCTCCTGCCCTCCCCGCAACTTTACGCCGGGCTAGACTCCCCAAACACTGTGAAAGGAACTCTCAGCCCCCCCCCCCCCCCCCCCCCCCCCCCCCACATTATTGGAAACTACTAAGATACACTTCAGATAATGACAATCCAAGAAACTAGTGCTGCGCATGCGCAATAGGCTGCTGCACATGTGCAGTACTGCAAAGGCAGAATTTCAGCTGCCTTCAGCCCCATTTGTCATTGACGGCTTCAAACAGCATTGACGGCACGTGGGCTGCACAGACCTTTGCGTGTTGCAAGTGCTGCGGATGAAAGGCATGGAGAATTATGCCTACATAAGAGATCGATCTCTTAGATAGGCATAATTCTCCCATGCCTTTACTATTTATATTTAGTAATTACCATTTTATAATTTTAGTCAGATTAGGCCACATATAACATGACATTATTCGGCTGCTTTATCATTCTTACTTCAGGTTTTAGAACAGGCCCACATCTATGAACCCACTTTCAAGACCCTATTTTGTGGACCACAGGCAGGAAGAGGGATTTAAATTGGTCAGAATGGGAAACCAAAGACTAGCCTCCTGGAAATATGCCTACTTTCTATTTGGCTGAAGGAGACACAGGTACTACAATCTAGAACAAAAATACAAAAGTGCTGGAGTAATTCTGCAGGTCAGCTGGGTTTTCTGATTGAAGAAGAGTCCCAACCAAAAATGTCACATAATCATTCCCTCCACAGATGCTGCCTGACCCGCTGAGTTACTCGAGCACGTTGTGGTTTACACCTAAATTTCAGTAATTTGGAATTCAAATTACCAGCAGAGATTTCTGGAATGTTAAACACAGAGGGAGCAACAGAATGTTAAACACAGAGGGAGCAACAGAAGTCAAGAGATTTTTCAACACTGCCTGTCGACCAGGAGGAGCTACAGTGCTCCTCATGTCCCTCGTCAAACCTTTCTGTTCTTTGCCTCCCTGTCCCGAGATCCAAGCTCTCACCTTCACCCACAATTTGCCTCCACTCTTTTCCACCTATTCATCAGATATATAGTAGATATCCCAGATCTTCTTCAAACAACAGAAAAATCTAATGCTGGTGAATATACGGCTCAGGTTAAACTATACAATCAACTTGTGGAAATCGTGCAGGAGAAATAATAAATTAGATCACGTAGCAGAACAGGACAATGTTTATTCAACTGTTACTGACACAAAATATAAAAAACTGTTGTGTGTTTATTTTACATATAAATTTTAGAACTCAAGAGATTATGTCTGCCTAAGTTAGACAAAAATGCTGGAGAAACTCAGTGGGTGAGGCAGCATCTATGGAGCGAAGGAATAGGTGGCGTTTTGGGTTGAGACCTTTCTTCAGGCGATCTATCATGTCTGCCTAAGTGGCCTGTAAATGTTCTTAATCTGAGAGCTGAATTAAAAAAAACTAGGAAAACTGTCATTGTCATCTCAAAGTTCAAATGAATGTCAAACTTATCACTATGAAAGGCTTTGGAAAAGGTTTAAGGTTGTCCATTTAAATAGCTGTCTTAAAATAATTCCTTTGTGTTCAGATAAAAGCAAAACTGTAAACATGTTTTAAATCTGATCCACATGCACAGGGCAGCAATTGCAAAAACCCATGCAAAATACAACAAAAAACGGAAATCTGAAACAAACATGGGACGTCCTGGATACACTCCCCAGATCAGACAGCATTTAGACCGAAGGTCACAGAAACAAGCCCATCAGCCCAATTTACCCATGCCAACCAGATTTTATAGATGAGCTAGTTTTAGTGCCTATGTTTGGCCCACAGCTAGAGTGTGTATGCAGTTCTACAGGAAGGACATGATTGCACTGGAGATGGTGCTGAGGAGACGTTGCCTGCAGCGCTTCAGTTCTTTGGAGGAGATAGAATGGGTTGGGTTTTGTCTCTTGGAGGTGACTGTGGCCCCTGGTTCTGGACTCCCCCAACATCGGGAACATGTTTCCTGGATAGAATCTGGAATGCATTGCCTGGATGGGTGGTGTAGCAACCTCATACTCTCCCATTTTTTAACAACATAGATACAGTAGCGCAGCTGACAAAGCTGCAGCCACACAACGCCAGTAACCCAGGGTTGACCCTCACCTTGGTTGCTGTCTGTGTGGAGTTTACATGTTATCCTGCGACTGCATGGGTCTCTTAAGAACAGAACTGCAACTTTGACTGTTAGGCTCTGGGCGAAGGTGCTTTGTCGTTTAAGTTCGTGACACAAATCATGTAACCACCTGAATTTTTAACATATTGTGTAAAAATATATAAATCATACCTGAAACTCGTCAAGAACAAAACCTGCACATATTTTTAAAATATGAGAAAAACCTCAAATTTTCTGAAGTTTGTCATTGCATCTGACGCCAATTGACCAATCAAGTGCTTTGTTTTATGGTAGCTAGGCAGCGAGCATTCTGGGATCATGGCTGCCTCCTAATTACATCAAAACGATAGCAAGGTTTTGAAGGAATAAAGGTAATGCTAACCTTGCTGACAATTTTGTTTTACAATTGATTTATCTTTGTAAAGTTATGATGTGAACTGTTAAATATAAATGATAAATAAAAATGTAGAACTAGGGTTAGGATTAGGGTCGGTCAGTCAGAAGTCAGTTAGTCAGTCGGTCGGTCGGTTGGGCTGTCGACCGGCCGGTGAGTGCTGTGAAGGATTGGTCGGGCTGTCGGCCCGCTGGTGGATGCTGTCAAGAGTCGGTCTTGTAGGCCAGTGAGCGGTGTGAAGGATCGGTCGGGCTATCGGCCGGCCGGTGTTGCAGTGAGCAGGCGGACTGACTGACGGAGCCGGTGCTATGGGGGTGCTGAAGGCGGCCTGGGCGGCGTGCTCCTCACCATGATGATCCAGAAGGGCATGCTGGCCGAGCTGAGTGGCCACACATACGGAGCTCGCAGCCGGTCCCAAAGCGGCTCTAGCTCCAGCCGTGGACAGCTCTGGAAGGGGGGTGGGTTAGGGTTAGGCATTTTCCTCTCAGCCTGGCACTGCCCCACTCTGCACACTGGCAGTCAGTGGGGTTCAGTAAATGGGGGAACCCACAGGAACTGCCCTCACCCATTAATTAGGTGGGTTCAGGATATATATATATCTCCTGAACCCACCTAATTAATATATATAGTATAATAATATATGGTTTAAATAGACAACAGCATGGAATTAGGCTCCCCATAGAATAATATGAGCAGTGAACTCTAGATGGTGCTTACTTTTTTAATCTCATTTTCTAATTAGCTTAGTAAATTAATGTGCAACTTTTGGCACTGATGAGTTATGACTTCCTTCTCAATTATATTCTATCTAAATCTTTGCCAAATGTCAAGTAGATCCCAGAGATCGGGAAGGTAAGATCGCATGGGATCCAAGGAGAGATAGCTGAATGGATAGCAAATTGACTCCATGGAAGGAAGTAGAGGGTGATGGTGGAAGGTTACTTCTCGGCTGGAGGTCTGTGACCAGTGGTGTGCCTTAGGGTTCGGTGCTGAGCCCGTTACGATTTGTCATCTCCATCAATGATTTGGATGAGAACATACTGGGCAAGATTAGCAAGTTTGCTCATGATACAAGTTAGTGGTTTTGCAGATAGTGAAGATGGTTGTGAAAGATTGCAGCAGGATCTGGATCGATTGGCCAGGTGGGCGGAGGAATGGTTGATGGAATTTAATACAGAGAATTGTGAGGTGTTGCATTTTGGGATGTCAAACAAGGGCAGGACCTACACAGTAAATGGTAGGCCTCTGGGTAGTGTTGTAGAGCTACAACACTATCTAGGAGTACAGGTGCATGGTTCCTTGAAGGTCGAGTCGCGGGTAGATAAGGTGGTCAAAAAGATTTTTGCCACTTTGGCCTTCACCAGGCAAGAGTATTGAGTATAGAAGTGGGAGGTCATGTTGCATTTGTATTAGACATTGGTGAGACCGCATCCAATATATTGTGTTCAGTCCTGGATATACGAATATTGTGTTCAGCCAAGTTATAGGAAAGATAAGAATTCAGAAATGATTTACGAGGATGTTGCCAGAACTAAAGAGAGTTTGAGTTGGCTGGGTCTCTTCCATGGAACACAGGTGGATGAGGGGAGATCTTATAGAGGTTTACAAAATCATGAGAGGAATAGATCAGGTAGATGTCCAGAGTATTTTGCCCAGAGTAGGGGAATGAGGACCAGGGGACATAGGTTCAAGGTAAATGGGAAAAGATTTAATAGGAATCCGAGGGGTATCTTTTTCATACAAAGGGTGATGGGTGTAAGGAACAACCTGCCAGAGGAGGTAGTTGAGGCTGGGAATATCCCATCGTTCACGAAACAGTTAGAGAGGTACATGGATAGGACAGGTTTGGAGGGATATGGACCAAGCGCAGGCAGGTGGGACTAGTGTAGCTGGGACATTGTTGACCAGCGTGGGCAAGTTGGGCCGAAGGGCCTGTTTCCACACTGTACCCCTTGATGACTCTACCGACAGTCGGGTGAACTCACATGATATAGTTTATTAACAATTACAACAAGGTCCAGGTCCATGTGGGGGCAATGGCCCTCGTCATCAGTAAGTATAAGTGACACTGGCGATCTCTGGCTTGTCCCAGCATCTCAGTCTCGAAGAAAGAGGCACGGCAATCTCAGGCTTATCCCTGCACTTCACCCTTGTCTCGAGAGGAGGTACCAGTGGTCTCAGGTGTGTCCTGTCGGCTTTATGCTTGAAGAGAAGGCACTGGTGGTCTCAGGTTTATCCTGGCGTCTCAGTCTTTGCCTCTGTATATGGGCACAGTCCCTCATTTTCTGTGGGCAGGTAAGAGGCACTGGTAGTCTCAGGTGTCCCCCGGCCACTCAGTCTTGGCTACAGAGGAGGCGCTGGCAGTCTGGGGCTTGGCCCGACATCTGTCTTGATCATAAAAAGGTGGCGCTGATGGTCTCGGGTTTGTCCCAGTGGCTCAGCCTTTCTCCCAACATGCAACAGCTAGCAGGGAGACACCCTACCCTCTTCCCTTCCCCCTCCCCCTCTCCAGACGAGGTTCAGGTGGACCAATCCAATATCATCTAATTGGACGCAGCTGTACTGTGTTGGTCTGTGGCCTCCGCTCAATGATGCTGAGGTTTGGCCTCTGCTGACCTGTCTGCCGGTAATGGGGATCAGTGTGGCTGGCATCTGAGGGAGGGGGCACTGTTACACCCTCCGACCCTTTCCTGTCCATATGTCTTTTAAATGTTGTTATTGTACCTGCCTCAACTACTCATCTGAAAGCTCTTTCCTCTAATTTACCCCTCAGGTTCCATTCATTCTTTCCCCTCTCACCTTACACCTTGAGTTCTTGATTCCTCTGCTATGGGAAAAAATAATTTGTGCATTCACCCATTCTATTCCCTTGATGATTTTAAACACCTCTGTAAGATCACCATTTAGCCTCCTATGCTCCAAGGAATAAAGTCCTAGCCCGCCCAACCTTTCCCGATAGCTCAGGACCTCGAGCCTTGGCAACATCCTAGGGGTGCGGCATTGAAGGCGCCTCTGCCTACAGTCTGTCCGTTTTTCCCCATCTTTTCTCTCAATTCTGTTAAATGAACATCGAATTCTCAATTCTGTTACAGCATCGCAGCCTTTCCCCATCTTTTTTTAATTTTAATTTATCTAAATAGTTTGTTTTGGGGATTCTTTCATTTTTCTATGTGGGGGAGGGGGGAGAGTAAGGGGGAAACCGTTTCCCAGTCGCTTCCTGGTGAGGATGTGACTATTTCTCCATGCCGCGTCCTCGCCCCCCCGCTCGCAGCCTACCACTGGATCGGAGCGGCCTTTCCTACCTGAGACCGGGGACTGGACCAGAGCTTCGGCAGCGGCAGCGCGGCGCTAGATTCACCACGGAGCGGGCAATACCTACCAGGGTCGCCGTTTGAAGCTCCGGAATGCTGGGCCGCTGCTCCAACATCGCGGGGATGCGATTCGCGGAGCTCCCAGGGCGGGCGGTGCTGACTCCAACATCACGGAGTCCTGGGGCCCTTTGACGAGGCCCGCCAGCATGAATCTCCGCCCAGCGCGGCCTGGAAATTTCGGGAGCCACGGACTCCAGTGGGAGGCGGCCGATTCGGAGGTCCAAGCTGCTGAGGTAAGAGTTCCAACATCCCGGCGAGCGGGCCTGAGCGGCGGGCTGCCCTGTAGCAGCGACTGCGGAGGGCTCCGGAGGCCCTGACCACGGGTGAACATCAGGAACATTAGAGGAAGCGGATTGACTTTGCTGCCTTCCCTCACAGTGGGAAACTTTGATTCTGCTGTGTGGGGATGTTTTATGTTGAACTCTTATCGTGTGTTGTGTTCTTTATTTTTATTGTATGGCTGTATGGTGATCACATTTCACTGTGCCAACTGGCACATGTGACAAATAAATGTATCTTGTATCTTGTATATCTTCTCTGCACACTTTCCAGCTTAATAGCATATTTCCTATTGAAGGGTGACCAAAACTAAACACAATACTCCAAATTATACAACTGTAACATTACATCCAAACTTCTATATTCAATTCATAGAAACATAGAAATTAGGTGCAGGAGCAGGCCATTCGGTCCTTCGAGCCTGCACCGCCATTCAATATGATCATGGCTGATCATCCAACTCAGTATCCTGTACCTGCCTTCTCTCCATACCCCCTGATCCCTTCAGCCACAAGGGACCACATCCAACTCCCTCTTAAATATGGCCAACGAACTGGCCTCAACTACCTGGCCTCAAATTCATCCACAGATGAAAGCCAGCGTGCCAAAGGTCTACTACACCACCTTTTTAACTGCAACGTCACTTTCAGTTAACTAGTACTCCAAGATTCCTCGGCTCTACAACACTCCCCACGGCTCAACCATTTACTGTGAAGGTACTGCCCTGGTTTGACTTTCAACAATGCTGCACCTCACATTTATCTGCATTAAAGTCCATCCCTATTAATGTTGCAGCTGCCTGCAATCTCCTGACATACTTTCTCCTCCATTTGAGTGATCATTCCCTTTTTATTTCTCAGCTCCACCCATACCTCTCACTGGATGATACTTCTGCAGTGTTACCTCAGACTACAAGATACCGTGATACAAGATACAATATACATTTATTTGTCACATGTGCCTGATGACACAGTGAAATGTGATCACCATGCAGCCACACACTAAAATAAAGAACACAACACACGATAGATTTAAACATAAAACATCCCCACACTGCAGAATCAAAAGTTCACACTGTGAGGGAAGGCACCAAAGTCAGTCATCTTCCTCGATGTTCACCGTGGTTGGGGTCTCCGGAGCCCTCCGCAGTCTCCGCTACGGGCAGCCCGCCGCTCAGGCCCTCCCACCGGGATGTTGGCTCTCCCCGTCGGGACTGGAGGCCAACCTCAGTGGCTTGGACTTCCAGCCTCCGAACTGCCTCTAACTGCACATTGGATCTAACCATCTTGCCAATCTGGTTTAAACCTTCCCAGGTAGCAGTAGTAAACCTGCCTGCCAGATCATTAGTCTTCCTCCAGTTCACATGCAATCCATCTCTCTTATACAGGTCTCCTCGGGCCCAGAAGAAATCCCAATGGTTCAAAAATTTGAATCCCACCCTCCTGCACCAACTCCTCAAGTTTCAACAGAGTTTATTGTCATGTGACCCAGATAGGACAATGAAATTCTTGCTTTGCTTCAGCACAACAGAATATAGTAGGCATAAAGATTAGTTAGATTAGTGTGACCATATACCATTGAATATATATGTACACACATAAATAAGCAGATGAAGATAAATGGGCTATTAATGTTCAGAGTTTTGTTTGAGTTGAGTTTAATAGCCTGATGGCTGTGGGGAAGCAGCTATTCCTGAACCTGGATGTTGCAGATTTCAGGCTCCTGTACCTTCTACCTGAAGGCAGCGGGGAGATGAGTGTGACCAGAATGGCGTGGATCCTTGATGATGCTGGCAGCCTTTTTGAGGCAGTGACTAATGATAGATCCCCACGATGGTAGGGAGGTCAGAGCCGATGATGCACTGGGTAGTGTTTACAACTTTTTGCAGACTTTTGCGCTCCTGGGTGCTCAAGTTGCCGAACCAAGCCACGATGCAACTGGTCAGCCACGCATTCACCTGTCCTACCTTCCTATTCCTACACTAAATAAACTGGAGCACAGGGAGTAATCCAGAGATTACTCCCCCTTAGGGTCTGTTTTTTAGGCTTTTACCTAACTCCCTACATTCACTCACTCCTTTTCCTACCCATTTCATTTGTGCCAATGTGAACAATGACTTTTGACTGCTCCCCCTCCCCCTTGAGAATGTTCTGCAGCAGCTCCGAGACATCCAGAGCCCTGGCACAAGGGAGGCAACAGACTATCCTGATGTCTTGTTTGCTGCCATAGAATCTCCTGTTTGTCTCTTAATTAATGGGTCGCCCATCATTTTGCCTTGTCTGACTTCATCCTACCCTGCTCTGTCTCTGAGCCAGGCCTGTTGCCACAGACCTGACTGCTGCTGCTGCTGCTCACCTCTGAATGGTCATCCCCCACAACAGAATCCAACAGGGTATACTTGGAGGGGAATGGCCACAGGAGATCCCTGCACTCTCTCCTGACTCCCTTTCCTAGCAGCCACCAATCTACTTTCTGCCTGTACCAAAGGTGCGACCACCTCACTATAACTCCTATCTATGAAACTGCCATTTTCCCAGACGATCATCAGATCATCCAGCTGCAGTTCCCTCACACATTCAGTCAAGACTGCAGCTGGACACAGTTTCCAGTGTCCTTAGCAACACTGGAAGTTTTCCTAATATCTCACGTCCTGCTGGAAAGCTTACCATCGCCCAACCTGCCATCCCTACTGCACTAAGACCAAGGAAGAGCGACAAAAAAAACAAACAAACCTTGCCTTATTGTGTCAATCCCTTCCATTCAGGCTCCTCGCTGAAGTCTCTCGACCCAAAGCCTTACCACTTACACTTAAACAAAGCGTTTGCACCTCACAACACAATATCCCAACACTGCCACTCCAATAGGCTGTTCCACTAGTGATTGCCTTTTTATTATACTCCACAGGGAGCAGGCACCAGGGAGCAGACAAGTTGCTGCTTTTTAAATCTCCTACACTGCTCCTCCTCTCCGCTGCTCAATGGTAAGTGAAATTCACTGCACATTTGTCATTTGTGCAACTGGAAAACTATCAATATTTTTCCATAAACAATGCAAATTTGACACCAAATTATTTTTTTGAAAGTGACCTAGCAACGTTATGACTTCATTCAGCAGTAGTCGCAGAATAGTGGACAAAGAAAAAAGTTGCAGCTGGACAAACTGGCAGTTTAAAAAAACCTGAGTTGCTTAATTCCTCAGGTTTTTTCCACTAATGCTAACAGAAAGATAGGGCGGGCCAAGAGTAGTACAAAACTCTTTACAGCTGTTGTAATGCAGTGAACATGATAGCCAAGTTTTACACAATACATTCCCAGAACTGTACTGTTCATACTGTACTATAGTACTGAGATAACAAGCAGAAAATGTGTTTTCAGTAATGATGATTGAGAAATTAGTCAGGATAAATTGATTAACTCGCTTGTTCTTTGGTGAAATGATGCCAGGTATCTATTTTGTTTGATAGAATCCAAGTAAATCCTAAGAACAGTAACACCATTTTTCAAAGAACAGGTTTTTTTAAAGTTTTCAGGCATAACCGATTTCCTTCTCTCTACTGCAGCAGGAATTGAAAGACAGATGAAGTTTAATCTCAACCCAAGATAGAATCATAGTCATAGGCTCATAGAATGACAGTGTCGAATCCAAAATCGGCCAAATCGCCCACACTGGCCAACAGTGTCCCAGCTACACTAGTCCCACTTGTCTGTGCTTGGTCCATATCACTCCAAACCTATCCTATCCATGTACCTGCTGTTTCTTAAATGATGGGATAGTCCCAGCATCAAGAACCTCCTCTGGCAGCTTGTTCCATACACCCAACACCCTTTGTGTGAAAAAGATACCCCTCGGATTCCTATTAAATCTTTTCTCCTTCACTTGAACCTATGTCCTCTGGTCCTCTATTTCCCTTCTCTGGGCAAACGACTGTGCATCTACCCGATCAATTCCTCTCATGATTTTGTACACTATAAGGTCTCCCCTCATCCTCCTGCGTTCCATGGAATAGAGATCTAGCCTACTCAAACTCTCCCTATAGCTCAATAGACAATAGGTGCACGAGTAGGCCATTCGGCCCTTCGAGCCAGCACCGCCATTCAATGCGATCATGGCTGATCATCCACGATCTGTACCCCGTTCCTGCCTTCTCCCCATATCCCATGACTCCGCTATCTTTAAGAGCCCTATCAAGCTCTCTCATGAAAGTATCCAGAGAACTGGCCTCCACCGCCCTCTGAGGCAGAGATTTCCACAGACTCACAACTCTCTGTGTGAAAATGTGTTTCCTCATCTCCATTCTAAATGCCTTACCCCTTATTCTTAAAATGTGGCCCCTGGTTCTGGACCTCCCCTACATCGGGAACATGTTTCCTGCCTCTAGCGTGTCCAAACCCTTAATAATCTTATATTTCAATAAGATGCCCTCTCATCCTTCTAAATTCCAGAGTACACAAGCCCAGCCGCTCCATTCTCTCAGCATATGACAGTCCAGCCATCCCGGGAATTAACCTTGTGAACCTACGCTCCACTCCCTCAACATGTCCTTCATCAAATTAGGAGACCAAAACTGCACACAATACTACAGGTGTGGTCTCACTAGGGCCCTGTACAACTGCAGAAGGACCTCTTTGCTCCTATACTCAACTCCTCTAATTTGAAGGCCAACATGCCATTCTCTTTCTTCACTGCCTGCTGTACCTGCATGCTTACATTCATTGACTGATGAACAAGGACCTCCAGATCTTCCCCTTTTCCCAACTTGACACCATTTAGATAATTATTTCCTTTCCTGTTTTTGCTACCAAAGTGGATAACCTCAAATGTATCCACATTAAACTGCATCTGCCCACTCACCCAACCTGTCCAAGTCACCCTGCATCCTCAGAGCATCCTCCTAACAGTTCACACTGCCATCCAGCTTTGTGTCATCTGCAAATTTGCTAATGTTACTTTGAATCCCTTCATCTAAATCATTGATGTATATTATAGATAGCTGCAGTCCCAGCACCGAGCCTTGCGGCACCGCACCAGTCACTGCCTGCCATTGTGAATGGGACCCGTTAATCCCTACTCTTTGTTTCCTGTCTGCCAATCAATTTTCTTTTTTTTATTTTTTTTTTTTTTTAATTTTTTTATTGTAGAAACAATATATACGAGTACACTCTTATACGACTGTATAATATACAAAATTATATCATATTGATTATCGATTAATACTATTTATGTTAATTGAGGGGCTTCCAGATTCTCAGGCCTCAGTTTTGTGACCAGCTTGAAGAGATCTAACCTGTCCATAAGGACAAGTCTCAATCTCTCCAGTGAAGCATTTTTTCCCAATTATTAAAGAATAGTCTCTTTGATTCCTTGTAAATATTAAACTTTGGGTCATGAATCATAGTAATATTAATAACTTTGACTATCTTAAATATTTCATTCCTCAAGTGACATTTATCACTGTAATTTAGATTTAGAATAATGTAATCTATGTAAAATTTTAAACTGTATAAGAGCACATTTAAAAACAGTAATGTATATGTTGTAACCTTTCTTCTTCCATATTTCTGGACATTTGACCTTAATTCATTTTCCCACTATGTATTTCCATCACTTTCCAACATATCATTTTTTCTCAAGCATTCATCTAAAATTTCACTCTTTCTATTTCCTTGTGTATTTGCCTGATTTGTAAATATCTGAAATATTCATGAAGCCGTAGGTTTGTTGTAATTCTTGAAATGAGCATTGTATAAAAGCCTTATCCATCATTGACGGTTTAAACGTAAAGTTGTTGGCAATTGTAAGACCTAGCTATTTTAGTGTTTTTTCTTTATTGTTTCCAAATACGTCACTATAAAATTTTCTTAGGTACATTAATATTAGCAAAATATTATAGAGCTATTTCAAATGCCATCTGTTTTGAAGTGATCTATTGAATCTACCATCATTTTTATTGCGTTTTATTTTACCTAACAGCTTTTCCAGTATGATATTTTTATTTAATTTATTCAATAATAACGGGAAATTAGACTTAAATAAAGAGTCAAATCTTTTTGTAACAAAAATACCCATTTGTTATCTTAAAAGGAAATTGTTGTAATATCTGTAATTATTCATGGTTATTGGCATAAGTTCACTTTTATTCAATTGATATGTATCCTGAAATTAAACCAAATTCCACAAATTACGGATACTTATTTCCGGTTTAGTAAATATAAAGTATATAGCGAGATTTTATTCTTAGTAGTATCATATCATATATTTCTGGGTGCAAAATCTTACCCTTTGCAAGAGGTTCGACTAACGCAAACGACAGCCTTGTCTACAACCTCGAGACTTAGTTGAATAACATTGGTTTGTTATTATTCTAGCTTGCTAATCCAAGTAGTAAACTTATCACCAAGCTTAAAGGCTTCCATCACTAAGGCCATTCTGGTCAGCTTTTTCTGCATCCAACGAGATGAGGGTATAAATCCTGTTTGATCAGGATGAATTAATTCGTTAACAATTTTGCTTAATCTTTGTGCAAGAATCTTTGTTAAAATTTTTTGATCCGTATTTAATAAAGCAATTGCTCTATATGATCCTGGATCATCCAAATCTGCCAATCAATTTTCTATCCATGTCAGCACTCTACTCCCAATACCATGTGCCCTAATTTTGCCCACTAATCTCCTATGTGGGACTTTATCAAATGCTTTCTGAAAGTCCAGGTACACTACATCCACTAGCTCTCCCTTGTCCATTTTCCTAGTTACACCCTCAAAAAATTCCAAAAGATTAGTCAAGCATGATTTCCCCTTCGTAAATCCATGCTGACTCAGACTGATCCTGTTCACTGCTATCCAAATGTGCGCTATTTCATATTTTATGATTGACCAGCATCTTCCCCACCACCGACGTCAGGCTAACTGGTCTATAATTCCCTGTTTTCTCTCTCCCGCCTTTCTTAAAAAGTGGGATAACATTAGCTACCCTCCAATCCACAGGAACTGATCCTGAATCTATAGAACATAGGAAAATTATCACCAATGCTTCCACGTTTCTAGAGCCACTTCCTTAAGTACCCTGGGATGCAGACCATCAGGCCCTGGGGATTTATCAGCCTTCAGTCCCATCAGTCTACCCAACACCATTTCCTGCCTAATGCGGATTTCCTTCAGTTTCTCAGTCACCCCAGATCCTCTGGCCGCTAGTACATTAGGAAGATTGTTTGTGTCTTCCTCAGTGAAGACGGATCCAAAGTACCTGTTCCCCATAATAAATTCACCTCAGTCTTCAAGGGTCCAACTTTGGTCTTAACTAATTTTTTTCTCTTCACATACCTAAAGAAGCTTTTACTACCCTCCTTTATATTCTTGGCTACCTTACCTTCGTACCTGATCTTTTCTCCCCGTATTGCCTTTTTAGTTATCTTCTGTTGCTCTTTAAACATTACCCAATTCTCTTGCTTCCCGCTCATCTTTGCTATGTTGTACTTCTTCTCTTTTATTTTTATACAGCCCTGACTTCCCTTGTCTTAGGCTGAACGGAAACATAGGTAGAAACATAGCCCCTTATGCACCGCATTCAATATGATCCTGTCCCACTTAGTACCTGCCTTCTCTCCAACCTGAACGGAAACCTCTGGTGACCTTGCGCCCCACCCATGGTTTCCACGAGTCACCAGAGGTTTTGGTCCCTCGCCTGGAAAGCCTCGACCGAAGCGTGAGCTGCACCTACTGACCAAAGATCCGACAGGATCTTTGCTACCGACCGCACACACACACACACACACACTGTAAATTACTTCCAGACTCAGTACGTGATTCAAATACATCTTTAATCAGCACTGTAACTTAACAGCATGAAGGATGATTAGTGGTCTGTACATCCTGGCTGCTCCAACTGTCTGTGCTGGAAAGCAAGTGTTAGTATAAGTATTACAGTGGGGTGGAGTTAGAGATGCTGGCTGGTGTGTGATTGGTTAACATGCAACATCAATCTACATACACACAAACACATCGCAAAGGTGGGGGCCAGGGACAGCGGAGGAGCATTGTCTGCGGGATATAGAGCACGGTAAGTCCTTTAGAGATCATGGGAGGGAGGGAGAGAAGGGGGAAGAAGGGGAGAGAGAAGAGGGAGAGAAGGGGGGAGAGAAGGGGAGGGGGGAAAGGAGTGGAGACAGTTTTTAAAAGTTTCATAAATTTAGCGGGCATTTTATCTTCCGGCAGATCTTCTAGGTCCTGAAAACGAAAGATCCTATAGGATCCTAGCTGAAAACTCCAATGAGCCAATCAAAATGGCTGGTCAGCGAAGGAGAATGCCTTCGACTGCCAGTAAGTAAATAGCAACCCCACTCCACTGGCTTCGACCAAACGGCAACCTATTTATAATCGAGGCCGGTTTTGAATTTGTTGAAATAATCGCAGGAACATAGAAGCCTCGGCTATGCGGAAACCACTTTCCCCAAATAGGGAGAGTGACCAAAACCTCCGGAACCTCACGGAAACCTTGGGTGGGGAGCAAGTCACCAGAGGTTTCCGTTCAGGTTTCCTAAGTGGAACTCCCCTTGGAATCTTTCTTCCTCCTTGGAATCTTTCTTCCTCTTTGGAATGAACTGATCCTGCACCTTCTGTATTATTCCCAGAAATACCTGCCATTGTTGTTTCACTATCATCCCTGCTAGGGTATCCTTCCAGTCTTTGGCCAACTCCTCCCTCGTGGCTCCATAGTCCCCTTTACTGTAACACAGACACCTCCGATCTACTCTTCTCCCTCTCAAATTGTAGATTAAAACTTACCATATTATGGTCACTACTTCCTAATGGCTCCTAAACCTCAAGTTCCCTTATCAAATCCGGTTCATTACACAACACTAAATCCAGAATTGCCTTCTCCCTGGTAAACTCCAGTACAAGCTGCTCTAAGAATCCATCACGGAGGCACTCCACAATCTCCCTTTCTTGGGGTCCAGTACCAACCTGATTTTCCCAGTCTACCTGCATGTTGAAATTCCCATAACAACCGTAGCATTACCTTTACGACATGCCAATTTTAACTCTTGATTCAACTTGCACCCTATATCCAAGCTACTGTTTTGGGTAAGTCCCATTAGGGTCTTTTTACCCTTACAATTCCTTAGTTCTATCCATACTGACTCCACATCTCCTGTTTCAATGTCACCCCTTGTAAAGGACTGAATTTAATTCCTCACCAAGAGCTACCCCACCCCCTCTGCCCACCTGTCTGTCTTTTTGATAGGAGGTATCCCCTTGAGTATTCAGTTCCCAGCCCTGGCCCTCTTGCAGCCATGTCTCTGTAATTCCCACAACATCATACTTGCCAATTTCTAATTGATTGCTCACACCCTCTAGTCCTGGCAACATCGTCGTAAATCTTTTCAGAACCCTTTCTAGCTTGACAATATCTTTCCTATAACATGGTGCCCAGAATTGAACACAATACTAGTCACAGGCATCCAGTCTGAGAAGCAACCTTCCACCATTACTGATTGGGGATGATCAGCCATGATCATATTGAATGGCGGTGCTGGCTCGAAGGGCCGAATGGCCTACTCCTGCACCTATTGTCTATTACCCTCTGCTTCTTTCCATGGAACCAATTTGCTATCCATTCAGCTATCTCTCCTTGGATCCCATGCGATCTTACCTTCCAGAGCAACCTTCCATGCGGAACCTTGTTGAACGCCTTACTGAAGTCCATGTCTACAACATCTACAGCTCTGCCCTCATCAACCTTTATGGTCACGTTTTCAAAAAACTAAATCAGATTTGTGAGACAAGACCTCTCACGTACAAAACCATGCTGATTATCCCTACTCAGCCCTTGCCCATCCAAATGCCTGTATATCCTGTCCCTCAGAATACTCTCCAGTAACTTCCCAACTACAGATGTTAAGCTCACCAGCCTATAGTTCCCAGCATTTTCCCTGCAGCCCTTCTTGAAAAGAGGCAGAACATTTGCCACCCTCCAGTCTTACGGCACCTCTCCTGTATTTAAGGACGACTCGTAAATTTCAACCAGGGCTCCCGCAATTTCCTCTCTAATTTCCCACAACGTCCTCGGAAATATCAGATCAGGCCCTGGAGGTTTGTCTACCTTCAAGCACGACAGTACCTTCAGTACTTCTTCGACAGTAACCCTGACTGCTCTCAAGACACTTCTAGTGTCTGATCCAATTTCCTCCGTCCTACTGTCTTTATCCTCGGTAAATACAAATACTCATTTAGGACCATGCCCATCACGTGCCTCTGTCCTTCACAAGATCCCATCCCGCTGCCAATCTAGTTTAACCCCTCCCATGTAGCATTAGCCAACCTTCCCGCTAGGATGTTTGTCCCCCTCCAGTTTAGGAGCAACCCGTCCCTTTTATACAGGTCACACCTGCCCCGGAAGAGATCCCAATTATCCAGAAATCTGAATCCCTGCCCCCTGCACCAACTCCTCAGCCATACATTCATTTCCTCTATCTTCCTATTCTTACCTTCACTAGCACGAGGTACTGGAAGAATTCCTGAGATCACTACCCTGCAGGTCCTGCTTTTCAATCTTCTACCCAATTCCGTAAATTCTTGTTGCAGAACCTCCTTCCTCTTCCTAACAATATCATTTGTACCAAGATGCCCAACAATCTCCGGCTGCTCCCCCTCACTCTTGAGGATGTCATGCAGCCGCTCTGAGACGTCCTGGACCCTGGCACCAGGGAGGCAACACACCATGCTGGAGTCTCGCCTGCTGCCGCAGAATCTCCTATCCGCACCTCTAACGATGGAGTCTCCCACCACATTCATTCAGGAGCTGCACCTGCACACAATTTCTGCAGGTGCAGTTTCCAGAAGCACCAGCGGTGTCCCTGACCTCCCACATCCTGCAGGAAACACACTGTACCAACTTGCCTACCATTTCTTCAGTGGACAAAAAAATCACAAATTTGGAATCAAGTGTAGCCTCCTTGCCTCAGCCTCCTCGCCGAAGACTCTTGAGCCAAACACACACTTTACTCACGAAGGCACTTCACCTCAACAAGGCCGTTCCGCTATAGCTGCATTTCTTATATCTGTTACATAATCAACTACTTTAGGGCTAATTTGTAAATTACTTGGACCTAGGCCTTTACGCTCTTTTTAAATCGTCTTTCTCTTTGACTCACCTACTTTCAGCCAATACGCGCTCTCGCTGCTGCTTCTCTCCGACCTGCATGTTAAACACTTGAACCGGGCCTTTGGCGCTCTTTTTAAATCATCTTTCCCTCTGACTCACCTACTTTCAGCCAATACTCGCTCTCGCTGCTTCTGGCTGCTGCTTCTTGCCGACTTTTCAGATATGAACCTTGTGGGCACCCCTCCAACATGCAAATGTTCCCAGACCAGGAAAGTTTGCCACAGTCAGGAGGTTATTTCTGTGCTTTATTTCTCTGCAAACCTCTTTGCATCAGAGATGCACTCCATGTAGCAAGCTCAATTCAGTTTGCCCCAATCAATCTCCATATTACTAAAACTCTCATCTTGTCTGTGAGTGAGCATATTTGTTTGTGTTGCGTTGGGGAAACAGGTGAGTGGTGGAATGTTGCGTTGGGGGACGGGTTGCGTTGGGGAAACGGGTGAGTGATGGATATTACCTTGGGGAACGGGTTATGTTGGGGGACCAGACCTCCCGTGGGGGCTATGGGTGAGTGGTGGAATACTGTGTTGGGGGAATATGTTGCTTTGGGGGACCTAGCCTCCCATGCGACAGGGACCCAATGGGTCCCAGTTGGTCTAGTATATATTATTAATGCTCTCATCTTGTTTGTTTCAGTGTGTGTGTGTGTGCGTGTATGTCTGTTGGATGTCTGTGTATGTGATCCTGAAATTACGCGCGTGTGTGTGTGTGTGTGTGTGTGACATTCCATTTTTTTTTTCAGATAAGATTTTTGGCCTTTGATTCCATGGTCCGCCAAAACCACATGCTCAAACTCCGCCATTTTGTTCCATTTTGCTAGCGATTTCGCTTTTACATTCACGGATTTACTGCTCTCATTACATTTACACATATTTATGTACACATTTTTTAATAAAATCCTCCCCCCCCCCCCCACACTCACTCATTTTAAAATCTAAACGGAACCTCACGAGCTGCATACGTCACAATCCCACATGCCGACCAATCCCAAGCCGCTTCTCTCTCTTCATTTGGTAGCCGGGATCCCCACTCCCCGTCCCCTCCAACTACGCACGCGCCTCCCGCAGCTAGAATCGCCCGCGCGTCCGCCCGCTCAAACCCCCCCCCCCCCCCCCCCGTTCTCAAAATGCTCTGCCGATCGGGAGGAGAGATAAGGCGTCAGTTCCGTGAAGCTGGCGCAGCTCGTGAAGCCCCACCCGCCTGCGCGCCCCTCCCGTCCTCTGCGCGCTCCAGAGAGTCACAAGCAGGAACTTTGGTCACAAGCCCACAGCTCCACTCTCACGCCGGCATGCTCTGCAGATCGGGAGAAGAGATAAGGCGACGGGCGGGCGGGGTAAGGCCCGATCCTGGGGAGGTGAAGAGGGGGAGTCGGGGGATTGAGGGAGAGGAGGGAGTAGGGAGGGAGGGGGGAATGGGGGAGGTGAGGAGAGTGTGGGAATAGAGGGAGAGGAGTGGGGGTGATAGGGAGTGGGGAATAGATGGACTGCCCCCACCCCTCTCCCCCTTCCTCCCCACTCTTCCCCCTCTCTCCCCTACCCCTCTCACCCTCTCTCCCCTACCCCATCTTCTCCTCCCTCCCCACTCTTCCCCCTCTCTCCCCTACCCACCATCCCTTCCCCCCTTACCCCTCTCTCTCCCCTCTCTCTCCCCTCTCTCTCTCCTCCCATCTCTCTGATCCCTCCTCCCCCACCATCCCCCCTCACCCACCCTCCCTCTCCTCCACCCATCCCCTCTCCCTCTTGCCCTTCTGTCTCTGTGTCTCACCCAATTCTCTCTCTGCTCTCTCTCTACCCCCCTCTCTCTCCCCTACTCTCTCTCTCCCCCCCCCCTCTCACTCTTCCCCTTTCTCCTTCTCCCTCCCCCCCCCCCTCCCTCCCGAGTGCTATGGCCGCACTCGGATGTTCGTCGGCATCTCGGGTTGGCCATCGGAGTGTGAGTTATGCGGATGGGGGGACAGTTATGCGGGGGGGATTTATGCAAGGGGGGCAGATATGGGGGGTGGGGGGGGGCGGCTGCTCTCGGGTGCTGGTCGGCATATCTCAGGTTGCCCGTCGGATTGCGAGTTATTGGGGGGGGGGGGGGGGCAGGTAACTCAGCCCTGGGGGAGCGAGGGCTGTGGGCAGAGCGGGATTCTAAGGCCGGCTGCAGGGATGTGGGCGGGGCGCTATGGTCGGCAGCACTCGGGTGGTCGTCGGCATTTCTTGGTCTCTAGGGTTGTCAATCCAGAGCCCTGGGTGGGGGCTGCTGGGCTGTGGGCGGGACGGGGCGCTATGGCCAGCTGCACTCGGATGGTCGACGGCATCCGTCGGGTTGGCTGTCTGAGTGCGGGTTTTTGGGGGGGGGAAAGTTATGCATGGGGGGGGGAAGTGTTGCGGGGGGGCAGTTATGGGGGGTCGGCATCTCTTGGGTTGGCCGTCGGATTGCGAGTTATGGCGGGCGGGGGAGAATAAGTGAGTGTTGGAATATTGCGGTGGGGAAACGGGGCCCAACGGGTCCCACTTGGGTTAGGGAGGGGAAAGGGGAGAGGGGTTATGGACAATGTTAACAAAGACAGGACTCACAGTCCAATGAGAGATTTGTAACATTGTGGTAAGGAGAGGGAGGGAGTTGGGGAGGGGACAAAGAGAGGATTATTGTTTAATGTTATTTAAACAGATAGAGGGAGAGGAGGGCGTAGGGAAGGGGAGAGGGGTTATGGAGGGAGGTAGGGAGTGACTGAGGGAGGGGAGGGGCGGTGAGGGAGGGGAGGGTAGAGAGGAGGGGGAGGGAGTGTTGCGTATGAGGGGAAATGAGCCGCACCTGCACAGTTGGGGGCTATGGGTTGGAATATTGCGTTGGGGGAACGGGTTGTGTGGGGGAACGGGTGAGTGGTGGAAACGAGTTGCGTTGGGGGAACGGGTGAGTGGTGCGATATTGCGTTCAGGGAACAGGGCCAAACGGGTCCCACTTGGTCTAGTTACTATTAAAATTAGTGGAAGGAGTATTTTTTTTTCTTTAGGGGTAACAACCTAGGATGCTCTGTTCTCCCATGAGTCATACCCAACCATGATGCAATCAATGTGGTTGGCAGCAGAACATGGCAAGATAGTTACCTCCCTTGATAACTGAGATGACAAGAAACTTCTTCATGCAGAGGTGGTGAATCTTTGAAATGCTCCACTCTTAAGGGCTATGGAGTTTCAGGTGTTGAGATTGCCAAGCTGTAGCTTTATATGCCCATTAACTCATAACACACAAATAAATATACAATAATCAACAATGCAGTAAATTAATAATAAGTAAAATTAGGTAACAAAGAAAATAGTGTAAGACCGAAGTCTTTAGTACAACCATACAAAGTTCATAGTAGATCATAGTTGCTAACGGTATGGTTACTGTTGTGCGATGTTCAAGAGCAGTGCACACCATTCTAGCATAATTTCCCTGTTCCTGACCTTTATATCTCAGATAATCGGGGGAATTATCCATATGTCTCTCTTTAACATCTTAATCTACCTGATCCAAGGTTCTGTGAATGTTCATTCCACGATCCTTATGTTCCTTCACATTTCTAAATATACACCTGTTTACAATACATTTCCTTGATTAGGCACCCCTTCAAGTGCCTTACCTCCCATTTCAATGGAGTAAATTCTATCTGCCACTTCTTTGCATAAATGAACATCCACATCCTCCTGAAGGAAGAAGCTTTCTCCCCGCACCCTCCTGAACCTTAGTCAACCACAGTCGATTTGTGTATCATTTGCAACATATTCTCAAGTTTAAATCATTAATATACAACAAAAAGCAAGGGATCAAACTGAGCCTTGTGGAACCCTCAAGTAACCTCCAGTCACAAGAGTACCCATCAATCACCACCTTTTGCTTCTTGCCACTTTGCTGATTTTGGATCTAATCTCCTTTGGACCCTGTGCATATTTACAGTGCCCTCCATAATGTTTGGGACAAAGACCCATCATTTATTTATTTGCCTCTGTACTCCACAGTTTGAGATTTGTAATAGAAATAAAAATCACTCGTGGGTAAAGTGCACATTGTCAGATTTCATTAATGTGTATTTTTTATCAATTTTGGTGTCACCATGTAGAAATTACAGCTGTGTTTATACATAGTCACCCCCCCCCCCCCCCGCCCCCATTTCAGGATGCCATTCACAGGTGTTTGTAATTGTTCAGGTGTGTTTAATTGTCTCAATGCAGGTATAAGAGATCTCTCAACGCCTACCTTTTCCTGCAGTCCTTCCATCACCTATGGCAACTTTTATTGCTGTTTATCAACATGAGGACCAAAGTTGTGCCAATGAAAGTCAAGGAAGCCATTATGAGACTGAGAAACAAGAATAAAACTGTTTGAGACATCAGCCAAACATTAGGCTCACCAAAATCAACTGTTTGGGACATCATTAAGAAGAAAGAGAGCACTGTTGAGCTTACTAATCACAAAGGGACTGGCAGGCCAAGGAAGACCTCCACAGGCAATGACAGAAGAATTCTCTCTATAATAAAGAAAAATCCCCAAAGACCTGTCCGACAGATCAGAAACACTCTTCAGGGGTCAGGTGTAGATTTATCAATGACCACTGTCCGCAGAAGACTTCATGAACAAAAATACAGAGGCTACACTGCAAGATGCAAACCACTGGTTAGCCGCAACAATAGGATGGCCAGGTTACAGTTTGCCAAGAAGCATTTAAAAGAGCAACCACGGTTCTGGAAAAAAGGTCTTGTGGACAGATGAGACGAAGAGTACCTTATATCAGAGTGATGTCAAGAGCAAAGTATGGAGGAGAGAAGGAACTGTCCAAGATCCAAAGCATACCACCTCATCTGTGAAACGCAGTGGCGGGGGTGTTATGGCCTGGGCATGTATGGCTGCTGAAGGTACTGGCTCACTTATCTTCATTGATAATACAACTGCTGATGGTAGTAGCATTATGAATTCTGAAATGTATTGACACATCCTATCTGCTCGTTCAAACAAATGTCTCAAAACTCATTGGCCAGCAGTTCATTTTACAGCAAGACAATGATCCCAAACATACTGCTAAAGCAACAAAGGAGTTAAAACTAAAAAATAGTCAATTCTTGAGTGGCCATCAATTGCCCGATCTGAACCCAATTGAGCATGCCTTTTATATGATGAAGAGAAAACTGAAGGGGACTAGCCCCCAAAGCATGCATAAGAAATGGGGGAACTATGTATAAACACTACTGTAATTTCTACATGGTGAAACCAAAATGTATAAAAATGGCCTTTATTAAAATCTGACTATGTGCACTTTAATCACATGTGATTTTTTTTCTATTACAAATCTCAAATTGTGGAGTACAGAGGCAAATAAATGATGGGTCTTTGTCGCAAACATTATGGAGGGCACTGTGCATTCAATTACGCAAAAGTTTCTTGTTGAAATTCACATTTACCTAAATTGACCTATTTGATCTTCCTTGTTGCGACCTTCTCTTAACAAATCCATGCTAACTGCGTCCTTAATTAATCCTGTCTTTCTAAATTAAGGACTGTAGTATCACTAATTACAATAATTGTAGTTTCAATAATTTGCATTCCAACTACATTAACTCAACTGAGCTGTATAACTTGGTTTATCACCTTCTCCCTATTTTAATGACAAAACTTAATATTCAAATGTGACTTGTGCATCCTGTCCAGCTGAGGCCTTGACTCCACAGGAAAATGACAAGGTTGTTATTTCCCTAATGCCAGCGGGCTTGGCAGACAGCCTGATTGGACAGATGTTTCTGCAGTGGCTTGATGGATTCAAAGAACGAAAGCTTCATACTGTGGTATGCTTTCCTTCAATGGAAAATGATTTACTGCTCCAGAGGTTGTATGCTATACAATGCTGGCACAATTCTGCAGCAGGCTGTGCTGTGGTGCAGGTGTTGGGAAGAAAATTCCCAGACATACCTGGAGAGAATGTTGCTATTTAGTGCTGGATGCAACCAAAATGACTCGGGAATTATTGCATTTGCATTGCGGAACCCTCATGTGGAACCTTCCTTATCTCAGTTGTACAGAAAGTCAGAACACCCAGGGGTGTCCCCAACGTTGTTTCATGATTGTGTGAGGTCAAAGCTGAGGAAAAAAAACAAGAATTTAAGGCAACATATTGACAGAGCAATAAAAGCAGAAAATGCTGGCAACACTCAGCACAACAATAACTGTGGAAAGAGAAGCAAACTTCATGTTTCAGCTCAGATATCTTCACCTTCAAACGGAAACATTAACTGTTACTTTTTCCACAGCTGCTGCCTGACATGCTGAATGTTTCCAGCCTATTCTGCTTTTATTTCAGATTTCCAGCATCTGAAGTTTTTTTGTGAGCAGAAGAATCAAGGTGCAAAGAAAAATGCAGTTGAGTAAAAAAGACCTCTACTTGCTGGAGTTTAGATGAGGGGGTCCTCATTGAAAGGCTTGGATAGAGTGGATGCGGAGGGGATGTTTCTACTAGTGGGAGTCTAAGACCAGAGGTCATAGCCTCAATAAAAGGACGTTCCTTTAGGAAGGAGATGAGGAGGAATGCTCATAGTCAGAGGGTGGTGAATTTGTGGAATTCATTGCCACAGAAGGCTGTGGAGGCCAAGTCAATGGATATTTTTAAGAGATAGATAGATTCTTGATTAGTATGGTGTCAGGGGTTATGGAGAGCAGGCAGGAGATTAGAGTTGAGAGGGAGCGATAAATCAGCCATGATTGAATGGTGGTAGACTTGATGAGCCAAATGATGCTCCTATCACTTGTGAACTTATGAATACCCAAAGGTCCCAACTAAAACACGGGGCTGAATAGAGCAAGAAATAATCAAAGTACAGACATATTACTTAAGAGATCCATGTCTTAAAAATAGCTGCACATAATTATTTTCATATTCTTCCTTCTGAAAAATAAATATATATGTACAAAGGGTGACTTTACCACCCATCCACTACATTCACTATGGCATGCTTGATAATTTTTACTGCAGGAATACAACTGAAGGATACAAATGAGATTTTAATTAATTGATTTAAATGGAATCAACTTCATATATATGTATATTACTTCATGTGCGTTTCTGAAATTGGAATAGACATAATGTAGTAAACAGATTTATTTGATCTTTGAAATACTAGGATAGTTAAATGATTTGCATTCTCTGCAGATATAAACCAGTTTATTTCCTTTGTCATAATTGCTATATCTATGGAAATTACACATGGCAAATCAAAATCCAAATGATGCACCAATAAAAAGGGCATTTTGCTAATAGAGCCTTCAGTCCGAGGTTCCAAGTGACTAAATTCACTTTTCAGTCTTATTTTTATAGATGCCTGGAGGCAGAAAACTCGATCTTTAATTGTATGCTCTGTTGAAAGTGTTGTGTTTAGATTGTGTCCAATTAAAATGTTATATAAATATTCTACAGGGCAACTTGTGGAATTCAATAACGGAGAAGAATCTTCCCCTGTCTGGCAAAATGCCCAAGTTGGGCCATTGCCATCCCTGAAGCGGGCTCCATTTTGCAATGGGCAAACACATCAGATTTCTGATTTCATTTTGCAATAGATTTAATTTGGAGTCATAGAGTCACATAACATGGACATGGGGTCCACCTGCCCAACTCATCTATGCTGATCAAAATGCCTTCCCGAGCTAGCTATTTGTCTATATTTGGCCCATAGCCCTCTTAACCTTTCTTATCTATGAACCTGTCCAAATGCCTATTTAAGTGCTATAATTGTACCCACTCCCTTTAAATCTTTCTTTCATCTTAAAGCTATGCAAGGGAAGAAGAGGCAATTTCTATTGGCAGCTTCAGCACAGAACAACCATATATATCATAGCTGTTGTGACAAAGTTGGAATCCTTCTACGAGCAAACAGATAAAATACTTTCAGAAGAAAGACTATTACTTGCAATTTGCTGGTGAAACGCTCACAATGATTAATGGATATTAATGTTATGTCTGAGATGATAACATCTAACATTTTACAAGTGCCTCCACCCGACCCGCCTATTATTCCTTGGTCAAGAGAGCACACAACTTGTTCACAAGCCTTAGCAAATGCAATTATATATCTCATCTGATCATATATAAATCTCAGTTGCTGAAATGACAATATCTACGACACGTTCCTATAAAAGAGACTATTAAGTACACGCCAAATATCCTAATTTCGCGGTGCTTCTTTATTTAATTATAATTCCCCGGTAAATTTATTTCCCATGCTGCTGCGTGGCCAAGGGGCTAAAATGTTTCTGGCAAGGAAATTAATTAATGTGTTTACAGATTGGCCACAAAGGCAAGTAATAAGCAGCAGGACATGTTTAGAGAGGTTTGGACTTAGGAACATGAAATGTTTGAAAAAGGCATGATCGCAAAGCCAAATGAGTCAGTGCGAGTTATACAGATAAATTTCATGCCTCATGCACGTAGAACAAAAACAGCACAGGAGCAGACCCCTCAACGTACGGTCTGCATCGATCATAATGTCAACATATTCTTCACATCTGCCTGCACATGGTCTAGATCCCTCAATTTCCTGCCTATTCATGGGTCCATCTAAATGCCTCTTAAACATTGCTATCGTATCTTGCTTCCATCACTTCCAGGCACCTTAAAAAAACTTGATTTGTAAATGTTCTTTAAACTATCCCTCTTGCCTTAAACCAATGCCCTCCAGTATTTGACATTTCCAGGTCGGGAACAGTACTCTGTCTGTCTACCCTGTCTATGCCTCTCATAATTTTATTATTTCTACCAGGTCGCCTAACAAAACACGCCGGAGAAAACAATTCAAGTTTATCCAACCTATCCTTATAGCTAATACTCTATAATCCAGCAATATCCTGTTTAGCCTCTTCGGAACTCTCTCCAAAGGCTCAATGTCCTTCCTACAATGACCAGAAATGCACACACAACTCCAAATGTGGCCTAACCAAAAATGTCCAGAGCTGCAGCATGACTTTCCGACTTTGCTATTCAATGTCCCAACCTACGTAGGCTAGCAGAGCATGAGCCTTTTTTTTTTACCACATTATCTATGTGTTGCTACTTTTAGAAAGCAATAGACTTGCACCCCAAAATCCCTCTGTACATTATTGCTACTTAAGGTCCTGCCATTTGCTAAATACTTCCCCTTGCATTTTACATTGAAAGTTCTACACCTAATGTTTAGGATTGAACTCCATCTGCAATGTCTTTGCCCATATTTCCAACTGGGCAATATCCTGCTGAATCCTTTTCACATCCTTCCTTACCATCCATAACTCTTCCAATTTTTGTGTTGTCTTCAAACTTTGCGTAATTAATTATCCACTTAATTTGGCATTGTTAATCTAAATTTTCCAAGTATAGATTGTGGGAACAACCTTGAATGTTAGGAAGCCATGGAAATCAAATCATGATCATCTGACATATCCTGGTTACAGGCAAAATTCCCTGCTACTGACATGTGCATAGAAATGGATCGACTGCGCTTATATTCACTGGAATTTAGAAGGATGAGAGGCTATCTTATAGAAACATATACAATTCTTAAGGTTGAGTTGTGTGGGTGAGGATGTGGTCGTAGAGTTACCAGTCTGAAGAAGGGTCTCGACCCGAAACGTCGCCTATCTCCTTTGCTCCTTAGATGCTGCTGCACCCGCTGAGTTTCTCCAGCCTTTTGTGTACCTACAATTCTTAAGGGATTGGACAGGCTAGATGCAGGATAAATGTTCCCCATGTTGGGGGAGTCCAGAACCAGGAGTTCACAGTTTAAGAAGGGGTAGGCCATTTAGGACTGAGATGAGGAAAAATGTTTTCGCCCAGAGTTGTGAATCTGTGGAATTCTCTGCCACAGAAGGCAGTGGAGGCCAATTCACTGGATGTATTCCAAGAGAGAGTTAGATATAGCTCTTAGGGCTAACGGAATCAAGGGATATGGGGAGAAAGCAAAAACAGGGTATTTATTCTGGATGATGCTGGCTCGAAGGGCCAAATGGCCTACTCCTGCATCTATTTTCTATGTTTCTATGAAATTGAGGTGTTGAGGATAAGTCCAGCGGGATCCCCTTCTGCAGGGATTCTCCCTCTGTCTACTCTGAGAGAAGAGCTCCTGAGCTAGATGGAAAAATTGACTAGCTCCTGACGCACAGAAAAAATTGCATAAACTGACTTTTCATGACTCTTTCATCAAAGTTGAAGAACGATGAGGATGAAGCCTCCCTCGCTATACCAAATCCCCAGCCAAATATATCCCATCAAGTCAATTGTAATTTTGCAGAATAACGAAATGTTACAGACCACTGTTGTTAGTTTTGCTAAACTCTAAACAGAGTTTGCTAAAGAAGGGCAGCACGGTGGCGCACCATTAGAGTTGCTGCCTTACAGCGCTTGCAGTGCCGAAGACCCGGGTTCGATCCCGATTACCGGTGCTGTTTTCGTGCGGTGTTTGTACGTTCTCCCCGTGACCACGTGGGTTTTCTCAGAGATCTTTGGTTTCCTCCCACACTCCAAAGATGTAAAGGTATGTTGGTTATTTGGCGGTGTATGTGTAAATTGTCCCTAGTTGGTGTTGGACGGTGTTAATGTACGGGAATCGCTGGTCAGTGCGGACGCAATGGGCCGAAGGGCCTTTTTCTGCGCCATATCTCTAAAACTAAAAAACTAAAACTAAAGCGTTCCACCCCAGCCTCCAGTGCCACATGTGTGGCGTTTGCAGATTCTCCGTTTTCGTCTCACTTCCCAAAGATTTGTAGATTGGCAGGTTAAGTGACCATGTATATTACCCCTCGTGTGCTGGTGAGTTCTAAAATCTGGTAAAGTTGATGGGAATGTGGTGAGAATAATTTTGTCTGTAGGATTAGTCAATTAGTGCTTGATGGTCAAGTCATGTCTATGATTGTTGATGTCATTGATTGGTTCCTAGGTTTTGTTGATGTTCAACAAGAGGTTGTTATTGCGACACCATTCAACCAGGCATTTTATCGCTACTCTGCACACTGACATATCACCATTGTGATGCACCACATAACAGTGATCTCACTGGCGAGTTTATTGATGGCATTGGAGCTGTGCTTAGACTCAGTTATGAGTGTAACGGGAAAATAGAGCAGGGGGCAAATCAAGCAGTATTATGCCCCTGTTCCACTTAGGAAACCTGAACGGAAACCTCTGGAGACTTTGCGCCCCGCCCAAGGTTTCCGTGTGGTTCCCGGAGGTTTTTGTCAGTCACTCTAATGGTCGAAAGTGGTTTCTGCTTCTTCTATGTTCCGGCGATTATTTCAAAAAATTCAAAACCGGCCGCGATTAAAAATAGGTTGCCGTTTAAAAAATCGGTAATCTTTTAGTCGAAGCCGGTTGCGATGCTAGTTGAAGGTGGTTTCCGGAGGAAAATATGCTAAAATTGTTCTAAGGGAAATCCTGGCAGTTTGGGATGAATTATATGGAAGAGTGGTGGAATAGACCTGAAAGTGAAAGGCATTGAGGCATGCCAATGGCAACAGAAACAAAATACTGTATATGCTGGAAATCCGATATAAAATATTCTGTCTCCAACAATGATCTTGAACTTGTGGGAGAGGTGGGATAGCCACAATGAAGGGTCTTCTAATATGAGAGGGGCTTCACATTAATAAGGACCAGAAATGTTTGAAGATGCAAGTATACAGATAAGGGTAATGCGGATGACTTAGCCTACATGGACTTTGGCAAGGCATTCGGCATGGTCTTACCGGGGACATGAGTCCCAAAGAGCTAGCAAATTGTACCCAAAATTGACTTATGACAAGAGGATGATAGTGGAGGTTTGCTTTTGTGATTGGAAGACTGCAACCACTGGTCTGCCACAGGGTTTGGTACCAGGAACCATATTGTTTGTTATAAACATTAATACATTAATATATGTTAATACTTGACATTAGCGTATCAAAAATGATTAGTAAACTTATACATTACAGAAGAATTAGTGGGATGTGGATCATGCGAGGGCTACAGAAAGATATTAATCAGTTGGTAAATTGGGCAGCGCAATAGTAAGTGGAATTTAACCCTGGCCAGTGTTAAGTGATGATTTTATGAAATTCAAACGAGGATAGAGCAAGCACAATAAATGGTAGGGCATGAAGGAGTACTGAGCAGAAGAGGGTAATTTACGCACAAGTCCAAAGTTAGTAGCACAGGTTAGAAAAGGTGGTGAAGAAGGCATAGGGAATGCTTCCGTTCATAACGTGGCATAAAATATAAAAGCAGGGAAGCCACGGTGCAGATACACAAAACATTGGTGAAGGAATATTGTGTGCTCTTTTGTTCACATCGGTGGCGCAAGTGTTAGTAGTCTATTTTACATGAACTCCCTAGACCTATATTCTATAGACACAAAATGCTAGAGAAACTCAGCAGGGCAGGCAGCATCTCTGGAGAGAAGGAATGGGTGACTTTTCGGGTCGAGACCCTTCTTCAGACTCGACCTTAAACCAGCATCTGCAGTTCCATCATACAGACCTATACTGATACTAAGAGTCATACAGGCGCAATCCTGTATGGTATGGCTGCCCAGCCTGCAGCTGTTCGTTTTTTCACTCTTTTTTTATTTTTTAGTGAAACTACTTTTCAGGGTCCCTACCTGGTCAGAGAGGCAGCTTTTCTCTGGGCTGCACTTTCGACCCGTCCTCGCGGCCTACCAGCAGGCCTGGAGCGGCGTTTCCTGAGGGGACCGCCCAGAACCTGGGCACAGTGCTGGAGCGCTATCGCGGAGCGGGCAATGCCTTGCCCGGGTCGCCGCGCTGGAACTCCGGTGAGCTGAGACTGCCGAGAAAAACATCGTGGAGCTGCGGGTCTGTGGATCGGCCAGCTGTGGGCGGCGGCGCTGAACTTTACATTGGGAGCCTGGGATCTCTCGCCGAGATCGCCAGTGGTGGAGCTCCATCCAGCGCGGCCTTGTTGGCTCTGGAAGCTGCAGTCTCCAGTTAGGAAGTGGCCGTTCCAGGTGTCCCAAGCCGCTGAGAGGGTTCTCCCGCCGCTGGAGCACCATCACCCGGCGAGAACGGCCTGGAACATCGGGCCTCCGTAAAGGCGACTGCGGAGGCCTCAATAGGCCTGACTATGGGTGGACATGGGATGGGGACTGAAATTTGTGCCTTCCCTCATAATGGGAACCATTGTGGAGGGATTTTTTTATGTTTAAATCTCTTTATTATTATTATGTCTGTATTCTTTTTTTGATGTGCTGCATTGGCAAGAAGCATTTCACTACACCAATTGGTGTATGTGGCCAATAAATAAATTGGTGTATTGTGACCAATACAGAGAAAGGTTGAACAAGTTAGATCTTTATTCTTTGGAGTGCAGAAGGTTAAGGGGGGACTTGATTGAGGTCTTTAAAATGATGAAAGGGATAGACAGAGTTGATGTGGATAAGCTTTTCCCCATTAAGGGTAGGGAAGATTCAAACAAGAGGGCATGACATGCGAATTAAGGGACGGAAGTTTAGGGGTAACGTGAGGGGGAACTTCTTTACTCAGAGGGTGGTGGCTGTGTGGAATGAGCTTCCAGCAGAAGTGGTGGAGGCAGGATCGATTTTAACATTTAAAAGTAAAGTGGATAGGTATATGGACGGGAAGGGAATGGAGGGGTATGGTCTGAGTGCAGGTAGATGGGACTAGGGGAAAACAAATGATCGGCACGGACTGGAAGGGCCGAGAGGGCCTGTTTCCGTGCTGTAATTGTTATATGGTTATAACCTTTGAACCTTTAAAGTAGAGAAACAGGCACTTGGGCTCAACACGTCCATGCTGACCTCGATGCCCCATCTAAGCTAGTCCCATTTGCCCCCATTTGGCTCATATCCTCCTAAATCTTTCCTATCTATATATCTGTCCAGATTTATTTTAAATGCTTTATCATACCTGCCTCAACCACCTCCTCTGGCAGCTTGTTCCATATATTCACTACCCTCTGAGTCAAAAATTTGCCCCTCGGGTTCCTATTAAATCTTTCCCTCTCACATTAAACATGTCTTCTAGTTCTTGATTCCCCTACTCTGGGTAAAAGACTCTGCATTCACCTTAGCTATTGCCCTCATGATTTTATACATCTCTATAAGTTCACACCTCAGCCTCGGGTATTCCAAGGAATAGTCCTAGTCTGCCCAATTTTTCCATCTAGCTCAGGCCCTTGAGTCCTGGCACATCCTCGCAAACTTGAAGGACGATATCTGCCACCTTTACAATCACAGCTTTTAATCCATTTAGCCCATTTTCAATCTTTTTACATCCAATATTTATTTCAATTTGATAAAATATCAAGTACTCAAATCTGAAGTACAATGCATTGAGTTATGCGTTAAAAGACATAAGCCTTTGAATGAACTGCAGGAACAAAATAGCTCAATCTTCATTATCCTGACCTTTCTGAAATCACTCTAATGCAATAATGAATCATAAGTAGTTTTTAATCTTGCTGCCATTTTGACAGCAAATTTCTAAAACATTTATATGCTGCCACTTAAAGCTACCCAGCCAATTACCACATTCTATCACCCAGTAATTTCAAACACATCTTGGCTCACGATTAATTTTAAATGAATATATTGGAAATTTAGTAAACCTTTCATTATCTACATCAGTCCGCATATACAGAATTATGTGCAAATAGAATACAGAAAGGCTTACTCAGCTGTAAACAATGGACATTTTTCAGACGATGCAGTCTTTACCTGATCAGTTTAATTTCTGAGGACTGATTCCCCAGTTGAGTGCTTGCCTACTAATTCATCTTGAGAACATTGTTACTCGACAGAAGTTCCTGAGGAGTAGATGACTCCAAACATTTCCGTACATCAGTAGTGAAATGGTCTGGTAACGAGTCTACATGAACCAACAACACTTCTGCAATCATGACTCTATTCTTCATTGTTCCTTCCATTGCCCACCACAATGTTTTGGCCCTCACATGGTTGCACTCTGACCCAGTCTATGATACCATGAACACCTCAGAAATGGCTTCCTTTCTTGATCTCACACTATTACTTCTGGAGTCTTATTTAATTTTACCTATATCTTGAAACTGGATGCATGTTGCAAATGTGCATAAATACCCACAGACAAGGAGGCAGCTTGAACCTGCATGCCCCCCAAGCCCACCACTATCTCTGCAGCTTCCATCGTAAGCATTCCACTGCCGCAAAGTTTTTCATTCCAGTAGTTGAGGCAATAACATTTAAAAGACATCTGGACGGTTACATGATAAGAAAAGTTTCAAGGGATATGGACCAAATGTGAGTAAACTAAACTAGCTTAGATAGGGCATCTTGGGCAGCATGAACAAGTTGGGCCGAAGGGGCTGTTTCGCTGAAGTATAACTATGACACAGTATCATGAAGTGGGTAAACTACAACATGCTCCAATTAAATTCTGGAAATTTCACTCTCAGTTCAAGCCACAAACCATGCCCTAATCACTTATTGTATTCTCCAGATTGTTTGTCAGCTCAACATCCCATTTAAGCCTAAACAGAGCCACTGACCCGATTTATTTTCCATTACAAAGGCAATTATCTATATTTCCATTATACTGCCAACTGCACTCCATGTTCATCTGAATTCTTCACTCATGATCTTGTCGCTTCCTAAGTAATTTGTCTAAAAGATTTCCTTCCTGGTCTACTGAACCCCACCCTCCACCAACATCAGCTCATCCAAATCCCTACTGTCTATATTCTTCTCCACAGCTGAAACTGTTTAACCGCCACCCTCAATCCTCTAGCGCTCGGAATTGTCAGATTTATGTTTAAATTCCGTTGTGTCAAAGTGGCACAGCTACATTTTGCAAAAAAAAATGCATTGTCATTTACATTTACATATTCCAGTTGTTTCTGTAAGTTATTAGCTATCACTGCTTGATTCCCCCCCCTCCACCCCCCCCCAAAATTCACCAAACAATTATGAGGGGCATAGATAGATTAGGGGATAGAAAGGTAGAATATTTTTCACAGGACACAGATTTCAAGGGAAAAATTTGAAAGAGATCTATTGCATACCAGACCGTCGGGGTCCATCCCCTCACCCTGCGGTTGCGGGGGGGGGGGGGGGGGGGGGGGGGGGGGGGGGCTGCGGACGGACGGACACACACACACACACAAACAAACAAACACACGCCTGAAATTATATTAATATTATTAATTCTCTCCTTTTACTCCATCCACTCACGCATAGCCCCGAACTGCGCAGGCGCGACTAGAGAGGGAGAAGGAGGGGGAGGGGGTAGAGATGGAGAGGGGGGTAGAGATTGAGGGGTAGGGGTAGGCGGCATCACAGGAGAGGGCTGGTTCCCGAACGCAATACTCCACCACTCACCCATAGGTCCCGATACTCACCACTCCCTAGAGAGCGAGGGGAGGTAGAGAGGGAGGGGAGGTAGAGCGGGAGAGGGGGGGAGGGGGAGGTAGAGAGGGAGTGGTGGTAGAGAGGGGGCAGAGATGGAGGGGAAGCTGAGAGGGAAGGGGGCGGGGGGAGAGAGGGAGGGTTGTAGAGAGGGAGAGGGGGTAGAGAGGGTGGGGTGGGGGGTATAGAGGGTGGGGGAGGGGTGTAGAGAGGGGAGAGGGTAGAGAGGGAGGTGGAGAGGGGGGGGGGGGGGTACGTGGGATCACAGGGGAGGGCTGGTCCCCGAGCGCAATACTCCACCACTCACCCATAGGTCCCAATACTCACCACTCCCTAGAGAGGGAGGGGGCAGGAGGGAAAGGGGGGGAGAGTGGGAGGGGGTAGAGAGAGAGGGGGGTAGAGGGGTGGGGTAGAGGGAGGGGGGTAGAGAGGGAGTTTAACTTAGATAACTGGGAGGTGTTGTATTTAGAGAAGTCAAATTAGGACAAGAACTTCATGGTGAATGGGAGGGTCAAGTGGAGTGTGCTGGAGCAGAGAGATCCAGGAGTACAAGTACATTGTTCCGTGAAAGCATTGCAGGTTGGTGAAGAAGGCTTTTGGCACACTGAATTCATTAGTCAGGAAATTAGTACAGAAGTTATGTTACAGTTGTACAGGAGGCCGCACATAGAGTATTGTTTTCATTTTTTGCTTTTGGATGCTGTACGACTCCTTAATTATATGATATGTAAACTGGATTAGGATTTGGTTTAATCACATATGATGAAAGTTTCTAAAATTTATTTTTAGTTGATGAAAGAAATAAAGTATTCATCCCAAGGATGATTTAGCTAAACCCACACATATCTTATTTGCAAAATCAAAGGAGGTCGAACTTCACGATTTTCAAATTGATTTCATGGCCACATCGTAAAGCAGTTTTAACATAAGGGATGGAATAAAAAAACAAAACAGTTAACATCTGTTTAGAAGGAGATTCGTCATTCAGAGGACATGCTCTCAATGTTCAGCAGGCCCAAATTAATTATCACTGTCAGAGATGAATCACAAACAATAAAAATCTGAACTTCTTAACAAGCTGCAGAGAGCATCAAGATTGGAAGGTAACAATAAGGCTAAATCAGAGAAAGCAAACACAGCAGCACTGTTGCTTATTCACAGATTAAAGAAAATAGCCAAGAAGCTCAACAGCACCGCATATTGCAGCTGATGCACTACTCCAACAAACTGAGATGTGAAACTACTGCCAAAAGTAGGACTTCGTAGAAGAAAATGCAACTTTGAATTGCACACTTAAATGTGCCCCATTCATCATACAACATAGGTGGATAGAATGTAATCATGGACCAAATTTCTGAGCATTATCAAAACAGGCAGACGACTATATATCTGGTAGTCCGCAAGGAATACCTAGCTGTCGACCTGTACTATCTCAATTCTCAATTCCGCATCAGAGATGCAGGTGCTGGCTCTCAGATCTGTCTCAGCACACCTCATGACCCCAGCTGCTCCCATCCGTTTCTGGCCAAGATTCCATTCGTAGCTGCCATTTGGGAGATCCAGCCATGAATGCATTACATGCAGGTTATCACCCTCGACTCCAAGATTTAATCGTTGTGGAATGTCACTTAAAAAAGCAAACAAGGGTTACTCCCCATTGTCAAACAGGCACACAGCCCCACTTCACTGCAGTTTACAAGCAAGTTGAACTTCCAGACCAACACGCATATCTAGAGTAGTTCTCATACAAATAAAAGAGGAGCTGTAATATTTAATTTCATGACAGCCTCCAAGCACGGTGCAAAGTATTTAACCTATAAAAATGACGATTTAAATGCATCACCGAAGTTAATGCATTGAAATTAAGTAGCAGGGTTCATTGGTCAGGGCATCACTTGGCAAAGGAGTATGACACTGAATAAGGCAATCATTCAAATTAAGTTGTTCCAATTAAGCCACACATTTCAAGAAAGGAGTTGTTTTATATTTAGTCCAAATATACAATCCTTTAAAAGGTGGTGTGCCATTCATTCCCTTCGTTTTGGAAGTTCAGTTTTAGGAAAACACTTCCTTCACTCCAACATACATCCAGCCTTTCCAATATAATGTTTTATAATTCAATGCTACCATGGAAAACCATTAAAACTCTGCAGTGCATGCAGGAGTATGTTATAAATTTCCGTGCCAACACATGATGGCATGTGAATATTGGGAATATTCAGGAGGTCAACACCTTTCTTCTGACCATCTGCTTTACCCTTGATCTCACTACTGAACTCCAGCAGCTGAATAAGGTTGGCTCGGCCCCCTCAACTCTATGCCTGCCATTGCTGGTGCATCAACTCGCAGTCCTTTTGGTCGACGCTCGCCCGCCTGCCCGCTCGCCGCCTCACTCACGGTCCTCGTGTCGGCGCATGGTGGGGAGGTTGCAGCCGTTCTCTGCCTCTGTCGTTGCCCTCTCTCTGCCTCTGCCTATTCCCGCTGCCCTCTATCTTCTGCCTCTTCCCGCTGCCCTCTGCCCCCTGGCCTCTGCCCTCTGTCTCTGTCTTCTGCCCCTTCCCTCTCCATCTCTAGCCGCGCCTGCGAGTTGGGGGCATTGCGTGAGTGGATAGGGTGTGGATGTGGTAAAAGTGAATAATATTAATATTATACCATGGGGGGTGGTTAGTGTGTGTGTGTGTGTGTGTGTGTGTGTGTGTGTGTGTGTGTGTGTGTGTGTGTGTGTGTGTGTGTGTGTGTGTGTGAGACGCCATAGCCCCCCCCCCCCCCCCCCAACGGGCCCCACTTGGTCTAGTATACTATAAAAAATCTCGTCATGTTAGTCTGTCCGTGAGATCAAGGAACTACGCCAAAACGGTACATAATAGCGCAAATGTTACTGAGCTTTTTCCCATGGTCGTTATTATCACGTTTCTTCACATTTTATGTTATTCGTGTTTGATGTAATTAGCAATGTTACAACATTTTGAGATTTAAAAAATCGTCTGCAATTTATCCCATCAGATAAAGCATAAAAAGTTTAATTTGACACCCAATTCACTTTCATATCTTCAGTATTAAAAAAGTTATGGCCATTTTCATACTCTGAAATTAGCATCTTGTTCCCTATTGCTTTTCCATTGACTGAACACAAAAGCTGTGATCAAGGACAGTCAAAAGCTCATAACTTTCTTAAAAATTAAGAGAACTGAATGAAACTTTCAGTTATTATAGATTGAAGCATTCTGAAACAAATATGAAACAATCTTACTTGGATGACCTGATATTAAAGCATATAATTAGTTAGTTACCTAATTGTAGCTAATTACAAAATTAAATTACTAGATCTAAACATCTATCCATTTCTTAAGAAAAGGTTAACATTTTTAAAAACCCTGTGTCCAAATAACATTCACACAAGAATTCACAATATAACATGATTTTTAAATCTCATTGTCATGAATTTATAGACCAAATGGAAGGAATTTAGTGTTTAATTCCCGTAAATTAATGACCATTTAAAGCAACTTGCGAGTGTTTTTTTGTGGAACACGATCGATTGGAACGTTGCGGTTTGCGGTGAATTTAACCCCCAGTCGGCAGGAAAAATACTGCCGGTTCGTATATTTTTTAAGTCACCTTTTCGCAACATGAAATTTTGATTAAAGGCTTCTTAAGAAGCACATTTTATGTAAAAATAAACGGTGTACCTTCTTTTGTCCCCTACGTAACATCCGTCCCGTTGTCGGCGTTCACGGCTTTAGAAGATAATTTTTAATTCACTCTAGCAATTAAATTATTCAGCGCAGTTTAAAAATACCTCCATAAAACAAATGTCGGAGCCATTTCTCTTCAGCAACTAAATCCCCTGAGATTGATCGACTTGAATGGTCTGGAGTAAATGGCATTTTAAACCCGCCCCTCTCTGAAAGGTGCCAAAGTCGCGCACACGGGCAGTGGCAGAACTGCAGCGACGCTAAAGGTCAGTTTTGTAACAAACCTAATGTAATGACTTTTCTAGCAGCTTCCAGTGATGATTCACAATGGCATCTCACAGTCCTCCAATTACAATGGGATCTCATTTACACACGCTGCAGTGAACATTCCGACAACCGGAAATGACATCCCAATGTGATCTCTGCTGCCAATACAGGAGCTATGACGGTTGACGGAGTGGGGGACGGGAGGAGAAGCAATGTTATTTAAACATTGTCTTTAGTGGGGGAGTGTGAAAGGGGAGAGGTGAGGGAGGGAGTGACTAAGGGTAGGGAAAAGGAGAGGGAGGGAGAGGTGACAGAGAGACAATGGGATCAGCAGTTTCAAGGGGAGTAAGGAGAGTGAGATTTTTGCTCCCCCCCCCTAACGTGGGAAGGATTGATTGGCTCAAGTGAGCTCCGACGCCGACCCAGAAGTCGAGTCCATTCATTGGCTCTAGGAAGCGTCGACTGCCCCCTCCCCCCCACGAGGGAAAGATTGATCGCTTTGGGGGAACGGGTTGCGTTGGGGAAATGGGTGAGTGGTGGAATATTGCGTTGGGGGAATGGGTCCAGGGGGGTAGGGAGGGGAGAGGGGTTATGGAGGGAGTGACTGAGGGTAATGAGTGACAGAGGGTAGGGGTAAGGAGAGGGAGGGAGAGGTGAAGGATGGAATGGAGGAGGGGAGGATGTGAGGGGAGAGAAGAGGGAGGGGGGAGAGAAGAAGGAGGGTGAAGAGGAGGGGGAGGGAGTGGCAGGGGATGGGGGGAAATAAGCCACGCCTGCGCAATTGGGGGCTATGGGTGAGTGGTGGAATATTGTGTTGGGCGAACGGGTTACGTTGGGGGAACGGGTGATGGGGGTGATTGGCTCCAGGGTGAGCGCCGATGCCGTGTTCGGGGACCAGCCCTCCCGTGTGATGCCACACCCCCCACGTTGGGGGCCGGGGGCCCAACCGGTCCCACTTGATCTTGTTACATATAAAAATGGTTGGAAACCATGGAGCATATCATTCAATTCCATGACCTTGCGCAAGAAGTGACAAGGTGAACATTTACTGCAGAACATTTGCAGTATGCAAGACTTTAAACACCTCTATGCTCTAATGTTCTGTTTAAAACACTCTAAAATATTAAAGGTTTTATAGAAACACTCCTTTACAAAATTTGCTAAGAAATTAATATTAAGTTGTCTCAAAGTGTTAAGCTTGGTAAAATTAGCAATAGCAGCACTTTCCCGTCCTACACTACTTAGCATACTTGATTTCACACACTTAATTATTGAAGCGCTTTATTACTTTAATGGAATCAAATATAAACCATGTGATATAGATGCATATCTATTGTATTCAACGTATTAACCAATGGCAAATATGACTGTGGGATGTGCTTTCAACATATCTGTGCGCCAAAACAGCTCAACTATCACGGAAACCATTGTTTATGATTTTATCACCTCTGCATTTGATTACTACCTCTGACCCCTCCACCTTCCATAAACTTGAGAAGGAGAGTGATCCAGACCCGAAACATCATCTATCGATGTCTTCCAGAGATTCTGCCTGACCCGCTGATTTGCTCTAGCATTTTGGGTTTTTATCCCCCGTGAACTTGAGCCCGTCTGAAACTCTGCTGCCTATATAACTCAACCAAAAGACAATAACGCATTGCATTTGTGGTTGCCAACCTACTTTGTCCACCATTCCTTAACTTTAAATTTCCATCCTTGCTTTTAGATCTCTCCATGACCATGGCTCTCCTTACCTCTAACCTCCTCAGCTTTAACACCCTTCAGCTTGTTCCAAATATGGCTGCCTGGGCTCTGAACTTCACATTCCCTCTAAATCATTCTTTTCTCCAATACAACTCTCGTTATCCCTTTCAACCAAGCTATTTCTCATTCATCCTGATATGCAAGTCAATTTTGGTTGGTAATGATCCTGCGAAGTGCCTTGGGATATTTTACAAGGTTGAAAGGAATATATAAATACTAGTTGTTGCTGTTTTGAACATCCAAGTCAGAATATCAGAGGTCCCCTGTCTCCATCATGAAGCTGACCACTATTAGGAACTTCTCACTATTGTAATAATAACGCTTCCGTATCATCTGAAGAGCCGATGGGAATTATCAATGGAATACTGAAGTTAAGGTGTGGAAAAATATTTGTTTGGGTTATGTCCAAGGCTAAAACGCCAAAGTATAAGTAAAAATAAATAAATCTGTAGTTGCTGGAAATCTGACACAAAAACAGAAAACAATGGAAAGACAGTAGGTCAGCAGTATCCGTGGAAAGGAGAGGAATTGGTATTTCAAAAGTTTCAAAGGTCTTTTATTGTCACGTGTACCAATTAAGGTACAGTGATATCCGAATTGCGAATTGAGGCTGAAGACACTTTTTCAGAACCACATTGGTTCTGCCCAATATATTCAATGGTCAAATATAAGGAATGGATATAATCAATTGAATTTCCAATGAGCAAATAAAAAATGAGTGCAATACACTGTTGTTGGGCATGTAATCACAAGACTCACAAGTTAATGGAAAAATATATGCACATTTTTTTCTGTGCACTGTTGCTACCAAGGTCATAGGGAATACATCAGTCATGTCTTAAGACTCATTATCCAGATGTTTAGAACTAAATATATATAAGGGAAGGACTTAGTTTTACTGTAGATTTATGGAAAGTGATTTAATATTAAAGTTATGCAGTAAAAACACTTCCACCAGAGCAGTAACCGACTGTTATCGGGCCAAAAGAAAGGAAGAGAGGACCCTGCTGGGCATTTCTGTCCAGTGACAGGGAGGGCTTATTAGTTCCATTTGCTCGGTAATCTTCCAGCTGTTGGTGGAAATCAGATAGAAACAATAAACAAGAAAACCTAGTTTAGAATAATTTGAAGATGATTTTAAATTCATGCAAATCTTGTTAGGTTTTGGTTGAATTAATGAGTTAATTTTAAAATCCACAATTTGGTTTATGCAAGATGAGAAAAAAAAATCTCAAACCGAAACCCATGCTGCCTATTTCCGGTTTTAACAGCATTTGAAGAGCGAATGACATCCAACCGTTCATGTGAAATGAGTCACTTATTTAAATTGTTTAATGAGGTTGCATCCTTTAAATTTTATCTCACGTTAAATTTACAGTTGAATTGCTTCCTCCACCTCCCTTCTCCTGTCTCTTATTTGACAGTCTTGGAACTACCCTTCATTTGAATACTGTCCCCTCATTAACTCTGGAGCATGGTGGACACAATTCCCCACCTCTAAATCTATTACTCTTGGGTGAGGCCTTGTCCAAAGGCTTCCCCACCTGACAGTAAATAAACTCTGTCAGTCAGGCTAGATTCCAAGTGGTGAAAATTCTTTGACAAATGGCAACCAGAAATGAACTCACTACACAACATAAACCAATTCCCACCCACAACTGAAACTATTGGCAACTAAATACTGGTCCAAAAAGTCAGTAGTTAGACTTGTCAGGTCGAGCGTAGTCCAGAATGCTGTGACTGCGCACTAGCTTAGTCTCGTATCTGAAGAAACAGAACCTTCCAGTATCAAAAGTGAACTATATAGAACCATATGTGACCCACTTCACATGAATGGTTTGGATGTCAATCACTAATCAAGCTGCTGTTAAAACCAGAAGTATGCAGGTTGGGTTTCGGTTTGAGATTTTTTTTTGGTACTTTGAATTACCCAGATTTTGGGTTGAACATTAACTCATTAATTTTAAAGAGATTTTATGAATTACACCCCACCTACACTATGGAATAAACTTCAAAAGAATTGTGAAGGGAATTCCAGGGGAAAAATGTAGAAAAGTAATATTTACTTTAGTTAAATTTCAGCAATTTTTAAAACTCAGTCGGCATACTCACTTCCAGGGAGAATCAGCTTAAAGTACATAAATAAATGTTGTACTTCATAATTCATAGGAGCAGAAGTAGGCCATTCCACCATTCAATCATGGCTGATCTATCTTTCCCTCTCAACCCCATTCATTCTCCTGCCTTCTCCCCATAACCCTTTACACCCTTACTAATCAAGTATGTGTCATTCCCCACCTTAGAAATACCCAATGACGGCCTTCACAGCTGTCTGTGGCAATTAATTCCAGATTCACCGCCCTCTAACTACATCAATTCCTCCTCATCTCCTTTCTAAATGTACGCCCTTTTATCCTGAGGCTATGCCCTCTGGTTCTAGACTCTCCCACTAGTGGATACATCCACTCCACCCAGACCTTTCACTAAGTTTCAATGAGGTCTCCCCTCATCCTTCTAAACTCCAGCGAGTACAGGCCCAGTGCCTTTAAACGCTCATCATACGTTAACCCAGTTGTACTTATACCTCCCACTTATACCAGCTCTCGAACCATTTCATAGTTCTTTGAAAATTGAAATCATACCATTAAACTACATCTGTGGAACTTTATTTTAGTTACTATTTTCATTCAACTGTTAATGCACTGTTATTCAGTTATTAATTGAACCTCTCCGGGGGTACAGTTGAATTGTGTTTGCAGAGCCCTCTAAAGTAATAGATGAGTCTGGTGTCTGGGATTGAGTGGATAGTCAGCAAATCCCAGAATTGGCAGAAAGGTAGATTTGAGATCCCAGCATGAAGGCTAGAAATAGGAGTGGTTTGAACTTATCCAGCAAGTTAAAGAGGCTCCTGAGCTGACAGCCTTTTGTCTTCTTTTTACCTTATTTCACTTGCCAGGCTTTGACCAGGCCCCCACCTCTCTTCCAGCTTTCGCTATCAACACTATAATCAGTCTGAAGAAGAGTCCCAACCGAAACTGCTTATCCGTGACCTCCAGAGACGCTGCCTAGCCCGCTGAGTTACTCCAGCACTTTGTGTTCTACTCAAGGTTCCAGTATCGGTGGTTCCTTGTGTCTCCATTACACATATTTACTGCTTTTGTAAACTTCAGTGAATAGTGTGCCAAACAATCTCAACACCTCAACTTGAAACAGTAATTAACCCCTACGGAGGGCAAATGTAATCCAACTTGTTCATGGGAAAGCTGCAATTATACAATTTAAAATTACTATTGGAATTTGCCAGTTTTCAGTGGCTACTGTTCTTAAGCAGCTGAGTATCTTTCCAAGTGCAGAGCCTCGTGCATGTAAATTCTAGAGTCCTACGGCCATATTTTAATCAATAAAACGTGTCTGGTGGGAAGGTGAGGGTTTCAAACATTCTAAACGCAGGCGGGTTAAGAGTTTCGATTAGTTTAGTTTAGTGTAGAGATACTGCGCGGAAGCAGGCCCTTCGGCCCACCGGGTTGGTGCCAACCAGCAATCCCCGCACATTTACACTATACTACACATTCTAGGGACAATTTTACATTTATAGCAAGCCAATTGACCTACATACCTGTACGTTTTTGGAGTGTGGGAGGAAACCAAACAGAGAAAACTGACGTGGTCATGGGGCGGGCGTACAAACTCCGGACAGACAGCACCTGTAGTCGGGGTGGAACCCGAGTCTCCGGTGCTGCAAGCGCTGTAAGGCAGCAACTCTACCGCTGCGCCACCTTGCCGCCCCTTCCCTTGTGCTGCTCCTTCTCCTGATCCCACAAGAGGAACCTGCCGCTCTGGGAATTCATCCCCGGGTCAGAGTGCACCACACAGCTGCTGCATGAGCACCACACTTGGTGCAGCAGTGTGCTTTATGCTCTCTCTGCAACTTTGCTCATCCTCAAGTAAGGAGAAAGACCCAACAACAGTAATCACATCAGGGTCTCCCTGCTTTGTGCAACAGAAAAGCCATTGGCTGTGTTCTCTTCAGCTATCTCCCCACCTTGGACCAAAGAATGACTCCCAGAGTGGTAATGCAGATTTTGCTCATTAAGAGGTACAGTGGACATGACCATACACAATAAATCAAAGGAAAAAAAAAAATCGATGATGCAACACAAACCACCTTATGTGATCTTTTTCAACCACACAAAACCCCTTTGACTCTGTTAACTAAGAGGACCTAGACACTTCAAATCATCTTGTCTGCAATGCTGTAAGTTTCCAAATTAAATTAGGTTCATCATCGAAATCTACTGGCAGGATAGGGGAACCAATGAGCCTCAGTCTGATGAAGGGTCTCGACCCGAAACGTCACTCACTGTGTTACTTCAGCATTTTGTGTCTACCTTTGGTGTAAACCAGCATCTGCGGTTCCTTCTTACACATAGAAGAACAAATGTCAGTGCCTGAGGGTGATCCCATTCAAATAGCTCCAGTGAGTGGCCATATTGTCCACATACCCTGTTCCCTGACTCTCACCACACCTCAGAAATATCCACATATAACATTCACACCAATTTATGGAAATCACTGGCCTGTTAGCTCACAAAAAGGAGGAGGAGCACTTGGGAAGGCAGTGAGCACCTTGAATTTTTACAACAGGAGTATGGAGACATCAGGCCCAAACAGTGGAAGAAGCAGGCACCATCCCACGCTCCCACCCACTCACCTGCCCCACTTATAGCAGCCTGCAAATCCCACACAGGCCTCTCCAGTTGCAAGATATCCTTGTCCCCGAGAGACTGTCTACATGAAGTGTTGCAGAAGGGACATTGAACTCCGTCTCAAAACTTCAGTTTCATTTATTTCTATTTAGTCAAAATGTTTGTGCATGTATCTTAACCAGCCAGGGATGAATTTCTAAGCATTCAATTCTACCGCTTAGGAGATGGATTTTCAGCAGGTGGTAAATTCCACAAGTACATATGATGATGCCATATCCTGAACCATCATATGTACTGATCAAGAGTCACAGATCATGCCATCCTGCTAATTATAGGCTCAAACAGGAGCCAAACTGTGCAGTTCAAAAACAACATCAAGAACCCTTTGCATTGAAGGAATAAAACAATCGAGCATTTTCTTTTCCATGCATGCACATTATTTTCTCAATTTTGCCAATATTTCCCGCAGATAAAACACTGAAAGATAATAATATGTAAGCATGTAAATATTCAATAGTTTGGTCATAAGATGTGATACATTTTTAAACATTGGCACATTTAAATACATCTGAAAATGTCAAGTAGTGAGAACTACAACAGCAGGGCTTTAGTCGACTACTCTCAAATTAATGATTAGCAAAAGCAAATGGTACTAGAATAAACACGTCTGGAAGGGCAC